>CM072518.1:41584751-41932251 GCA_036898135.1 Oncomelania hupensis
TACGATTACGATTACGATTGTTTTATTCAGTATAAGGCCTATGCCCCCTATTGAAGGGGTGTGTACAGTGAATTTTCAAACAAAATATACATGTATAATAAACACTCAATCAGAGGAAACAAATCAGTGAATCTTACGAAATTGCTATCTCCCTCATTTTAAACGCTTTGTACAAGAATATACATAACTTTCGAACAGTTTCTTGGCTTGTGGATGACAGCAAAATATTAAAGCTAAATGCGTTTGGGTTTCTAATAAACTTAGTAGCAATAAATTGTTTTCTCAAATTTTCAAAAAATGGACAGCGTAATACAAAATGCACTTCGTCCTCTCTTGATTCTTTACACAAGGGACATAATAACTCACTATCAGTCACTTGCCGATAGCGGTAATGATGCACAGCTAGGTCTGACACACCAAAACGAAATCTAGTCAAAATAAATTTCATATGCTTATCTATATTCGATTGCAGATAAACTGGTATATAATGCATAGAAGGACTGAACATTCTATAAAATGCAAATCTATCACTATTACTAACATGTTCATTCCAGTTCTGCCACCTACAATCAATCAACCGTCCTTTAAACGCACGTAAAAATTCTTTCATGTTACCAACACTTTGGTTCATCCATACATAGCCAAAACCATTCTCACAAAGACATGATCGTACCTTAGAAACCCAAGTAATCTTACCTCTAGCATCTAAATTATACAGCATTAAATAAGCTTTCCTCGGAATTCTATGCTCTTCCATCTGTGTTAATCTTAACCAATAACGAACACAATTAACAACAGAATTAATAGAGATAGGATATCTGTTAAGTTCTCCGTATACAAGGTCATTAGGTGTGCGCATATCTACAGCCAAAAACTTTTTTTAATGCAAACAAATGAACCTTTTCACAATTTTGTGCTGCTTTCTCCAACCCCCAAATTTCAGATCCATACTGCATAATAGGCTGTATTTGAGCATCAAAAAGCTTCAAAAACAATTCTACTGATTTGTTGTTAAATGCATTTAGTTTCTGTATTACACAAATAAGTGCTTTTTTAGCTCTGCTAGCTAGATCTTTACATGCTGCTGAAAAGCTAAGTCTCGTTGAAAAATAAATACCCAAGTATTTATAAGCATTTACAACCGACATAATATTACCGTCAAACATCCACCTTTCTCTTGCACCTAAATATCCGCCTTTCCTAAATACAATAATGTCACTTTTGTCTGCATTTACTTTAAGGCCTAATGAAACTGATGTGCGTTGTAAGTTATTCAACTGGTTCTGCAGCCCTACAACCGTTTCTGCCAAGAGAACCACATCATCTGCTAACAGGAGAATAAACAGTTCAAAAACCTCAATCTCCAAATTTACTCCATGTCTGCCACAATTAATTACTTCCACTGCTAATTCATTAATAAATAAGGAAAATAAAATCGGACTGCAGACATCTCCTTGCTTTAAACCAGCCGAACAGTTAATATAATCTGTAAGCTTAGCGCCGCATCTTACTCTTGCTCTAACACTACTATACATACTTCTAATACACTGGAACAGTTTCCCCTTTATACCATTTTTCAATAACACGGGCCAAAGTAAATTTCGGTTAATGGAATCAAAACATTTTTCAAAATCAATGAAGGCAACATAAAGCTTACGGTTAGAATTAAATTGTTTCTGTACACATGCCAAAAGTGAGAACAAATGGTCTATCGTTGAATATCCTCTTTTAAAGCCAGCCTGGTATTCACCGGTCAGGTTATTTTCTTCCGCCCATAACTGCAGTCTTCTGTTAATAATTGTACTGTATAGTTTACTGCTAATGTCACAGAGGCTAATACCACGGTAATTTCCCGGTCTGTTTACATCCCCTTTCTTAAATATTGGCAAAATAATAGATTCAGTCCAAAGATCAGGGAATATCCCCTTATCAAATAAAACATTGAAAAACTTAACAAAAAACGGCACAATAAATTGACCAGCATGTTTAAAAAGCTCTCCTATTATCCCATCAGGTCCTGCCGCCTTTTTAGATTTTAATTTATGCACTGCAAACAACACGTCTTCGCCTGATATAGGCCTATTAAACTCACAATCATCATCCTCGGCTCTTTCATCAGAGGCGATAAACGTATCCCCAAGATCATCTTTTTCAAGCAGTGCTTTGAAGTGTACAAACCATTCACCTACAGTTATTTGATTTCTAGTGCTCTTTTTCTTTGGCATAATATTATGAACTGTGTCCCAAAATTCATGTTGTTTATTAATTGACTTCATTAACTTATCCATCATATCCTTATTGTACTGCTTTTTCTTATTAAACAACATATTTTTATATTCCCTCCTCAGTTTACAAAAAGCAACACGATCCTCAGATTTTAATGAGCGACGAAACCGTGTTAACATATTACGTAATTTTCTTCTTGCAGTCTTACACTCAATATCAAACCAGTCCTGCACTTTCTTGCTTCCCTTTAAAACAATTCGTTTTTTCATGCAGTTCGCTAACTCTTTAATACAGTCATTAAACATTGTGAGAGCCAGATCAATATCACGGTCAATCATTTGCACTGCCAAGTCTAATTTATTACGAGCTTCGTCTGTAGCAAAACCATTCTTATATACATCACCAAGATCAGCATTCCAGACAAATTTTTCAATTACAATGTCATCTAAAACAGCCGGTTCTACAGTATTTTCTTTGGGAAAAACAATGGAAAAGGTAACAGGCATATGGTTGCTTTCCGTGCGAGCTAATACATTTAAATAACAACCATCAAACACAGAGGCTAAGAGATCACTTGACATTAAAAAATAATCAACAACACTGCTTCCTGCATCACAGATGTACGTAAAGCGTCCTTCACGGTCACCATGACACGTACCATTCAATATACACAAATTCAATGCAGTGCACACATTTAACAACGACTTCCCAAATCCATTCAAAACTTTATCTTGAGAACATCTTCCATAACTAGCAGTACTACTTTCACACGAAATTTCAAAGTCAACTTCAACACTAACAGATTGTGAAACAGAACCCGTTCTTCCATTCAGATCACCACAAATCAGAAGATAATAGTCATTGTTTAAAAGTGCGTGATCTAACAAACAGTTTTCTAACAAAGAAATGCCGTCTCCATCAACACCCACAAACTGATAATATCTAGACCCTTCAGGCGGTGCGTATGCACATACATATAACACATCCTTATCAACACCAAACAGGCTTTTGTCAATCACAAACAACATAAAATTTCCAGTTTTTACTTCAATACACTTAACAAAAGGCACCATTTCATTTTTAATAAGGCAAACCACTCCACCTGACGGTCTCCCAGCATCTGACAACTTTACAGACGGCTGACAGAAATCTTTAAATCCAGCAAAAACATCAATAGTCAATGATGCAATGAATGTTTCCACCATACACACAAAATGAAATGATGAAACAAATGTAACAAAATCCTGATCAAAAAGTTTTGACGTCAACCCATCCACATTCCAATGCAGAAACAAAAACGGTTTATTTGTATTTACATTTTCACACTCCGAAACATCAACGGCAGCAACATCAGAAAGCGTTTCCGTATCATCTTCGTCACCACTATCCGTGTCCGGTGCCCCAAACAACGATTCATAAGTAGGAATGTAAACATGACCTGTAGTAACCTTGTCCTTGACCTCACATGAACTCGAATTGGAGTATAAAGTTGACTCAACATTACGTGGCAGTAGAGAGTTTTCACGTGCAGTAACACTACAGGCAAGGTCTTGAACCTGAGGGCATACACAATCAAAACAACGCCCCTGTGCCCGTGCATAACAACATTGATCTCTGTCGTCAACTTGACATGTATTCTCCAAAAAATTAATTGCATTGGTGTTAATTACAGTAATGTTAACATCCGATTGACAAAAATCTCGTGCCAAACAGTCATCACGACTTGAGACTGAGTCAACATAGCTGGTAAATAATATATTTTCATCAGAACAACTGCACTTTGACAAAAACGGAATTTCTGGATATATACAACAACAATTTGAAACTTTCGAATCAAAGTTAGGCAAAATTTGTTTCAAATTGACACACGGGCGGCCACCACATTATTCCTCTCCCACGAGACTTTTCCCATCAGCAGACAGAAAACATTTCTTTCCGTCAACAATCAAGTGGTCATGCACCATAGTCACCCTCATACCTTCACCCCTCTTTTCTTTCAACAATTTGGTCAACTTCTTCCTAATCTCCCTCACTCCTCTGGAAAAGTCCTCTCCGATGAAAATGTTACTTCCTTTTAATTTTTCTTTGGCTTTGAGAACTTTAATCTTGTCTTTATAGAAAGTGCATCTTGCGATCAAGGGGGAATTGGGTTTAGAACTGACTCGATGCACCCGATCAAACTCAATGTCCTCTGCAAAATCAAGCCGATCAGTAAACAGTTCTTTTAATCTCAATTCACAGCTCTCATTGGTCTCACCTGGTTCTCTGTCCAAACCATAGAACAATAGGTTATTTCTTCTCGATCTGCCTTCCACGTCATCCAACGTCTTCTCAAACCCCACCACTCTCTTCAGCAATGCATCATTCGATCGCTCTAATTTTTCATTTTCTTTTTTCAGACCACTAACCTGCTCTTTCAAATTATCCACTTCATTCTGTAGTTTTCCAACTTGACCTTTGATCGCCGCCACGTCCGCCTTCATGTCGTCTAGTTTCCCGTTCATAGAACTGTCCATGACGTTTAGTTTGGCCATCACGTCCTCCAAAGTCAAGCTAGAGACACTTCCAGTAGACACCGTGCTCAGCCTCGTTTGCCGTGTTGTTGTAGTCTTGCTGTTATCCAAGGGACCTGGGTTCAACTCCACATCTCCTGCTCTTATAAGCAACACACTCCCCCAAAACATGTAGGATAGCACGAAGCCCATGATGAGACCACTAGTACGTCGTCGTAGGGACAGCACCCGAATCCTCATTTTTGCTCGAAAATTGGCTCTTTTCTTCATAAAATTAATGTAGATGTAAATGAAAGAGCCACACACAGACCTAAAATCAGTAGCGCTAGTAGGCATGATGCAGAGCTCATGAAGTCAGTCAGGCAGTAGTAATTAGCGAAAATCACGGAGCGATATCAGACACGTCTTACTCCGACGAGCGCTATGCACACACCCAGAGAGAGAGAGAGAGAGAGAGAGAGAGAGAGAGAGAGAGAATGTTTTGTTCTTCAACGTGTTTTCACGAGCGCACGATAAGAAACAGACTCGCTTTCAACGTGCAACAATATCACGGCTTTCTTATTATACTCATAGGCACCTGATATAGTTACCAATAAAAAGGCAGAAGAAATGGTTGGTTTATTCACAACTTTCCGGCACCTCTCATAAAAACTCGTGGGTATCGACATTATAAATTAAAACGAGGTTATATGAAACCAAGTTCCGGTTTTGCTTGTTTTGCTTTTATCAAAGCTTGATGCGTGACTTTTAAATATGGCAAATTGCCGAAAACGACGATTGTTAGAGCCAGAAAACGAGTGGAATGAGTATAAAAACGGTGGAGGAAGTACATGCTCAGTGAAAGAATGCAAAAAACAATCGTAGAGGCCTGTATTTGTGGCGACTTCGGAGGTGCGTCGATCATCGACAGAAAGTGAAACGGGACCTGAAAACTCTTGTAATTTTCCATAGCTTCGCCGTCGCAACCTTCACAAAACACCAAGTAACTGAATTTGTTAGGCTAGCGTTGTGGCCAAGTGGGCCAAGGCGGGACTAACTTGCCTTGTCCACAAGCCAGAAACCAATGGCGCCTGACAGGTGTGGGTTCGAGCCAGCATCTGGGCGTTATGTTTTTTCCGAATATTTTTCAAAAATTCACAAATAATGTTAGGTAGGTAGGGTTTAGGCGCGCCACTGGCGATAGAAAGGGATAATAAACTGCAGCAAAAAAAAATAAAAATATGTGAGGGTACGATACAGGTGGCCAGTGACACATGTTATTATTCTTGAATATTTGGAAATAACTCACTAAAACACGCGGCGAAAAAAAAACGGAAGTATTTTTCATAGAGGGGATTCCCGTTGGTGCATAGGATAGCAGAAAAGTGTGAATTGCCAGAAGTTATTTATAATTATAGATCCCTCATATAATATATGCCCAAGTGAATTTATTATGAAATGCGTTATTATTATTATTATTATTATTACTATTATTATCATTAGTAGTAGTAGTAGTAGTAGTAGTAGTAGTAGTATCATTATTGTTGTTATTGATCATGTTTGGTTATTATCCGTTCTGCCGTGTTTTGTTTATAAATCAGCTCTATCCTAATTTGGTTTTTAAATCAGCTCTATCTTAATTAATTTGGTTTAAGTAGTCTTTGTACAAGCAAGAGAGAGAGAGAGAGAGAGAGAGAGAGAGAGTGAGAGAGAGTGAGAGAGAGCGAGAGAGAGAGAGAGAGTGAGAGAGAGCGAGAGAGAGAGAGAGAGAGAGAGAGAGAGAGGAAATAGTGCATGGGACGCAAGCCGATTTGTCTGACAATTTCAGCTTGATTTTTTAGATTACTCCCCTTTCCTTGTGGCAATTACTGTATTTTTCTTTCATTATTTTTTGCCGGCAATAAAAACAAACATGTTGAGGGAAGGGGCGGGGTTGGGAGCAGGCATGCGAAACAGAGAGAGAGAGAGAGAGAGAGAGAGAGAGAGAGAGAGAGAGAGAGAGAGAGAGAGAGAGAGAGAGAGAAAGTGTGCGTCAATATTCTATCTAAAAAAACTACAATAATTTGTGTATGCAAATAATACTTTTATTTCCCATACACTTTAAAATCATACAGGAAAATCCTCGAACACACCATGCGTCATACACATCAGTCATTTGTTCGCCACATTTTCAAAAGCATCAATACAAGACAGTCACTTCTTCAGGTGGTCTACATAGTTACAAGATTAAAATATTGTCCGCGATCCGCAACATAAATAATTATGACAATTATCCAGAATAAACACATAAAATTCAGCAATACAAACATTCGGTTTAGATGACAGAATCAAGAAGGAATTATACAACAGAATGCATATACGCGCTTACAGCTATTCACATCTAACTAAATTTTTACAAAGAAACAAAATTCTTCAAACATACTTTGTTATCATATTTACAATTTCGTAAAGAAAATGAACAGACAATTTATTAATTACAGTTAAATATAGATGAGTAATAATAAGATATTATCATTTCTTGGCAGATGCTTTATACATAATCATCACATGTCTTACCTGGGAATAACATTACATTACATTACATTATTATTGCTTTAGGTCTAGCGGACTCTTCCGAGCCAAATCAGGACCGGACAACCCCCGATCCGCATAAAAGATCTGCTGAAACAACCCTAGTGGTAAAACCGAAAGCTTTCCACCAGCCAGTCACTTTACAATAAAGACATCCCACGCAGGGGACGGCTGAGGCTTCACCCCAACTTATCGAACCCCCGTTTACAAAAACAAAATAGAATACAAACATCATTATAAATTATTAACAAAACACATACATATAAAATGCCTACATTGCTAAATAATAACATCATAGGAAGCCCTAGTGACAACCTGGCAGAAAGCGTCCAATATTCCCAAGCTGATCCAACAGACCTCATACACAAATAAGGAGTCTTGTCCCTGAAGAGTTTTCAAGAAAAAAGGTAGGAGACTGGTCTAGCGAAGAAGACGATAGGATAGTATAGCAGATTGATAGAAAAGAGCAGGAATGAGAAAGAGCAAATGAGAAAGACAGCGACAGTGGGAATTTAAAGCACTAAATTCCCAGAAAGTGGGGATACTATTAAAACTGAAACCCCCGGCACCCCAACGGGGGTACCTGGGAATAATAATAATAATAATAATAATAATAATAATAATAATAATAATAATAATAATAATAATAATAATAATAATAATAACAATAATAATAAAGAAAGAAAGAAAGAAAGAAAGAAAAACACAACTGTGGTTTTGCTTTTGCAAATCTGTTAGTTATTCATTGCTTACAGGGTCCAACGGACTGCAAAGAGACGAATCAGGACCACAAAATCAAGACCACAACTTCGCTGAAAGAGGGCTCACTCCTGACCCGCATAAAAGATCTGCCGAAATAACCCTAGTGGTAACACTGAAGGCACTCCACAGCCGGTCACTTTACAATAAAGACATCCCAAGCAGGGGTCGCTGAGGCTATACTGTAATTTATCGAACCCCCGTTTATGAAAACAAAATAGAATACAACCATCATTATAAAATATCAACAAAACACATACATATAAAATGCCTACATTGCTAAATAATATTATTATAGGAAGCCCTAATGACCATTTGGCAGAAAGCGTCCAATATTCCCAATCTGATCCAACAGACCTCACACACAAATGAGTTTTGTCCCGGAAGAGTTTTCTTGAAAAAAGGTAGGTGACTGGTCTAGCGCAGAAGAAGATAGTATAGTAGATTGATAGAATAGAGTAGGAATCAGAAAGATAGTGACAGTGGGAATTTAAAGCACTAAATTTCTAGAAAGTGGGGATACTACTTATACAGAAACCCCCGGCATCCCCACGGGGAGGGGGGGGGGGGGGGCTAAAGTGGGGGGAAATCAAAATAATTATGTATAATCGATTGCTCAATCGATTAACTCAAATCATAATATCCATTGGCAAGGATACAACAGTACAATGGCAAGGCAAAGTTATTACAGTTTTCGACCACACTGTATACATACAATGACATTATAATATGTTGATATTATTTTCTAGAAGTATAATTATTGTATTGATTATTTATACATGTGGTATTTTCTGAGTATACACATATATTTGAAAGGTAATTATCGGGTATATGCAGGAATATAACATATCACAGGCTCACAGAGTTTGTTTAAATAATAATAATAATAATAATAATAATAATAATAATAATAATAATAATAATAATAATAATAATAATAATAATAATGACCAATGTGTTTGTGTAAAACAAGTTTCCAGAATAATGAAAGTTTAAAAGTTGATTTTGAAGACTTTAAATTATATTGGGCGTCCCCAGATTAGGATGTTGTAATTTATAAATATTTATTAACCTAATATTTATTACAATTATTTATTATTTCTGATAATATACATATTCGTGTGTAATATTTACATCTCACTGCCAGACAGCTGCTTATAATAAAAAAAAACTTGAAAACAAACTAAACCAAAACAACCATGTAAAATGTCAAATGATGCCATTGCTAGGTTTTGATAATTCAGTCTTGATCAAACAAAACATTATTTTTTAGTTATTTACACAATATGAACATCAATTCATTCACGTGTAGTCAATTTGTTATTTAAAAAAAAGGTAGATAATACATAAATGTAAAAAAAATAAAATACGTAGCTGATATATGATAGATATAAGATGATAAACTTAGTATAAACGATATGCATATTATATAAGATAATCAACTTATGAGATATTAAATTACTGACATATATAAGAAACTCAATATAAATGATAGCTAAATATAGGATTAAAAACAAAATATAAGATAACAAACTAACAAAAATATGTAAATATAAGCCACAAACAAACAACAACACATACAAGTTATCCGTTACATTTAATGAAAGCACTTACATTCAGTTTCAACAGCACTTAGTTAGTTAGTACTTGTTTAAAGGGTCCAGAGGGGACTGCAAAGAGCCAAATCAGGACCAAAACTTGGTTGAAAGAGGACTCACCACTGATCCGTATAAAAGATCTGCTGAAACTCTAACGGTAACAATGAAGGCACACCACTAGCTGGTCACTTTACAATCTTATCCTATCCTATCCTATCCCGTAACTGAGGCTTAACTCTAATTTATGGAACCCCCGTTTTCAAAAACAAAATAGAATATAAACATCATAATAAAATATTAACAAAACACATACCTAGAAAATGCTTACACTGCTAAATAATAAAACCATAGAAAGCCCCAGTGACCATTTGGCAGAAAGCGTCCAATAGCTCCGAGGTGACCCAACAGACCCCATACACAAATCAGTGGTTTTGGGAGATTGTTCAAGAAAAAAGATAGGTGACTGGTCTAGCGAAGAAGATAGTAGATTGATAGAACAGATTAGGAACGAGAAATACAAATAAGAATGACAGAAACAGTGGTCATTTATTTAAAGCACTCAATTTCCACAAAGTGGGCATACTAAAAAAAAAAAAAAAAAAAAAAAAAAAAGACGTACCCCAACGGAGGGACTGTTAGTCTCAAATTTCTCACTCAAACCTTAAATAATTACAGTCACGTAGTACTTTTTCCCTAGTAGGCCTATTCGTCAATGCGATATTATGTTACATAATGCATGTATCGGACCAGAAACATCAACCTACGAACATAATGTGTGCGTTGTCTGTGTTGAAGACGATCAATTCCTAATGTTACGTTATTACACTGAACGTGGTCATGTTGCAGCTACAAACAGCCACATTTACTTAAATTATTGAAAATGCATGCAATTATAAAACATAATTTTAAAAACAAGCATTTTACAGTAGAACATAACGAAAAAATTTTCTTTTATGTCGCACGCATTCAATTATAGAACATGTATGCAACATGGAACATAAATAAAACAGTTTCACTATAAAACATAAACGAAAAATTTGTGTTTAGTGGAATGGAACATAATTATATAAACAATTTGCCGTCAATATGAAATATAAAATAAAATTATTACTTCTATGTAGGAACGTAAAAGAAAAATGTAACTTCCATCTTGGAACATAGACTAAAAATGTTACTTCAATGTACATACAACATAAACAAAGTTTTGCTTTTGTTCCATGGGCGACATAAACGAAAATGTTTTATTCCAGTTTTAGAACATTACCATAAACGAAACTAATGACTTCAATAGAGAATATAACCAGTTTCCAAACTGTTGCTTCAATGCAGAACATAAACAGCTGTTATTTCAACGTAGAACATAAACAACGTGCAATTTAAAAAATAATCTATGCTTGCATGTGGACCCTAGAGGTCAAACAGTTCTAGAACACACACAAATAAAAAGTCTTAGTACATCCACAAAATAATGTTAAATCCTTGTGGAACATAAACGAAAATTCTTGACAGTGGAATTAACACAATTCCTACTTTACTAAATGATACACTTACACGCATGCAGGCACGCATGCACGCACACGTACTCACACACTAATATGGAATAGGCTTCACTATGGAATATAAACAATACAATACAATTACATTTAGTCTGTTTAAGAATTGTGTACGAAAGGCACATGCTCACTGATTACTCCACCCCTACACTCTGGTTTCCAATTCAACTTCAAATTCAATTCAAATTCACTTCTGCTCATTCAGGCATTTGGTCAAGATACGGACAGCTATAGTGAAACTTTACACACACACACACGCACCCACCCATACACACACACACATATCAACAAAAGCCACAATAATAGCAATAGTGTACACACGCTCATCTATTGGGCGAGGAAGACAATTTAGTCATCCTATGGGTTTGGGTGGGGATATGGGGTTGAGGTTTGGGGTAGGTTGGTGAGGGAGGAATTGGGGAGGGGTGTGGGAGAAGAATGTGGAAGGGGCGCAATAGGGTTGGTCACATAAAATACAATGCATGCACATGCAAAGAAAATACATTAATTGTTTCTGGAATGGCCTGTTTCTATACGAACACATTATGAAAACGTGTGAGTGAAACCCGTCTACGTGCAATGTATTATACGATAAACGACATCACCCAAACGTGGACGAAACACATTTCAAATAGTAACGATCTGTCATTCAACCATTCCATCAGCATCAGATACATAACAGCGCGACAACATTAATTATATTTTCAATTTGCAATGAGTAATGTGCAGTTTTATGATAAATGGATGATAATATTAATATTTTAATTGTAATCAAAGCATTTAAACAACGCCCCAATCCCATCACAACTTTAAAAGTTTTATGCGTGATTGTAACACCATTCTCAAAACGTGACAATTTTATAACAGTATTCACAAAACTGATTATTTCACAACGTTTTCATACTTCAAATATGGCTATTTCATAACAATCATCTTTCGTTTAAAAGGGGGCTATTTTATAACATTCTTGTACTTAAAAGGTGATTGTTTCATAACATTAATCACACCCAAATGTAGATATTTCATAACATTATTAGCATAAAAATACCACCGCATCACCTATCCTTAAGGCGCCATAAGCTCAGAGGTTAACAAGTGAACAAAATAGAAAATGTGTTCAATATTATGAGGTCCAGTGAAACAAAGCTTTGTGTTTGTATTTAGTGCAGGATAAAGAATAGGTGCATACAGCGTGGAGTCAGCTGAGGTCAACGGCCAAAGCAGCCTCAGCTGCACGGCCCTTTCACATCCCTCCAACTTCACAATGATACATTATGTAAACTGGAACGTTATGTTACAGTGAAATTGTGTAACATACAACGTAGCTGAGACTACACGCGAAGAGAGAGGTAGAATGCCTTGTTTAGTCTCAGGCACGCTTTATGTTTGTGCCATATTCTTTACTAGTCCCATTCACCTGAACACTATTGGGCTGTGCTCTCACACCTAAAAGCACAAGATGGTATATTAGTCACATTTTAAAAGAAAAATTATATTAAAATCAAAGAATGGTGTATAAATAACATAATTTCAAACTTACAGTAACATCTATTCCTAAAAGAAAACAAAAACGTGAACAATATGCATAATGCTTTGTTTCCTCAAACGAAAATGATGTGTCACATTATTTAAATGTCGAGAGTACCTTTTAGCATACACTATATTATATTTTTAAAAAAAATAGAACCACAGGATATTTATACGTATTGCTATATATTTGTGAACCAACATTTTTCCACGTTCTCCATTGTAATGTTTTGTTCTGTTCAGTGTTTTCATTTCTTTCTTTATACTTTAAAATGTATCTGTATTGTGCTTTTTGTTGTAATTGAAATTATTGTTTGAGAAAAAAAAAGAACTTGTATAACATGCATAATCCTATCTTTCTTTATATAAAGAAATCTAACTTTCTTGATACACTTACTACAACAATATTATACTCTAATTAATTTTAGAACCACGTCGCTTTCACTGTCCATGTTTAAAATGGAAGAATATTAGCTCAGAAATATTTTGTTTTAAATAAGTGGTGATGCAAACCATACTATGCATGTGAAAACATAATGTGAAATAAATAAGCTTGTCTCGTTCCTACCCCTCCCTTCCAATACCCCCCCCCCCCCCACCCTCCCTTCCACTCATCCAGTTCACCCCTTTAAAAAAAGACTTTTAAAAACAACAATAACCTGTTTACGCCATGACGTGGACAGCCTGTCTCATGTTAAGACCATTAATTCCACATGTAAAGAAGACCTACCTTAACTGACAATCAGAACCATCTGTCATACAAATCAAGCTATAGGCTTCTATATATTTTTTTAAGACCTATCATCCTTTTAAAAAAAGCAAAGAAAGAAAGAAAGAATGAAAGGCAATACAAAAAAATAAACGTTTTTAAAATTAATATTTAAAAAAAAACCATTTAACTGCTCTATCTGTGACATATCTTAAATCTTCATTGATTTTTTTTTTTTTGGGGGGGGGGGGGGGAAGGAAAATGGGGGCCGTCATGTATCAAGAAATGAAAAATGGAGATTATCTTTGAATTTATCAGGAATTGAATTAACATTCAACAAACATATATCTCAAGTATTTTAAAAACAATATGCTGTCAATAATAACAACAAGAACAAAAAAGATGTTTTCAACTGTTTTACAATAAGATTGAACCATTGCTTTCACTTGCTGTAGAAGCCATGAAAATTCATGCTAGGAAAAAAAAGGCATTAGACAATTCCTGCTATGGAAAACTTGTGATAATAAAATGTTAGCAAGTGGTCCTTTTAGTTAATTGGAATTTAGAAGTTCCCAAGAAAGGAAAATTCTCGCTGTGGTAAAGGTAAATCAATTCAAAACTCGCGATCATAAAATGTATCGCCTGGTCGTTTCAGTCAGATCGTGTGTATAGAATTCACAATACAACACAAACTGCACTATTCCTCACCGCACGAAGAATGCTCACCATTTGACAGCAAAAACGATCACAAAATACATGGATAGCAAACAATTTGTATCACACCGCCCCATTGCTAGTTGCTCACAAAACAATCACAGAAATACGTATCACGCATAACAAACAACAAATACAGTATATCACAAACAAATTCGCCTAACAATCAACCAAATTCGCAAACACTCGAACTACATCATCAATTCTGGATATCACAGTGGTCAGGAACAAATATTATTACATCACTCGCCATGAAATTACATTATGTCACAAACGTTTATGCAACAATTATCAGACCCGGTAATATCGTTAAACACACAATTATTCATTGTAGTGATTTTACCTAGACGTAGACCTAAGCCAGCTGTGATAACGCAGTGGATATCAAATAAATGTACACCAGGTTGACTCTCCACAGTCAAATGATGTTTATTTTCATTGGTAAAAGCTTACAGTTTCTTGCGATTAACATTTTTAAAAAAAAAGACTGGTTATCCTTGCCTTGTACAAAAATGAAAGCAAAGGCGTCCCATTTTACTATAACGAAAGCCAATGGTATATTAGTTCTGATATTTATAATGCGATCGATGGAAATCAGTTTATTCTTGGAATGCAATTAAACAACCTCGCTGATCAACTCTAGCAATGTAGTCTGAAAATCCGAATCTGCCTTCCACGCACTATGCAGTGTGCTATATTTAAACTGGCTTGCTGAATACACATGGCACATAAGCGACACGTCACGCTGTGTGTTTGTGTTTTCAAGCTGTATGTGTGTGTGTTGAGCGCTTGCGAGTGGGCAGTTATAAAATTATAATATGCAATATGCTGTTTTTACACTTCTATTATCTCAGTTTTATCATTCCGATAATTAAACGTATACCAAAGCGCACACACAGAATCGTTTTTCCGTTCCGTAATGCATGAAGAATCAGGTGGTGGTGACAAAGAACCTCAGGCCTGTTCCACCGTCCTCAACGTCTTGAGGAGCGTGCTGAGCAGAGCGGCCAGGTTTGTGGCCTGACGCATGAGGTATCGCATGTGGGGGTCGCTGGTGGGCTTTCCCAGAGCCGCATTAGCCGCAGCCACTGTAGACTTGAAGGAGGACGACACCTTCAGCACTTCAAAACCCACGTGCTGCGCGCGGTGCACGGACTTCATGCGCACCATCAAGGCCTGGCTGTGCAGGAGCAAGCGAGCCAGAGTGTGCATGGCAGTGTGCAGCTTCTCGCTCACGCTCTCCCGCGTCCCTGTAGCGCCCGCCACCAGCGTCTTGGCGTCCTGCACAAACTGCTTGGTCTGCAGCTGCAGTTCCTGTCGCACCGTCTGGAACTGCCCACCCCCGCTGCTTGCTGTCGTCGTTTGGGCCTGGGCAGTCTTCAGCGTTTCCATGGTGACCTTGAAGTGAGCCAGCATCAGTTCCACGTCCTGCGCGGCAATGTCAAAACCTTCCGATCCGTACGTCTTGGACAGCACGTTGTTGACGCCTTTGGACACTTCGGTGCTGACCACCGTGTGGCTGCTGTCCATCACTGTCCGGCCCTTCCTCTCCGCGCTGCCCTTCCTGCTGTCCTGCGATAGAGACCTGGACCTGACGCTGCCGGTGGACGACTCGGGGTAGTCGGGGTAGTCTTCTGGGACGTCTGTGTCACCATTTATGCTGGCTGTGGACGACGGGGCAGGGGGTGGAGGCGCGCGCATTCTTGACTCAGGGCGCGACCTCCTGGCGGGTGCAGCAGGTTCATCCTGACCGTCTTCTTCCCTCACGGACACAGACCTAGGCTGTAGCGGTATCGTCACTGCAGAGGATGCGCTTCTACCCAACTGCGAGTCTGTCCTTGTCAAAGACACATTACCACCAAACATATCTCCTCCTCCTCCGCCGTTGTTCCTTGACTCTGAATACGCCCCGTTGGCAGCGTTAAGACTGTATGATTTACCCACAATGTGTTTGGGCTGCTGGCTGTGAGAGAAATGACGGAATTCGGTGTGGAAGACGCCATTCGCTCCCGCTATGTCACTAGACATGACCGGAGCACTGACTGTTCTGCCTACCACGCTATGATGGTGAGAGGACGACGGTGTGGAAGAAGGCGGATTACGGAAATCATCGTTGCGAAGATCGCCCGTTTTGGGCAGAAAATCTTGGTCCGCTCCTCTAGCTTGACTGCCACCGCCGATGAGAAGGTCGAAGTTATTGAAGCTTCTGTACACGTCCTCGTTATGGGAGACGCTGGACGTCATGGTGATTGGCCGCCACATTTTGATGGTGGCGTAAGGGTTGGCCTTCACCTTGGTCTTCTTTTTTTTCCCTCCATCCCCGCCGTCGGGCATGGAGAGGTCGTCCTTGGAAGCGTAGGTCGGGGTGTTCTTCTTGCTCGTGGAGACCTTGGAGGAGCTAGAGGAGGACGGCTTCACGTCCCCAGACTTCCCCTCGCTGGAGAACACGGAAGAAAGCGCCTTAAGCGGTCCGCTCTTCTTGGATTTATTCTGAAACAAAACACACAAAACAATCGTTAGATGCTATCCAGGACAATGAATGCCTTACCAATATAGTCCTATCCTATCCTGTCCCGTAACCCGAAGGTCGTAGGGGCACCACAGATGACCGTTTAACCAGCATACTCCATCTTTCTCTGTACTCAGCAGCCCTGATGGCTTCGCTCAGTGTCAAACCAGTCCATTCTCGAATGTTGTCCTCCCACCTCTTTTTCGGTCTCCCTTTTCTTCTACCTCCTTGCACTGTGCCTTGCAGAATAGTCTTTGCAAGGCCTGATGATCTGGTGACGTGGCCATACCACCGAAGTTTCCGTTTCTTCACCACTGTTAGCAGGTCATCATGTTGTCCAATAGCTTGTGTGATGGTCTGTCGGACTTCGTCGTTGGTGATGTGTTGGGTATAGGAAATGCCCAGAAGTCTTCTGTAGCACCTCATCTCCATGCTTTGTATTCTTCGTTGGAGATCTGCTGTGAGGGTCCATGCTTCGCAAGCATATAGGAAGATGGAGATGACCAGAGAGCGCAGCAGTCTTACTTTGGAATGTAGACTGATGGTTCTGTCTTTCCAAATGGGCTTCAATATAGTCATGCATCTAATTTATCAAACTGAAATCATAACAAAAATATGTTTAAAAAGTATAATGATACATGATAAGGAGAAAACAAAACAGCTCAGAATTTACATTTCACAGACTGTCGAGAAGAAAATGTGTACTTAAGTTTCCCTCCATTAGTATCAAATACTTACGTGAGTAACTGGAAAATGAGATTGTTAAAGCATACATATGCATAAACAGAAGCAATTAATAAGGTTATGATATTATTCATTTGTAATATAAGCCAGCGTCAGTGAAATAAAAACATTAGTCACGATTTAAAATAAGAATGATACTACATACTGATCAATTAACTATCAATTTAAGAAGCAAATGCTAAGTAACGTTATTCCGATGCAGTTTAAATTACACAGTATACACAATAAACCACTGAAATTAGTAATGAGAAATGATATAAACGCGCGCACACACACACACACACACACATACACACACATCCAATGATTAAAAAGTGTTTGTCAGTTATTCAAAATGCATTATAAATTATAACTCGACGAAACACAATATGTGTATAACAATTATTGTACATGATGTACATGACGTACATACTGTAATAATGATACATTAGAACAATTGTCACATATTCTCAAAACAGCATAACTAATGCACCAGCTAATGTATTTCGCAACAATCATAAACATGTTAGTGTCAAACCGTCTCCCCATAAATGCACTGTAAATGGAACATACTAATAAGTAACCAAAATGATAAGATGAAATTCGTGGGGAAAATAATGTTGTGGTAAAACAGGTATCCCTTATTTAAAAAAAAAATGCGCCATGACAGCTACATGGAAATGTAAAGCATATGTAAGGGCCGAATGCATGGATCTATAAAATAACGGGGGAAGGTGGGGGAGGGAAGGGGGGAGGGGAATAAACTAGAAGGGCAAAGCCCTTATGACTCACATGCTCCTTATTGAACTCACAATATGAACCCTAAAAATGAGTCCCCTCCCTCTACACTCCCCCCCCCCCCCAAAAAAAAAGGGAATGTTGGCATTAAAATGCAAAGTTATCCCGACTTCGATCTTTGTATGCCCTTGATCTTAAGATGATATTGACCTATGGCTCAAAATGCACTCACTAAAATAAAATATAGCAAAAGTTGTATTGACAGATAAAAAAAACAGTGACCTTGGGATGACCTTGACCTTTATCCTCATGTGATCTCTCATGCATGTCTGAATCTATCACCTTTAAACACAACAAGTTTGGACTGTATATCTCTCATAATTCAGGATCAAGGTGACTTCAAAGTACTTATACACACCAACTTTGGACAGCTCCAGTGACCTTGACCTTGGAGGGAGATTAACCAAATTTGCAAAGTATGTGTGTCTCATTGATATCTATCATGCATCAAATAATCCGACGTTCAATATTAATAACCTAGAAAAAAAAAAGAGAAATATTGTGAAAATTTGTCATTATTTTACTAAAATTTTATGACCTGTGACTTTGACTTTGAAGTGAAGTAATTCATTTACTGATCATTTATCATGGGTATACAACATCTTACCACGTTTGGTTGTGATAGTTGAAATAGGCTTTGAGTACTTGGCCACTTTAAAGTCCGTGCACAGACAGACGGCGAACGGCGGACAAACAGATGGACATTTTTTTTTCGATATAATTTTTGGATTATTTAGGACTCATCTCGCGCATATTTTCAAAACTCAGGGAATTTTATTTTTGGGATGAGTACATAGATTTACATTGCTATGCATGTGATTATAAAAAAAATACTACTACCACCACCAACAACAACAACAAAATGTCGCGGGTATTTAGCTTTAAAAAAAGATACAATCTTTTGATATTATTTCAAACAATTCCTTGCGATAAAACAATGCTAAAATGTCAAATACACGCACTAAATGTCACGCATCTATTATTTCAGAGAGGACTCAGTGTGAAAACCAAACAAGAAAAGACGCAGCAGTAAAGCACAGCTAGTCCTCCCCGTAACACACAAGACTTCAGAAGAGAGAGATTTAATTGACAGCGAGTCTCTTGGATTGTGCTCAAGACTCTCTTTATCCAGGATTCATCACCTTCAACAATTGTGCATACTGTACATGTACATGATGTATTGTATTGTATGTATGCTATGTATACTGTTTCTATTCATGCATTTATGTTTGTGGGTATGTATAAGTCTATTTGTATGGAAGTGTTTTAGTTAGTCTGTGCTTCGTGAGCGTGCATGTGATTGATTGTGTGACCGTGTATCGTTTACCACCGACAGAAAGATGCACGTCCCCGAGAGGTCACCTTATTTACGGGCAGGACAAATGATCAGGAGATGTATACAGGGTAGCTGACAGAAGGCGGGGAGCTTTCCCTTGGGAGATGGGAGAAGGCCTTAGCTGGTCCCAGCTACGCTGTATGCGGGAACGATAGCCACTGGGTGACTACGACGTGCTGAGATGGACGCTGCAGCTACACGACTTATGAATAATGCATCGCAACATAACGCAGGATCAAAGAACATTGGCCTCGCCAAATATCACATCAAAACGGGATAGTGAAGAAGGCAAAAGAACGAAGGAAGAAGAAGAAGAAGAAGAAGAAGAAGAAGAAGAAGAAGAAGAAGAAGAAGAAGAAGAAGAAGAAGAAGAAGAAGAAGAAGAAGAAGAAGAAGAAGAAGAAGAAGAAGAAGAAGAAGAAGGAGGAGGAGGAGGAGGAGGAGGAGGGGATACAGCAAACAGAATCCAAAAGCACTCGTCAAACATCAAATCATATCGGGATAGAGAAGAAAAAATACAGAAAAAGAGGAAGACGAAGGAGAAAAAGGAGGAAGAATATAAGGAGAAGTGCGAGGAGGAAGCAGCAAACTGCATAAGCTACCGCCTCGCCAAAGATCGCATCATTGCCAAGAGGGTCCAAGAATAAAGAGGCGCAGGAATAGAAGAAAGACGGGGGAAAAAATGAACATTGAAGTTTAACATCTATACCCACCTTTTGGCGATAGGGCTGACGGGGTTAACTATCCCAGGAAAGAGGCGCAGGGACCTAAACTCGACATTGAACCACCAGAACATGGAGGATGGAGAATGGCGTACGTTTTCCGCTTCCCTCATACATATTAATTTAAATATTCCATTGTTCTAAAGTGGAATGTGAAAAGGCAGCTGCAGTAATATTACCAAAATCTGCCGTCAAGGGAGGTAGGTAGGAGTGAGAGAAAAGTAGGTGGACTACTAAAATATATTCTATTCCTTGAAAGTTAGATTTTTGGAATGTCAAGCCACAGCTGTCACCTCATTAGAATATGCAGTTTCGAGACGATGGGTGGCAATGAGTGGAAGGTGGTTGATGGGAAGGGGGGTGGGGGGTAGCCCGCACATATTAATTTATATGCAACGGAAATGGAGGCGGCTGGTTCAAGCTTGGGAGAAAGGTTGTCTACCTTACACTTTTTGGTTAGACTAGTCTTGGGTTAGTCTAGCGAACTGCGCTGGAAAGGCATAGGTGAAACCAACGACCGACAAAGGCCACAAGCTTTATTTCAGCGGTAGAGATGACAGGCACGAACACCGATTTGGATTCTTGGTCCACAAGAAAGTTCTAGCCACTGTCATGGGTTGTCATCACTCTTCCCAAACAAGGTAACCTTCAGGAATGTGAAAATTACCGCACCATCAGCCTCATCAGCCATCCCAGCAAGGTCCTCCTGAAAATAATACTCAACAGGTTAAAACCCCAAGCTGAACAAATCATAACTGAAGGGCAAGCAGGATTCAGAGCAGGGCGAAGTACCACTGAACAGATTTTCAACCTCAAAATAATCTGCGAGAAAAATCTACAGCACCAACAACATTAATATCATGTGTTCGTAGACTTCAAAATACTAAAATATATTTTATCAGTACAACTTATGTTAATCTGATGAATAAAATTTGATACAACAACAACAACGTAGACTTCAAAAAGGCGTTTGACCGAGTCTGGCATGCAGCTCTGTGGGCAACAATGAGAGGGTACAACATCAGCCCTAAAATTATTGAAGTCATCAAAAGCCTGTATGACAAGGCTACCAGTGCAGTCCTCCACAAAAGCGCCATCGGAAACTGGTTCAGAACAACAATCGGTGTGTGTCAGGGATGCCTACTCTCTCCAACACTCTTCAACATCTTCCTAGAGCGCATCATGTCAGATGCCCTTGCAGACCACGAAGGCACAGTCAGCATAGGGGGAGGAGCAATCTCCAACCTTCGTTTTGCGGATGACA
Organism: Oncomelania hupensis; assembly: GCA_036898135.1. Taxonomy (NCBI): domain Eukaryota; kingdom Metazoa; phylum Mollusca; class Gastropoda; order Littorinimorpha; family Pomatiopsidae; genus Oncomelania; species Oncomelania hupensis. The sequence continues at coordinate 41,606,253 of CM072518.1, forward strand.
TTGATGGATTGGCTGGAGAGGAACAAGAACTTGAACAGCTCGTACAGAGGCTTGACACCACCTCTAGAGCCTGTGGAATGGGAATAAGTGCAGAGAAGACCAAAATGATGACCAACAACACCGGTGCCATTGGCATCAACACGGACATTAAAGTCCAAGGCCAATCCCTCAACACAGTGCATAGCTTCAAATATTTAGGAGCCATTGTATCAGACCATGCGGCCCGACAGGAAGTCCTCTTCAGGGTCGCACAAACAACTGCTGCCCTGGCGAGATTGAAGCCAATTTGGAAAGATAGGACCATGATCAGTCTACATTCCAAGGTAAGGCTGCTGCGCTCCCTTGTCATCTCCATCTTCCTATATGCTTGCGAAACATGGACCCTCACAGCAGATCTCCAACGAAGAATACAAAGCATGGAGATGAGGTGCTACAGAAGACTTCTGGGCATTTCCTATACCCAGCACATCACCAACGACGAAGTCCGACAGATCATCACACCAGCCATTGGACAACACGATGACCTGCTCACAGTGGTGAAAAAACGGAAACTCTGATGGTATGGCCACGTCACCAGATCATCAGGTCTTGCAAAGACCATCCTGCAAGGCACAGTGCAAGGAGGTAGAAGAAGAGGGAGACCGAAAAAGAGGTGGGAGGACAACATTCGAGAATGGACTGGTTTGACACTGAGCGAAACAATCAGGGTTGCTGAGGACAGGGAAAGATGGAGTACGCTGGTCAAGCGATTATCTGTGGTGCCCCTACGAACTCCGAGTAATGGGATAGGATAGGATAGGATATGATAGGATAGGATAGTCTTGGGTGGCTCCTGCTGTGCAGAATCCTTTGGTGTGGCCATTGGGTTATGCAAGACAAGGTGACACGACATTTGTTCTCCCAGGCTGACCATTCGTCTTCTGCTTTTGGTGATGAGCAGGACTACATTGTCAGGCATCCCTCTAACTTTTCACCGCATATTCAGCAACCCATCTACCTTCACATGACGAGCAAATTTAAAAATCCGCTCGAGATGAGACTGATTCATATAGATAATAAAATTGGATGGGTTTATGGACGGATGAGTATTATAAATATGTACGGCGATTAATAGAAATAAGGCCAGATGAGCGATACATAAACACACACTTTAGCAAAGTTAACATCTACTTACCCTAAATAAAGGCATGGTGGCACGAGTACAGGTACAATCCCAGTAAATCTTAGCTGTATGACCGGGTTTAACTGATTTTGTTCCTACATTTAAAATTTAATTTCATTGTTCGTTTTACTTCACTCTCCAACCACAACAAGCGTTGACTTTATTACTGTCTAGGTCAAACAGGACGAAGACGACACCACCATTTGAAATGACACAGCACAACAAAACAACTTCATAAATATTATTAGCAAAAACAAAAAAAAACTTTTATCAGCAAAATTATCTAGTTTATGTCAACAAAACACTCCTTAGTTTATGAAGTGTCCTAGCAAACTGAAACCGAGTCACGCGAGATCTTTTTATTATATTTTCTTACATCTTATTAACGGATAGCTACTGTATGTTCAACATACTCAGTCCAAGTGTTTCATTCCAAGGTCACAGAAAAATACTGTCTCTTTGTTTCTTACGTTATTTTCGCTTCTTTCTTTCTATCATTAAGTGTGACAATCCTGGTGATCTATACACACTAATGTTAAAGGGTCGTGTGTCTGTAAAGAACATCAGCCCTTAAAAGTCGGCCAGAATTATTAACGACTTCGTACCACTGTAGAAAAGGACCGGCACATGCTTGTCGCGGTTGTTACTAAGCTAGCTCCTTGCTACTTCCCTGTGACTGTCAAATACAACCAGAAGTGTACGGCGATACAGATAAATAAAAGAAAGGATACCGTTGATATAACATATTTTAAAAAAAAAAATTAAAAAAAAAACAACTACTGCAGCAAACTCAACAAACTACACTGCCGTTAGTAACTTTCCTGTGTGTTCCTAATCCTTTCTGTGATTTTATTTTTTGTGTTTTACTTCTAAATGACTATAAAATGCCGCAGACTATAACTTAATGAAGTCTTTCATTTCTCGGTGTTATTTCCAAATTATCATCAACACCCTCTCTGTATTTAACGTGATGATAATCAAGTCAAGTCAACAAATCTGCATTACAAAAATAATATTAACTAACTGAGAAAAAAAAACTCACACATATATTTGAGTTAGGTACTATTAACTATTTTGTACAAATAACCGCATAAGACATTACTTTCCCGGGTAGGTGAAAACAGCGCATACGCCTTGCAAGAAGAAACGCCAGTTTTATTATGTAAAATAAGATATTTCGCAATTTTCCAACACTGACACTGACGTCATTGTAACGATATGAAAACATGATACAATAATGAAGTAAAATCATTGTCCAAAAACATGGAAAAGTGATTTCAAACAGTGCGAATCTCGAGGTTTTCAAATAAAACAATGGCACATGAAACAGTAATCAACTCAAATAAGCCACTCACGTTATGAACTATATTGCCCTAATTGAAACGTCTAAATGCACCTTGAAGTTTAGTGAACGATTTCGGTTTCTCTACATGTCTGATTTACTGTATTAATATTCCTAAACATGAGGTGGACCTTATTCTATGCGATGATACGTGAGAAGGACAAAACTAAGTAGAGCATAGGTCAATATATTTTTTTAATGCAATAAGAGCTGATGTGCAATAATGGTTATTTTTAGATGCAGTCATTAAACGTAACATGATTGATGCAGAAGTCATAGCGACAACACACCGACTGGTAACACTCAAGGGCAACACGACTGATGCCAAAATCATAACGACAACTGACCACCTTGTGACATTGAAGTAAACCTACTGCTACATTAAGACACCTACTGCTACAGTAAGCTACAGTAAGACACCTACTGCTACAGTAAGCTACAGTAAGACACCTACTGCTACAGTAAGACACCTACTGCTACAGTAAGACTGATGCAGAAGTCACAACGACAACAAACCGCCTACCGACACTTTTCTGATACCAGTGCGGGTTGTTATTAATCTTTTTACAGTTGAGAAAGCGTTATACTGAACGATGACAGCTTTACGTCCCACGCCATGACCTTTAGGGACAAGTAGGGTGTCAGTACAGAGTTCTACTCCTGTTATTTTATCTTCCACATAATCATGCTTCCTTTCAGAGTCATGAAGAAGCCACAGCGACCCAAGACCAACTACCAACATTGAAAAAAAAACACCGTACTGATACAGAAAGGTCAAAAGACATAACAACGACACTGACTGACACGGCTGCTCTTATAAAGAATTCATCGATAATCACGAACATTCAAAGGCGACACACGTTACTGAGACTTAAGGAAAAAACATTCCGACGGTAGTCCATCTTACGAACACGAGAGAAATCACTGTACTGTTACAAAAAGAACGACGCAGACATCATAACAGCGACCTCAGACCACACTGCGACACAGAACCTACTGTCCTACTGCACCAATTCTTCAGTCATCTAACCTTTAAACTCGTCTTCAAGGCGCAATTTACTAACACCGATGCTGCCGTCATTGTAACGACATCAAAACACCATGCAAGTGAATTAAAATCACGTGCACATCGAGGCTAATGCTAAAAGTCATAGCGAAAACAGACCAACTTGCGACCCTGACTTAAGACACTGTACTGCTTTTAGAACTTTGCGTAATGGTGAAGTAATAATAAAGACACAATTTTTTCATGCGGCACATATGGTTGAAATGGACCAACAGTGCACTGCAAAGTCAAGAAAAAATTTCAAAATGCAACAAACCAAATTAATTAAGTGAATTTTAATCCAACTTTAGCCAGCAAGTAAACAATTTAATTTACCTTGTTTCCTCTTCTTCTAACAGTCACGACTTCTTAAGAAAAAGACAACAATAGGACTAGTAATGCCTTTCTTTGTCCTTTTCAGTGTATTTACACAAAATAACTAACAATTTGTCTGGTTAATAAATTGCACACTTAAGCTGATTGTTTGTCTTGTTCTTTGTTAACACTATTACACAGTAAACTGCAGAAAAATATATTTATCTGGAACAACCAAAAAGAAGAAAACGAAAAGTGAAGAAACGGAAACTCCGATGGTATGGCCACATCAGGCCTTGCAAAGACCATCTGCAAAGACACGGTGCAATGAGGCAAAAGAAGAGGGAGACAGAAAAAGAGGTTGGGGGATAACATTCGATAATGGACTGTGCCACTGAGCGAAGCCATGAGGATTGTTGAGGACGGAGAAAGATGGAGTACGCTGGTTAAACGATCATCTATGGTACATGGTGCCCCAACGAACTTCGAGGTTCGGGATAGGATCGGATAGAATAGGATAGGACTTCACATTATCCTCAACCCTGCTCTGTAATTTACTATTAGCTTGGATGTTATCTTGTGTGAACCTTTGTAAATCGTTCCTTCTATTATAAGTACACCTGCACGGTTAATAATTATTAAATGATTCCTAATATTCTTCCAACAATCATGAGAATTTAAAAGCTGCAAAACGCAGTCTCATTCATTTAAGTCTTTGTTGTGCTGAAACGTGTCTACACAGCGTAGAAGGGTCTAATTTCTTTGTAACCTCTCTACAAAGTTATTTCCCGCCTCTTTTTTCAGCATGACCACATAACCTTCTTTTCTTTTTTTTTCCTTTTTTTTGGAGGGTGGGGTAGTGGGGTGGGGGGTGGGAGGAAGAGTGTTACACTCGTTGTTGGTTTTTATCAGTAGTTGATTCAGCCCCGATGCTTGAATCCTGATAAGTGTAACCCAGATTCGTTTATCCACGCAACCTGTTCAATCGGCAACAAGGCAGGAGTCGTCGTATAAAGTTTTCCAAATTTATTCAGCGTACATCAACAACTGCATACAATCGCTCAATCGCTTTTTTCACTTTCTCACTTCTACCCTTAAACAGTGCGGTACTTATATAGTTTCTCTATACTCTAGAGAACGTTCGAAGATTCCAGCGTGACGCAATTATAACCAATCAGGATAAAGTTCGTCATCACTGTCTTACGTCATACCACTTTCTTCCAAGAATTTCTCAGCTACCAGTAGATCTATCTACACGCTTCGATCGATAGTAGACAAGCAATCCTAGAAAATTCTCCAATAATATCGACCAACGAAAATCATCAACATTATATTAAGCTTCCTCTAACAACAACGCAAAATCAAATCAAATGTAAATACACTCTGTTATTAAATGCTTTGCAAAAAAAAACATCGGATCTATCGTGCGCGTCTCACACGTACTATCGTGCGCGTCTCACACATACTTATCGTGCGCGTCTCGAACGTAACAAAGAGGGAGTGGGGGGATTGCTTTTATCAAGCACGAAAATCTTTGAAAGCCACACGCCGCTGCACTGGCTTGTAACTCCGGATGAAACGTATTTTGCGAAATACATATATAGATTTTTTGGTTTTAATCCGCTGTGTTTTCTGTACTTCAATTTTTTTTTTAAATTGAATCATGTCTAGACAGTTTAGACCATCTTCCTTTCCTTTTAAATTTCTCCACAAAGTTCAGTTTCATGTTGATTTTTTTCCCCAGCATCATTTGTTTGCTTTTTAGTAATCACGAAAATCTAAAATGCAACAAACCAATGCACAAATCATTCCAGTTGTCTTTCTACAGCATGGCTATATTATTCAACAACAAGATTTCTTTTTCTTGTTACTTGTTCCTTTCTTCTCTCTTTCTTGTTCTGAAGCTTCTTTCTTCTCGGCGTGTCTACATCAATCGCTTTTTCTTATCTTTTACTAGTGTCAATAACTTTAAAAATAAACCATCGGGTCGGCACAATATACAGCTGACCGTTCGTCTTCTTTTAACACATCCAAACGTGACCACGCATTTTTAGCGAACACTACTATACCCTGTTAGTTATTAATTTTCTTTCTTCTTAATTTGTTTCTCTCATCGTGTCTTCATTTGCTCTCTCTCTCTGTCTCTCTCTGTCTGTCTCTCTGTCTGTCTCTCTCTCTCTCTCTCTCTCTCTTGCCTGTTAATAGCGTCAATAGCTTTAACAAAAAATAAACCAACTGCACAATCTAGCTAAATTACTGGCCACAACCCAGATGACTGTTCCTCTTTGTTTAACAATTTCAAACGGAAGGCACGGTTGACAGACAGAAAGGCATGTTTGTGTCCAGTTGTGACAGCAGTTAAAATACGAACGACTTCCTCCGACTATAAACAATCCTCCTTCTGTCGCCAAATAGTCAAGAGCATCTGCGGATGTACGGAGACAGGTACGGACAATTTCAGATTTCATCGTGCCTATGCTGTGCTTTTCCAGCTCAGGAGCTGCTCACAGCGCTCGCCGATACAGGATCTAATTCAAGATGCCTGAGACGCTTACTTGCTGCTTACCCACACCTTCCATTCTCAGTAACAGATAATAATTATAATGATGATCCGACGTGTATTTCTTCCTCTTTGCCTAAGTGCCAAAAACGAACAAAGTAAACTTCTTCAAACAATAAAGGATGGTCTTTTCGTTGTGTCACCACTCTTTGAAAACTTTGCTGGAGTATGTAGTTTACGCTGAGGGCAGCTGCAAACCAGCTGAAACAAGGCTTAACTGGTGCACTCGAAAGGAAGCATTGTTTGGTATATTTAAGATGCTGAACCCACAATCGTACGTTAATATATATATACTTATATTGTCCTCCCTGACATTGTGTGTGATCATCATCTAAACATTCTACCCAAAGCTCCTTACCTAACTACTTCCTTGGATGAAAGTATAAACCGAGGTCTAGTCGGCACGTGCACGGATTTCATCGCACGGACTTTAAAGATCCTAAACCCCGATACGTTAAAACAAAACTTTCGAAGATTTAACACATAAATACATTTTTTAATGCCTTATACCATACAATACAATACATTATAAAATAATTCAAGACAACAAAAGCGACTGTTCTGCTTTTCCTCTTAAAAAACTCCATAATTTCAAAATGCCTTCGAAGGTTAACGACGTTTCTTTTTATAAATTCCATCTTGGCACGACAGATTTATACCTTGCGGTCATACACTACATCCGACGTTGTAAGAGACGGGTAAAGCCTCTCTAGTAATATAAAAGGTCAGTAACGTGCCGCCCCACTATTCTGGGCTATCTGTTGAATCACTGCTGCCACTTAAAACTGTCTGTACCCTTCACCGTACGTAGCCATTCCAGTTGTCTGCTTCCGCGTTTCTTCACTTCCAAACAGACTGGACGTTGTGTTACTCAAGAAACCGGTACTTATTAAATGATGCTTCTTCCTAAACGTTTTGTAACGGTGAATACATTTCCTCATTTACTGCAGAACACGCACACGCACACTCGCGCGCGCGCTCCTACTCACGCACGTATGCACACAAACCATACGACTTACTGCACTGTGACTCAGCAAGCTGTGTTGTTTACAATAGAAATTAATCGAGATCTATTTAGGTGATATGTAAGAATGGTCCAAAATTGTCGACAGGTCGCCTACAGGGTGATTAAACAAAGTTTTCTATTGACAATTGATAATACCTTATGTAAACAGTACCGTATAATTCACAGCGGTGAAAAAACGGAAACTCCGATGGTATGACCACATCACCAGAGAATCAGGCCTTGAAAAGACCATCCTGCAAGGCACAGTGCAAGGAGGCAGAAGAAGAGGGAGACAGAAAAAGAGGTGAGAAGACAACATTCGAGATTGGACTTGCTTAATACTGAGTGAAGCCACGAGGTCTGCTGAGGACAGAGACAGATGGAATACGCTGGTTAAACGATCATCTATGGGCCCCAACGACTCTCGAATTATGGATTAGGATAAAATAGGACTGTATAATTTGCATAAAACAAAATGTATTGTAATCCCCGATGATGAGGATGATGACTGCGGTAGCATGCAATTGCTGATTTCTGATTTTATGCCGTACTGACGAGAGTAGCTTGTCAATACCTCATCATCAAACGCAAACCACAACCGGCACATACAAAAGTCAGCAATCCGCTCGATATAACATATATATGCAATACACATGTGTGCACCAATTATGGGTGAGCCGAAGAAGAATCGATAAAATGTCTTAACCCTAGCCGCCACAGCTGTTGGGATGCAGGTGAACATTCGCGAAATGACCTTATGGTCTTTCAGAAATATAGCGCAGAGAACAAAGAGGCATTTGCAGTAGGTTTCTAATCACATAGTGGTTGAAAAGTAACTCCCTATTAAGACATGCTCGCGCCGATTCTGAATAGTAGCAAAACGTATTGTGTTCCTTACAGTTGTAGAATTTAATTGTTTTTTTTTTATTGATTGTTGCTTTAGGTCCAGCGGACTCTTCCGAGCCAAATCAGGACCGAACAACCCCCGATCCGCATAAAAGATCTGCTGAAGCAACCCTAGTGGGAAAATTGAATGCCCTCCACCGGCCAGTCACTTTACAATAAAGACATCCCACGCAGGGGACGGCTGAGGCTTTACCCCAACTACTCGAACCCCTGATTACAAAAACAAAATAGAATACAAACATCATTATAAATTATCAACAAAACACATACATATAAAATGCCTACATTGCTAAATAATGACATCATAGGAAGCCCTAGTGACCACCCGGCAGAAAGCGTCCAACACTCCCAAGCTGATCCAACAGACCTCGTACACAAACAAGGAGTCTTGTCCAGGAAGAGTTTTCAAGAAAAAAGGTAGGTCATTGATCTAGCGAAGAAGAGCAAATGAGGAAGACAGCGACAGTGGAAATTTAAAGCACTAAATTTCCAGAAAGTGGGGATACTATTTATACTGAAACCCCCGGCACTCCAACGGGGGGAACTGTTGCCGCAGTGAATCGGTCTTGCCTATAAAGGAAAGACAGGTTTTCAACTGGGGCTTTCACTTTTCCCTTTATAGGTTAGAACAATCTACAGTGGCAAGATTGCGTAGAATTTAATTGATAATCTCTAATTTCATCTCACGGTGACGAGAGCAGCCCCTAGTGGCCCGTCGCTTGACATTTTGTCATGTCTTCTTATATATATTATATTACCTGAGCCCACTCACGCAGTGACGAGCCAGCAACTAGGCACTGTGTCTTAATTAAACTTTGAAATCGCACGCGCGCACTACAATACATCAGATTAAGATAAAGTCTAGGTTCATACCTTAAGCGATGGTGAGAATTATGATAAAGATTTAAATAGTTCATGCCCACAGTTCATGTTCAGCAAGCGGCATGACATAAATGTTTGAGACGGCTTCATTTAAATAAACTTACACTAACCTTGAAACTATCTATTTTCACAAACAAACTCCTAAGGAGATATTCCCACTTAACCGAACCACATAAACCCGAGGTAACTGTACTATACTAAAGTTGAAAGTAATATTTAGGAAACCAAATAGCGTTTCAGACTTGCTCTACGTTTGTCTGATAAAAAAAACATTCCCGGGAACAGAATAACATACCCCAAAAAGTACCTGAAATTCAACATAATTAAAGAAAAATCATGCTGTGAACCTACTAAACATAAAATGTTTAAAATAAAAAAAAAGAAAAAGGAAAAAAAGAAATTTAACGAAAAAAATACCCGGCACATCTACAAACAACAAGCTTCAAACAGCTCAAGGTATATTGTAAGAGCCTTAAACGCAAACTTCTAAAAAGCCAACACAGGCAATATAAAACCTTATATTTCATACACAAGTTTTGATTTAATTATTATACTATCAATCCAGAAAGGAATTTTTTCGCAATCAAATCCACTACGTTGGAGAGAAATTCGCGACCGATCACCCACAGTACGTTTACTGATAAAGACGGACTGTTAATGTTGTACAGATGTGAGGTCCTCTATGGGGAAACGTGCGATATATAAATTTAAAACACATTTTAAAGACATTATTTCTTGCATCCTCATGCAAACATTTAAGGTCATTCGCTCTCCATTTCTTACAAATAAGCACAGGCAGCTCGAATTTCATGCTTATGTTATCAGTAATTCAATGTTTTCATGCTTACGTTATCAGTAATTCAATGTTTTCTTTTTGTTTCATTACAAATAAAATATAAAGGACTAATAAATGAAGGCATGCATTGAACAGGCAAATTCAAAACCATGCGTAACATAGAAACCTCATCTATCCCATACGTCCCTGTCCCGTCCCATACATAATGATAAGACAGCTTGTGGTCACTATTACAATGGTGCATTATTGTCCCAAATACGGAAACGGGGGCGTTTTTGTATAACGCCAATATCCATGCCGTACAGCGTGCTCAGTCTGATTTATTGCACCAATTATCAGAACATATATTATCTAAAATATATGGACAGTATTACCTCACATATCAGAGGAGAACTATCCCATATATCGGAACAATAATTATATAAACCTGAAGAGACCAATCAATGCAAATCTAACCAGGCGCCAAAAACGCAGCAAGGTTTTCTTGTTTACGTGCTTTGACGCGGATCTACAATCTAGAAGCAATCTGTCATAAAAAGCTAATCAATCATCTCCAGTGGTGGTACGCATGCACTGCACCGGTGCACAAGTCCCAGTGAATTCATGCACAGCGAGAAGAAGAGATGTCAAAAGTGCCAACACCAGACAAAACTCTTAAGCTCCAAACATAATGACGAGACCGCATTGCAATTCAACCAAACATGACAAAAAGCAGGCTGCGATCTCTTTGAAAAGCTATATGTGCAAAACACGGTACCAAGGAAGAAGAAGAAGAAGAAGAAGAAGAAGAAGAAGAAGAAGAAGAAGAAGAAGAAGAAGAAGAAGAAGAAGAAGAAGAAGAAGAAGAAGAAGAGGAAGAAGAATTGATGACGACGATGCTGGTAATGACGATAATGATGACAGCGATAAGAAAAAATCACAACACATGACGCTGACTTGACGAAGATGAAAAACAAACTACAACAACCAATAATAATGATAACCAAGGCGATGACATCGATCACAGCCAGAACGACGCAAACAAATAACAATGACATCAATGACGAGGACAAAGAAAGCAAAGAAAAAAAATATAATAACACTTTCTGAACCCACAAGACAACGACAAAGACAAAGAAGAAGGAGAAGGATGATGAGTTAAAGAACAAGAAGAAAGAAGACAGAACGGAATCGAACAGAAAAGGAAATGAATAAAGAAAACGGAAAAATAAACTGAACACATAATATAAATCGAGGCATTTTGCACAAGCAAGTCTTGTGAAGAACAGCCATCGCATCATCCACCGTTCTATCTACGTTCCTTGATCGATTCATTTCAAGCAAAACTCAAAAAATAACTTCTAATAATACCAAATTAAAGAACCACTCCACGACAGGACAACCTCAGAGAAAAAAGCCAACAACATGCAACTATAGCTTCCTCCGTGAAAAGTCGCACATGCAAAATAAATAGTCAATACCTCGAGCATCAACAGCGACTTTCCTGCGACATAATAAGAAAAGTTTGCAATGGATTTAACTCTATAACTTCACCCTTCGAGCCTTCTTTGTCATTTTCGCTGAAAGAAACGTCAATAGTTAAAACAGTCAACAACAACAACAACAACATTCAAACCTAAATAGACGTCAGGCAGTCCGTTTGGGAAGTGTTGTATACCTACAATCGTAATGGGTAGTCTTTGGGTTTTGGATTTTTTCAGCTCTCAAAACAAATGTCAATATAACTAGTTGTCAGTTCTAGGTCAAGATTATTATGAAAAATATAATCCAACAACTAAAACAAAAGCAGGTCAGTACAACTACTGAAATAAACCATCGCTAACCAAGCGTCTTCGAACATTCTTTTAAAAAATACAATAAAAAGGAAAGAAAAAAGAACAACACCTTAATGAAAATATACCGATTGAACTGAACTGCTGCGTTCAAATAATGAAATAAAAGGGAAATCTGTACATGTGCTACCAAAACAGCGTACAAACCCTTTAGCCTCAAGACAGACTGGTGATGTGGCATTGAAATGTTACGGCAATCAAACAACAACAAAACAAGATTTCATACACCGAATGATGTCTCATTCACAACTGCTGCGCATAATAACTAAATCAAAATCAATAAAATAAACAAACGGAACCCTTTTTTTTATTTTCCTAAATGGAATACAACAGAGAAGTGATTGCATTCAAAATTTACAATATTAAATAACGTATCCATGTTTATGTATCCATTTCTTTCTCATTATTGTTAATGATTTTGCTACGCCGACTAAAGATAATTATCTTTTTTTGCTGCACCAAATCTGAATAATCATTATCTAATAAAACATGTTAATAATAATCCAATAGCTTAAACAACATGCAGGATAAGTTTAAATACCTGGAGTTAGTAAAATGACGTAACGTCTATGTAAGTAAGCCCATCGCCCAAACTATTTGCATGCAGTATGGAATGACCTAATGGTGTCTTCAATATACACACAATATAAACGGTCTTTTTAACAATTTGCAATTGAAGTGAATGCTACAAAGCCGCAGGATTATGCCGAGGACAAGACATGTACGAACGACGTGTGCAATACAACCACGGCAATAAGTCCCAAATAAACAAAACAACACAACGAATCAAACCTCCCCCCCCCCCTTCCTCCCACTTCACCCCCCCCTCTCTCTCTCTCTCTCTCTCTCTCTCTCTTCTCTCTCTCCATCTCCATCGACCGCAGCCAGGATTACAAATAAACAATTCCATAAGCGACAAGAAAAGATGGACAATCACATATATGGCTATGTAAATTATTTCATGGATATAGCAATTTATTCTGACTTCCCAGTTACGTTATGATAAAACACTGTATTGTAAACAATTTCCTCCCTCTCTAGGCACAATCACAGTCCCGAAAGACGTTGTAACTAGGAAAACTATGTGGTGAAACATGCAATGTATACACTGTGACGTTTTACTACGATTCAGTGAAGTCAACCATACACGATGAATACAATGATTTTAGCCTTATGAAAAACAGAAATAGGCTATACTGCATCAGTCATGTATGCGTGTCATGTATCATATGACTGTGAAATACCACGAAGGTGAATTCTAATACAACAATACACGAGACAAGTGCAGTGGTTAGCCTATGGGATGATGACGATGACGATGAAATACTCACTACAGCTGCCACAAAGTTAAGACACTGACATCCCTTAGTCATTAGTTATAGGGTCCAGCGGACTGCAAAGAGCCGAATCAGGACCACACTGACATCACTGTTAAAAGGTGTGCAGCACAACTGTACAACGCCGTCTACAGCTACATTTAACCGTCACAGACCAGCATGCAGGAATGTGCTGTCACTCTACTGGACCATGCGTCATCAGTGGCTGCATACATAAATTACGTCATCAGTTACGTCACACATACAAAGCGTTAACAGCAAAGCCTAACTGATTGGTCGGAGCCAGACCAAATGGTCTGGTAAATATGTATGATGAGGGCTTTTTAGCCCAATTTTATTGTCCTTAACGCTCATGCAATAGGACGTTAAGCATCGTTTTTCGTTCGTTCCTGCAGACCCTTCGCATGGTCAAAGCTGAAAGGTCAGCAGGTACTCTCCACGTCCGGGTTTACCTGTTCATGATCGTCGTCGTCGGCCATGACCTCTAGAAGACCAAGCTGAAAAACACGACGTCATGACTGATGACGACGGTGATATCAAAACACAAGGTGACGTCAAGATGGATGGTACACAAATTACTACGCAACGCGACATCACAATATACGATTATAGCTGTACGCAATGTGAAGTCACCATGGATGAAAATGAGGAAATAAAAATAATAATAATAAATCACGACAATGCAACGTCACTATACACAAAGCATGGAAATAAGTGATATGGCTTTGGGTCAGACATACGGTGGATTAAAATAAAAGTTCAGAAGGATTGGTCTGGTTGTATGGTTGGCACAATTAGCTGAATCACATCAAATCACGTCATACCACACGCTGTTAGGAAAACCCAACCCACTCCACACTTCGCGCAAAACAGAGAAGAAAACAAAATTAAAATAAGCATCACACACGCTGCTTTGCAAAGGATTAGGTAAAGCTCGGAAGAAAACATTGTTAAGTGCACCTCGTTATAAGTTCAGGGGCGCGGGTTCGGAGGAGAAAGGGGATGAGTAAGAGGTGGAGGGAGAGGGAAGTGGGTACTGTAAGTCTAAGAAACAATGATAACTAACGTAATGTATCTTATTCAACTTGCACATGCACAGCATGACACATGATGTAAGCCTATTTCATTAAGCTTTCTGCACGGCATGTCACATGATGTAAGCCTGTCTTACTCAATTTTTCTGCACAGCATGGTACATGACGTAAGCCTATTTCATTCAGCTTTCTGCACAGCATGACACATGATGTAAGCTTATCTTACTCAATTTTCTGTACAGCATGGCACATGACGTAAGCCTATTTCATTCAGCTTTCTGCACAGCATGACACATGACGTAAGCCTATGTTATTCAACTTTTTGCACAGCATGACACATGACGTAAGCCTATTTCATTCAGCTTTCTGCACAGTATGACACATGATGTAAGCCTATCTTATTCAACTTTATGCACAGCATGACACATGACGAAAACCTATCTTATCAAACTTTCTGCATAGCATGATACATGACGTAAGTCTACCTTATTCAACTTTTTGCACAGCTTGACCAATGACTTAAGCCTATTTTATCCAACGTTTTGCACAGCATGATACATGACATAAGCCTTATTCAACTTTTTGCACAGCATGACACATTATTCGACTTTCTAAGACAGTATGAAACATGACGTCAGTAAGCCGATCTCATTCAACTTTCCGCACAGCATGACACATAAAGAATACTTTCTGAATAAATAACATGAAAATTTCATTTTATCATGAAATACTGCAAAGATTCTAGATAGAAGCAAACGCTAACAAAAAAAAGATAAAATTAACACCCTCTTTCATTATTTTTATCTTTTAAAACACGCCACAGCAAATGATCTATAAGTTTTAAAAATTAGAATTATTATATAACAAAGACAGAAGAAAACACACGAAGGAGGAACTAAAGTGCAGCATTTTTGTTCTGATTATGTTTATAGTTTTCTCTCACCAAAATAATCCATACATTTCACAATTTGTCGCACTTCAAAGACTGCAATGAGAAAGTTCAGAAGAAAAACCCTGGAACTGCAAAAATGTCTGCGCTTCACACTTTTTCAATGTAGACTAACCTTGCTCTGAGGGTAGGTATTGGAAGGTGCTATTACACGGCTGTAGAGCACTAAAAATCAACACACACATTATCGATTATAATCCCGCCTTAAATTAAAATACTGCCTTAGCACTGCCTTAAATGAGCTGAGCAAGCTAATATTTATTCAGCAAAGTTTTGCTGACGTTTTGAAAAGCTCAAAAGCGTTAGTAAGGACATAAAAATATGCCTTAAATAATCGTTACTCACCAAAAAAAATGGTACAATATTATAACTTGCAATATTATAAGTAAAGTAGGTAAATATACGTTTGGAATCGTATGTTTTAACGCAAAATTATAAATAATAATGCAAACAAATATAGCCAAACCGTATAATTTTTGTTAAATGCAGCAAAACACGTATAATACAAAACTAGTTCCAAAGTGTAAATGAACATTATGGAACAATGGAAATAAATATTGAACTAGTAATTAAATCAAAAGAACAGGGTGTGGAGGGATGAGTTTGGTGGGGTAAGGAAGAGGGTAAGAGGAGGTCGGTGGGAAGAGGAAGCAAGCATGCAATAATAAATAACAATGAATCACAAGGACAACCAGCGATTCAATCACTATCAATGTTTCTATCATACATGCATACAAGGCAGACCTACACAACGGAAACACATCTTGCAAAGTTTGAATATAAATGCAGTAACACAAAACAACAACAACAATAACAACAACAACAACAACAACAACGAAAGCCTTCAAAACTGCACACACCTATTAATATCTCATACATTGTGTTAACAGTCTAACACCCATAGCATAAAAGCCATTTCCTTATTAAGATCTTTTAGCATATAAAACATAAATCTGTTTCTTTTCAAAGAATAAAAGTATATAAGAAATTCATGTTAGTAAACGTCAAAACTTCACCACATATACATGTACATATCAGTTTCAGTAGTGTAAATTATTTACATAATCAATCACTGTCTGCCATGAAGTGCTTTTTTTCTCCCCGTGAATGCTTTCAGTAATTTCGTTTATTTTATTCTCTAGTTTTCATAGGATCATGAATGAAAAAAAAACAACAAAGATTGTTCTGTCTCTTTCTTCTCACTCTTGTACACAAATAAAACAAATGTGTGGAGACGGAGGGCTCCGAATTATTCCTTGGTCCTGGAAACTATTTGCTGTAAAGGTTAGTAATGTAAAAAGAACACATCCATTCAAATTACAATGTAGCTACATAAAAAGATTTAAAACTATGAATAAATAGGATTTAAAACAATAAATAAGTAAGATTTAAAACAATGAAAAAAATTAGATTTAGGAAATGAATAAGCATGAATTAAAACAATATATAAGCAAGATTTAACACAATAAATAAATAATATTTAAAACAATAAATAAAAAAGATTTAAAACAATAGGTAGGTAGTGCTCACCTGCGTGGCATCAGTTGAGGTAGACACGGGGCGTAGTGAAGTGGAGCGTGGCATGAGTCCCAGGTTATCTTTCATCTGCCGACTGACCCCTTTCCCCTTTCCTTCCTCTGCCGTAGGAGGGGTGAACAGGCTCTGAAGATCGCCAGTACTGCTGCTCTCCCTGTGCCGTAACGTCCAGTTGCCGTCAGCGACCAACACTGGAGACGAGGTGTTCTTGGAGAAACGCCGCCCAATGCTTCCGCCGCTCAGCTGGTTCAGCAAGCGAGAGAACGAGCTGGAGCGCTTCAGCGACCCTCCCCCGTTGCTGACACTGCCGTTCCTCTTCTGGGCACTCTCAGTAGTCTCCGCGTCTTCCGCAGTCTCTGACGACCCGGAACTTTTGCGTGAACTGTTCCTCCGCAACAACTGGTCGCGGTAGTCTTTGAGTTTGGCTTTCAGAGAGGCGAAGCTCTCCGAAGGCGAAGAGGAGTCCTTATTGGGCAAAGAGGAAGCGGAATTGCCCGCTTCGTCATTACTACCACAACCGACGTCCACTCCTGACGACGTGAGGTATTCGTGAGACATGGCCCTGCGACCGGCGACTCTGCCTAGCGAGGCAGCGCCAGAAAACAACGTCCTGTTGGTCACTTTGCCGGTAAAGGCTTGCGCAGCTTCCAAAGTGCCACCGCCGCCGAACCCTGCCTGCGTGGCAGGCATCCCTCTGTCCAAAGAGGCACTGCGGGGGATTCTGAGCGACCCAGTCCTGTGGAAGCCGGGCAGCTGGGCCTGACTATGGTCCATGGCCACTTCAGGCGCGATGGTCGGCAAGGATTTCAACAGCTGGTGCAGTTTCATAGAAACAGTGGCGGGGGACTCCGCATCAGCGAAACCCTCGTGCGTATCTGAAGAATCACTTATACCACCTTTGACCCCTCTCAGATCTTTGGGTGGAGTGCTAGAGTCCTGTCTCTGGCTGTCTAAAGATCGTCTCTTCTTCTCCTCCTCTTCCAGCTGTTGCTTAGCCAGATTCAACGAACCGATGTCCACAGATGACGACCGTTTATGGCGATACTGCTTCTTCTTCTTCTCCTCCTTCTCTCCCCCCGCCGTGCCCTCCATACTCGCACTCCTAGGCACGGTGGGCAACATCTTCATTTCCTCCTCCGTGTGCGGCGATAACGAGGACGGAGGGGGAGGGATGATGAGCGAGGAAAAGTCGTTGTCGTCGTCGGACCGATATGTAGGTCCACTGCTGATGGCGCCGCTGAAGCTCTTTGACAACAGCTGCAACAGTCAACAGAAATGTTAGTGAATGTTTAATGCGTTTCTCAGCTGTATGTCTCGTGTAACCTCTTTCTACTACCATAATATCAATATGTTAGCTATATATTAGCTTGTACACAGTAGTCTCACGTCCTGCCCTTTGCGCTTATCGTGGAATATCATACACCATCAAAAATAATGACTAGGAGGCTAATCACAATATACAACAATCAAATGAGAAGAAAACAGTCACTTAAGTTCACCCCCTGCAGGATTCAAACCCGCGGTCTTCGGCATAAGAAACCAGTGCCTAACCATCTGCACTACTAGGCCATCCACGTTGTCTTTTGCTATCACAAACTGCAGCCCTGGGACTGGTAAACGCTTTTCCATGGAGGAACTTGCATTACAAAGGTATCTTCTCTCTTGTAGCCTTACCTGTGTCTGATTGGATTCGGAGTCGTTGGCGGAGGGCGGTGGAGGGACGTAGTACTGGGCAATGAGAGAATCGATGTCGCTGTCAAAAAAGTCTGGACAGTGGTCAGCACTAGCGGACCGCACCAGACCTTGGTAGCCACCCGTTGCCGCTCGGGTAGACGGGTACCCGTTACTGAAATCTGCACAAAGGAATATAACTGGTTACAATTCCAATATGAGGATTAGAGAACGGAACAACTACAATACAATACAAGGTTATTGCTTTAGGTCCAGCGGACTCCCCCGAGCCAAATCAGGACCAACGGAACAACTTAGGCACTTAATACTGATACATACTCTATTGTATCGTCGCAGGAGATGCAGGCTAACACTTAAAGACACCCCCAAATCACACATTTCAACGTCACAGATCCTTCTCAAATTCACAGTGAGTGTTTCCCTACCGGATTTGTTTAAAGATTAAACCACAAAATAGCTTCTTTTCAAACTTACGGGTTTGCCTTTTAACAGCATCAATGTTTATTTTAAATATAGAACCATTACAAAAGTGTGTATCGTATGCACAATTGTTTGTTTACACAACAAGGAAGATTGGAAAAGCCAGTAATATAAAGCTCAGTGGTCGTCTTGAGCAACAATTACCCATACTAGCATCTTATGATGTGACAACAGTGCAATTTCCCAAGTCATCCCATAATTACACAAAAACAAACATACTTGATACCCTTTAAGTTGGCTCAATGCTACAAGGCTTGTCTTCAATGCAGTAAGAATATTTTAACCCGGAAACAACCATGCGTCATTACCTTAACAAAGCAGCCAAAACCACAGAAAACAGCGAAGACAAGAGTACTAAATAACATCACACAACGTAACCCAGCCTGACGAGACTAACTCCCTATTCAGGGCTTAGGCTCAGCTAAGCTATCTCTAAACATATCGGTATAATATAGGCCTACTTACTTCTGGCCGCAAGGTCGGAGTAGACGGAGGAGAGAGGAGGGTGAGAAGGATGACTGTTAGCGAAGGAGGGAGGTGGGAGGCTGGGCATGGCAGTAAAGTCGATCATGTTCTCGTCATCGGTGGTGGAGTCCAGCATAGGAAAGATGGTTAGATCTGTAACACAGCACACAGAAAACTACATAATTGAGATAGCAGAATTGCACGGGTGTGTGACGTGTGTGTGTGGGTGTGTGTGTGTGTGTGTGTATATATCTCAAACTACAATAATAATAAGATGCACAAGATGCAAACAAAAGTTGCCAGACCACGCACAAACAGCTCCATGAATGCGGACAGTTACTCATTTGATGGCAAAATAATTTATCTGTATATTCTACTACTACTACTACTACTATTACTACTACTACTACTACTACTACTACTACTACTACTACTACTACTACTACTACTACTAGTAGTAGTAATAATAATAATAATAATAATAATAATAATTATTATTATTATTATTATTATTATTATTATTATTATTATTATTATTATTATTGTAGTAGTAGTAATAATAATAATAATAATAATAATAATAATAATAATAATAATAATAATAATAATACTGTAATAATAATAATAATAATAATAATAATAATAATAATAATAATAATAATAATAATAATAATAATAATAATAATAATAATTATAATAACAATACGTCGATTTGTTTAGCGCACATTTCTCACACACACAAAAAGAGTAATTCAAGGCTCATAGGGCCATAACTCTACACTCTTGCCTGGGATGGTTATCTCCGTTTGCTGTACCGCCAGTGATGGGTGGAGAGGTTAAACTTCTATGTTCATTCATTCATTTAACGCCTGTGAAAAACGGTTCTGTCCCTCGCTAAGAACAATTTTGTAAAATTTCAATTTGAAATTTTCTATTATCGAGAACATAAATTGGTCTATCTTATCCTATCCTATCCCGTAACTCAAAGGTCGTTGGGGCACCACAGACGATCGTTTAACTAGCGTACTCCATCTTTCTCTGTTCTTAGCAATTGGAATAGGTGCATGTGTCAAATATCTCGTTAATAACCAAAACAGGATTAAGGGTATCAACGAAATCATCTTCTGCACCGAGAAGATGAAGAATGGCACTCCGTCATGGATATTGAGGTGAACCTAGACACACCAAGACACTAATCTAGGTTTACAGTGGCCTCAGTTCTAACACACACTTGGAGACAGAGAAATCTGGTCAATTTTCTAAAATATCAAACATGTGGGCATAAAAGGAATAATTCATTGCAAAATGCAGAACAGAGCAGCTATGAACTGTTTCCCACATTTATGTACAAGTATTAGACGTACAAAATGCTAGTCCATCAACAAAACGTCATTTACCATTGAAAAATACATATTCTGATGCTCTGTGGAAAAACAATTATTCTGCGCATCTCGGGTTCAGACTCACCAATAATATCTGGATCCAAGTAAAGCTTCTGCGGAGGAATCATGTCCGGTCGGTAGATGGCGTTGTACACTTCCGGCGGAAGTTGCATCATATCGACGTCACTCATGGTCTGGAAGTCCACATCAGCAGCTGGCAGCATGTCAGGGCTGTGGAGCCCAAAACTGTGCATTCCTGATATGCAGAAAAAATGAAAAATACTAAACAATTAATATAATAAAAGTGAAAGTTGAGTTGCAAGAGCAATATTTACATAGTATATTTTTCGAATTTTCAATTGTGCTGAAGCACCGGCCAAACACTGTAAAATGAAATCTCACTGCATTAACATCTGACAATCTAAAGGCAGAACTCTTATTTATCTCAGAAAAGGCAATTTTTAGACTACAATATATAGTACTATATATATATAAAAAGATATATATATATATTTCTTTTTTTCTGTGTGGCCATATCGAAGCACTACGAAATGTTCCAGGTCCTCCCTTGGCATAAGGTCTACAGTAAACGTGTCAGTATATTCACATTCCACTGTCTAGCACCCATGTAAAATAAGCCAACAAACACATCATGATTTACTACTACAGATAATAGCCCACTTCTCCTCAACACACGCAATGACAAGCTGTTAAAGATGGCCCTGAAGGGGCATAATATACTCTCCAAAAGGCCAAAATATTTACACTGAATACCGCATGACGCTATTTTATTTGAATAATGTGTTCCGTTTTCTTACTGGTTCTAAACAGAAGTGCCTAGCACAGATACATTCTTACCATCTTTGCTGGTATCAATTAATCAGTACAACTTATGTTAATCTGATGAATAAAAATTTATACAACAACAACAAAAGCTGGTATCAACTATATACAACCCATCCACAGTACACAGAAATCGACATTCTATTTTCTGACTCTCACATACAATTTACCTACAGATCAAACTTTACAGTTTAAACTGTCGACAATATCATGCCTCATCGTTGAGGTCAGATTTATAAGATCAGTATCACACAGTTGAAATTTTTTTAGTAAAAATTTTTACTCTCAATATTGCAAACACGAGTTCTGAAAATATACAGATCACGTTCGTTTCCCATTTACCGCTAACAACAAACCTATTTACAGCTCTATTCTTCAAACTGCTCATCACAGTCTGGAAGACAAGTCAAAAGGTTGAGAGAGATCAAATACAGTAGGCTAAACTTCAAGGATGGCCCTATACATGGATTCCACTACAACACTTCGTCAGGGGTTACAAGCCAACTCATAGTCAACGTGTTTTATACACCCCACTCTCAGAGTAAAACACTATTGGTAAATATAACTTTGTTCTAGTGTAGATAACTTCTCTTTGTTCTATACTATTTTGCTTATAATAAATAATATACACAGCAACAAACTATTTAAGAAGAAACTTTTTGTTAAGTGCGTGTATTTGTGTGTGTTTGTGTGTGTGAGAGAGAGAGAGAGAGAGAGAGAGAGAGAGTTTGGGTGTGCGTGTGTGTGTGTGTGGGTGTGTACCTGTAAAACGGCACGAATGAGGAACAAAATTTGCCTTTTTTAGTACTAAATGAGGTAATTTTGTCGTTCCCCGTTTGTCTGCCGTTCCTCATTTGTTCTAAGTACACGGGAGTGCTCTTTTAGTGCATGGGAGTGCAGTTGTAGTGCATGGGAGTGTTTTTAGTGCAAGGGAGTGCTCTATCCGGGACGGAGAACTTCCATCCCGTTTTCGAACTTCCTCTGGTATAGAGCGCGAAGTAGGTCAAGTTTTGCTCCAAAATAGTAGATTTTAGAGCACCGTGTTCTCAAAACGTTTGACCTAATTCGGCGCCTCTAAGAGAGGATCTAGGTCAAGTTTTGAACTTTCCTCGACGATTAGGGTAAGGCAGTGCCTCGACGATTAGGGTAAGGCACCCGTTCCACAAAAGGGTTAAGGTCAGGGCTAGTTGCAGCGCTGCAACTAGCCCTGACCCTAACCCTTTTCTTGAAGGGGTGCCTTACCCTAATCGTCGAGACGGGTGCCTTACCCTAATCGTCGAGGAAAATTCCTTATCCTAGCTGTGTTTTTTAACAAACTTGACCTAATTCGCCGCTTAAGGAGCGCGAAGTAGGTCAAATTACCCCATTTTACACCTCGTACACGCATGTGTGTGTGTGTGTGTGAGTTTGTGGGTCGGTATGAGTGAAGAATTTCTAAAATCGTTTATGAAATAAATAGATGTTAAATAAACCAACTGAACTGAACAACAAACTATTCAACAGAGTCAAAAGTATCATGCACATCACACTGCGATCAGTGTTATCGCCATTATTTCTGCACCAATGGCACTGGACCGAAGTGATAATAAGGAATCAAAAACTTTTCTCTTCGGTCTGTGGCACAGATTTTAGTTAGCCAAAGGTTGATTGATGATCAATACTGTACACAAATAGTCATGCTTACTTGTACTATACTTGTCGTTCGGTCCCGTAAGAAATTCTTGACTGCGTGTGTTTTATGTTCTATACTAAATTGTCTTTAATAAATGAACGAGTACATTTTGCATGAAAGGTTTGTCTCTTTAGAAAAAGGATACTCTTGCAGTTATCCAGTCACTGTCCGCCTTTTGAATTATGTTTTCATCTAAGCCAATGGAGATCGAGAGTTCATCAATGTCTCCATTTAAATACTGCAAGTTCTGATAGCCTTTTTGCATGTGTGGACTGTATGTAAAACATGTTCTTGTTATTCTCATGTGAACACTGAGCCCATTGTTGTGGGTTTTGTCTTCAGGATATTTGCATTACTGCGTTTGAAAATGAATGAATGAATGAGAATTTAGTAGGCGCGTAAAATATTTCCACATTAAAGGCATGATCACAGCGCTGAAAAAAAAAACAAATAATAAAGTAAACAAATATGACATTGAATATACAAGGCCAATCAACCAAATATGAAGCACTAATTGCACCTTTTAAATATACAGTATGCCTAATTATTAAGTTTACTTCTTAGCAAGTCACACTCATTAAATTTGCCAGTTCCACACACCTCCGAACGGACACCATGTCAACAACGAAATGGCACATTCAACAACACCGGAAGACTAAAACATCTATAATAATAAATCCAACATTCGTATCTCTTGACACAGGTATTTGTTGTTTGTATCTCTTTCCATCTACATTAACATTCACACACACGCACACACACGCACGCAAACACACACACAAACGCAACCATACAATAACAGTACAGATAGGTTCAAACGAAATCATGTAGAATAACTAAGATTCCATGCATATTCCTTCTAGCCTCAAAAGAAGAAACAGTTAACCTCACGTGTCCGCATACGTCAAGAAATCACCTAAGGCGGAGATAGTCCTCACTGCATTCAGCGGAGCTGGGACTAGACGAGGAACTCCTCCCTCTCTCAAGGGGGAGATGGCTTCGTCTAGTCTTACGCTATATGCAATCCTCGATATCCATAGTATTATAATTGGCTTCCCACACAGTACACATAACTTAGTCCACTCTGGTGTACCGTGTCTAACAATAGATCGTTGTTAAACATGGCGCCTTATACATCTTCCATACTTCTCCTAGGAATACCAACGCCGACTCGTACTGACTAGGTCTATCTGTGACCGCTATAGCTATACAATACAGAACAGTACAATACAGTACAGAACAATACAATACATTACAATACAATATACAGGGTGGAGAACAACTGAATCAAGAAATCTCTGAAATCCGGCCACGGCCCAGGGGCCAAGCCCCGGTATTCGCCCCCTGGAAGAAAATGAATTTATGCTATTTTAAAAGTAATTTAGGGCCTCTCCTGAAAGCAAAAAGCACAAAGTAAACATGAATAGAAACAACAACAACCAAAAAAAAAAAAGAATGTTTTATGCACATGTCTTTCAAAAAAGTTAAGAATCTTGATTTGTAGGCCTAACAAAGTTTGAGGTCCACCACTGTTACACACACAAACTCCACATTTCAAATTTTACTGGGCACACGTTTGTCTATTTTTTAGCTGTAAACAGGCAAGAATTTTTATAATTTTAGAGATATTTAGGGGTACGTTAGTAAAAACACTACATCCTAGGTATTAGTGACTAGTGTACAGATTTAAATGAAATAAAATGCAAAATGAACAGAAATAAATCTCTTTTGATTATCTACCTTTTTATACTTCTCTTGTCATGTCTTGTTTTTGATTACTCCATGTGTATACAATAAAAAAAGTTTTAAAAAGTCCAAACAAGCCCTTCTTCACTTTCATGCCAGTCTGAAAGATCGTATGCATGCACACTACTGACACTAATTGTCTAATTACTAATCAGTCTAATGTCAGTACTCAGTACCGATCTCTTCCTCCGACTCCAAGTCCATTTCTCTCACTTTAATGTCTGATAAATGGAAGCCTGTAAACTCCCCTTCATCAGTCGAAGAATCCAAACCATCCATTTTAGACACACACACAAGAAAATTTGAAAAAAAAATCGAAAAAACGAACGCATCACAGAGAAAACTTGTGGAAATGCAGTCGAATGTTTTCACAACAGATTTAACCGGAAGTCAATTGCCGGAAGTCTCGCAATCTTTCAAACAACGCGAGAATATAACCACATGGTTGATACGGACGCTTTTGGACGTTTTGCCTGTTTAGACCTTTGGCCGCTTTTGGCCGCTATGCCCAGTAAAGGGTAGCCCTCAGCTTCTCACACTCGGAACTCAATATTTTTTTCTCGGAAATGCAAATACCTTCCGCGGAAATCCGCGGATTCGCGGAGAATTCTCCACCCTGAATATAACACCACTTTTTTCATCACACAGCTGGAAGGCATTCTGTAATTATAGTTCGTTACGTCGGGGTCTTTGGTATAAGGCTGCACTGCTGTTACCTGTGCAATGTTTCAACTCAAATATTTGTAAAACGTTTTTTTGAAATGTCCAGACTACAAATCATTTGGAAAGCCTGGGAAATCAGAAGGAAGAAAAAAAAAGTTTGGTGGATCAGTCGGTTGGTCGGTTTGCTTGCAGATACTTCTGATAGTGGCCTATCATGCTGTGTTTTCCTGTTCCTTTGGAACTTTGTAACTTTGTCCTTTTATTAAACAAATGATAAAACAGCAAATATCAAATTAGGCTCCTAGCCCAGGGGGGCCGTATAGCCAGACAAGGGGGGAATATGGGGGGATAGGGATACACAATATATACATAGTGATGACAAGAACGGCACTATATTACAGACACAGCAGCCTCTAACTACACACAATAACATATGCACTAAATGAAAATGCAACAACAATGTTCAAACATTTGTGACACCTCTTAAAAAAAGAAAAATAATGGAAAAATATATATATATATAAAAAATATTAATAATAATCAATTGATATGCACTCAAAAGAACAATCGCATAAAGATACTAGATAAAACAAAAACAACAGTCATCAGAGAAGTGAAAGAACAAGGGAAAAAATGCCAGAACAGTGAAGGACACATGCATGACCACCAAACAGTACTCAAATATTGGAGGAAAAAAAAAATAAAATAAATAAATAAATAACCAATGCTGTACTACTTAAAAAGTGAAAGTATTATTCCAATAAGACGACTTAAATTTATCAGTGTGCTTTTTGATTTCGAGTTTATTAGCTGATTTAATTTGAAGACATTTGGGTGATTCCTAAAATACCGTGGCAATAGGGAAAATCTGTTGTCTTTTAGAAGGGGATTAGTACAATTAAACAAATAATGGAATTCATCACCTATTTCATTTAAATCACACAAAGGACACAATCTTTCTTCTCTTCTAGAGTAAAGCCCGAGTCACAACATCGCCAAGAAAATGAAAATTTCTGAAAATGTAAATTTTTGAGTATGAATGTCTAGATATACATTTGAATAGCTTACCATCTTGTTCAAGTTTGTGTGCTTGGTTGTGTGTGTGTGTGGGTGTGTGTTGGTGTGTGTGTGTGTGTGGGTGTGTGTGGGTGTGTGTGTGTGTGTGTGGGTGTGTGTGTGTGTTTTTGTGTGTGTGTGGGTGTGTAACTTCTGTATATTACAAAAGAAGAAACTATGCAACCGTACATATTGATCAGCTGGTTGTTTGGATTAAACCTGAATGACGAAAGGAGTTTCTTACCTGACTCTATAGAGGACACACGCTGGATCAACCTGCTCTTGGCGGGACTGCTTGACGGCGTGCCATAGCTGTCCGTGTCGTCACTCTCCACTTCTTGAGCGGCGCCGTGACGTAGGTCGCCGTTTTGCGTCACCACAGGCGCGCTCAGCAACGGCTTGCGTTCTGTGTCCAGCGTCGTAATACTGTCCGTATCCGAGGAACGCTCGGAAGATCCGTCTCCCCGCGCGTCCTGGTACACGGCTGTGGATAACGATGAGGACGAGGAACCTGGTGGCGAGGGTCCACTTACAGCCTGTCCGTTGGCGGCGTTGATGGTGCGGCGTAGGTCTATAGTTGTGTTGAGCACGGGATGACTGGATAATCCTGACGTGGCAGGCAGCGCTCTTGGACCAGCCGGCGTCACAAACGACAAACCGCTGTCATTGGCCGATGACGTCGACGATGACGTGGACGAAGAGTACGACGTGCCAAATGACGTCACGCCCTCTTCGAAGGGCGCGGAGGAAACAGGGATGGTCGGAGAAGACGGGGAAGTAGGTGAGGGCGTGGAGCCGTTGACCTTGACCTTGTGGTGCCCCGGGGCGGGGCTGGGGTAGGGAGTGGGGACGTGCTTGTGGACGCTGATGGAGGAGACGTTGAGAGGTCGCTCCAGCACCGACACTCCAGACACCAAAGCCGTGGCCGCTGCTGTCGCCTGCTCCTGAAAGACAAACACTATCATAGATATAACACAGACAATAATCAATAAATGTTACAACGTAAACTGAACACATGTACTGTTCTGTAACTAGAAAAGGTTGTTTATATTTTTTTTAAAGCAATGTCACAAGTTTTTTGTATTAAGTCGTTCCATTTTATTTACTTCCCCTTCTTCAACGTTTTCTCTGCTGCCCATAATCCTTCGTTCACGAACCATAGGTTCTGGCAGTATGAAATAGGTCTCAGCTGTAAGGAAGCGCCCCAACCACTACCCTCCGTACAAACGCGTAGGCCTACATCAATACAAAATGAGTGGGGTCTGCACGAGACCGAAGATTATTTTGTGAAATGCATTTGCAATGATGAAGGACTGCAAAGTCAGAGTTCCTAGGGCGTCCTATGACAAATCAATCAACTCTTCTGTTCTAACGTCACTCACAGCTTGGGCAGCAGAGGAGTCTCTAATGCAATCATGGAGCGTCAAATCAGACTGCAGGCAAAGCTTTGTTTCCTTTCGACTAAACCACAGCAACGCATTGAGGTTTGTTTGCTGGTCGCGCTCCGCTGTGTTTGTTTGTGGTTCGCTTGTCCTGCCTGTTTTCTAAGGGAGGTAATTAAACCATTTACAGCTATAGGAGGCGACTTTTTGAACGCTTCGACGCGACGTTTAGATTCAAAATGTTGCAAATATCAGAAACAAAAATGTATGAATGTACGAGAACATAATCGCCACTTAACGCGAATTATTTTTTTTATATTTCGCAATTTTGATCTCGACTTCAAACTCACTTTAAGGGCTTGGTAGGCAGAAATAACAGCGCCATACACACGAAGTACTATTTGAAACACAACAATTAATGCAAGTAGTAATGAGCCACTCAGAAATCCAGTAACGTGGGTTTCACTGATTAGCGTATTTCTGCATGAATAGGGTTAACTCTATATTGCACTGACAAAATAATCAAATTATTCACGGTGGCACAAGCAAGCATCGCCCGTCTAGAGAAATTATGCTGTAAAGTATCAATTACAAAGCTAAAAAAAAAAACACAACAACACGTCATTGATGCCGAACACTTATCTGATTACTGGAATACAGCCAAATACAAACACGTAAATACATTGGCGAGTTAGTTTATTTAATTTGGTAAGTTTCGGTAAATAGCTATACAAATGATACACTCTTATTTGATTTGTAAAATAATCTGTTCAGGCAATGTTATAATATTCAGGGTTTGACAAGTCAGTTCGTTGGTAACGCTCACGCAGTAGGACTTTAAACCCTGTTCTTCGTCTCGCATCGGAATTACTACTCCCCTGCATCGAAATTGTCAGGGGAACAGTCTTGTAGCAAGCATTATAAACATTGAAGATAAAACTGCCTTGTGCAATTACTACCAATCACCAGTGTAAACCTACAAAAACGGTTTATTACATAAGGGAAATGCGGCAACCCCCAAAGGGGGCTGCATCTACAGCGGCAACGGATTCAACTTATGCCCGCTAATTCGCACAGCTCAGGTAAACCTGCCTAAGCATACGCTTACGCAGTCCCAGCCGCGCTGCGAACGTGCTGATTGTGGCTGTTCGAGCCGAGAAGAAGAAGAGAAAAAAAAGTAAGAAAGAAAAGGAAGATTTGTTAATTTTTTATTTATAATCTATGAGGGGTAAATTTGGGCTCCCTTATCAGCAAACACACGGCGGTAGAGCCACCCAGGACAAGGTGGAAACAGGACCTATATAGGGCTGGCTGTTACTACCTCGTCTAGGACATGAGCGTCAGGATCTTTAAAAGTTCGTGCGGTGGTATGCATGCGTACACAGACTATACCTTAGTTTATACTCAAAGAAGAAGAAGATGTAAACAAAACACAAACCTATGAAAAGTCCAATCAACAAACATTTACATTTCACTAGCACTATACTCCGATCCGACAACTGTCACCCTGCCGAAGCAAATGGGAAAAGACAGGCCTAAATTACCTTTGACCCCCGACGTGGAATATTTATTGAATGGAACTGCATGTAAGCAAGATATTTTCCTTCACTGGAAATAGAACTGAGAAGTTGAGTGCATGTGTTTATCAGGCAACGAGAAAAACCAGATTCTGCGAAAAACAGGAACGCCAATGGTGAAATAAATTCTGTCTTAGTTTGCAGCTATTTTAGGTTTTTGTCGAAATCACCAGAACAGCATGTAGATATAGTACACTGCTTTGTTTGGCTTATCTTTCTTGTATAGCTCAAGAAATCCTCAATGCGCTAGCAAAGACATGAACTAACTCCAACCGCCCAAGGACTTGCTGTATATCTTAGTTATATTTATTGATTTTTTTTAATAGTATAAATAGTTTAGTTTTGTATCACCGTCGAGTATTGGATACCTACAAACTGTACACGCCTTCGTCCATTAGATTCAAAGCTCAAAAATACTTTATTATCTGAAACAGAAAAATGTAACACATGCTTCGCAGACAGTAGGACGATACTTCTTTTTTTTTAAACTACAGTTTATTATCCATTTCTATCGGGAAACTCTGGGCCGCCTCCCCTGGTGAAGGCGTAGTCGCAGGCTGTGGTGCGCGCCCAAACCCAATCTACCTAATATTATTTGTGATTTTGAAATTTTCAGGACATTTGTAAGGATAAGACAGAAATGCTCAGTTGGCTTACTAGTAACCGAAAGGTCCCTGGTTCGAACCCCTGATTGGCCAACGTGTGACCCTATTATTTTCCCCTTACTGGTTCGCTGGCATCCGAATAATGTGACCAGTGGTCGCCTATACGCTCTGTTGTCATGTGACTATAATCTACAATTAGCCTTAGCCTTAAAATTGCGCCCGCCAGCTACAACACGTTGTGTCGCCCCGAGTGAAACGCCCCTTCCATTAGTTGTTGCGGATCATGTGATTATATTGCCCCCCCCAAAAAAAGTATAAATAAACGAAAACACGTGAGATCCGAGGATCGTTGGATAGCCTTATGCATGAGATGATGAGACGAGTGCCCAATTTCATCACCACGGATTAGGAAAAGCGTATTTCAGAGGGAAAGGACACGGTCAGTATCAGCAGGAAGGAGAAGGAGAGTTTGGATACGGATGGCGAAGGGGAGCCTGGGAGAGAAGGAACTGGAAGGGAGGAGGGGAGGGAAGGGAGTGGAAGGCGGCTTTGGATGGAAGATGTAGAAAAGAAGTCTGTGAGCGTGAAGATGTGAGAGGAGGTGAAGGGGAGAGGGAGGTGCCGCTCTAGCAGTCTTCAGGACGAAAGGAGGGATAACAAGATGGCAAGCCGTGTAAAGGTATTTCCAGACACTCACATACATAGCTGGAAAAAATAAACTAACACGCGTTAATTTTCGTGGAGCTGTTCTGCCTCGGCTTTATCCTAAAAGAACAAAAACACGAAAATACGGGACGACTGGCCAATATTTAACCTATCTGCACCCTAAAAGAAAATCAAAATCGGTTTAGCTAATTTTAAGATACAGCTCAAAAGATTATTAGAAAGTGAGCAACATTTGAGACAGTGCAAGTATGAAAACTCTAAAAGGCTGAGTAGTAGTCAAAGTATCTATATGTAGTATAAATAAGCACAATCAGTCAAGTTGTATTTGAGGTAATACAGAAAAAGTGTTTTGAAAAACACACGCATACAAATCACTGAAAGATCGACGTATCGACGATTGATGGACAATCTGACTGCCACAGAATGATTGGGCATGAGCTAAAAGTAATCAAGATCGGTTCAACCGTTTTTGACGCATACAGTGTTTAGCAAAACATCTGACACCAGCGATCTTATCCTTTGAGCTTGTTACGATTAAAACGCGCACGATAGATCCGATCATTTTGTTGTGCAAAGCATGCAATAATAGAGTGTATTTACCTTTGATTTGATTTTGCGTTGTTGCTAGAGGAAGCTTTGTATAATGTTTATAATTTTCGTCGGTCGATATTGTTGAGAATTTTCTGGAATTACTTGTTTATTATCGACCGAAGCTTCGAGAATAGATCTAATAACAGCTAAGCGATTCTTCTAACCTAAAGTACGTTCTATGACGTAAGATAGTGCATTGTTCCGGTGACGGGTTTTATTTTGATTGAGTGTTATTGCGTCATGCTGGAATGTTCGAACTTTTTCTCGATTGCAGAGAGGCTATATATAAGTAATGCACTGTCTGCTTGTAAGAGTGATTGATGATGATTTTTTATGACCTTTGAAGTAATTTTCGGAAAGCGACCTTGTTGGTGTTTGCTGAATAAAGTTGGAAACCTTTATACGACGACTCCTGCCTTGTTGCTGAGTGAACAGGTTGCGTGGATAAACTACTTCGACTTACACATATCAAGACTCAAGCACCGGGGTTGAATCAACTATTGATAAATAACCGTGTAACAGAGCTAAACAAAATGCGATGGCACGGAAAGCCAGCCACTAACCTAGGCAATGCTCACATGAAACTTGGTCACAATCTTTTTGGTGGTTCCTTTTTTTTTCAGAACTGGCAAACAACGAACTGACGGACCGACCGACATTTGGCTCGTTCTGATTCCCACCTATTTCAAAGGTAGCCGGGAAGATGTAGAAATTGGCAGCAGACCTATTGGAATAGGAAAGGAAATTGGGGGTGTCAGCGGCAAATGAGAGAGCATGAACTAGGCGGCTAAAATCAATACGCTTGTTCCTAAACTTCTCTGACACTGTTCTCCTGCCCCCAACCCTTCCCTCTCTATCTTCCTCGCACAGACCTCCAGAACCTCCGCTTCCCTATTCCTACATACCGAACTTTATTAAACCATGTCAATCTGATAAGATACGATAAGATGAGATGTGGTGAGATAAACATTTTATTTAACAAGGGTAAATTGAATAAGCGAGCGAGAGTGAGAGAGAGGGATGGGTAGGCGAGGGAGGGTATGTGTGACAGAGAGGTGAAAGAGAGAGGATAAGGGGGAAGAAGATGGGGTGGTGTGCTTGTGTGTGTGGGGGGTAGGGTGGGGGAGAGGGAGGAGAGCAGAGCGGGACGATAAATATGTGATTTAAATGTGCACCAGCACGAAAGCGATGATTGGATGAGATAGTTAAAATGGATAAGGCGCGCGGAGGAGAAGTAGTCTAATGTAATGCAACTGAGCGGAATAGACAACATTTACTAAGGGGAAGAGGAAAAAAAAACTGTTCAGTATGAACGCCAAATGCAGTTGTTTTCTACTATTAACAATTCCAATAAAGAAAGAAAGAAAGAGATTTCTCTTATATAGGGCACTTACAAGCTCAAAGAGCTTCTCAAGGCGCTGGCCCGTAATATCCAGCAATCACACGATAGTTTGCTGAAGTCAGGATTCGAACCCACGTCACCCAAGACGCACTCACACAAGTCGTGCGCTCTGACCACTGAGCAATGGGGCAAGGCGACTACATCACCACAAAAGAGTCGTACAGTCATCTACCCTAAAACCTATTTACTATTTTATATTTTAAAGGGTGAAGGGAGAAAGGGGAAGGGGGTGGAGAACTGTTCTTTCATTTCCAAAGCTGCAGACGAGTTAAGTCTTAATATTACTGTGAGGTTAAACAGACTGTAAACAAACGATTCCATTCAATGATGTGTACGATGAAACAGATTCGAACTAGAAGCAAATTACTTGTTTAGAGTTTAGATCTTTAGAATCTAAATGTTTATTGTCATTAGGCTTATAGCTCATCAGACAGGGATTAAGAGGGGGACAGAGATACGAGCATTCGAAATCGAAAAATCGAAAACGATCCGATTACATTTATCACCACGATAGAACTCGTGACGTTCTTGACATGAACATTCCATAGCAAGCAGAGCTTTAAAGTCAGTTTTCTCTTTTTTTTTCAAACTCGGGTCACAGTAAACAACATCGCGATATCAGGCAGAGCATTGTTTTCAGTCATGGAAGAGGTGGGATCAACCAAGGCAGTAGGCTATCAGATCAGCCAGCAAATGCAGGTCAAACTCTGCACCAGGACGTGCTTCCGGGTAGCGAAGACCGCCAATGGGCTTCCATCTGGTCAAATTGATAATTTTCTCCATCTCCACTGCAAGCATGCAGCGTTTGTCTTGCTTGACCAACCATAATAAAAACAAAAAACGACCACCTGTGAGGTCGTATTCCAGCACAATATCATCTGCTTCAAACATAAGCTTATTTTGTTTGTTGACATTCCCCATAACCACTCTTGAGAATGTTTTTATTTCTTCTGTCATCCCTCAGTAATCTCTGAGTGTGTCTGTCCTCGAAGGTAGCGACCTGGTCTCTAACAATGTCGGCGTTGTAGCCAGCAGCAGGTGCAGGTGCACGAAGCAAATTGCTTGTGCAATATACACGGTTGACATTTGGTGTCATAAATTCTGTGATCTGTATTTCTAAAGTAAGGTGTAAAAGGAGTATAACTGTTGTTTAAAGGACTCCCGATAAATTCCATCCTTTAAAAAAAAAATGTTTACCGCTGGGCAATTGTAATGTATTCTGTAACTTTATTTTTTTTTAACACTGAAACAAAAGAATAGAAATGGACTGACTTTAGTCAACTACATTAAACTTGGCATACAAATTAGCAGCAAATTGCAATTCTTTTTCCTGTTAAACCACAAAAAAGGGAGTGCTACAAGTAAAGTACATGGAAATCGATGTACGATGTCTGGGTAGTCAGTGTTACTGCGGAAGTCATACGAAGGTGCTTATACAAGAAAACAAGTCTGGCTGACGTGGCCAACCAACTTTTCAGACCGAATACAATTTATCGACCCAAAGAGAGTTGATGAATCAAATAGGTGGCAGGGTGGGGGTCGAGTTGTGTGGATGAAGAAGAGAGAGAGGGGGGTGAAGAGAGAAAGTGGGAGAAGTGTATAGGGGAGAGAGATCGTGGTTTGCGGGGTGGATGGTACGGGATAATCGCAAATTTCTGGAATTGAGATAATAAAAAGTTTCGTACTGGTATTCTGAGTGTGAATGAACCTTGAAGTTTGACGTTTAACGTGTAACGATGTTGCAGACGGGGATAACACTCAGAGAGAAGAGGAGTAGGGACTTATATCTGCATTTAAAAATCACTGTCTATAGCTAAGAATAGTATCCTAAGGGTCTCGGCCAGCAGACAGGACAAAAAAAGTATGGTAACTGCATGAATGAATTAATGAATATTGAAGTTTAACGTATATACCCACCATTGGCGAAACGACAGACGGGGAAACCCCTCCAAGGGAAGAGGGAACAGAGACCTAAATCAACACTGAACCACCAGAGCAATCATAGGCAGACAGTGAAAAAAGGCCACTTCTGTCTTGTCCACCGCAGGATTCGCACCTGGGTCATCGGTGTGCCAGGCGAACGCTCCACCACTGAGCTACGGCGGTTAGTAAAGGTAAAAGCGTTTTAGAAGTAGAGGTAAGCTTATCACCGAAACAATAAGCAGACCTGTAGTCTATACTCTACATTGTATAGGGACGTACAGTGGCTCAATGGTAACACGCTCCCGCTGCGCGCAAGTGAACCTGTATTTGCATCTCGAAGTTAACAGGAAGATTTTTTTTTTCTCAGAGGGGTCGAAATTTCGTCACGACTCTTTAATCGGTGGTACATTTCCTTTTGTGTCGCCGCAACGGCGCGTTCAAGAATCCGGTTATTTGTTTTGTACGGGCAGGTACATGTAACATAGGGTCCAATAAACAAAGTGTACATGTACAGGTTACTCAGGGTGGTTCAGCTATTCGGGTCATTCGGGTCAGTAGTCTGACAGTGGGAGCGTGAGAAGTAGCAAGCTTGCGGATTTGAGAGCTTTGGTAGGCGCCTTGAGCAGCTCTTTGAGTTGATATATGCTCTGTATAAGATCAATGTATCTAATGCTTTTTGCCTCTTCTTCTTCTCCTCTTCCTTCTACTCTTTCTCCTTTCCCTTCTTCTCATTCAGCCTATAAGTCATTGCTATAATGAGCCAAAAAAAACTCCACCTTCGGGGAAGACAATCCGATAGAGTGCGCCTAAGGTAGCGTACTTCCGGTAGTAAATAGGCCTACGTGATCGAGCCCCTTGTAATAACTGTATACCGTGTTGCGTCACGCCATGTGGGGCCGGCTAGCTCAGTTGGTAAGAGCGTCTTGCTAGTAACCGAAAGGTCGCTGGTTCGAATCCCGGATTGGTCAACGTGTGATCATATTATTTTTCTCTTTACCAACAACTGGCCCGCTGGTGTCAGTATAAATCGGTCCAGTAGTCACCTATAAGGCGAAAATGTCGTGTGACTATAATCTACAAACAACAACAACGTCACGCCATCTGCTGGAGTACCGAACTCTATAAAAATTTGTTATTATTAATATATATTATATGACTAGACTATTTAAAAAAATATTATGTATGATTTCAGACTTGGTGAAATGTTTGGAGTGATTATGTACATGTTGTCAGTACTACAAACTGATTTATTTTGTGAAAAGTCTGTCAGGCCGAGCACAAAATAAATCGTTTGTAGTACTGACATGTTGTACATAATCACTCCAAACAAAAAAACATTTGGGGTCGCCTATGAAAGCTGAAGATATATACAGACATCAAAAAAGACTTAAAACTGTAGATTTTGATCCACGACCTGAACATGGAAGTACGCGACTATTGGCGCACCTATCGGCTGAACATTTGCATATTCAAGGGAAATAATTTTAATATTTTGGCCCATTCCTCTTGCTTACGATTTAATTAAGATTTTATAAAAACTATAATTAAAAACATACCCTCTTCCTTCTTCCTCCTCATCATCATTCACCTCGATGGCAAGGTCATCATCGTCAACAACATCATCATCATCATCATCATCACAATCATCATCATCATCATCATCATCATCATCATCATCATCATCATCATCATCACTCACCTCGATGCCAAGATCAAGCTTGACTTTAGCCAAAAACTCCTCGTTCTCCTCGTACTCTGGCGGATCGACGGAGAGGTCGACTAGGTGCTGGTTGTCCGACACGCCGTTGTCCGACCCGGCGGACCCGACCATCTCGGATACTAGGTCTTCAGGATACGACCACGGCGCTGTGTGCACTCGATGCACACTCTCGTAGCTTGGTACTGAATGAAATTAAAAATAATAATCAACAATGTTTACATGATTTATTTTTGTGTGCGCCTGACACAGCAAGATGGCGTCTTGAGGAAGTCCTAATTTCGGCCAGCGGCTTGGCAAAGCACTCACTTAAGCTTTGCCTTTTGTGTATTCCTGTAACTTATGTATTTGTCAGATCAGAAATTTAACTGAATAAACCATTGTTTAAACCAAAGCCTTTAAGCATGAAACTGCGCTTCAATATTATAAGAAAGACTTCTCCTGTCGTTTATCACACAAAAGTAATTACAAAATCCGAACAAAAAGTGCACACATTAATTTAGCACGTATTACCTTAAATGATTTCCAGCAAATCTTGACACTAATTAAACAAAATACAAAAATCTTCTCTTGTTAAAGCACTCACCATCAGGGTCAGTAGTGTTCTTGCCGATGGTTCTTTCGACCAAGCGTTTCTCGGGGTCGACGAAGATCTTGTAGTAGCCGGCAACTAGGCATACAAAGTTCTGAGCGTCCTCCGACAGCAGCCCAAGACTGATGTCTTCCCCTCGCTTGAGCTTGAGATCCACGCGATGCATGTTCTCCCCGTCCTTCGTCACCTTCACCTGCTCCAGGTGCTCAAAGTCCGCCAGTTGCGTAAGCTGTAGAGCAAAAATAATGAATTTACGATCATATATTCGTATGTACAGTAAATTGAATCATATGGCTTCAAAGAACATTTGGATTCAAGGATATTTGAACTCATCAAGTGTAAAAACCTAATTTACGAATTTTCTTCGGGTAATCCTGGAACCTGATTTGTAGAAAAGACACAAAGAGGAAAAGGGCACATATTGCTGTGATATATTTAAATAGTTTTCTTATACATGTGCATATCGCGAGGAGGTCGGGCGGCTGGTTGGCTGGTGCTCCGATAACAACCTTGAGCTCAATGTATCTAAAACAAAAGAAATGGTCATCGACTTTGGCAGGAATAAAAGCACAATCTCACCTCTTATGATTAACAGTGAATGCGTAGAACAGGTTGATTCATTTAAATTTCTTGGAACGGTCATTTCCAGCAACCTGTCTTGGGACAATAACAGCATGTCCATTATCAGGAAGTGTCAGCAGCGCCTCCACTTCTTGAGACAGCTCAAGAGGCTCGGACTTAACCAGACAATACTCGCGCTTTTCTATCGCGCCGTGATTGAGAGTATCCTGTGCTTCAGTATCACAGTCTGGTTTGGAGGCGCCACTTCGGGCGAGAAGTTTCAACTCGAAAGAATTGTGAAACGCGCGGCAAAAATCATAGGTTGCGATTTATTATCCCTCGCGTCATTATACAGCACGCGTTTGGCAAGAAGGGCCAGCAACATTACTGGCGACCCATCCCATCCAGCCAACCATCTGTTCGAGCTCCTCCCGTCAGGCAAACGCTTCAGAGCACTAAAAGTTAGAACTAGCCGGTTTAGACGCAGCTTCTTCCCCGAGGCTGCCCTCTCGGTACCAGTGTCCTCAGTTATCCACATAGCATGAGGTGTTATACTTAAACGCCAATTTATTAGTTGCGATAATGTGTTAGTGGTGCAATTCTGATTCTTTAATGTATTTTATCTCATTACGTTTTAATTTAGATACCCATGCGGGTATGCGTGCGTGTGCGTGTGGGGGTTGCGAGTGGGCGTGCGCCTGTGCTTTACTCCTTAAAATAACTTTCTCTATTAGAGTATTTTAATGTTTTAATGTCCAGTGGAAGGTTGTTTGTTGTTGCAGAGGGACTGAATGTTTTACCGCATCACCAAAACGAAATCCTATGTATTTTGAATTCATTGGGTAATAAAGTGTCTTGAACTGAACTGAACTGAATACTGTACATCTTTGTAACTCACCTCGAAACAGATCCCTTTGATTTTAAAATGCTGTATTTACCATATTGCTTAAACACAAATTTCACAAAATACAACCACTGTGCTCTATGGAATGCAAACTGTTTGCAAATCTCACACACCAAATCAAAACTTCCGAAGTTTGATAACATACTTATTTAACTTGTTTGCGCCTTTTTTTTAAAGTCTGACTTAGCTAACTTTGCAAATTCACTGGCACAAACAAAGATGGGTTGCCAACTTACGAAACAAAAGCACTTACACAGATTTCTAATAGAATATTACTGTCTAATATTCCCCGCAGACAGACGATATACTTACAGAGTAAGACTTGATATTGGTGACAATGCTGATACCAGAGTGCGGACCCACCAGCAGCATAGCTTCCGTCCTCTTGTCCTACACACGGAAAACAAGTCAAGTCAAGCCAAGCCAACAAATCTTTATTCCAGACAACAAGGGAAATTTCCTTGTGGGTGTGTGGAGTGCTTAGTTTCATTTTACATGTATCGATCGTCCGTGTAATATCATGTATCGATGTTCCGTGTAATATCATGAATCGATCTTCCGTGTAATATCATGTATCGATCTTTTGTGTAATATCAAAGCCTCCAGCCAGGTCTGCGTTAAATCTCTTGTTACAGTAGTCTTTAATGTTTAAACTTCCTGCCGTCAGTCCACTTATGATTTTGAATGCACCTAATGCACCTAACTTTATTGCAGGAGATTTCAATAGCTGTGACTTGTGCACTTGTTTACCCTCATTTCATCAGTATGTGTCTATCCCCACTCGTCAAAACAATACCATTGATCGTCTATATGGCAACATTCCTGATGCCTATAAATCCTTTGTACTTCCATCTGTTGGTAAATCTGATCACGATTGTGTCCATCTCATTCCATCTTACCTGCCTAAAATCAGATCACAACCCATTGTAAAGAAAACAGTAAAAGTTTGGTCTTCTGAAAGCATTGAACAGTTACAAGGATGTTTTGACTGTACTGACTGGAACATGTTTTTGGAATCTAGTGATGGTGTAAATGAAGCTGCTGATGTTATTTCTGACTATATTAAATTCTGCGAGGATACTGTCATCCCTACCAAAACTATAAAAATATTTCCAAATAACAAACCTTGGGTCTCAAAGTCACTCAAAGCCACGCTAAACGAAAAGAAAATTGCATTTCAAACTGATGATAAAGCTGAACGCAGGCGTGTTCAAGCAAAACTAAGAAAGGAAATTCAGGATGCTAAACGGCAATATAAGGAAAAGGTAGAATCACAGTTCGAGCGTGGTAACCTGGCTGATGCATGGAAGGGGTTGAAAACTCTGTCCGGTCAAGCGAAGCTGAAGTCAACTAACTGTGACCTTCCTTTTGAAAACCGAATTAAAATGTCAGAGGAACTAAATTCATTCTACTGCCGTTTTGAACGCGATGACACAAAAGACGACGTTGATGATATTATTTCTCGTTTAGAACAAGACGTGGTTGATGGTGATGCTGACTTTGAGATCGATGGTGCCACAGTTGAGTCCATGTTTAAAAGACTGAATCTGAGAAAGGCCACTGGCCCTGATGGTATAGGGGGTAGGACCTTGAAGTGGTGCGCTGCACAGTTGTGCTTAGTATTCAGTCAGCTATTCTCGTGGTCAGTCAGGGATTGTGTTGTACCTAGTGTATGGAAACACTCTATCATCTGTCCCGTGCCCAAAAACAGTAAACCCAAAGAACTCAACGACTATCGCCCTGTTGCCCTGACATCCATAGCTATGAAATGTCTCGAACGGATTCTTCTCTCTCGTCTTCTTTGTCACACTCAGCCTTTCACTGATCCTCTTCAATTTGCATACAAACCCAATCGTAGTACCGACGACGCTACTCTGACGCTTCTCCACAATGCGTATGATCACTTAGAGACCTCTGGTTCCTTTGTCCGCATTCTATTTATAGACTTTTCTTCTGCTTTCAATACCATACAGCCACACCTCATGGCTCAGAAGCTTTTGTCTTACACTGTCCCTCCTAGACTCGTCCTGTGGATCGTTCACTTCCTCGTGTCCAGATCTCAGGTTGTCCGCTTTCACTCTGCTGTCTCATCTCTCAAACAAACGTCCACAGGAGCTCCTCAGGGTACGGTTCTTTCTCCGGTACTTTTCACGCTCTACAC
Organism: Oncomelania hupensis; assembly: GCA_036898135.1. NCBI lineage: Eukaryota > Metazoa > Mollusca > Gastropoda > Littorinimorpha > Pomatiopsidae > Oncomelania > Oncomelania hupensis. Next base: position 41,647,035 of record CM072518.1, read on the forward strand.
AAACGACTGCAGAGGAACTGATGCCTCACCGGTCATAAAGTACTCGGATGACTCTGCCCTTGTGGACCTGTCCAATTCAAATGCTGTGTATTTCTCTGCAGTTGATAGGTTCAGCTCCTGGTGCAAACAAAACTATCTGGACTTAAATGTCAAGAAAACTAAGGAACTGGTCATTGACTTTCGTAAAAACAACACTCTCATTCCAGACCTTGTCATTGATGGTGTTACAGTCGAGAGAGTCACCCAATACAAATACCTGGGAACCATCATTGACGAAAAACTGAACTTCACTGCAAACACCCAGGCCATACACAAAAAATGTCAGTCTAGAATTTACTGCCTTCAAAAACTTCGAAATCTCCAAGTCAGTAGCCGCATCCTTCAGACCTTTTACTCTTCTTTTATTGAGTCCGTTCTTACCTTTTCTTTTATCTGCTGGTATGGAAGTTTGTGTGTAAAAAACAAAAGTATTCTGGATCGAGTAGTGAGTTACGTCTGTGGGAGGGTTGTGGGAGTGAAACAAGAGAGTCTGCAGGTGTTGTATGAAAGACGTGTTGTGCGGAAAGCTATTTGCTTTGTGCTGGATAGCACTCATGTGCTTGCGCACCACTTCCAGCTCCTGCCTTCTGGAAGGCGCTACCAAACACCAAGGGTCAGAACTCTCAGAATGAAAAACAGTTTTATTCCAAAGGCTGTCTCATTACTTAATAAATGACATGTGTGTGTGTGTGTGTGTGTGTGTGTTTTGTTTGCCCAAAATAATCTCATTTCACATTTTTTTTTTTTTTTTTTTTTTTTTTTTTTTTTTTTTTTTTTTTGTTAGCATGCATAAGTGTAATTCTATTCATATGTGACTGTGCATTTTTATCCTCATTGTCATTATGATTGTTGTTATTATTATTGTGATGTTTATTCCTTGTTGATTGTAATTGTACACCACAATGTAATTTCTTGTAAAAGATAATAAAGTTGTCTTATCTTATCTTATCTTATCTGAATATTGGTTTGTTACGATTAAAATTAGGGATGTTCTCACACTTACACAACCAAACATCATGATAGCTACACACATCACTACAACTATGAACATACCAGCAAGGTAACCATGAACACTCTCGAACCGAAAGTCTTGAGCTCGCCCACGATCTTCATGTAGTGTAGTTTGGCCTGCAGAGCCGTCAGCTGCTTCTGTCCAGGTGCTGCTAGGCCCTGGTTCATCTTGAGGTACTGACTCAACATTCGCTTAAGGTCTTTCCCCTTCATGGACTCCAGGAGGCTTTTGGACACGAACTTGTCCAGCCCGCACTCCTTGCTGTAAAGTACAGTCGATGTTTCAGTTTGTGTTATGGAAACATTTGAGGACAGCGAACACTGTGTTTATATTTGCATCGTTCTTATCAAGGCGCTGTCCGGTACAGGATCTACCTCATGTAGTTGTTAACTTAGGCGCATCGTGTTAATAATGCCCCAATGCGCGTTTTGTCCCGTTCATTTTCCAAATACAGTACATGAAATTGAAGTTTTAGTTCATATAAAATTACCGTGACCTAAAAAACTAAAAATAAACCATTTCAGCTGTGCACTACATTTTCCATTGTTCGTGTGGCGACGCACTGCGGGGCTGTATTTTCCCTGAGAAAGAGCCTCTAGTGTTCATCCGTATGGTTCGACCAAATATTATTCCAAATTTTCAATCCCCCAAATCCGAAATCCTGAACTTTTTACTCCCATGAATGACAAAAAATATTATTAAAAAGCCAACTCTCTCGAAAGTTGTGGAATGTTAAAAAAGGCGTTAGGCCCGTTATTATTTCCTGGTGAACGAATCTCCAAGGACTTCTTTCCTATTACTATTTAGTGGTCCGGTTTACAAGACTTCAACAGCCAGTATGAAGAATGAAGCTGAATGGGAAGCTGGCTGACGGTTGTCGTCTTTGATCTCTCAACACATCCTTTTCTGTCAATTTTACTCTCTACTAGCGATGTTCACAGCTTCCAGACCGTTCTTATTTCCCAGACACTGTCTTGTGATCACTTTTCCATGAAAAATAGTACCCAACTACCCCCCCCCCTCCTCCCCAACGTTTCATTTTTTGTCTCTCGCTCTGTGTCTGTCTGTGTGTGTGTGTGTGTGTGTGTGTCTCTCACTCTCCTTTTGCCTTCTCTGCCCTGCCTATCAACGAATACAAACAAATACGATCACTTTATAATCTCAATCACAAATAAATTCACATTTGGTGCCACATATAAATGTTACAAGACGATAAAGGACAGTATAACAACAGTAAACAGTAGACAGTAAAACATGAAAAAAGTATATCAAGAGGGCACATACCCACCAATCTCGTGCGGACTGGACATTAATTATAAAAATCATGCCACCGACACTGTCACAATAGAAGCATCATCAGGCATACATTCAGATTCTTAATCATTTAATAAAGAGATTGCGGTGGGTATAAAACTATTTTTAGTGCGTACAGTTTTGAACTTTGGTGTCCTGTAGCGCCTACCCGAGGGCAGGAGATTGAAGCAAACGTCACTGCTATGAAATCCGGGCCGCTTGTCAGTAAAACAGGCTGTTGTCTAATGATGATGCATGTGTCTGAATTTCACTTACACGACAGCTTTAATGGAGATCTTCCCAGACATGTTGTTGGAGATGGCATGCTGTTGAATGTGCAGAGCTGCCAGTCTTAATGCAGTGTCGTACTTCATCTCTGACGCGAACCGCTCATGAAGAACGTCGTTGCAACACTGAAAATTATTTTAAAAGTTAAATACAATGAGGGACCCTCATTGAGAATCACCCGAAAAAAATACAATCATCATCATCATCATCATCATCATCATCATCATCATCATCATCATCATCATCATCATCAGACAAACAAAAGTTGACCAGGTAAATTTTTGAAGTGCATTAAAATGCAGGGAGATCTAGAAAATGGGCTTTTAAATGAGATATAATTTAAAAATAATCCGGGGTAACATTGTCTAAAGAGCGAACAATGCTACTCAAAGCATCGGGACAGATCAAATGTGAAACAAACAGCACAAAGAGGATGTGCTGATCTGATGAAGCAAACAGATTCATAACAGACTGATTAATTTTTACAATTATAAAGCGTCCATGGTGTTGCTGCTGATGATGATAATGATGATGATTGTAGTGGTGGGTGTGGTCGTGATGATGATATTGGTGTTGTTGCTGTTGTTGCTGCTGCTGATAATGATGACGATGATGACGACAATGATGATGATGATGATGATGATGATGATGATGATGATGATGATGATGATGATGATGATGATGATGACGACGATGATTATACTGATAATAACGAGGGAAAACGGGAGGGAAAGAAGAAATATTAATAATCACCTGTAGATAGAAATACTCAAAGGCGATGGGGTCTTCCTTGAGAAGGTCGTAGGCATCTTTAGGCACAAAGGTCACCCGGAACAAACACCGGAAGTAGCGAGCTCCCTGTCTGGCTGCGATCTGTAAAACGCCAAAGCATACACAAATATTATACGTAACATAAACACAATAAAACCACAAATATACCCATTTTCCGAAGGCGTTGTCCTTTAAAAAAAATGAGTCGAATTAATTAATAAAACAAAGTATGGCAAAATGTCCGATCTGTCTAAGCGTCATGGAGTTGCGAGGAATATATGGACACTGAATTGAAATACACTGCGTGTGCGGTGAGAGGTTTTGGAATAGCAACGGGCATAAGTGATCACGTATGTTGGTTATTTACGTGCCCACCATCTCTATAAAGGAGTAGATGATTTGGTGACTTCAAAGTATTTTCTGTATATGGTTCAAATCAGTATGTGTTAAGTGTACGTGTACGGGGGCAGGAGTGTCATTTCTTGTCAAGATTATTGAAACAATGGTTGTTTCTAGCTGTCCATCTATAATATCATGGGATGTAGATCTAGACTACATATTTACAGAGGAAGCATCAACCAATTCGTTGAATTCCATGCAGCAGGAGGCAGAACACAATTGATAAGAGCTCCGAACCTAGGGTTTACAACTCCCTGACCTCAGTCCCAATGGGAAAGCAAGGTTTTAACTCTCTAACCCGTCCGGCAGTATTCCAAAAGTTTCGCTCTTTGTGCAATATTAATGTTCTGTACTGCAGTGCACAGACGAAGATAACAAGAACACTGGTTCAAAACCTCAGTGAAACCCCCAAACAACTTGCAATGCTCTCTGAGCTGAGACAAACGCTATTGTCTAGAACAATAATTTGTTTAGGACCGGACCTTCATCTGACCGCTGGGTTATGTGTATCTTTAAATTTAAGTTCCGCTTCTTTTCGCAATAGACGTTCTGGGTCCAATGCACCCATCTCATTGTTGCTGTCAAATGAAAAAACCACGTGCACACCAATCCATCAGGAGAACTAAAATGCTGATTATCTGAAACTGTACACTAAGGTCTACTACCGATACCGTGAACTATCTACATAACTTCTATCTCCATGCATGTCGCACGCAATGTTCTGTTAAGAGAGGGATGAGAAAAATAAGTTGCACATAGACACGGTAAATTTCTACTAAACATACGTAACTCTGGTGAAATCAACAAAACGTTATCACAGGTATCACGTAGATCCTATCCTATGATATTATATCCCGTAACTCGAAGGTCTTAGGGGTACCACAGATGATAGTTTAACCAGCGTACTCCATCTTTCTCTATCCTCAACAATCATCATGGATTCGCTTAGTGTCAAGCCAGTCCATTCTCGAATGTTGTCCTCCCACCTCTTTTTTCGTGGTCTCCCTCTTCTTCTGCCTCCTTGCACTGTGCCTTGCAGAATGATCTTTGCAAGACCTGTTGCTCTGGTGATGTGGCCATATCATCGGGGTTTCCGTTTCTTCACCACTGTGAGCATGTCATCGTGTTGTCCAATGGCTTGTGATGGTCTGTCGGATTTCGTTGTTGGCGAAGTGCTGGATATAGGAAATGCCCAGAAGTCTTCTGCTCATCTAAATGCTTACATGCTCACAGAATACAAAATCTGACCAGGTGACATCTGTTACATAGTGCACGAATCCTTAATAAAACCCTGTACTGCTTACATAAATTATTGTATCGCATATCGCTTTCTTTGCTTCCGGCACCATGACCTCAACCGCTTTTCTGTTTCGTTTCTTCTTGTGCGTGTTTTCCGTGTCGCTTGCCCGCTTTGTCTGAGGATCTCGATTCCTCAGATACATGTAACTCACGCAAGTAGACATTCTCCATAAAGTCTGTGAGCGACAGTCTACATGATACATGACGGTGGAAACGATTACCGCATTTTCCAGATTATTACACGCTATACGTTACAACCTCTCAAATCCTTACGGCTTATCAATAAGGTTTTTCAAATATTTTCAATTCTAGTTCACACTTATAAACTTGCGAGAAGGTGGGGTTCGGCTTATAGTTCGATGGAGCTAATATATTTTGTTTCAATATTATTTTCATTTGGGGGAGAGGCTGTGAAGAACAAGGCTTAAACGCATGAGCGTTAAATTGGACTATCAACACTTACTTACTGGTGCGCTTTATACACAATTAATGATATCTTATTTCACCAGCTTCACGTTAAAAGGTACTATGAATGCGTGGCATCCATGTACATGTACAACAAATGCGTACTGTAAGGAATGCACAGGAGGGCTTGCCCCTCGCTACTTCTCGATTCAATTCAATTTAAACTTTAACTCAATCTTTACTCGGTTAGCCTGGGGCAAAGTTTGTAATCTGTTTAACAGGGTTTTTACTGGCTAAGGGGACCTTTAACAGCTCACGTTGTATAAAGTGTTCCCAGAGAAGCGCTGTAAAATGGGATTGGGCTGTCGAAGATTCAAAGCATTCGCAGAAGAAAAACATGTTTGCACTCAACTATATCCACGTTATACCACAGGCACCAAACAATTCAGTGGCGGTGAGCACTGGTCATCGCATTGTTGCAATCATCCTGTTGCTTCTCTATTTTTCTCCGAACATTGTAGGCCTATATAAAACACAATTTGTGAAACTATTCATTCGTTTGGATTGGGCTATTTTAGATATTTTGGATTGTATGTTCTTTCTTCGTCCTCTTCATGGGTTGAGCACCCACAATCCATACATTGATTAATATGGATCCACTATCGTTGATATTATTATTATTATTATTATTATTATTATTATTATTATTATTATTATATGGCATGCATGCAGTTTCGGCCAGAGAAAATAGATCACCACGTCTACAATATAATCAAAGATGCAGCAAACACTCGGAAAGATTGAAGAAGAAACATTGTAAGCTCAACTCCTATAAGAACCAACCAAATTCTCGCTTTCCTCATTCCAATTACAGCCTGTGTAATTACGTGCAAGACAATTAAAACAAAACCACCACTATAAAAAAGAAAACTACGATAAACAAACACAGGTAAACCAACTCCACACAAATATGTTGCACGAACTCCCAATACAGAATCCTATAAACGGTCACTTCCTCGTAACCAAATCTAGAGCGTTTTAATTTATAATTCCAGCAAGGAAAAACTTGACCACCTCTGGACAATGTCCAGATATGCTCCCCTCGATACCATTAGTTACATATTTCCGACGGAAAGAATGTATTTATATTGTCTGCAGTGTGGGTGTTCATGTATATTATGACCTTTCCGTTGATTGATTGATTGATTGATTGATTGATTATTGCTTTAAGTCCAGCGGACTCTCCCGAGCCAAATCAGGACCGGACAACCCCCAATCCGCATAAAAGATCTGCCGAAACAACCCTAGTGGGAAAATTGAATGCCCTCCACCGGCCAGTCACCTTACAATAAAGACATCCCACGCAAGGGACGGCTGAGGCTTTACCCCAACTACTCGAACGCCCGGTTACAAAAACAAAATAGAATACAAACATCATTATAAATCATCAACAAAACACATACATATATTATGCCTATAGTGCTAAATAATACAATCATAGGAAGCCCTAGTGACCACCCGGCAGAAAGCGTCCAACACTCCCAAGCTGATCCAACAGACCTCATACACAAACAAGGAGTCTTGTCCAGGAAGAGTTTTCAAGAAAAAAGGTAGGTCATTGATCTAGCGAAGAAGAAGATAGTATAGCAGAGTGATAGGACAGATCAGGAATGGGAAAGAGCAAATGAGGAAGACAGCGACAGTGGGAATTTAAAGCACTAAATTTCCATTACTTTAGGTACATTTAACGTCCCCGGACACCGTGGCATATAGGGGACCTAATAGTTAAAAATCATTGATAGTTTAAAATCAAATAAAATCCCTCAGGACCATAATTAAAAAAACATATATGTTACATTGAACACAGATTCAGACATCTTTCATTCCATTAATAAAATTGTTAAAAGCGACGATAACCATTTACAGAACAAATTTCCAGAAAGTGGGGATACTATTTATACTGAAACCCCCGGCACTCCAACGGGGGGGGGGGGGGGGGGGGGGGGAGGGGGGGAACTGTTGCCGCAGTGAGTCAGTCATGCCTACAAAGGCAAGACAGGTTTTCAACTGGGGCTTTCACTTTTCCCTTTATAGGTTAGAACAATCTACAGTGGCAAGATTGCTTATGACCCCAAGGGGTACCTTTCCGTTAACAGAATGTAAAGAACTGAAAAAAATATTAAGTGCCAAATGAGTACATCTGGATATTATGCCCACCTCTGGAACACTAATTTAATCAGGGATAAAAACTACAATGGCAGACAAAAAACACAATATAGTGTTTAAAGAGCATCTGAAGTAGAGATCCAAATTGCTTTAAAAGATTTCTTTTTTTTACAAGTCTAATTCACACCAGAAGATAAATAATAATGACTGCTTATATATTCGTACTTTTTTGTTGTTTGGTTGTTGTTGTTTTTTTTTTTTGGTTTTTTTTTGCCTGGCACACCGATGACCCAGGTTCGAATTTGGGGGTGGGCAAAACAAAGTGGCCATGTTTCACTGTCCATCGTAGCAGTATGATTTATCTGATGATTCAATGTTAATTTAGGTCTTTATCCCTCCTTTCTTGGGATGGTTTTTCTGCCGTTTTTCCAAAGATGGGTGTGGACGTTAAACTTCAACGTTCATTTCATTGATTTGTTGGCGTCTAATATTTGCACAAATTGAATCCAAAATTTTACTCCGATCATTCAAAAGGTCGTCTTACTGGCAGGTACTTGGTGACCAGACCTATCTCTCTTAAAATACCAATAAAGCATTGAAAAATATGGAGTTACCGCGATGCAAGACTCAACAATATCAGTGTGTGTTGGGGAACTTTGCTGGTTCGCGGACTGTTGTATCGGCTTACTGCGTTCATGACTGTAGGGGAGGAAACTCGCGAAGATTATTTTATTACGGGACCGGAATGTCTTTTGTAAGCTGCGTACACCCTTATTTGAGAGTTCTAACATTAATTACGTGGATTAATTACTCCTATAATGATCACGCTATCTACTTTAAAAACACTAGAGGAAAAAAAATTACCTCACGCACTTTTACGAACCCTTAAAACAGACTCTAACTGCTCTCTTGCTCGTCACGAGATATAGCGTATATATTAGTCTATTCCAATTCCAGACCGTCTCTGTGTACCAAAGCAATCTTTGTACAATTACTATAGCGGACGTTGACCCAGCATCAGTGCGTCCAAGCAAACTCGTACAGTCTCGCGAGCAACCTAGTAGATCTACAGTTACTCTCGTGTCGGAAACCATCCTGACAGTTTTCTTATTCCTGCTAATAATAACATTGAAACAACGTTGCTTCCAGATAGACCCAGGTTTTGTTAACCCAAGCAATTCTTTTATAGTTCCATACAGTTCTACAAAAACTCAAAAACTCTGAAATAATTCAACAAAAGAGCGTTTCCCGAGGACAGCACTTGTTTCATCCTTTTGAGAACACAAGCTAAAAATGGATTAAATTTGTACTAAGCGTTCTTATATATCGCCTTTCCAGCTAAAGAGCTGCTCAAGGCACTGTCCGATACAGGATCTAGTGATTTCTGTACTTTGCCGTGTGCTTGGTTGCTTGTGATACTTACATTATGGCTTCTTTGACGTTTTAATTGTCCGTTGTGTTGTACATATACGTGCGTTCTGGTGTAAGCCAAACTTGTTTTTATGTAACACGCTTACAGCTTCCTGCGAAGAACAAGTAATTTTTTTAAAGTAGTAGTAGTAGTAGTAGTAGTAGTAGTAGTAGTAGTAGTAGTAGTAGTAGTAGTAGTAGTAGTAGTAGTAGTAGTAGTAGTAGTAGTAGTAGTAGTTGTTGTTGTAGTAGTAGTATTCCACTCAAGCCACCGGGTCTGATTTTATGATTTGTTGCTGCAAAATTCAACTAAACGTTCTTGAAGATAGAAGATAAAATACTGCTAAGTTCGTCAAAGTGAGTTTGCTAATAAGAAAGACTTGTATCGTGTAGATTAAATTATGTATCCATTGGGAGTGTCTGTGGGCTAGTGCCACTATGAATTAGAATTATATTTGAGAAAGGACTTATTCTTATATTGACATAAGCGTGTGACTGATATAATTATTCTATTTAAATCTTGTTTTTCTTGGTGATTAATTCAAGTATATTCCCTTGTGGGAAAGGATTAAGATTACAGTTGATTTCATTTCTTTGTCATCATTTTTCATCATTGAAATAAAAAAGGTAGGTGACTGGTATAGCGAAGACGATAGTATAGTACATTGATAGAACAGAATAGGAATGAGAAAGAACAAAGAAGAAAAGACAGCGACAGTGGGAATTTAAAGCACTAAATTTCCAGAAAGTGTGGATACTATTTATACAGAATTCCCCGGCACCCCCACGGCGGAAGTATTTGTGTTGCAGCATGAGAAAACCAGGCTAAAGTGTCAAAATATGAAAAAATACTTATTTATTTATTAACAAAGTACTAAAAATAATCTTCAAAATGCAAAAAACAGAATTGTTTTATCTTTATTGGTTGATGTTTTATGATTTTTTTAAATATTTTATTTTCTCGGGGGCTAATTTCCAGAAATTGCCTTCAAAGTTTTGAATTGTAAAATGATCATTACTTCACAACCAGAATTTTCCCATGCATGTATTTGGTATCAAAACAATCAGGAAGATGGCAGCAATATGGCAGTGAGTTGAGATAAGATGAGAAAATTCACATTATACACCATTCACACAATACTGAACATAAACAAATTAAAACAGTACGCACAATTTTATTCTGTACCCATCCATAATGCATAGTGTTTTTAAACATATTAGAAATAAAACAAGTGTTTAGCAAGTCTATAATAACTCAAACACATAATAATATATCAAGAACATGGCCTGAATCAATCATTTTTCTAAATTAAACCCTATCATAATGAGGGCCCCCCCCCTCCCCCCCCCCTCTTAAATACCTCGTCCGTCAAGTAATCTTTTGTTTAATTGCAAACAGCAACATCACCTCAGTTCAAATAGTCAAACAAAGATTACAAATCTAAAACAAAAGTTTCATTAGGTAGTTTTCAGTCCTAATAATCAAGCTTTAATAATTCCCCGATTCTCCACTCCCTTCCGCACGTCGAATAAATCTGTCACGTCACAGGTGTAAATCAAAATAACATGTCATTTTGCTCTATAAAGTTTAAATAAACACAAATATCAAAGCAAATACTAATTACTAGTAATTTGGTAAATAGTCCTCATGTTCATTTCCTAAAACAGACAAACCAACAATAATAAATACTGAGAACATAGTCAACTTGTCATGCTAGTAATCTTGAATGCAGGCCAGACTACTTACCTTTTCAACCCTCCCCACCCCACCCCCACCCAACAAAATATACTACTGAAATATTTTCCACACTCCTACTGTAATTCTTTCACTGATATCGCCTTTTCAACCTTTACCTAAATCTATGCAAGTAGAAATGATGACGGATTATTAAAGACACGCCAAAAGCGAAGAGGCCTACGAAACATGAATCATTGAATGAAAACAAACAGTATCATTTAATAACGGGATCAAGCTTCTGCTCGTCAGAATCATAATCCTCATCACAGTTCCCACTGGCACCATCATAAAAATAGTCTGAAAGCAGGTCTTGGAGCTCTTCAGAAGCAAAACCGGGTCGATTCAAGGCCCTAGCTACTCTAGCAGACGACACTGGCTGGAGACGAAGCCATCACTTCCGGTTTCCAAAAAGAATCGGTCACTTACTTTGACAAATTGTTTCTAACAAATGCAACATAAATGTTGCAAGAAAACACTTGAAATAGATGTATGATGAGTTTATCTACATTAAAAAATTCAATTTGAACTAAAAATCGTCGAAAATCTATAGGAAACACTTCAGTTTTTCACGACCTGGCTAGAGACACATTCGAACACAACTTGTGTCACAAGCAAGCTTCGGAACAAGGAATTTCATGAAAAATTCATACGCAACACACTTTTATGTACCAAAACGTAGTACCAATAGGGACTTTTCACTCTCCAGACGTTGTATATCAATCCACATTGGGGATTTCCCTTCATAGTCGGACAAGAAAAGTTGGGGTATCGGAGGTCAATTAGTGCCATTGTTTTAGCAAGGTGTGATCAACACCCTTATCAAAATCAACAAAATAAACAATGTTTTAGTAAGTTTTGAACAAAATCCGTTTGGGATATTAAAGAAAAGTCTTAAATAAAGACAAAGAGGCAACAATCTTAAAATTGATGGGGTAGCCTATTTTTAGTGTTTTACGGCTGTAGCAGCGAATCAATCCTGGCGTCTTTAGCCGGGTTTTGTCATGCGGCAACACATTTAATGAATGAGGAATGATTAAAAGAGTTGTTTTGAGCGTTCACTTCTGACTGTGTGGTATTTTGTAGCGTGGAAGGGGTTTCTCTAGTGTTAGTACTCAATGATGTTAACGCCCACCTGACCTGTCAGAAAGTGTCGTGACAACCAGCATCGCCTAGTCTTCAAGAATCAAGATTCTTGTAGCAGCGACATGGCTATGCCAGTGTCGTTAACGATGCTGATGTCTTGTATAGCGCGATCCTCCATGTCGGTAGACATGTTCATTGCGCATGCAGAGGTTGGTAGGGGAAGTGATCCGAAAATAAAATGAAGCAGCCGTCCGATGTTAAAAAAAAATTAGTAAAACGGCATTACTAAAGAATGTACATGATGTAGTAGTACTATATATATACACACACACACACACACACAATTCTGAGGTTCATGACAAAGTAATTCGAACAGATGAATCTTTAGTGACCTCTTACAGGGAAACGCTTTCACTGTTTCAACAGAAGAGAAAGGGCGTTCTTAATCGTCAACAACAACAACAACAACCAAAGATTACCAATACCGTCGTCGTAGTAGTAGCAGTATCAGTTATCGGTCTTTGTGTACGTTTACCTCTGCCAGCGTTTCGTGGTCTTGCAGCAGGGTCATTTTGGCGGCGGTGCCAGTGTTGTTCTTCATGTTCTGCAGCACCAGGTTAAAGTGATGGACACAGCGGATGTTCAGCTTCTCTTGCAGCGATACCACCACATCCTGCCACACACCAATACAAACAATCCAACAGTTATAATGGAAGCAATAGTGTACTTGTGTGTGACAATGTAAAAGTAAACAGGTAGCGTAATGGTTCAATATTCCCTGCTGTTTACCTTAGTATTATCATCATCATCATCATCATCTTCATCATCATCATCATCAACATCATGTCTAGTATCAACAGAGGGGAGGCTCCAGACACTGAGAACTGAGCAGTCACTATCTTGTTCTCCTGGGAAGTCAATGCGTGTGCATAACCCAGACTAAGATTATTCTTCCTTGTGGAAAGGCTACTGTGACTCGGTTCCATTACACTCTGGTATCACAATGGAAAATGCTAGAGAGAGAGAGAGAGAGAGAGAGAGAGAGAGAGAGAGAGAGAGAGAAAGAGAGAGGGAGAGAGAGGGAGAGAGAGAGAGATAGAGGTCCTTTAGACTGAAATTGGCTTACGTGTACCATAGGCATACCATCATAATACACTTGATTGTCGAGTGCTGTAGTACAGTATATATACCACAATGACAAACAGCCTGACGGAGACAAGACTAGAACAAAGCTCCTTCGGATGACAATGAGAACCGTGGTCAGGAGCAGTGGGACTCTTGGACCTATACACGCACGCATTCCATATCACGGACTTTAAAGATCCTGGCGCTCGTGCAAGTCCCAGCTACATAAATATCCCCAGCACGCACCAGCTCCTTTCTCCCCATCTCATATCACCCAGGATTGTGCTCAGCTGCCGTGGACGTCAGACGATGCACCCAGGGTAGCAAGTGCAAGAACCAGGAGTCTACAATTAGACACGTATCGGCCAGCGCCTTGAGCAGCTCTTTACAACAGCAATAAAGTAAACAAATAAATAAATAAATATATAAAAAAATTTAACTACTTATTTCGAGCCTTTGTATGATTACGATGATGATGGTGGTAGTGATGGTGGTGATGATGGCGGCGGCGACGACGACATTGATGATGATGGTGATACAAATACTACTTACGGCAAGTGGTTATCGGTTTTTATAAAAACAATGGCGATATATCTTACATTAAGACATTCAGTGTGTGAGAGCTTACTTTTGGACTTTCAATGTTCACACCGCGGACGTAAATAAGATTTATCTAGCGTTTAAGAGTCTCCTCGGCTTTACGCTCTTTTTACATTGTCCTCCCGCAAATGTAGCTGAAGCAACCTCTAAAAGTCTCCAATAATCAGCATCTGGTGGTAGTGGTGGTGGTGGTGGCAAAAGGGGGAGGGTGCCCAAGTGTCCGAGGCTATAGTATAAGGTGCATCCACAGACCGCATTATGTTATAATAATAACGACACTCCAAAGGCTTTTCTTCTCGGTGTCTCACAATATCTCGAGGCGATGACACTGAGGACACGATGACTCCCAGCCAAAGAAGATATTTGGGATGAGGGTATAAACCGAGGTCTAGTCTGCAGTGTACGCGTGCACTGTATCAGACCAACTTTAAAGATCCTAACCGAGCATAACTATCTTAAGTACATGTAGGTGAGTGCCAGATATAAAAATGTAAAGCACCTCTTACAAGGACTACTTTCTATTCTCTCTTGCCGTGGGTGGCACCGCTCTGCGGCTGCCGCGCTTTCCCCGAGAACACAATGCTGACGATGATGATGAGGAGGAGGAGAAGGATCAGAAGGACGACGACGGCGACGAGTGACAAACATTATTCAAAATCCAAAATGATGATACTGACGACGCCGACGCTCGATGATGATGACAACGACGACGACGACGACGACGATGATGATGATGATGACAGTGAATACTTGTCTATCGGTCTGTGTCCATGTTATTCAAAGGGTGCTGCAGAACATTATATGTTAGACATACAAATACAAACGAGCTCTAAAGAAAAACAATGCAAGAATATCTTAGATCACTGAGGCAGTAATTAGCGTCATAATGACCTTTCGTTGTCTGTGCATAGTTAAAAACGAAGGGACTTTTTTTTTTAAAAACTGGAGATTCGTACTAACAATATTATCACTGTTCTTTGTTTGTGTGTATGTTCTTTCTAATAGACAAGGTCTCAAACTTGAGGTTCTAATTACTGTTCGTTTCGTTTCTGTGCCTTCTAATATGCAAAGGTTTGTTTCCAAACTAGAGGTTCTATTTAACAATTACAACAATATTACTGTTCTTTTGGTTTCTGTGGTTCCTAGTATACAAAGTTTATTTTCATCCCTTGAAGGCGTCTCTGTCATTTGAGGAGCTTCCCTTGGTGAGCATTATTTATTTGTAGCCCATCTATTCAAGCTGTGCTTGTGTCATTTTGTTTCAGTGAAATCCAGTAGACATGGATTATCGGCGGTTTGAACTGATGAATACTTACAAAAAAAATAATGCAATATACGCGCTTTTCACAAATCCCCAATCAAATTCAAAGCGCGGCGATCCGTACCAACCTACAGGCTCACATGTTTCATACACACAACAAACACCATCGATCACTCAAACATGTGACGTAAAGGCAGGGGAATCGCTTATAAAAAAACGAAAAGGAAATCGATTGTACCACTACCCCTTCCCCACGTGTCCATTTATGATATATTATCTGTCCAGCGCGATTGCTTTCAACGTTGCAACAGTGTCTACAAGGTTTTATTAAACGAAGTCTTAATTATGGGAGGTGGGGATGCGTGTAAGTGTGATTGTTTACCAACAGCGGGGCAAGTTTCATAAATGCAAAGCACGTTGTCACTGATCTGAATAAATTCTGTATTTAGTAAACCAAAGCAAAACATCCCCTGTCGACAAATACTGGTAAGAAGATCGCATTGTGCATGCTGCCACAGCGGAGTTGTGCGGGTTACAAACCACCTCCACCACCTCCACTACAACCAACACTACCACCACCAACATCATCATCATCATCATCATCATCACTTTAAATTATTGAATCATTCTTATATTGCGCTTTTTAAGCTCAAGAGCTGCTCAAGGTGCATGCTGATACATAATCTAATTCAAGCCTCCCTCTCCCTCCCGAAGTTTTACAAACACATACACACACACGCACACACACCCCCATACACACACTCACACACACAACATTCACGCAAACACAATCACGCGAACACAAATGCACACAAACGCATTTAAAAAACAAAAAAAGGTTTCTATTGTCCATTACTTCGTAGTGAACAGACGAAAAATTAAAAAGAATGTAATTCCGCTGAACACTTCACTAAGTGTATTTTCATAAGTTTGTTTGTTTTGTTGTTGTTTGTTTTAGGGAGGGGGTGGGTAGGGGAAGGAAATGGAGAGGGGTGGGTGAGAATCTTACTTCAATCTTTCAACGTTGGCCAATATCAGGACCTAACATGGTTGCAGGCTTAGGGTAAAAGACACCAATAATTTGGAGGGCTGAAGAGGAAGGATTAAGATGCCACTAAAAGTACCTGTAGCTTTCGAAGACTGCCAAGACTCTGGCTTAACTGGGAAACTAGCAGGCTTCTCTTCTCTTTTCGCAAGATCCATATTCAGCTGCAGGACACTGGTGACATTCATTATCCTGTCTCTGACCTTTATAATCCGGTGAAAAGCCGTGTATGGGTGTCTCGCTCCCTCTTTTTAAGGGGCCCCAACATCACAAATGTCAGCGTTATATATCCTAAAATTCACAGCGAGTGTTAAGCCTCTAGAAAATAATAAATTAAGGCCCTCCTCCCCCCTCCCCAAATTATAATAAATAAATAAATACAAAAATAAATTAATTAAATACATTAAGTAAATAAAATAAAATAAAATAAATATTTGTTGTTTTTTTAAAATAAAAATTACCTCTTATAAAAAAAACGGTTTTCATAATTATACAGCAATAAAATAAGCGTCCATAAATTACTTTCTTTGTGTGCCTATTAATATTACTATGAATGTTAATTCTAAAAATAGCACCACAACGAAAGTGTTTATCGAAGGCTTGTTTACACAACAAGGAAGAGACGTTTAAAATTCAAAACTTGGCGTTCGGTGTGTACCACAACTGGCCATTATATACTCTTTTAACGTGGCAATAGTACAAAATCCCAAGTAAACTCACTGTCACACACACAAAAATAAACATCTTTGATACCTTAGCCCTTTAAGAAGTCTGGGCCAACAGCAAGATTCCACACTGAATTTTTCATCGGTAATAGAGCACCAAGTCGCTAGGACTTCATCGTCAGACTTCAAAAGGTCTTAGCCAAAATAGACGATTTCCGACTGCATGATCTTTTAATATAAGACCCGTACTGGCTAATATTACCAATATATTAATATCTTCTTCAACTGTGTGAGTCAAAAGCAAGATTGCACACTGACGTTTTCAAATGTAATATTAAACAGTAAACAGTAAACTTTATTGTCCAAATCTTTACAAAGTGGAAAAATGGCTTCCAGCGCCCAAGAAACAAAAGAAAGACAAGAAGACAAAATGCCGTCACCCCACACACACGCACACATACACACAACACACACCCATCACAATATCCCCCATCACAACATCCCCCCCCCCCCAACGCAACATCCATACACGTGAACGCAAGCACGCGCCCACCCCTGCCACGCCACACACACCCTCCACACAGACACACCGCCACACCCAACAACAGCACCCGCACGCGCACAGACAAACCACTCGTGCTACAACTCATCACTACATTGACAGTAATATATTTCATTTGTCCATCTTCATCCCCCCCTCCCCCATCTCATCAACATAGTTCTTTTCCACACTTGAAACCAATGTGGGGCCCAACTGGCCATATTATGTCCCGACGTCTCTGTGACTTCAAAAGTAGTAGCCTAAATGAACGATTTCCGCCTGATCTTAATTTTAATAGGCAATGGGCACTATGTCAGTAGGGGGTGGGTCTTTGGAGTGGAGTGGGAGGTGATGGGTGATTCAAACTCAGATCATCCAGCGCAAGAGGCGGCCCAGTGTACAAGCTTGTATTTTCTTGTCTTTTCGATAAACTACACCCACTTGCAGTGCTTAGTCCCCGCCACTTTCCAATTGTTATTTTGTGAGAAACAAAATCTCCACTTCTGCATTTTTTCTCCACTCCAACCAAGTATGGAAAGAAACAAAACAAAAGTTTCCTCTTTAGTTCAACACATGCTGGAAGTGTTCAGAGGCTTTGAAAGACTTTGTACCCCTTTCCATTTCTTCTTTAAATCTGCCACGTACGTGACCTAGCATAGATATTCCATCCAGTCAAACGCTGCTTAATGGCTGAGCTTTTTCTTGGAGTTTGGAGGGAGAGCTGATGCAGCAAAACACCAGCTTGCAGAATCAGGAAGCTGGGGTAGAGTTTTGTGTGTGTGTGTGTGCGTGTGTGCGCTTGTGTGTATTTAGTTGTGTGTGCATGTGTATGTCTGTTGGTGTTGGCGTGTATTCATGGACATATGGTGTGCTAAACTTGCCATTTTATGCACAAAATGGGCTTTTAGCTCGCGCCCAATTTCTTTTTCAGCGCCCCACTTTTTTTTTAAAGTAAATGGGAGTGCTTTTTTAGTACATGGGAGTGCTCTTGTAGTGCATAGGACTGTTTTAAGTACATGAGAGTGCTCTATCTGGGACGGGCTGTTTTGTGGACAAATTTTAAGTAAAAGGGTTAGGATAAGGGTTTTGATCCAGCTCCTGCCTTCTGGAAGGCGCTACCAAACACCAAGGGTCAGAACTCTCAGAATGAAAAACAGTTTTATTCCAAAGGCTGTCTCATTACTTAATAAATGACGTGTGTGTGTGTGTGTGTGTGTGTGTGTGTGTGTGTGTGTGTGTGTGTGTGTGTGTGTTGTTTGCCCAAAATAATCTCATTTCACATTTTTTTTTTTTTTAATGTTAGCATGCATAAGTGTAATTCTATTCATATGTGACTGTGCATTTTTATCCTCATTGTCATTATGATTGTTGTTATTATTATTGTGATGTTTATTCCTTGTTGATTGTAATTGTACACCACAATGTAATTTCTTGTAAAAGATAATAAAGTTGTCTTATCTTATCTTATCTTATCTTATCTTATCTTAAATAGGCCAACTTTTTGACGGAAAGAGCCATTTCTTAACCTAATTCTTACATTTTTAAAATGAATTTTGCCCTCTTTCCGTTAAAAAAAACCCCAACGCTTTCCGATGACTACATTTCGTCCAAACCCCCAATTTGCCATGAATACAGACTTGTGTGTGTGTGTGTGGGTGTGTGTGTGGGTGTGTGTGTGTGTGTGTGATGTTCAGCTGAATACAGTGATTTTAGACATCGCATTGTTTTGTGTTAATAATAATAATAATAATAATAATAATAATAATAATAATAATAATAATAATAATAATAATAATAATAATAATAATAATAATAATAATAATACATTGTTCTATCACGTGCTGTTTTCTTCATTCGAATCAAAGAATCGGAAGAGATCGCTATTACAGAAGTCAGAATAGAAAAAAAACTTCTTAATTTGGAAATGTTAGATTGACTACATCCAGTACATGTACCATTATTAGTAGGCCACTTCACCCCTAAGGCTTCCTCTTAGAGCCTTGTTTCTGATAAACAGCTCAGACAGTTTGAAGACGGATGGGGAGTGGGGTGGGAGAGAGGGAGACCTAGTTATTATGAGTTGATGCCCTGATACATAAGGAAAGATCAATTGGCCGTATGGTCATTGGGCACAGCTGGAAATAAAAGATGATGTCATAGTCATACAATGCCCTATAACCTAGGAAAAGGTAAGTTTGACATCGGGGATTTGGGCTCGAGAACGTTTGAGGACGGGATAAATAAGAAGGAGGAAGAAGGAACTGGAGAAGGTGTTTACAATGTATCCGATATGTATTCAGATAATTGGGTGCTGATTGGTATTGTTATTCTTTAGTTTTAACCTTTGAAGACAGAAATAACACAATGAAGTCACAGGGATGTGGGGGACATAAATCCTACCAACGAAAAACAGTCGGTTGGCGTTCGTGTATTCTGATTAAGACTGTAATAATAATAATAATAATAATAATAATAATAATAATAATAATAATAATAATAATAATAATAATAATAATAATAATAATAATTCAGGATGCTATCACGCGCATTTTCTTCAATCGAACTCAAAGTGGGGCGATCTAAAAAAATCGTTGTTACAAAAGGCGAAAGAGATTTTTTGTGGGGGTAGTGAGAGGGAGGGGGGGGAATAATAATAATAATAATAATTTAAAACCACACACATTCCTACTGTTACGTTGAAACGAACGAAAGTGTGTCTAAAGCGCGCACGATAGATCTAATCGTTTCGTTTTGCAAAGTATTCAATAATGGAGTTTATTTACCTTTGATTTGAGTTTGCATTGTTGTTAGGAGAGGCTTTGTATAACGTTGATAATTTGCTTTGGTCGATATTACTGTAGAAGTTTCTGGATCTGAGTGTTTACTTTCTATAGAATTTTCCCGATACATGTCGAAGCAAGAGGTCGTTCCAGAAGGAGAAATAATAATGTATGACGTAAGCCAGTGATGACGATCTTTTATTCGATTGGTGGCAGTGCGTCATTTCTACATTGTTCGAAATTCTTCCGGAAAAGAGAGAGGTTATTTAATCGTGTGCCGAGTAGTTGTTGATAGTGACTTGAAAGTTGTTGAGTTGAGTTGAGAATTGTATGCAGTTGTTGATGTGTGCTGAATAAAAGCGGAAAACTTCATACGTCGACTTTGTGACTTGTATGCTGTTTGGACGGGTTGTGTGGATAAACGAATCTGAGTTACACCTTATCAGGAATTCAGCATTGGGGCTGAATCAGATACTGATAAAGAACACACCATCATCAAACTGAGTGTAACACCTACACAGACAAATTACTTCGCAGAAGTCGATTTCGATAAGAACCCTTTAGGTGTGTTCCAATTATCTCTCTAACTATCGCCCTAACCGCGCGATAAAACAACAACAACAAAATAACAACAAAGCAACAACAACAAAATAACCGAAGCACGAAAACAAGGACGGACCACAAACCCCCCAAATTATTACAATTATGAAATGTTCTCAATCAAAAATGCTGAGCTTAACTGAACTGTCAATTGTAAAATTGCACCCAGTGTCAGAAGAGAAGAGCAATAGGAAACCTCCCCACCGCCATCTCCCTCAAACACCCACTCGCTATACAATCTGCCCCAAACCTTAATCCATCGTTCAACAAAGCAAGCCAGTGCTGTTGACCCCACCTCACCTAGCTTCTTACCTCCTCCCTCCCCCCGCTCTTTCTTCCTCCCATCCTCCCACCCGTAGCCATCAAATTCTTCACTGAAACTGAACAAGCAAAATATTTGAAACAAAATTGTATTGGGCAAATATCAATTAGGCGTTCAGGAGAAACAGGGCTTTTGGGTGGGGAATAGGAACACGCTCGATATTAAAATCCTTGACAAGTTTGTGGAAATGACGTGGCTAACAATATCAAAACTCGCTGTCAAACTGCCTCTTACAGCTGTCCAATACACAAAAAAATAGCATACACTTTTTCCCCCTGCGACACAAACTGAGCTGTCAGGCACGCATCTCTGGGGGTACAACAAAAAAGACAAGCAAAATACAATATATTCCGACATAGCCATCTCGGATCCACCACCTTTCTTCGGTTTCTGGAGAGACTTAAAAAATCAACCTACAATACATTCCTAGAAATAAGAATATCGAATCTATCTCTCCATCAATTTTGTTGTTGCTGCTGTAGTTGTTTTTAGCGTACACATTCTACCCGGCCTAGACCCCAAATGAGCCATTTCCAATACGTCATTGCGCTTACCTTTGGAGTGGAGAACAGTGGGTGGAAGAAGAAGAAGAAGAAGAAGAAGAAGAAGAAGAAGAAGAAGAAGAAGAAGAAGAAGAAGAAGAAGAAGAAGAAGAAGAAGAAGAGGAAGAAGAAGAAGAAGAAGAAGAAGAAGAAGAGGAAGAAGAAGAGGAAGAAGAAGAAGAAGAAGAAGAAGAAGAAGAAGAAGAAGAAGAAGAAGAAGAAGAAGAAGAAGAGTGTGTGTGTGATTGTTGACGGCAGAGTGACAGAGCGTGCAACAAGACATTGGTGCTCCGTGTTTCTCCAGCGCTGGCCAATCGATGGCCAAATGACCCTGACTTATGCACCTTGGCTATCAATCTTTTGGCCCTCGTATACCCCTACATCGCCAAATGTTCTTTTCACTCCAGGATTACTCGGATCAATTCGTCTATGTTGCCTATGTCGTCATCCTTCTCACCACCCAAATGCCTCCAAGTGGACTCTGCCCGATCTATCTATCCATCAATTTTTCTACCTCTGTCTGTCTGTCTGTCTGTCTCCACCTCTCTCTTCTCTCTCTCTCTCTCTCTCTCTCTCTCTCTCTCTCTCTCTCTCTCTCTCTCTCTCTCTCTCTCTCTCTCTCTCTAACCTCCAACTCCCCGTTTACAAATGCGATTGCGTATGAAATTGCTAAATAAACAAAGAAATGAATAATAATTATTGGTGAGTACATCAAAGAGAAGAACCTGACCCTGAAAAAAATTGAGTCCTTGAGAAAGATAAAATGGCGTTGAATCTCTTACGAAAGTCCTTAAAAATAAATATGTCCTTGATCAGATCTGTTTGTGCGTGTGTGTATGAGTGTGTGTGTGTGAGTGCGTGCGTGCGTGTATGTACGGGGCAGTGGTCCTAATTTGGCTCAAAATAGTCCGCTGGACCTAAAGCAATAACCATGTAATGTAATGTACGGGCTTTCCTGCATTCGCGTGTGTAAAATAGACAGAAAGTGTGAGATTGCGAGCAGGCGCGTATGTGTGCGGCGTGGGGGATGGGGATGGGTGGGGTGGTGGTGCTGGTGAATAAGCAAACGAAAGAATAACACTTCTGCCACTTTTTTATGTCAAAACTGTCAAGAGAAACTTTTTTTCTCTCTCTCTCCCTCCCTCTCCCCGCATCCCCCCCCCCTCTCTCTCTCTCTCTCTCTCTCTCTCTCTCTCTCTCTCTCTCTCTCTCTCTCTCTCTCTCTCTCTCTCTCTCTCTCTCGGCCCTACTTTTCCTTGCGCTCTCTATTTCTCAGCTGTTGCTTTTTTTCCCTCATCGGGGTTCAAAGCACGAAGAAAACAGAATGACCAATCATAAGACCTCCCTGCGTGTATTGATTTATGCCGTCGACTTCCTGTGACGCAACTTGCCAACATAATTATTGGGGTCGCAGCTCCACTTGGGCAGATGTCGATGCTCCTCCAAACGTGCACAATGTTGTTTACCACTGTTGTCTCAACAGGCAACACTGAGGTTTCATTTGGCCTGTACCAAAGAACGAGCGAACTATACAACGCTCGACAACTAATAGTTCCTTGTTATATGTGCACTACTACTACTACTACATTTTAAATACGTTTTAAATACTATTGTAATATAAACAACAACAACAACAACAACAACTACTACTACTACTACATTGCTACTATTGCTACTACTACTTCTAGTAGTAGTAGTATTTCATATAGAGTTGTTTCCTTAAAGGGCCAGGGTATCATGTATATCTGTTTATTTAGTGTCTTTGACGACGAGTTTATGTGATAAATTGCACCGTTGGCACATTAAAAGAAAACTGGTGAACGATGCTCACTCTGACCGCTGAGCTTTAAATGTTAGGCGTCTCTTCTTTGTTATGTAAACAAACAACTGTGCCTAATTTACACACTTTCGCTACTGAGCTAGTTTTTAAAACAAAACAAATCTTGGTACTGTTAATATGCACTTAAACAAACCTTGGTGCTATTAGTATGCACTTAAACAAACCTTTGTGCTATTAATATGCACTTAAACAAACCTTGGTGCTAGTAATATGCACTTAAACCTTGGTGCTATTAATATGCACTTAAACAAACCTTTGTGCTATTAATATGCACTTAAACAAACCTTGGTGCTATTAATATGCACTTAAACAAATGCATGTATTGAGTAATATCAAAACCATACTTTCGAAATTGACTTTTTGTTTTTTGGGGCTTAATTTTATATTTTTAGGTGGGGCAACACTCACTATGAATCTATAAAAAAGATAAGTGATACTGAAATCATCTGATATGATCTGAAATGTTTGTCAGACTATGCGTCCAAAAGTTGCAAGTGGGCACCTCTGTATTGACCAGCGCCTTGAGCAGCACTTGAGCAGGAACGGCGCTATATAAAAACGATCAAATAATACATAATAAATACTATTTGAGGTCTTACATAAATCAGTTCAAAGATGCCACTTGAATGTTTGGCTCATATATCACCACTGGTACCCGTTACCTTGTAAACGAAATCTCTCTGTTATGAGTGCCGACATGTGTAAGGTAGTACCTGTTCGTTTACCAAGATGTCGTCAAAGAGCCATTACTGATGTCACAGTAAGTTACGTAAACTTCAAGATTTTGTAGCAAACTTTCAGTCCACGCAAACTTCAATATTTTGCAGCGAACTGTCAGTCAGAAAAACAAACTTTAAGCTTCTGCAGCAAACTTTAAGATTTTGTAGCAAACTTTTAAGTCAACTCAAACTTCAAGATTTCCTAGCAAAACGTTCAGCCACAAGAGAGCAAAAGGCCTTAGAAATATCTCCTTTCTTTGAGCCAATGTGTGATGGTGGTCTCCATCTCCGCGACCTAGAGAACTCTATTCTCTTAGGGCATGTATTGTGAGGGCGATGCACATCATCTCTTCCTTGTGTATCTACCTTCCCTTTTTCATCATCACCACAATCCTCCTCGGCAATCATCATCACCATCATCAATAACTTTTCCGCATTCTCCATTTCCACGTTTTTAAGAATTTAAAATAAATAAATAAATAAATAAATAAATAAATAAATAAATAAATAAATAAATAAATACATAAATAAACTTGCCACCATGGCAATGAATGTAGAATGCAATGGAGGTGATGTGGGTATAGGAGGTTGGGGGTATAGGAGGTTGGGGGGTATAAGAGGTTGGAGGTATAGGAGGTTGGGGGGTATAGGAGGTTGGGAGGATAGTAAAGTTCGTGAATGTCATCATCGTCATTACCTCAAAACAGAGTTAAACATTTTCTAAAATAACGAGCGCCATAATCATCATCAGCAGCAGCCACATCATCGTCATCATCATCATCATTGTCGTCGTCGTCGTCCGTATTATCATCATCTTCATGCGAGAATAACACTGACCTTGACCGTGGTTTTGTTGTCGTACTTGAAAGACTTGGTCTGTCCATTCTCCAAGAATACTTTCAACACATTGGGCATAAATGGCACGTAACTCTCCACAGGAGAAGGCTGCAAAGGCAGAGAATATAACCATTATTGAGACGGTTACTATGACAGTCGTGATCATCGTGCTAAATAATAAATAAGACTTGTTCCTCTAGAACGTAATTTATAATAGTATAGAATATCATATAATATTAGAAGAAAATTATTGCTAGTTAGACTAATTTATAAATATGACTGTAATTTTGTTTAGAGATGTTAATGTGTTTTAAATGTTTAAAAGGAATGGGGTAAGGTTAGAGGGAGAGGAGAGAGAGAGAGAGAGAGAGAGAGAGACAGAGAGAGACAGAGAGAGACAGAGACAGAGAGAGAGAGAACACTTGTCAAAATATGTTAGCAAAAATATGTGAATATAATAAATATAAACTTTACCTGTGAACTACACGATGTAAGGCAACAGATTTTATTTTTCCAAATGCATTTACTCTAGAAAACAACAACAACAACAGCAATACAACGAAAGACAATATTTGGCAAAGTTTCTAAACAAATAATCAATTCAAGCATCGACACTAAAAACTACGAAAATGGTGCAACAATACAGTGAACAGTGTATTATACCAATACGACAGTCATGCAGGCATAATTATTAACAATTAACTTCAGAACGACACCAATAACGACCGAAAAATGTACAACATTAATACAGTGGTCTGGTGTTCTAAAAGCACGAATGCCATACAATAACAAGACCCTGAGTCAATGCACCAATACCCCTTCGAATGAGAGTATAAACCAAGGTCTAATCTCGCGTGTACGCATTCCATCACACGGACGAAGATCCTGACGCTCATGTCGTAGACAAATGAGAGGCCGGCTACACAAATGCAGAGTGCATATATATAATACGCTTCTCCATGGTAAGCACCGTGGTTGCAGTGTTTTCAAGGGGGGGGGGGGGGGGGGGGGGGGGGCTTAAGCGGGCCGTGATTGTGTACTATTTGCCGCCTATCTCAAGCGGTGTGTCGTCCTGCTGTGACCGCCTGCAAGGCAGCGTCCAGTCGTCCTGGAGCTGATGTCCTGTGTTGAAAAGAGGAGAGCTGCATTACTGTGACCACTCGGACCTGGGTATTTGTTGTGTTATGTGATCTTGTCAAGATGATTAAAACCGGTAGTGTAAGTACCTGCAGGCAATCCCAAAGCGGCCATTTTGCTAGGGTGGATTTTTTTTTATAAACATGTATATATTTTATATTTTGAAGGAATGGAAATATTAGTGAAGAAAGTATTCCTTTGTATGCAAGGAAAAAAATAATTTATATTCAATAATTTTTTTCAATGTTTGTGAAGAGTAATAGTTTATGACATGGCATGGCAAGGTTGAATTGTTTGCTAGCTTTGTAAAAAGAGTAAAAAATATAAATGAAAATCTGTTTTGTCAATGATAAGAAAATATATATAATTTATAAATGGAATTTGATAAGTTTTCAACAGTTATACATGGAAATAATATATAATTTACAATGAAATTGTTTCTAATTATAATGAAGCGAAATAATTTGAGAAGTTTGTTCATTTCAAATATGATAAAGGGAGGTAATATATGAATGAGCTGGGAAGTTCGTTCATTTTAAATTTTATAAAGGGAAGTAATTTATGAATAAGCTTGATAATGAATAGAACGGAGAAGGGTCGTAAGGTACACTAGGATGCAGAAGAGTATATGGGTATGTATCCCAAGTTTGATAAATAATGCAAGAATATATTCTTGTGCATGTCTTAGTGTACTGGTACTGGAATCTCCACTTTGGGGTGTGACGTGGCTGGGCACTGACAAGAACCACTGAGAGGCGGCCTTTGAAGAACCTGGCATCTCAACTGTCCTGAGCATCTGAGGGAACCAAGCAGGTCGCTGACTGCCATCCAGCGAGACTTTAACTTTAAAAGTCCGTAAATGAAAAGTTGTTTATTATTCACTCATAAAATTGCTCAATAGAAACAAACAAAAAACCTGGTGCATGATTCACGGTTGATTTGTGTTTTAAACGTCTAGTTATTGACGTCTCATTCTAAATTAAGGAATGTTATCTGAAACAGACCATTTTTTCATGAAAATTGAACTGTCACATGGCGATACGTCACCCTGTCCAATGTTGCGTTGTTAGATGATTGGGATGCAATTTTCTTCAACAAAAGAAAGCATGACCCGTAAAAAAAGAATTGCACAACCGCTTGTTTTGGATAAACAAATCACTACAATATCTCTGATCTAGTTACAGTGTTAGATTTGTTTTAAAGGGGTGGAAAGTGGGGGGAGGGTAAATAATGTGCATACTTGGTTTTATTTAATGTATCATTACGATGATAATAATGATGATACCTACCGTTTTTTTTTGAGAAAAAAAAAAAAAGAAGAAATTTTGCAATTTACATGCTCAGATTGCACCAGATTGCACCATTTTTTCTCCCTTTTCAAAAAAAATTTCCGGGGGAGCATGCCCCCGGACCCCCTTAGCAAACTAGGCGCTTTGCGCCGTCGGAAGCGCCTTCACTACTACCCTAAAATAAATTTGGGCCCCTACCCCTAAAAAACTTAGGTCCGGCCCTGCACCAGCTTGCTTACTTCTATTTCTCACTTTTTCTTGTCTTCCCCAGTGTGTTCTTTCTTTCTTTCTTTCTCTCTCTGAAAATATTCCCGTTGCAACGTTTAAAGGTCCCGCAATATGCAAATTCGACGGAGGGACATATTTAAAGCTTAGACTTTTTACGTTCTTAAGCCCGAATGATTTTTGATTGTTTGTTTGGAAGTATCTTTCTCTTTTTTTCTTTCTCTCTCTCTCTCTCTCTCTCTCTCTCTCTCTCTCTCTCTCTCTCTCTCTCTCTCTCTCTCTTGTAAATGTTCTTGCACATTATATTGTTTCTTGTTTAAAATACAGACAGGAAAGTACATCTTACAATAACACCAAGTGATACAGAACAAAAAGAAAAGAAAGAAGAAGAGGTGATAGTAGGAAAGAATACAACAAGAGAGAATGTAGTGGGCGGAAATGCATTGCATGTATGCTTGTTACTTCGGCGGTGGCCGTTTCTCTTTCCATTTGACTTGTACTATATATACGTTTTCAATTAGTTTGATTTCATTTATATTTATATAGCCTTATTACGCCTTTTTGGAATCGATCTGTATTGACGTATGTTTATCGAATTATAATCCGAGTTCTGAGATTCCCTCTCCTCTCTCTCTCTCTCTCTCTCTCTCTCTCTCTCTCTCTCTCTCCCTCTCTCTCTCTCTCTCTCTCTCTCTCTCTCTCTCTCTCTCTCTCTCTCCCCTCCCTCCTCTTCCTCATAATAAATTAATAAATAAAAAGTGCACGAGGACCCCTTTCCCTCTCCCAAACCCTTTCACTTCACATTCTCATCACGATCTGTACACTAACATCTTACAGCAACATTTGAAGCGGGCTCTAATCAAAACAATTCTGATCATGGAGGTCAGAGGTTTGAATATAGCACTATGTCATATATACGGAAACGTTCATGTCTCATCTTAAAGAGGATCCCCACGCAGAACCGACGCTAAAACACAGGCTCCTGACAAACACAAGGAAAAACACAACGCTCTCCTGTGAGCATTTAAAATACAAGGCTCCAAGAATGAAAGAGATAAACTCAACAAATCGTTGGCGTTTGAACATTAAAGCACACTCCAAGGAGATCTTGCTTGTCATCAAGTTTAATCAAAAGAAGCAAGTTCGTGCCGATCCGCGCCAAAGTGCCTCCTGGAACACGAACTTGTGGGTATTTAAGAACTTTTTTAATTTGGTCTGATTTTCTTATTTTAATCCCATCTTTCTGGTTCTTTTTTTTTTTGTTCTTCTTTAACTTTTTTCGATTTTTTTCCTCTTTTTTTCTGTTACTTCTTTCAATGAAAAAAAATCTCTCCACACCGACTTGGAGAAATCCCCCCACATAAGTGCCAGCGCGTTAATTGGTTGCTTTAATTTAGTTTCTTTTAAGATCTTCGTACTTCAACTTCCAATCCATCGTCTTCGTCTCTCGCGTCCTACTCCTCATCCTCCCGTTCGCTCTTTCTATCTTTATCTTCGTCTTCTTTCGTTGTTTTTTTCTAATGGATTTTGAGTGCAATAAAGTGAACACACACAAAAGAAACAAATATGTTATTTCTGTCTACTGTAATATAAAAGATTATCATACGTGCATAGATCCCCACTTTGGAGACAGTATTTAACACCCTGCTTTATCCTACCTCCACTCCTTCCTCTTTCTTCTTCCTTCCTTCGTCTTCTTCTTTCCTTCTTCTTTTTTCGTCTTTTTCTTCTATTTTTCTTCTTCTTTACTTTTCTTTTTTTTCGTCTTCTTCTTTTCTTTTTTTCTTTTATCTCCTTCTCTTTTTTCTTTCCTTCCTGTTTCATTTGAAGGAACATGCCTGTTGACTGTAAAACACAGGAAGGTCAACAATGGTAAAGATCCGCAGTTCCTCCACGCGTGCTTACATCAATCAGAAGGGGCAAATGTGTTATCATGACATGGAGGCGATTAGAAGAAGAAAAAGAAGAAGAAGAAGAACAACAACAACAACAACAACAACATCAACATCAACAACACAACAACAACAACAACAACAACAACAAGAAAGAAAGAAAAGAAAGGACGACAGGTAAAAAAATGAACGAGAACGAAAGAAGAAGATGAAGAAAGAAAGAAAGAAAGAAAGAAAGAAAGAAAGAAAGAAAGAAAGAAAGAAAGAAAGAAAGAAGACTAATTTTCTGCAATCGATCGAAGTTCACCTCGCGTACAATTTTATTTTCAGTAGAAATTTCGTAATAAACGAAATCTTTGTTTGCCCCCCCCCCCTCCCTCCCCCCCCCCCCAAAAAAAAAAAATCTAACGTTGCATGTCGCAATTATTTTACAGGCTTTCGTTTTGAGGGTAACATGGTGGAAAAAAACACGTGAACTTATATTCCACGAACTTTGAAACGTTTCTAATAATAACAATAAAAACAGATCAGGCAAAGTTCGTGGAATATAGGTTCATGTGTTTTTTCACTTTATGCTTTGCCGCTTGCTGCATGGATAATTGGAGTGAACATTTAATTTTACTTTAAAAAAAAAAAAAACAACCAGAACAACGACAACAGACTCAACATTTACATTTATTACATAAAAAGATTTGCAAACACCTGGGCTTTAGTTGGAGATTTTAAAAAACTTTTTGACATGTTGAGAGAGATAAACACGTTTACAATTCGCCTTTCTTGCTCAATATTTAAAAGGAAAGTTGTTTAAAGCTTGGCTTTATGTCATAGGGCATTAATTTGGTGAGGGAAAAAGAGAGAGAGACAGACAGACAGTGAGACAGAGAAACAGACAGACAGAAAGATGGATGGATGGAGGGACAGAGACACAAGAGACCAGTTAGACAGAGAGAGACAAAGAGGGACAGACAGAAAGACAAAGAGATGAAAGGGCTTTGCATGTGCACATTCATTATGGCGAGAGATTGGGAAACATCTAATTGTTTGTGAAGAAAAGCACCAAATTGATTTAAAACAATTGAATGTACTTGTCCAAGCACGCGTGTTAAGACCATGGCAAGGATTGATAACTCTTCTTCAGGCTTCTTCGTCCGTATTCATGTTTTAAGTTTCTTTTAAATTTTTTTGCCCTTCCTTTCTTTTAACAGTTATCCTCAGATTGTTTATTCTTCGGTTTTTCTGTTTATAATTTTCTTTCTTTCTGCGTGCTTCATTCTTCCTTTTATAAATTGGATGCTTTTCACTAAACTTACCACGACGTTTTTCGAGCTTGGCAATTCGTTTTTTTTGTGTGTATTCTTCCTACCTGCTCTTTTATTTTTCCTCTTCTTCTCTCCACCCATCATATTCCTCATCCATCTCTCCCTCTCTCCCTTCCTCCTTCCCCTCTCTCTCTCTCCCTTCCTCCCTCCCCACTCTCTCTCTCTCTCTCTCTCTCTCTCTCTCTCTCTCTCTCTCTCTCTCTCTCTCTCTCTCTCTCTTTCTCTCTGTTGATCACATTTTCACACTTTTTTTTATTGTTACGAAATGTCTTTTTGGGCAGCGGAGATGCAAATTATACGTCGCTTTCATCGATTATTTAAAAGCTTTTGACTCTGTGGATAGAGACAGTTTCCGGTCCGTATTACTAAAGATTAAAACTTCTTCAAAAATGCTACGTATGCTGCAAGGGATGTACAGTTCTGTTCAATCTTGTGTCAGATGGCCTACTGAAATGTCAGATTACTTTTATTGCCTCGCCGGGGTCAAACAGTGATGTTTGTTGTCTCCCCTGATTTTTTCTTTGCTAATCATTGATGTGGCTGATAACGTTAGGCAGGAGTGGAAGGGGTAGGAGGAAGAAGGTAGGGAGGCAGGGGGGGAAGATGCATGGATTTCAGGTTTTACCTGGCTTGCAAGAAATGTTTCTGTTGTTATTTGCTGACGACATTTGCTTGATCTCTACCACATCCGCTGGTTTACAAAATCAATTCGTTAATTTAGAAAAGGCTTCAACGCCTCTTGGATTTTCTGTTATTTTAAGGAAAACAAAAGGAAAGGTGGACATTTGGCTAAAGCAGACAAATGTTTTACTATCAAGGAAAGGAAATGGAAGTTGTAAACAACTACAAGTATTTAGGCTTTATTCTTACAACAAAGATGTTTTTTGATATTGCGCTCGAAGAGTTTGCAGGCACAGCAAAAGGTAAGGTGGTAGGGTAGATATAATGAAAACATTGTGGAGTTTGGGAAGCATGGATATAAATGTTTTCTTTAAACTGTTCGATGCCCAGATCAAACCTACTGTATGCTTCTGTACGCAGCAGAAATAAAGGGCATTACACGTTTTCATGCTCTTGAATCTTCCCATTTCTTTGCTTGTAAGCGTTTTTTGAGGGTGTATCCTAGGACTCCAAATGTCACGGTTTATGGAGAACTTGGTTGCTATCCACTGTTTGAGAGTGCTGTAAGTGCAGTCAAATACCGGTTCAAATTGCAAGACATATTTCTCGTTAGACTTCCAAAACAAGCATATGAAATGGACAAAAACAGACTTTTGAGACTACCTGTAGGCCAGCCTGATGTACACACTGGGCTTACAATATAAAACACTGTTTTGACATGTTTGGGTTTTCTGATGTTTGGTTGAACGGTTGAGTAGGAAATAAGAAAGCTTTTTTACGTGTTTTTAGACAACGTATGATAGACTGCTACAAACAGGAATGGTTTGGTAAATTGATGGATAGCGAAATTTTCAACGTTTGGTGCCTTTAAATCACTTTTGCAGCGTGAGAAGTTCTTAACAGATATTACCATAAATAAGTTCAGAAATATGTTTGTTAAGTTACGTCT
This sequence comes from Oncomelania hupensis, assembly GCA_036898135.1. NCBI lineage: Eukaryota > Metazoa > Mollusca > Gastropoda > Littorinimorpha > Pomatiopsidae > Oncomelania > Oncomelania hupensis. The sequence continues at coordinate 41,679,247 of CM072518.1, forward strand.
AGGCATTATGGATTTGAATGGAAATAAAAGAAACAGTGTTATTCCAAAAGAAATGTCCTTTTTGTCCATCTGTTGAAAATGAAATGCACTTTTTGTGGTATTGTCCAGCGTATCAGGATATTCATGAAACGTACATTTTGAGACACTTCAATGTTGACGTACCACCATTGATGTTTTTATTACAAAGTGATAGTACGATTATCACAAGAGCTGTACGATGTTTACGTACTGTGCAATGAAAAAACGTGCAGAGTTGTTGAGTTAAAAGTAACCTTATAATATTTTACTGCTTCTTTGAGACACATTCTGCCAAATGACTCGTGTTTGTCATGCATTGTGTTGTAACTTTTCTTTTCTTTTTTCTCCCTGTCTTTTGTGTTACCCCCATGTGTATAGGCTGATGGCCTCGCATGAAAGTTTCAAGAGTCCTGACTTCTCTCTCTCTCTCTCTCTCTCTCTCTCTCTCTCTCTCTCTCTCTCTCTCTCTCTTTAGTGGTGCTATCCACCCACCTCCTCTCGCATCGCGAACTCTCTCCAATCATCATATTCCACCCATTGCACATAGCTACGATCGAAAGAAAGTATACTCCAGGCACACGCTGCGTAGCAGACCAAAGTATGTCCCATGTCCCTTGAAGGGATACTTTGACGAGGTTAGCAGCCCGCTCAGTTACATTTTTGTACAGAAAAGGGTTAGGGCAAGGGCTAGGGATAGATCTACAACTAACCCTTACCCGAACCCTAGTAGCAATATTCCGCTCTTTCCGTCACTTTTAAACAGCAAGCCCAAATACTGTGAAGCGATAGAGGTACAGGTTAGCAGCGTGCTCAGTTACAGTGTGTGACGAACGGGCGATTCAGCCCTGAGGCTGGCTGCGCACAGTCACCACCCCTACGCACGCCGGCTAAATCCGTCTAAGCCCCGCCCCTCGGGGGATCTCTCTAAAAGCTCTGACACACCAGCCCAATTTTATTGTCCTTAACGCTCATGCAATAGGACGTTAAGCATCGTTATTCGTTCGTTCTCGGGTCAGACGCCTGCCTTCCACCTTCGAAGACCCATCAACCTGCCTCGGACACGTCCCATCACCCGGTGTCCATTGAGCCTCGGCAGTACTCTTGGGATTCGACCCGTTCTTAGTCAAGACGGGCTCCTATCAGGGCGAGTATACCGGCCCTGCCAGCTGTAAGACGCCAGACCCGCTGCGGGCGACCCTGACAACCCAGGGCGTCAATGTGAAGCGTACCTCCCAAGTTTCGTCACTCAGCCAGCCACGTAGGCTGAAACGCACTTGCATCGCCACCAGTGATTGCACCACCAAGCCATTACCTAAGAAAGCGACCTAGTGCCCTGCATTGGGCCACAAGCTAACTTCGAGAACTCTTTGAAAAGCCGACCATCCAGAATCCTGGACCAACCACCGCCCTTCGCAAAACGAAGCTAAGTTACTATCCAACGAGCACCACAATTCGAGGACACTCTGGCTAAGCCACCCAGAACAATCCAGATATCCTCCTGCTCAGTGATGAAACCAGTCCTCAATCGCCCTAGCATTCCCAAAGCCGCCCACCCAGAATATCTCCAAGATACTCCCAACTATTATTGACAATATTCAGTGACTCATCCTTAGATTATCCAACTCAGACGACCTAATTCTATTAAATAAAATTGACTAGTTATAAACTGTATCACCTGGACTCCCCCTTGTTTGAATTCCTTCATAGCTTAGCCTACCTTCCTCTCGTCTGGCCTTTTGACTGTCTCTCATTCTTTAGTAACCCCCCAGCCTTAGTCCCTTGAATGTCATCGCAACGTTGGCCTATACAAGGGAGGCAACACAGTGCGAGGGATTAAGTGCTTATCCTCATCCCCCCCAACCCCTTTCTTTGTGACACAGTGTCGGTGAAAGAGTATAAACCGAAAAGTAGGTCACGCTGTATTTGTTTGTAGGTCAACTGTCTTTTGCGAACCGTTTCAGAATCTTTTCGAACCGTTTATTGACGCCGGATAGTGTCCTCACTTGGTTTCATACACTTTAAGAATCCAAGACGGCAAATGGGTTTTGGGACGGAAAAAGAGCATTTTTGTAGACAAAAGGGTTAGGGCAAGGGCTTGGAATAATCTACAACTAACCATTACCCGAACCCTTGCAGCAATATTCCGCTCTTTCCGTCACTTTTAAACAGTACTGCGGTTCGTATCCGCAGCTAGCAGTGAGCCCAAAGTATACTTTGAAGGGATGGAGGGAATACTTCCACATGCTGCTAGCGGGAGTTTTGGCGATACTTTCTACCGATCGCAGCAATGTGTATTACCTCCATATTCCTCCATCTCTCTCTCCCTCCCACTCACTCGTTCTCTCTCCCTCCCCCCTCTCGCTTTCTCTCCCTATTTGATTGATGTCCCTATCCTATCCGCCAATAGTTGATGTAGACGTTAAACTGTTCATTCATTCTATTCCTCTCACTCCACTCTCCAGCCAAACCCATTCCTCCCCATCCTCTTCTAGACCTATTTTTTTCATCCTGCCACGGGCAATGGTAATGTCCAGTGATTTGCGGCCCAGTTTCCCTTGCTCCAGCTTTCCGCTCTGGAGAGTTCCGCTTCCCAGAAAAAAAAGCGAGAACAAAAATATATAAACGACCAAGTGCAGGACCGAAAGCTCTACTACCGTATGACGCCAAAACACGGTTGCTCCAGCGACGCTAAAAATTCGACATTTTGAGTCTCGAAGATCATGTTTGTGTCCGGGAAACTCACAATCTAAAGTTATGTACATATTTTTATATATGGCATTCAAAGTTCACACTGGCGATGCGTTTTATCACTTCGGAGACTTACCGGTCAGGGAGGGTTTTTTCCGGGTACTCGAGTTTTTCCTCTCTCTTAATAATGGAATTGGAATTCGAAGCACGGGTTAATCTAACTTCTTTCATAAATTATAACAACCGATTTCCCTTTAGTGTTCTATAGCGGATCGCAGCGCTTTGGGTTGGATGGATGAAATTTATTATTATTATTATTATTATTATTATTATTATTATTATTATTATTATTATTATTACTAGTAGTAGTAGTAGTAGTAGTAGTAGTAGTAGTAGTAGTAGTATTGGTGGTAGTAGTAGTAGAAGTAGTAGCAGCAGCAGTAATAGTAGAAGTAGCAGTAGTATTAGTAGTAGTAGTATCGTGTCCTCAAAGATGCAAAAATCACATTTTTAACAAATACAAAAAGGGTCTTACTTCGTTTTGCCATCACACGGCATGGCATTCCACCTAACGGTGGTTGGGGGCAACACACTACGACCAACTGTCAGACTAAAAGTTCCACTTCTCGGGGAAAAGCGAGCGAAAACTAAGCGACCACCAGGGACCGAAGTGGTTGTAAAAAATGGCGAGTAACGAGTCTCAGGCGGCCAGAAAAGCAGTCGTGAAAAGAACTAGTGTCATTAACTGTCTGGGGATTTGGGGTTTACTGTAGATGCAAACCAGACTCAACCTCAGGACATATAAAGTTACATAACAACTATTCTACCCGTAGGGCCAGACTAATATTTTGCTGTTGTTGTTTGTTTATACGGATATATTCAATCCTTTTTACATAGCGCTTTTCCAAGCTTAAGAGCTACTCAAGGCGCTGGCAAATACAGGATGCATCTCAAGCCGGTACAGGCGCCCACCTGCTGCCTTTGGCGCACTGTCTAACGCCCCAGGCAACTGAGCACAGTCCTTGACCGTTGGTGGGGGAAAAAGGGATTTATTGCTTGTTGGGTGTATTTAAATAACTGGCGCTCATCCGTCTAGGACGTGAGCGTCAGGATCTTTACAGACTAGACCTCGGTATATTCTCTCATCCCAAGGAGTAGACTAATACCCTTGATTTCACGCGAATAGCAGCTAAAACAGCACCATCTCCGCTCTCACACTCATTCTTATGCAAAACCACTTTAAGACCATCACTATCTCCACGTTCCCCCCGCCCCCACCCCCACCCATTCTGATCTTCAGAGATCAAAGAAGGTCTTTGATGACGCAGATACCAAAAATATGCCTCCTCCCACTTCCCTTCACGCCCCTCATCCTTTCCACCAACCCATCAACCCACCCACCAACACACATTAAATTTTAATACATATTTTCCGTCACTTCCACCATATCTGTCTGAGGTACTCACTACCTACACTACAACCCGTTCTTTGCGCTCATCAGATAAACAACTGTTGAAAACGCCCAAGCGTCTGCTTAAGACAGTTGGCGACCGGTCTTTTAGTTTTCAAGCACCCAAGGTTTGGAATGCGCTGCCTGCCGGTTTACGACATTGTACAGTCCTTGTTTCCTTTAAGAGCTGCTTAAAAACGCACTTGTTCCGCGAGGCGTTTTCTGTGTAAATAGTATGAACAGTAATAATACTTTCTCAATGCTGCTGTACATGATGTAGTGCGAATGTTGTGATGATGCGTACGAATGATGTGTGTAAGCGCATTGAGTTGTTATTCTAATGAAAAATGCGTTGTATAAATGCAATTTATTATTATTATTATTATTATTATTATTATTATTATTATTATTATTATTATTATTATTATTATTATTATTATTATTAGATTAAAAGGACAAGATGGAAAACAAAGCAATAATATAAATGTGTTTTGTTTCATACATTTAACCAGTATTGTAAAAACACCCACTCTATAAGTATAACATTACAAGAGAAAGCTTCAACAACCCCAAATTTAGTGCCACACCTTGCAACAAAGTCGTGTTAGCTGCTCTGTTCTACAAGGAAGAAAGGCTGATATAGCCTACATTCACGCTTCAGGCTCTACGATGATGATGCCTTTAGCCGATGCATGCAAAGTTCCGCTATAAATTCGCCACGCGACCTTCCATTACATAAGATGGAGCATTCGGGCAGCGAGGGAAAAGGCTATACAGAGTTTCTGGACCTGCTAAAGATGACTCCTCACTAGTATAACCTATCAGGACAACCAAGGTGCACGCTGGGCGAACCCCACACTCCTTGATAGGCAGGGCGCTTAGAAAAGCTGTCATAAACAAGGGAGGCCACTCACATCACCAAGGGACATAAAGTCGGCAGGATTGACTTCCCCTGAGCCCTGCGCCATGTTGGCAAAGTTTGTGGCAGTATAGACGACGCGGAATGGCATGTAGTTCAGGCGCCTAATGCGGAAAAGTAGCCGTCTTGGGCCCTTATCCATATTTCACTCACCGCTTTGAGCAGCTCGCTGAACTGATGATCTGAGTGAACAATTTACGAATCATAAGTATATTCCATCGCAAAAGAGTCTGAGCATGGCCATCCGTTCTGATCTGCTCGCCCATAGTCTTTTTGTTCAAACTGTTTATTTTAATTAATCTTGTTTATCTTTTTATCTTGTGTTTCAACTTAGTTTTATTCGTACTGGGGTGAATAATTACTGGCTACATAGACTACCCACAAGAATGAAGTAACCCCAAGTTGAATAACATTTTTAAAAAATCTATAAAGAATTATATTAACCATGAACAAAAAAATCTATACATTTATTATATTAACCGTGAACCAAAAAATTAACAATGAACTTGCTCATAGGTCAAGGTAAACACCATATATTTTATTTTTGATGCACAACCAAATTATAAAAAATCATGCTAACGAAATCAAAGTGTAAACAATCAACGAAGGACAACACAGCATCCATTTCGCAAAGCAACTGACCTACTAACGTCATGCTGGACAATTAGTTCAATGTCAAACTCACAACACAATACAACAAATCTCAGCTAGACAATTAGTTCAATGTCAAACTCGCCAGACAATACAACAAATCTCAGCTAAACACAAGACGACCCAACACTACACTACACAAACAGCACAATCTCTCTCTCTCTCTCTCTGTCTCTCTCTGTCTCTCTGTCTCTCTCTCTGTCTCTCTCTGTCTCTCTCTCTCTCTCTCTCTCTCTCTCATACACACACAAACACAAACCACACAATTCAACATGGACACACACTGAAACACATTCGGAATCTCCCTCTTCAACACAGGCACAGAAACACACATTCGCACCACACGCAAACACACACCTTAACGAGGAACACAACAAATTAATTACAGCGAAGCCAAATAATTTAAGAAACCACCAGCTTGCACACCGGAAATGTAAATAGCCATCAATTTACAACATGTCATGCCCCACCACATGCAGGAAAACACATATGTAAAAGACTTGCCGAATTGTCAGTCTGCTTAAGTCAGAAGGCGAGAAACGACGGGAAGAGAGAAACAAAGAGAAAACAACATTATATCAGGCGTAGAAAAAAACAACAACGCCATCAAGTATCAAGAGGAAGAAAAAACAAGTTAGCAAAAGCCATTCATGGAGTGCAGCCTCCAAGCAGGATGAAAGACGTTGTCTTTTCTTGATATCCACACAACAATCAAAAGTTTCAAGACTTAAAAAGTGAGACCTTGATCTTTTCGATTAGAAATTGAGTTAAAGCTTACGGTATGTCAAGTCATAAGAGCTAGTACAACTATGAGTTATAGTACACTGCATGTAATGAATAACACAGAAATAAATCCAAAAAATCAAGAAATTTCATAGTGAACAAAAATTAAGATCCTCAAAGAAGAAATACTGTTAAACCATTTAACAAATCTCTAGTCAAAGGCACCAATGAACAGTTTTCTTTTTTGGTTTTTAATCATATGTAAAACACTAGCCAAGAATGAAATGATAAACATCGATCAGTAATACGTATGTCTTTTTAAAATTAATTACTGAATGAATGAATGAATGAATGAATAAAGAATAAAGAATAAATAGTTTTTTTAGAAAAAATCAAACTACAAATATTATTAATAAAAGGAAATTGAGAAGAAAAAAAAAGATAAATAAGTTCAAGAAAGATTAACAATTGTGTTTCACGCTAAGAAGTATTGTTTGCTTTGTTACAAAACAATAAAAACGATTTAAAACAACAACTACAAACACTGGTAATTTTAACATACAGCAATGAGATAATTATAAGCATAATGTAAATATAAGAATCAGAATACAAATCACTTGCAAAAAGAAAACAGGTTATTTGAGAGAGTGTGTACTCATACGCTAGTCAGAATAATTCACTTGGGTGTCCGATGAACTGAAGCAATACTTATACAAATGACTTACAGCTGTTGATGGTATTTATTATTCTACTTACATTGGTGATGCTGGCTCCGTTGACCATGACGGCATCAGCGAAGCGGACTCTGGAAGGGTTGTTCTTCAGTTTGGCTTTTTTGGCCGCGGTGAGCAAGGCTGACTTTCGACTTGACTACAACAATAAAACAAAACAAAAACAAAAACAACTTGGACTGCAGTCATCCTACACCATGAACCTGCCTGCAAAAGTATCAAATTTTTAACAGGAGCATTCATCTCCCGCGCAAATGTCGCTCAAAACTGAATCAAATCACAATCAAAATTGTTATTGAATGAACATTGAAGTTAACGTTATCTTAGGCGATATTGCAGACGGGGATAGGGATATGGACTTAAATCAACACTGAACCATCAGAGCAATCATACTGTTAAAATGAAGTTACAAATTGCTATTTTTATGTTGCCCATCACTGGATTCGAACCTGGGTAATCGGTGTGCCAGGCGAACGCTCTACCACTTGAGCTACGGCGATGGGTCCTCAGAATGGTTACTGTCCCAACAGCAAGAAAAATTAACTGGTCGACTGAGCTCCATTATGTCCCTTCGCCGCTTGTATAGAATAGTTTGTTGTTGTTGTAGCAATTTTTAATCATCAGATTAACATAAGTTGTACTGATAAATATATAAATATAATATATGTGGTTAATAAATATATAAGTATAAGTATAGAATAGAACAACAGAACCGAACGCTAGATAGATAGATAGATAGATAGATAGATAGATAGATAGATAGATAGATAGATAGATAGATAGATAGATAGATAGATAGATAGATAGATAGATAGATAGATAGATAGATAGATAGAATCATAGATAGATAGAACGATAGATAGAATCATAGATAGATAGAACGATAGATAGAACGATAGATAGAACGATAGAACGATAGATAGATAGATAGATAGATAGATAGATAGATAGATAGATAGATAGATAGATAGATAGATAGATAGATAGATAGATAGATAGATAGATAGATAGATAGATAGATAGATAGATAGATAGAGAGATTGATTGATTGATTGATTGATTATTGCTTTAGGTCCAGCGGACTCTTCCGAGCCAAATCAGGACCGGACAACCCCCGATCCGCATAAAAGATCCGTTGAAACAACCCCAGTGGGAAAATTGAATGCCCTCCACCGGCCAGTCACTTTACAATAAAGACATCCCACGCGAGGGACGGCTGAGGGTTGACCTCAACTACGCGAACTCCCCGATTACAAAAACAAAATAGAATACAAACATCATTATAAATCATCAACAAAAAAACATACATATAAAATGCCTATAGAGCTAAATAGTACATTCATAGGAAGCCCTAGTGACCACCCGGCAGAAAGCGTCCAACATTCCCAAGCTGATCCAACAGACCTCATACACAAACAAGGAGTCTTGTCCAGGAAGAGTTTTCAAGAAAAAAGGTAGGTCATTGATCTAGCGAAGAAGAATATAGTATAGCAGAGTGGTAGGACAGATCGGGAATGGGAAAGAGCAAATGAGGAAGACAGCGACAGTGGGAATTTAAAGCACTAAATTTCCAGAAAGTGGGGATACTATTTATACTGAAACCCCCGGCACTCCAACGGGGGGAACTGTTGCCGCAGTTAATTTGTCATGCCTACAAAGGCAAGACAGGTTTTCAACTGGGGCTTTCACTGTACCCTTTATAGGTTAGAACAATCTACAGTGGCAAGATTGCTCATGACCCCAAGGGGTAGATAGATAGATAGATAGATAGATAGATAGATAGATAGATAGATAGATAGATAGATAGATAGATAGATAGATAGATAGATAGATAGATAGATAGATAGATAGATAGATAGATAGATAGATAGATAGATAGATAGATAGATAGATAGATAGATAGATAGATAGATAGATAGATAGATAGATAGATAGATAGATAGATAGATAGATAGATAGATAGATAGATAGATAGATAGATAGATAGATAGATAGATAGATAGATAGATAGATAGATAGATAGATAGATAGATAGATAGATAGATAGATAGATAGATAGATAGATAGATAGATAGATAGATAGATAGATAGATAGATAGATAGATAGATAGATAGATAGATAGATAGATAGATAGATAGATAGATAGATAGATAGATAGATGCTAAACAGTGTCCAGCGCAGCAAAAATAACGCTCGATAGTCTCGGGATGTGATGCGAAAGGAACCAGGATTTAAACAAAAAATGGGGCTAATCGGAAGTAGTTCGCCCAATTTCTGTCGAGCAATTTGAACAAAGAAAGGGAAATTTGCATTTATTCTTTCTGCGATAGGGAGTTGGCACTGTGACACTATTCGAATTGAGAACCGTTAGTGTTAAAGCATCAAGCAGAACACGAGTTATTTTGGCAAAGAAGAACGTGTTACAAAAGAGGGGATAGCATGCGATCAATCGGTGTTTATTGAACCAAATTAGCCGCGCTTGTACAAGGCCATGAAGTTGTCTGCCCGCGCTTGACACGCCGCGATCGTTGTCAATATTTGCTGTCAATGATTGAATAAAAAACCACGTGGATTGACTTTCAGAGAAGCAGATAGAGAGAGGGAAGAAGAAGCAAGAAAGAGAGAGGGGGTGGAGGTGGGAGGATAATAAGAGACATACAGACAGACAGACAGAGAAAGAGACAGAAGCAAGTAAGTAGGCAGTCATGAACTGACAGACGAACGTTTCAAATGCCGGCCGTTGCTGACAACACTGACGAACTGTAATTCCTCCTATAAGCTTAAAATAAGCCAAACCTCTAAGAAAGAAAATCACACAAAAGACGGGCCAAAATCCTTTGCAATCAACATAAAATAATACTGTAACACAAAATCTATGAAAACGTGGACCTCACGAGTGTCGGACATCTCAGGACTTCTTATTTCAGAGCGTTGGCACACTGCTTGCACGAACACTCTACATTCATTGTCTGACAAGGTGAATCCTGCCAACGGAATTACCTTGATTATTTATTCAAAGCTCCGTTTCCTGGTATAGTCAACCACAAGACTCCGTTTGTACAAGCGAGCTCTGTATTGGTGTTACAGTATAGCAGGGTTACACAGAACTGAGTTTGTTATCGAATCAGTGCCAACTTTCTCAACTACGGTGGGAAAAGAAAACTTTGCTGGTGTGAAAGGGACTGTGAAATCCCGACAAAGGCATACCTAGTCACACAGACACAAAAACGCGCAGCAAATATTGCATAACACTCATACGTACACGTTTTCTCTCTCTCTCTCTCTCTCTCTCTCTCTCTCTCTCTCTCTCTCTCTCTCTCTCTCTCTCTCTCTCCCTCTCTCTCTCTCTCTCTCTCTCTCTTACCCCACACACAAAAATCTCTCTCTCTTTCCATTAATACAAAGGTAATACCAATAAATCAATAACATGTTGTTTTTCTAACTGCATAAGTTACACATCGTTATGAAAGAGAAAATCAAATAATATAATATTGCCAAAGATAAAGGAAGTCACTTACGTTGTCAGTATAGGGTTGGCACACTGTCAGGATGATCGACTCCTTGCACGATCTGAAAAAAACACGAATAAACAAAAACTCATCAGTCACTGTGTGTGTGTCTGTGTGGAGGGGAGAGAGGGGGGTGGGGAGGTGTGTGAGAGAGAGAGCGAGAGAGAGACAGAGAGGGAGAGACAGATTGAGAGAGATAAAGAGAGATTAGATAGAGTTTGATAGCAAAGTTTATGAAATACATTATAAAACACTATTGAACTGATGTCAATTGAAATCAGTTACAGGAAGACAAGTAAAAAAAGGTAGAAGGAGACAACACACAGCAGATTCAAAGATTCCATATAGCTGTATTTCGATATAAACGCTTGGTCAGGAGTTATCAAGCCCACACTTTATATATTAATTAAAAACAACTCCATCTACTCAATAACATATTCTTTATCGATGGTACTACACGACTCCTTTGTATCAGAAAGGGATTCATTCCCACAGCACTATTACAACAGAATGACACATATCTGAATGTTCTTCTTCTTTGTTAGATTTATGTCCCCGGACACATAGAGCGTAAAGGGGCGATCTGAATGTTCGAGATGTCGAAGCCTATATAGCGTCGCTTCTCGATGTATGATATAAAAGATCCGTAGGATCTGATCTTTGATATGATGATGATAATCATTGTTGTCAGGGTGGCGACGTGGTGACCGTCCTTAACGCTGATGCAATAGGACGTTAAGCTTCGTTGTTCCGATGCTCTCACTTCTCTCTGTCTCCTATACGCTTTATGTGTCCGGGGACGTTACATTTACTCAACAACTCTCACTTCCAGGCCCCTGTGCTCCAAATAGTGCGTTGTTTGTCTCTGTCTATTTTCGTCTTTTTGTGCACTCTTGTCCATTTTTTTTAAGATCTGTATTTGTATTGATTTAAAATGTTGGCACTAAATGCTGCAATTCATAGAACAGTAACACAGGTCTGCATACTGCTGTCTACATCAAACGTCACATTTTCACCACTACCAAAAACTTTGAACCCACTCTAATTTACACTATTGAGCTGGTTATTTTGCTGTAAACGAATTTACACCCCCAAAATTGGGGCATTTTTCTGTTTTACCTTATTGACAGTAAAAACAGTTCGCCCGACCGTATATCTGACCCTTTAACGAAACTCAGCCCCGGAACTGCAAAATGGTTCTTCAAAGTGAGGAACGCAGAAAATGGTCATTCGGCAGCCAAATGCACTAGCTTAACCTCCCCATAAAAAGGACAAACTTGCAATTATGGTCCACACAGCTGGGGAGAGAAAGATAGGGGGCTGAGTAGAGAAAACCAGTACTGTAACAACAATATTACAGTCCTTGGAAAAACGTTGGACATAGCCGTATTGTGAGAATAGTACCCGTAAAGTACTAGACTACTAGAATGTATAAATACAAAAACTAAACGGGAAAACTGTAAATGTCCATTGATCAAACACATTAACATCTAATACAATAAGGCACTAGCTACTCTAACTTCGTAAATTTCTTACCGTGAAGAAGTCTACATATTAACGAATACACGTTAAAAACGATGTATACCAATCAAATCCAAACGAAGTTTGGACTGGATAACTGTGTGTAACCGATTGCCGGCTGACGCCAGTCCTTACCAATAAAACTCTGATTCTCCAGTTATATTTGAGCTATGCAGCAAAATGTGGTTTTTGAAAGTTCCGACCGTACGTTTTATGTCAAGCAGTAAATACCATTGTGTCGTTATACAAATAACGTGAAAGCAAAGCAGGGCGTTGAATAAGACTCCAATGTAACGACACACAAGATGGCAAATTATTTTTAGACACTCACATATATAGTTGCTGATATATATATCTATAAGATTACTTTTATATAGCGCACTTACAAGCTCACAGAGCTTCTCAAAGCGCTGGCCACTACTATCCAGCAATCACAAAATTGTTTGCTGAAGTCAGGATTTGAACCCACGTCGCCCGAGACGCACGTACACAACTCGTGCGCTCTGACGACAGAGCTATCCCTGCCGCCATAAATGAAGCATTTTCACAAGTGTTATTTTTCCTGGCGGTGTTGTCACTCGGCTTTATTTGAAAGAAGCAAAAGGAAAACATGGAATGATAGGCCACGATCTGAACTATGTAGTATGTAAGGGAAACAGGTTTATCAAAATCGGACTAGCCAATTTGAGATACAGCACAAAAGGTGTTTAGAAAAGGGTGAATCACAATGATATTGACTTTTGAGAAAGTACAAATACGAATGATCTAACACTGTAGTTGAAGTATGCACAAAATTTTAAAAAAAAAAAAGTCCATTTCGGTTCAGTTATTCTTGAGATATGGCCAAAAGTGTGTTTTTGTTTTTGTTTTTTTTACACGGAGTGTCGAACCGACCGACTGACCAACTGTGCGACAACTGGACTGCGACTGAAAGATGGCCCAAGTTTGAAGTATCTTTATATGGAAACTCAAACAACATCTCTTTATCCTTTGGGGGATATTAAGCAAAATGTGTTCAGCAACAAAATGACTCCAGTGACCTTGACCTTTGCTCTAGAGCAAATACGATTACACGGGAGGCATGCCATTTACCTAGGTAATGTTCCGATGAGGTTTGGCCAAAATCCGTTAAGTGGTTCTTGAGATATGGCTTCCCATGGACCGATGGACAGACCGACGGGCAGATTGACATTTGGCTCGTTCTGATTCCCGACTCTTTCAATGTGTTTTCAGATAAGTCGGGGGGGGGGAGGGGGGTAAATGACATGTATATTGTGTAGAAGGCAGTTAAATTGTCCGCAGCTTCAAATACTGTCTTATTTTTATCCTTCAGTTAAAATATATTCAACACCTGTCGAAAACAGGCTTCACCAAAGCACGAGTGAATGAAAAATGCGAAGGCTTATGTAATGCATATCGTGTCAAGCTAAAAATTCTCTAGAAAACGCATAAAAACACTACAGTGTATACAGTATACAGCAGAAGATGATTGAAAAGCTTGGTGACTGTTATGTTGAAACGCGCATGATGATGCGTGTGAAATGCGCACGATATTATGTGAGAAGCGCGCGCGATAGATCTGTTCGTTTTATTTTGCAAGGCATGCAATAATAGAGTGTATTTACCTTTGATTTGAGTTTGAATTGTTGTTAGAAGAAGCTTTGCATAACGTTGATAATTTTTCGTTAGTCGATATTATTGGAGAATTCTCTAGATCTGCTTGTTTACTATCGATCGAAGTTTCGCGATGTTTGAGAACATTCTTGGATGGAAAGAATGTTGTATGACGTAAGTCAGTGATGACGAAGTTTTATTTCATTGGTTGTAGTGCGTCATTCTGCCGTGTTCTAAATTGTTCTGGAGCATGAAGAGACTATATAAGTGCCGCACTGTTTCAAAAAAAAGGTTGTTGTTGATTGTGAGTTGGAAAGTAAAAGTTGAGAGTGGAAAAGCGATTGAGCGATTGTATGCAGTTGTTGATGTGTGCTGAATAAAAGTGGAAAACTTCATACGACGACTCCTGACTTGTTGATGATTGAACGGGCTGCGTGGATAAACGAATCTGAGTTACACCTATCAGGAATTCAAGCATCGGGCCTGAATCAACTACTGATAGAGAAAAAACAACACCGAGTGTAACAGTGACTTTCACAATAATGCAGCACATAGATTCTCCCTACTCACCTCCACTCACACACCACACACCTACCAACCTTACTACACCTCTCTCTCTCTCCCACCCCCACCCCCACCCCTCTTTCTACGTCTTTCATTCTCTTTCTACTGTAATCCACACGTCAAGTGCTCAAGTGCGGGGAACAGTCAAAATTCTTTAGGGGTTCATTGTGAGAGAGGTCTTTGACGGAAGCTACGGAAGTTGAGTAACGGATGACATCAACAATGTTCTATTGTGTTAAGAAGTGAAAACAGCTCAACGGCAAAAAGATTAACTGGAAAGACCTACTTGCCAATAACAACGGCCGTTAAACGAAACGGTCAACCATCACCTCCAACCCTCGTTCAAATATAAAAGCTTAAACTATACATTTTACAGCTATTACGTTTGAGATATAAGAATGAGAATATAAACCGAGCTATAGCCTTTGCACACATGCATTCCATCGCACGAGCTTCAAAGATCCTGACGCTCATATCCTGGAGGGGCGAGTGCCGGCTACTCAAAAGCTCCAAGCAAACACTATAGGTCACTTCTTCCCCCCCTCCTCCTCCCACTCACCCCCATACCCAGTCACCCAAGGTTGTGCTCAGTTGTTTGGGAATCAGACTATGCGCCCAAAGGCTGCAAGTGGGTGCCTTAGGCGGCTTGAGTTAGATCCTGTATCGACCAGCGCCTTGAGCAGCTCTTGAGCTAAAAAAAGCGCTATGCAATGATTATAAGTGTTATCAGGCTGACTGATCTGGAATTACATTACAGCCCCAACCCTTTTAAACACCCTAATGTGTGTTATGTTATGAAAGTAGATTAGAGTCCCCGGACACATAGCGTATAGGGGACTAACGCACACCTTAATATTTGAAACAATAGTATTTATACATAGCCGCCCTGTCTAGTTTCCTTGGTCCTGATTTGGCTCGGAAGAGTCCGCTGGACCTAAAGCAATAATCATGTAATGTAATGTAATGTCTAGTTTCCTGATAGGGCCCCGCTTGCAAAGGGCGTCTATTTTCTGTGTCCCTCTCATCCCGAGGCCAGCGAAAAGAAGCTGGCGCGACTGTGGAGAGGGATAAAAAGTTGAGAGAGCCAAGGGCCCTTCCTGTTGTTGTTGCATCAAGTTTTATTCATCAGATTAAAGTTGTACTTATAAAATATCCTAATATCTATCTATATATGATAAAATCCTGAGATTTCCTTCATAGAGAGAGCATTGAGTAGTTGTAGTAACCATTGTTAGTTTGTAGAGTTAGAGATAGATGGAAGGGACTATATATCTCACAATTTGACTGCTTGGTTACGGCAGTCCTTTGGAAAATCAGTCCCTTGATTTTAACCAAGCCCAGCTGATACACCGACGAGCTGCGAACACCGCCAATCCGCCATCTGGATCTATGGCACACATTTACCTATGCAAAC
Organism: Oncomelania hupensis; assembly: GCA_036898135.1. Classification (NCBI taxonomy): domain Eukaryota; kingdom Metazoa; phylum Mollusca; class Gastropoda; order Littorinimorpha; family Pomatiopsidae; genus Oncomelania; species Oncomelania hupensis. The sequence goes on from CM072518.1 coordinate 41,695,050, forward strand.
CATCGGCAGAAGAGAAGGGGATAAAGAAATCGTTCCTAGCAATTCCATCACTCCACGGAGGATAGCATCTAGTAAGGATTTATATCTAAAGATGCTATCAATAAACTCCAGCCCCCATCGCTGTAGGCAATATACCTTTATTACTTATGTTCTACACACACTTCTTATCCCCCCTCCAACTATAAATTCGGTGTTTCCATGATCTACCTAAATGTGTATCAACATTTGTATACAGCTACCATTCACGTAATGTATAAGCGGTATACATCTTTCAATTTTTTCGTCTCTCTCTCTCTCTCTCTCTCTCTCTCTCTCTCTCTCTCTCTCTCTCTCTCTCTCTCTCTCTCTCTCTCTCTCTCTCTCTGTGGGTGTGTGGGTGTGTGTGTGTGTGTGTTTAGTTACAGGATGTCGCCTATGTGGAACATAATCTGATTTTCTAAAGTCTGTAAGAAGATTGGCAATTTAGTAGATAGTTTTTTGAACACAGGCAGTTTATAACAGACCACCGACGTCGTTTTAATTCAAAACGAAAGCTTTAAAGATGCTTTACAGTTTGTAATGTAGGGCGATAGCCACGCCAAAAAGCGACATTTGGACGGGAGATAATCCTGAAAAAGGGTCACACTAATGTAGCCAGCGCCACGGTACGGGAACACTGGCCATCGAAGTCCACCATTCAAAAATGAAAGCTTCAACGCTTCTTAACAGTTAATTATGTAAGAGACAGCCTAGTCATTTATCCACAGCACTCCTTGTCATGGGAAGTCCATTGTCCTGCCCTTTCCCCCAAAATTCCCCAAGTGAATGAACGAGATTCTTAATACATTAAAGATTTTATCCGTATTCTTTTCGTATGAATACAAGCCGTTCTGAACCCTGCCTAATGTGTCGATGTCTGTCTGATGTGTCATTAAAGTCTGTTGATTACATTACATTATATGATTATTGCTTTACGTCCAGCGGACTCTTCCGAGCCAAATCAGGACCGGACAAACCCTGATTCGCATAAAAGATCCGCTGAAACAACCCTAGTGGCAAAACTGAAGGCTCTCCACCAGCCAGTCACTTTACAATAAAGACATCCCACGCAGGGGACGCTGAGGCTATACTCTAATTTATCGAATCCCCGTGTACAAAATCAAAATAAAATACAAACATCATTATAAATTATCAACAAAACACATACATAAAAAATGTCTACATTGCTAAATAATAACATCATAGCAAGCCCTATTGACCACCTGGCAGAAAGCGTCCAATATTCCCAAGCTGATCCAACAGACCTCACACACAAATAAGGAGTCTTGTCCCGGAAGAGTTTTTAAGAAAAAAAGGTAGGTGACTGGTCTAGCGAAGAAGAAGATAGTATAGCAGATTGATAGAACAGAGCAGGAATGAGAAAGAACAAATGAGAAAGACAGCGACAGTGGGAATTTAAAGCACTAAATTTCCAGAAAGTGGGGATACTATTTATACTGAAACCCCCGGCACCCCAAGTCTGTTGGTGTGTCTGTCTGAGGTGTCAAATTCTAGAAGGAAAGGGAACATCGCTTTCGTCAAAAAGTACAATCCGTTAACGCGCTTTAGAGTTGAAAGTGGTCCACAACAGTCTCTAACATTCCTTTCCAAATGATTTATAGTCTGTCTGATTTGCTCAAAGTCCGGCAGGAATGGACCATTGTTTTCATTAAAATAAATATTTCAACGGTTTATGAAAAGGGCCAGGGTATCAACGATTATTGTTACGATGTTTTGTGGGTGTGGGTGTGGGTGTGTGTGTGTGTGTGTGTACCCACAAAAGCGCACAAATGGGTAGCAGACCTTGTCTTTCTTAGTAACAAATGGGTTCATTTGCTTGGAACCCACTTTTTTCCAGGACCCCACTTTTTTCTAAGTGCGCGGGAGTGCTCTTTTAGTGCATGGGAGTGCAGTTGTAGTGCATGAGAGTGTTTTAAGTACACATGAGTGCTCTATCCGGGACGGAGAAAATACAGTCAATTTTCGGATACATTTTGAAGAAAATTCGACCTATTTCGTCGCCTATAGGAGACGAACTAGGTCAACTTTTTAGACGGAAAGAGCCAATTTTGCATTAGATTCTTACATTTTTAGAAGAAGTTTGCGTTCTTTCCGTAAAAAAATCACTTTCCGATTCCTACATTCTTAAATAAACCCAGTTGTGATGTATTGCAAGTATGCGTGTGTGTGTTTGTGTGCGAGAGAAAGACAGACAGACAGAGAGAAGGAGTGAGAGAGGGGAGGGGGGGAAAGGGGGAGTTTACTTTGGAAATTGCATTTCTCCTATCACCTCCCTCCCCCCACTCCCATCCCTTCATATTAAAAACTGATATAATCGGCAATGAGTGCTCAAACCGCCCGCCTTTGCTTTCACGTTTAGGCGTTTCTTCCTTGTTATTTAAAAAAACAATTGCGCCTACTAAACACCCTTTCGCTAAGGTGCTATTTTTAGAATCAATCTTGATGCCATTAAAACTCCAGCGTCAACCCTTACTTTCAAAATTTAAAAATAAAACTTCACCGATTGATTGATTGATTGATTGATGTATTGTTGCTTTAGGTCCAGCGGACTCTTCCGAGCCAAATCAGGACCGGACAACCCCCGATCCGCATAAAAGATCTGCTGAAACAACCCCAGTGGGAAAATTGAATGCCCTCCACCGGCCAGTCACTTTACAATAAAGACATCCCACGCGGGGGACGGCTGAGGGTTGACCTCAACTACGCGAACACCCCGGTTACAAAAACAAAATAGAATACAAACATCATTATAAATCATCAACCAAACACATACATATAAAATGCCTATAGTGCTAAATAGTACATTCATAGGAAGCCCTAGTGACCACCCGGCAGAAAGCGTCCAACACTCCCAAGCTGATCCAACAGACCTCATACACAAACAAGGAGTCTTGTCCAGGAAGAGTTTTCAAGAAAAAAGGTAGGTCATTGATCTAGCGAAGAAGAAGATAGTATAGCAGAGTGAAGGACAGAGCAAGAATAGGAAAGAGTAAATGAGGAAGACAGCGACAGTGGGAATTTAAAGCACTAAATTTCCATAAAGTGGGGATACTATTTATACTGAAAACCCCCGGCACTCCAACGGGGGTACTGTTGCCGCAGTGAAGCGTCTTGCCTATAAAGGAAAGACAGGTTTTCAACTGTGGCTTTCACTGTTCCCTTTATAGGTTTGAACAATCTACAGTGGCAAGATTGCTCATGACCCCAAGGGGTAACTTCACCGATAACCATCACTTAAAAATATTATATGTACTTAAACTTCAGCGACAACCATCACTTAAAAATATAAACTTCAACTTCAACAATAACCATATACTTTCTAGCACTCGTTGACCAAAACATTGTCAATTTTTCCTAGGAAGTCACGTTTGCTGAACACTGTCTGATGCGTCAACGTCTGGCAGGAGATAGGCCTCATTCTGAGTAACCGAAGCTACTGAGCCACGCGCCCCTATAACACTAGTAGTCTCAGCTGCCCTGCTACTCAACGTGGATGGTTTTTTGATAGGTTTGTCTTACCTCATTTCCGCTCTAGACTGGAGTCTGGAACCGTTCGCTGCCATCCTGACCAACGTCGCTTTTACTCATCATTTAAGATATTTTAAAGGCCGTGAGCACTCTACGCAATTTAAATCTATATTCACTACGAGACAACGTTTAGTGATAGTTTCTTTCTTTATTTCTTTTTCTATCCTGTCCTATCTTATCCCGTAACTCGAAGGTCGTTGGGGCACCAATGATGATCGTTTAACCAGCGTATTCCATCTTTCTCTGTCCTCAGCATCCCACATGGCTTCGCTCAGTGTCAAGAAAGTTTATTCTCCAATATTGTTCTCCCACCTCTTTCTCTGTCTCCCTCTTCTTCTGTCTCCTTGCACCGTGCCTTGCAGGATTGTCTTTGCAAGGCGTGATGTCTGGTGGTGTGGACATACCATCGGGGTTTCCGTTTCTTCACCACTGTAAGCATGTCATCGTGTTGTCCAATGACTTGTGTGATTGTTTGTCGGGCTTCGTTGTTGGTGATGTGCTGGGTATAGGAAATGCCTAGAAGTCTTTTGTAGCACCCCATCTCCATGCGGCAGGGATAGCTCAGTGGTCAGAACGCACGACTTGTGTGAGTGCGTCTTGGGCGATGTGGGTTCGAATCATGACTTCAACAAACTATTGTGTGATTGCTGCATATTACGGGCCAGCGCCTTGAGAATCTCTCGGAGATTGTAAGTGTGCTATATAAGATAAATTTCTTTCTTTCTTTGCATTCTTTTCTTCGTTGTAGATCTGCTGTGAGGGTCCATGTTTCGCAAGCGCATACGAAGATGGAGATGACAAGGGAGCGTAGCAGCCTTACCTTGGAATGTCGACTGATGGTCCTGTCTTTCCAAATGGGCTTCAACCTTCTCAGGGCAGCAGTTGTTTGCGAGATCCTGGAGAGGACTTACTGTCGCGACCCATTGTCTGATACAATGGCTTCTAAATATTTGAAGCTATGCACTGTTTTCAGGGATTGGCCTTGGACTTTGATGTCCATGTTGATGCCATTGTTGGTGTTGGTCATCATTTTGGTCTTCTCTGCACTTATTTCCATTACATAGGCTCTGGAGGTGGTGTCAAGCCTCTGTACCAGCTGTTCAAGTTTTTGTTCCTCTCCAACCAATCCATCAATGTCATCCGCAAAACGGAGGTTGGAGATTGCTCTACCCCTTATGCTGACTGTCCATTTGTGATCTGCAAGGGCATCTGACATGATGCGCTCTAGAAAGATGTTGAAGAGTGTCGGAGAGAGTAGGCATCCTTGACGCACACCGATTGTTGTTCTGAACCAGTTCCCGATGGCGCTGTTGTGGAGGACTGCACTGGTAGTCTTCTGAAACAGGTTTTTGATGACTTCAATAATTTTAGGGCTGATGTTGTACACTCTCATGGTTGCCCACAGAGCTGCATGCCAGACTCGGTCAAATGCTTTCTTGAAGTCGACAAACACATGATTTAGAGGTTGTGGGTGCTGTAGGTGTTTCTCGCAGATTATTCTGAGGTTTAAATCTATTCAGTAATGCTTCGCCCTGCTTTGAATACTGCTCGTTCTTCAGCTATGATTTGTTCACATTGGGGTTTCAACCTGATGAATATTATTTTCAGGAGGACCTTGCTGGGATGGTTGATGAGGCTGATGGTGCGGTAATTTTCAAACTCCTGAAGATGACCCTTTTTGGGAAGAGTGACGACCAGCGATTCGGCCCATGGCGTAGGCCACTCCCCACTGCCAGCTCTTGGTACAGATAATGTTAAGGGCGTCAATCATCGCTTCTCCTTTTGCTTGAAGCACTTACGCGGGTATAGTGTCCACTCTCGCTTACTTCCCCTTCTTTAGTGATTGCACTGCTGCCTCAATTTCTCGGAGAATTGGGAGGATTTCTTCCTCTTCTTAGTTCTAGGGACATGCTAGAACTGATGGGTATCCGTTTGATGTGTGGTTGTAAAGTCAGAGCAGTACTCAGTCCATCTATCCAATACTTCTTGTTCTTCTGTAAGGCATATATGCATAAAGCAGTGGAATTCCCTTCCTTCCCATATCCGCAACATACAATCAACACAAGCATTCAAAAAGGCCCTCAAAACCCACCTCTTCAAACTGCATTATTCAGACTGATTTGTATCCCGCTGCCATTCTCTCCTCTTTTGTCTCTGATCCGTAAGTGTGTACACGGATGTAAATATGTATACTGTTTTCCTTTCCTGGGTCTAACCTGGCATATAAACAGCTGTGAATAGGTTTTTGCTATTCTATTTTTATCTTTTAGTCATTTTTGTACATAGTTGTAAATAGTTTTTACTTTTACTGTTCCGTGTTTTGATGTATCGTAGCAAAAGCGATGTTTGATCAAGTGCATGTATTTTTATGTAATGACTATGTAAAGCGCGGCGAGTCTGGTCGTAGGCTGGAGTACCCGCTATATAAAAATCCGTTATTATTATTATTATTATTATTATTATTATTATTATTATTATTATTATTATTATGCCAGACTTGCTTTGGATCCTGGAGACCTTGGGATGTTTAACACTTGTCAGCCGCTTCACAGTCTGGTAGGCCTTCTTGCTGTTGTTCTTGTTAAGACTGTTCTCTATTTTCTAGCAATGCTCTTCTATCCAGTTCTCATTTGCAATGCGCATGCCTTTTTGGATGTCAATGTTGATTTTTCGGTAAGCATCAGCTCCTTGTGCGGTGTTATTTTTCTTTTTCATCTCTCTTCGTTTATTACACAGGTCCAAAAGCTCAGATGTGATCCACGGTTTCTTCTTTGGGCGGTGCTTGCCAAGGATATTAGTGGCGGCATATGTCACAGCTGAGTTGAAGGTGGTGCTCATAGTTTTGACACCTACTTCACCCGCTCCCAAAATGAGCAGTGGTGCAAATTTCCCTCCAAATGTGGTTTTGAATATTTCTGCCACCTCCGGGTCTTGCAGTTTGTCCAGATCGAACTTCAGTCTGGTGCACTTTGCTGTGTTTATTCTCTTCAAGTGGAGCCGGAAGGACATAATCAAGAGATCGTGGCCACTTCCGCTGTCTGCTCCTGGAAAAGTGCGTGTCCTGCCAATGTTCATGCTTGATCTGAAGCGTGTCTTGACCATGATGTAGTCAATTTGGTTGTGACGCTCCCAACTGGGACTGTGCCATGTCCATCGTCTGGATTTCTTGTGGAGACCAAGCGTGCTTGCCAGTATCAGACTGTTGTATCTGGCAAACTCCAAGAGTCTCAGACCTCTGTCATTTGTGTCGTTGTTGCAGAGGGGTCCACATGTGTCTCCCTAGTTGTGGTGCGCATCTTGGCCAACCTTGGCATTCCTGTCGGCTTGCACTATGACTATGTCTTTCTTCGGCATTTTGTCAAGGACAGCCTGTAGATGTTCATAGAAAATCTCGACTTCGCTGTCGTCATAGTATGATGTTGGGGTATAGGCCTGGATGATGGTGATGTTGAAAGGAGCTGCTCTCAGGCGGATGGTAATTACATGTAGTCTACTGGAGACTGGTAATCCCGTAACATCAAATAGAACACTATCGCTTTTAACCTCGAGTTCAATAATTTTGTGTTGAAGATGCACTTATTGTTTTATAATGTTTGTTTGGCCTACCATTTGAAGTGCCAAATCTCCTTTGTGGGTAATAAAGGTTTGTTGACTTGACTTGACATATCTGATAGCACCGGAGTACAAGTCTTTTTTTTTTTCAACAGGACACCAAACACGATGCTGCATATATTTCGGGACTTAAATAGGAATAATTACATTGAAATTCCCAGTATTAGTACACGTTATTGTTCCAGCACAACATTTTGTTTTCCAGCTCAAGAGCTGCTCAAAGATCTTTGCGAAATACAAAGTGTAACTCAAGCCACCTAAGGCGCACGCTTGCTTCCTTTAGGCGTATCAATAGATAAAACGCTAGAACATCCCAAAGTAAGAAGTCTTTTATTCTTGTGTGTGGTTTTATTTTATTTTATTTATTTATTTGTTTACTACCGGTACCGTACTGTCTCATCAGCTTGAAGAACTTCGGTTATTTTAATGAAACCGTTAGACTGTAAAAACCTATACAACAGTCGACTGACTCCCTGTATATGGGTCTCATCTAAAAATTGGAATTGACAGAATATATTCTGAACAGAAGCATAACAAATGACCCATTTCTGGATCCGTCAATGGACACAAAAAATGCGAGATTTGTCCCTTTTGCCAGGTCAATATAGTGTCAACATCGATCGTCGACAAACGGCCTATACGCTCATTTGTCACAAGGGCATGCTCAATGTCTGAACCTATATGCTGAGATAGTTGAAGGGCAATACAGAGCAAATACAATACAATACAATGCAATACAATACAATTTGCCTCCTGCATGCTCTTTTCTATTTTGCTCATTGTTGTAACTGATAGAAGAATGTATAAATGCGACCTCTAATGAATTACCTGACAAGCTCGATGACTTTCTCTCTGGGGGCTCTCCGGACCTCCTCACCGTTGATCTTGAGAATCTGGTCACCTGGCAGAAGCTTGTCCTCGCTCGGTCCGCCTGCGATTAGCAAAGAAATCTGCATTTTAAAAAACGACACCTTCAAACACCTCGCTAACACATACTAAACACTTGAAACACATAATTATATGAACAGATTAAGAACATTATTTTACTAAACACGTGAAACACACGATGAACATAAAAAAATGAAAACTAACTGAACAAAATGAACAATCAATGAAAAACAAAAAAAATCATATTAAACAATGAACAAAACAAAAACCCACACACCGAATCGCCTCGTCTGCTTTAAGAACACAAAGAGCGCATAAATACTCTTGGACTTTTAGAAATTCTTTCGGAATTCATAAAATGATAAACACGGTAACACAGCATATATTATCATTGCCACTTTGGAAAATGCTCCGAATCTTAAACTACGTATGTCACATAATTCCAAAACAACACATCACATCTCGCCTTGTCCATGATGACATGTATGCGCAAAGTTCACATTCACAATAAATCAAGGTCCTGCTAGTACTTCAGATTGAAATTCTGTTTCACGATACAGCGAATGGCAAGTGAATGAAAGGCACATCAAAACAACGATTTTTAACTTCTTTTTTTTAATGCTAAACAATGTGATATACTTTCTGGAATTTGCTCTTAGACGTAACAGATTGCTCCTTCCTCTTCCTAAACAGCAGCAGAGAGTAAAATCTGGAACTCAACTACTAATCGTATGAAAGTTATTCCCGAATATCAACCGTGAGTCAAGGTTTGCAGCATCTCCGCCCCTTAAGAATATGTTTGTGGTTCAACAAAACGAAGGGTAAAAGACTTATTTCAAACAGAACAGATCACAATAAGAGACAGTAAAAAGAAGAAATTACAATGTAAACAGATGTTTACAGAAGAAAACACAATGCTTGCTGCCCAGTAAGAGTATAAATCGTATACCTATAGTGCACGTTTATATCAGGGCAACTAAGTTAGAGCAAGTAAATTGAAGCTGTTCTGCAGCAACACAAGTACGCTTTCAAAAACACTCACATTCAACGGTCACTACGGCCTTTGGAAGTATAGCTCTGAGTAGATTTCTCACGCTGACACCGGGAGAGTCGTATTAAGACATTGAAGATTTTCTGCAGCAGCACACAAGCATTTAAAACCACAGCTTTTGTTTTGCCACTAAAGATCTTGCGAGAGCAGTGCGGATATGACACAGCAACACAGATACAGTGATTTAAAACGCCTTGAAGATTTTCTTTGCAGCAGAACACAAACATCGACAAAGCACCACTTTCAATGCCCTACTCTCCTACTCTATTGGGCTTTCAGCTGTTCAGTCCTAAAAAAAGGTCACCATCAAACAATGCTTGGTCTAAAAGCCAAATGTCAAAATATAGCACAAAAACAGGAGAGCCGATTGGTTAGCAACAAACACAAAAGGATTCCGATTGGTTACCCCAAACACAAAGGGATCCGATCGGTCCAATCAAGTATGCATTGGACACAGACTGCTGTGAAAAAAAATAGAAACGGCTCCCAAACTTCTAGTGTATTTATTTAGACCTCGTGTGTCGACCAAAGGTTGCTGGAATAGAAGAGAGCAACATGTGAGTTGACCATGTAAAGTCTCCTATGGTGCATGACTGGTATTATAAGAGATAGGGTGCTCATACACAAAATCAAATGCTTCTATTAACATATAGTCAGCAGGTACAATCAGTCATTTAAATTGAGAAATCACAGGTACGATCTGCGTGTACCGCTTAGTAAAACGAAATAATCTCTCTCTCTCTCTCTCTCTCTCTCTCTCTCTCTCTCTCTCTCTCTCTCTCTCTCTCTCTCTCTCTCATGTCAGTTATGCTCACTCACGCATTTAGGCGACAGATCATCAAAGGGCTACTCACTGTAACAGGGAAATAAAATCAGATCAGTAATGAAAGTCTACTACTGTAATTAAGATCACAGTACATTTTTGGGTAAAGCAACAGCACTGTAATTAGGATCCCAGTACATTTGGGGCTCAAGCAAATGCAGTACTATTTATACAGGTTATAAGCAACTGTTGAGGGGGTTGAGAGAGAGGAGGAGCAATATGGTAAAACGCTTCTACACGAGAGGTTGTCCGAGTACCAGAAAAGGCTAAGATCTACCCTTTATAAAGGTACTAAGCACAGACCTGATCTACGTCCCCTATACGCCTTGGTGTCCGGGGACTTTAATCTACTTAACAAACAAACAAACAAACCTGATCTAGTATTTGATGATACTCAGTATGACTTCGCGATGCCTTACAAACTGTTAAGAATCAGATGAGGCAAGGCGCATGAAAATGTAATAATACTGGATTCTTGACGCGTCTTATTTCTATATACACCATAATAGAATTTCTCTGTTGAGACAACACAATATTCGTATTCGTACAGGAAATTCAAAACGCGACGATCTGAAACCAAGATATGCGCTCCCGTGTTACACACACTCTTACACACACAACAAACACACATTCATTGTTGAATCATGTGGTGTAAAGGCAAGTCAATATTAGAAGACGGAAAGGATAGGGAAGTGGGGAGGGGGGGGAGGAAGGGGGGGGGGAAGGAAGAGGCATTTTAGGCTGACTGCATCCAATATACCATTACTGAAGGGAGGGGGAAAACCGCAGTGTCTGGAGAAAACCTTTGTGTGGCCTGAAAAATCTGGTAACCTAAGCCACATAAGTTCCCCCTCCCTTTGCGCCCTTGCGGGGGATTCGAACCCGCGACCTTCGGCAAAGGAAACCAACTGGGCTACCTACCAAGCCTCAGCCCCACTTCCAATACTTTCCAAAGCTCTGCTGCTTGATTCACAGATACTCGGTGTGCGCGTGCTGCTGTGTGCAGTGTACGTGTGGAGATGAGTAATGGGAGAAAATGACCGCAGAAAGGAATCACTCAAATCGCATTCCAGTCCATCAGCTTCTTCTTCACACCAAATGCAAATCAGCATTTCAGCTCTTAGGGGATCCGCACATCCAAATGCATTTTTGTGAATTTAAGGAAAGAAGGGAGGGGTGAAGGACAAACAAGATGGCAAACTACTCAATGTATTTCCCGACACTCGCAAAACTGAAGAAAAACTAAAAGGGCAAAGCCCATATGACTCACATGCTCCTTATGGAACTTGCAATATTTACCATGAAAATGAGTGCCTCCCCCCACTCCCCAAAACATGGTGGATTTAAATTGCAAAGTAATACCGACTTTGATCTTTCTATGCTCTTGACCTTGAGATGACATTGACGTCTGGCTCCAAATAAACTCCCGTACTACTATCAAATAAACTACAGCAAAAGTTGTATTATGCCCACACACAAACAACACAAACGGTGACCTTGGAATGATCTTGACATTCAGTGACATTGACCTTGGGATGATCGTGACCCTCATGTGATCTCTCATGAATGTCTGATCAAATAACCCAATGTTGTATGAATGTTTTGTAAGGCCTAAAATGACCTTGACCTTTTTTTTTTGAAATTTTATATTGACTGCGTCCAGTACCATTATTGAAGGTCAACGCAATATACAAGGTCAAGGTCAACGCAATATACAGAACAAATATGACACTTTAAAGGTTTTGCACAGACTCTGCAGACATCGGTCGGCGGACAGACGAACATTTTTTTCGATACCACTTTTGGACTATTTAGGAAGCATCTCGCACACATTTGCAAAAAAAAATTTTTTTTTTTTGGGGGGGGGAAGAAGGGGGAGAGGGGGGAGTAAATAGACTTCACTTTGCTATACATGCGAGTCAAAACAGGTTATCTGGACTTTTGCGGAAGAGCGAATATGGTGGCACGGTAAGCGGTCTGTCAACTAACCCATGTGATGTTCCTATGAAGTTTGTTACGTAATTACGTAATTGTTGCTTTAGGTCCAGCGGACTCTTCCGAGCCAAATCAGGACCGGACAACCCCCAATCCGCATAAAAGATCTGCTGAAACAACCCTAGTGGGAAAACTGAATGCACTCCACCAGCCAGTCACTTTACAATAAAGACATCCCACGCAGGGGACGGCTGAGGCTTCACCCCAACTTATCGAACCCCCGTTTACAAAAACAAAATAGAATACAAACATCATTATAAATTATCAACAAAACACATACAAATAAAATGCCTACATTGCAAAATAATAACATTATAGGAAAGTCTAGTGACCACCTGGCAGAAAGCGTCCAATATTCCCAAGCTGATCCAACAGACCTCATACACAAACAAGGAGTCTTGTCCCGGAAGAATTTTCAAGAAAAAAGGTAGGAGACTGGTCTAGCGAAGAAGACGATAGTATAGCAGATTGATAGAACAGAGCAGGAATGAGAAAGAGCAAATGAGAAAGACAGGGACAGTGGGAATTTAAAGCACTAAATTTCCAGAAAGTGGGGATACTATTTATACTGAAACCCCCGGCACCCCAACGGGGGTATGAAGTTTGTTGAAAGTCAAGTCAGTGGTTCTTGAAATATGGCGTGCAACTGACCGACGGACAGCCAGACCGACCTAACGACCAAAATATGACTCGTTGTGATTCCCGACTATTTCAAAGTATTTTCAGAAAGAATCTGGAAATCCCAAAAGGATGAAGAAGAAAATGACACGGGGGAAAAAAAAAGGGAACTCAATAATTTTAAATTCCGATAAGAGGAAAGCTGAATGGCAAGAAAGCATTCCAGTTCATGGAGTGAGAGTGTATAAAAAGGGGGAGCAGAAAGACAAGGGGAAAAAACGGGAGAAAATCAGCATTTCATGTTGAAAAGGAGAAAAGAGGCATGGTCGTATCTATCTAATCTATCTATCTATCTATCTATCTATCTATCTATCTATCTATCTATCTATCTATCTATCTATCTATCTATCTATCTATCTATCTATCTATCTATCTATCTATCTATCTATCTATCTATCTATCTATCTATCTATCTATCTATCTATCTATCTATCTATCTATCTATCTATCTATCTATCTATCTATCTATCTATCTATCTATCTACCCATCCATCTATCTATCTATCTATTTTCTTCTTCTTCTTCTTCTTCTTCTTCTTCTTCTTCTTCTTCTTCTTCTTCTTATTATTATTATTATTATTATTATTATTATTATTATTATTATTATTATTATTATTATTATTATTATCAGTGGTGTTCCTAGAATTAGAGGGCAATAGGACAAAATGTCCTAAATCATAAAACTAATCGGACATCATGTCCTGACTACATAAAAGCAATAGGACATTCCGATTGTGAAGTGAACCGATTAATGGAGCTTCTTTAGAAGACAGTGACTGAGAATAAATATGAATAAAATAAAACAAAAACTCTGTTGTGTAAACAGTTTAAAAATGCCCTTTTGTTGTTCGACGGAATGTACTAAAGAGTGATAATAGTCTAGCATTGTCCACTATTCAAACTCGTTTTAACGACTTTGACACTCCAGTTTGTACAGATGTTTCTTGCAGTGACCGCTCTAGTCATAATACTATCGGACAACATGACCGCTAATTTTGCACTAGAATCGGACATTTGACAGGACACAGGTGTTTGCATTCGGTCATTTTCCAAACGAATCGGACCATGACCGATGTCCGAGGCCTCGGGACATCACTGTATTATTATTGCTGTAGGTCATCATCTATTAGGTTATCATCTAAGTTTAGTGCATATACAAAGACTCCTTAAAATAATGTCTAAATGATCGCTTCAGCGTTGGCCTGTTCCTTTCATTTCCGGATTATTTCCATATATTGCATGGCTACTTCCCTCTCTCTATCCTACACATTTGCATGAACCTCAGACAGACAATGTAACATGTGGATCTGTCACACACAAACAAAAAAACGACTATTGTCAGCACAGCGCGAATGTACGAGGATGTGGTAAAAATGTCTAAACTCACAAATGTATGTAAACAGACGTAAGACGACAAAATCATCATCATCATCATCATCATCATCATCATCATCATCATCATCATCATCATCATCATCATCATCATCATCATCGTCGTCGTCGTCGTCGACATATTATCACTATCGACAACAACAACAACAACAACAATAACAACATCTACAACACACACACAAGCACACAAAAATGCAATAATAACAGCATTAACACTAGAAAGAGAAATACTCATAATAATCATTAGAAGGCAAATCAAGATAACAGGAGATCGATGTTGGGGTCTCTAAAATATCATGCCACAAAAACATTCTTCTTTGATTTCACGTTTGTAGGCGCTCGCCCGCTCGTTTATACCGAACAGTAAACTGAGGAAGAGATTAATCACAGCAATACAAAAGCATTAACAACAACAACAACCACAACACACACACACACATCGGCGCGCACAAACGCGCACAAACACACACACATTCCCACACAAAGCAACAACAGAGGCATCAGCAACTGCAGCAGCATCAACAATATGATTTGTTTTCTTTAGAAACCTGTTCTAGCAATACTTCTATTGGGCTGAGGGAAAAACAAAATAATGATATCTTGCATTTGTCGGCCCGCTATCGATGACACAACAGCAATAACGCCAATTACGGCAGCAGCAATACCACAACAATAATAGCAGCATCAACACTGCTGAAACAACCCTAGTGGGAAAATTGAACGCCCTCCACCGGCCAGTCACTTTACAATAAAGACATCCCACGCGGGGGACGGCTGAGGGTTTACCTCAACTACGCGAACCCCCGGTTACAAAAACAAAATAGAATACACCCATCATTACAAATCATCAACGAAACATATACATATAAAATGCCTATATTGCTAAATACTAACATCATAGGAAGCCCTAGTGACCACCCAGCAGAAAGCGTCCAACACTCCCAAGCTGATCCAACAGACCTCATACACAAACAAGGAGTCTTGTCCAGGAAGAGTTTTCAAGAAAAAAGGTAGGTCATTGATCTAGCGAAGAAGAAGATAGTATAGCAGAGTGATAGGACAGAGAAGGAATGGGAAAGAGTATATGAGGAAGATAGCAACAGTGGGAATTTAAAGCACTAAATTTCCATAAAGTGGGGATACTATTTATACTGAAACCCCCGGCACTCCAACGGGGGTACTGTTGCCGCAGTGAATCTGTCATGCCTACAATGGCAAGACAGGTTTTCAACTGGGGCTTTCACTGTTCCCTTTATAGGTTAGAACAATCTACAGTGGCAAGATTGCTCATGACCCCAAGGGGTGTACCAACAAATAAGTTCTTATTAACCCTATTCCCACTGGCACACAGTTTTTTTCCACGGTAAACTGACCCCCACCCCTCACCCCTTCCTCTCTCCCCCAACCTTCCACGGCCTCATCTCTTCAACCCCATTCATCCACACTTTCTTCTTTGTTTTTGTCTCTTGTCTACCCATCTCCTCCTTCCCGTGGGGGTGAGGGTTTTTTGTATAAATAGTATCCCCACTTTCTGGAAATGTAGTGCTTTAAATTCCCAATCCTTTGTTCTTTCTCAGTCCTAATCTGTTCTATCAATCTACTATATTATTTTCTTCGCTAGACCAGTCATCTACCGTTTTTCTTGAAAATTCCAAAACTCCTCATTTGTGTGTAAGGTCTGTTGGGTCAGCTTGAGAATATTGGAGGTTTTCTGCCAAATGGTCACTAGGGCTTCCTATGATATTATTATTATTTAGCAATGTAGGCATTTTATATGTATGTGTTCTGTTAATATTTTATAATGATGTTTATCTTCTATTTTGTTTTTGTAAACGTGGGTTTGATAAATAAGAGTATAGCCTCAGCGTCCCCTGCGGATGCTTTTATTGTAAAATGACCGGCTGATGGAATGCCTTCAGTATTACCACTAGGGTGGTTTCAGCAGCTCTTTTATGCGTGAGTCCTCTTTCAACCTTCTTTCTTTGTCCTGATTTTGTGGTTCTGATTCAGCTCTTTCCATTCCCCTGGACCCTGTAAGCAATGAATAACTAACTAATTAACTAACTAACTAATTAACTAACTTCTGTCTATCCACCCCTCCCTCCTTCCTCCGTCCTTCCCTCTATTTCTCTGTCTCTTTCTCTCTCATACACACATACACACACGCACTAAATGGAATTGTGCAGAATCACTACAGAAACGAGGATCGACTAAACCGAAGTCACACACACAAAAACCTCAAATGAGTCCGCTTCCTCCTTCGCTCAAATATAAACGCTCACCCTTACATAAACAAGCATATTAACACTCTATGAGGCGAGCGCTTGAGCACACCTACATTAGAACCTATCCTATCGAATCCTATCATATCCTATCCCGTAACTCGTAGGGGCACCACATATGATCGTTTAACCAGCGTACTCCATCTTTCTCTGTCCTCAGCAACCCTGATGGCTTCGCAGTGTCAAACCAGTCCATTCTCGAATGTTGTCCTCCCACCTCTTTCTCGGTCTCCCTCTTCTTCTACTTCCTTGCACTGTGCCTTGCAGGATGGTCTTAGCAAGCCCTGATGATCACTAGCTCCACCAATAGCAAAACAACAATAACAACAACATAATACAAACCAGCTTTTTCTCTCCCGTACTCCTCTTCCTTATCTCTTTCCTTTATTCCTTCCCCCTATTTCTTTCCCTCTCCACTCTTTCTTGTTTATTCTGCCTCTCTTTCCCTCCCTGACAGTCTGCCTGTCTCTCTCTCTCCTTCCCTGCCTCGCATTTCCTCCTTCCCTCCCTCTCTTTACTTGTCACATACATTCGTCGAATTTCCATTTCAGGTGCATACGGGCGGAAGCTCAGGGCGGGCCTGATTTGCGGTAACGTTTCTCAGCTGGGAGTCCTGAGCATGGAAAAGCTGTTCCCAGGAGCCTGGTAGGAGAAATTGCAGGAAGGTGCAGCAGCCTCGGCGCCACTCTAATTTCACATGCACGTATATGTAGTAAGCATCTCTCACTCTTCCTCAGCCACACTCAGAATTCCTTGACCTTCCAACTTCCATTCCTTTCCTCACAACCTTCACCGTGTTGCCTCCATGTCCATCACACCCCTTAACATGTGATAGGTCGCCACTAAACTTAAAAGAGAGTTTGAGATCAAGGACCAAATTGCGAGAGAAAGGAAATATTCGCATTGTCAGCATCATCATTTTGGCCATTGTTACTTTATCTTGACTTGTTATTCAAAGAACTGGTATTGTGTCGACTGCGTTATTCTTTATTTCAATTTTCATTCTTTTTTTTTTTTTTGCATGGCTGGAAATTAAATTTTTTATTATTTCTTATGCATTCTTATTTTATTCAATTCACGTTAAAATAACAGACTATTTGTTACAAGGTTATTTATTTAATAGTTGATTCAGCCCCGATACTTGAATTTTGATATATGTAACTCGAATTCGTTTATCCACGCAGCTGTTCACTCAGCAACAAGGCAGGAGTCGTCGTATAAAGTTTTCCAACTTTATACAGCAAACATCACCAACTGCATACAAGATCTCTTTCCGAAAATCACTAAAAAGATCATCATATAAGCAGACAGTGTATTACTTACAAAGCCTCTCTGCAATCGAGAAAAAGTTCGAACATTCCAGCATGACGCATTAACACCCAAGCAAAATAAAACTCGTCACCGGAACTACGCACTGCCTTACGTCATATAATGTTTAGATTCGACCAGCTTCAATCAATAATAAACAAGTAATTCTAGAAAATTCTGAACAATATCGACCGGTGAAAATTATGAACAATATACAAAGGTTCTTCAAGCAAAAAACTAAAAATCAAATCAAAAGTAAATATACTCTATTATTGCATGCTTTGCAAAACAAAAATGATCGGATATATCGTGCGCGTCTCAATCGTAGTTCTATTCCTTTGTATATTCATACATTTAATGTGCCTATTGTTTGCAAAATTGGAATCTAAACGACGTAAACGAACGTTTAAAAGACATTTTTCACGCCGCGCGTCTGGTGTTACTTATTTCTTATGTTAAATGGCTCGCTCGCTCACGCAGTATCT
The DNA here is from genome assembly GCA_036898135.1 of Oncomelania hupensis. Taxonomy (NCBI): domain Eukaryota; kingdom Metazoa; phylum Mollusca; class Gastropoda; order Littorinimorpha; family Pomatiopsidae; genus Oncomelania; species Oncomelania hupensis. The sequence goes on from CM072518.1 coordinate 41,713,131, forward strand.
AGCCGCAGACCAATATGGATCGCTTTCGTCCTTGTGAAATGAAACCAGAGACCACCAATTCAATTAAACCACTGTAAGGATCCCAATACACTTTGCTTCATGCAAATGGAGCGCAACCAACCAAAGTTATAAACGAGCTTCAATAGGGAGTTACTGCTCAACCAACTTGTTCATAATTTCACAGACCTCTCTATAGGTGTTTTTGGCCACATAGCATTATTGTCTGCTATTGTTCGCCTCACTCCCACACAACTTATCCACCACCGTACTCTGTTGTCACCATCTTTGCCAAAAGGAACATGAATCAATATATTGCATATTTTAGGAGACCTATCTTCAGGCTTTGATCTCCACATATAAGATGGTGCATAGGCATAACTTCTGTTATCCTTAAATTGCTCCCCTCCAACTCCTTCGACACTTCCCCTCCATCGCGCGCACGTACGTACGCACACACACACACTCTCACACACACACACAAACAACCACACACACATCCTTCTTTGTTGTGTCGTGCATAAATCAATAATTCGTATTGTATTATTTGACAGCGCACTGCCTTGTTGGCCAGGCATAGAGCGGGCCTACTTTCACCCTAATCTCGTTCAGCGCATTCCCCACTCTGCTACAATCCCTTTGTCACCCTCTTTGTTGAGTTCTCCATCCACATTCTTTTTTGTTGTGCTGTGCATGAATCAATAATATATTGTATATAATTTTGGCCGTCCCTTTCCTGTCTTGCTTGCTTCGCGCCCGAGGGCCAAAGGGTCTTGGCTTTCCGCAAGAAGTTCGCAAGCGAATGAAAAGGAACAATCTGCCCTCACATTTATAATAATAATAATAATAATGTTCGTCATTTGTAAGGCGCCTTAGCCTAAGGATCAAGGCGCGCAAGGGGTTGGGAGAATGGGAAGACAAGACAGACAAAACTGGACAAAAGATACATAATATACATATGTACAAAATACAGTTAAACTATGAAAAACACAAGCACGCACACCTGCTTACAGTCTCTTGTAAATGACTAATTAAAATATTCCCTAAAAAGGTGTGTTTTTAACTGTGATTTAAAAGAGGAAATGGAGGAAGAATGTCTAATCTTGTATGGAAGGGAATTCCAGAGTTGAGGACCAAAGACAGGTAGAGAGCGGTAACCATGCGATCGTCTGTTGAAGCGGCTCTGTCTAAGAAGACGTGTGTCAGCAGACGATCGCAGAGCTCGAGAAGGGGTGTATATGGATAACATTTCAGAAGTATAAGCAGGAGCTGTGTCTGTAAAAACAGAGAAACAAAGGCAAGCTATCTTGTATTTTATGCGTTCAGCAACTGGTAGCCAATTTTACAAACTCTCTCTCTCTCTCTCTCTCTCTCTCTCTCTCTCTCTCTCTCTCTCTCTCTCTCTCTCTTTCTCTCTATCTCTTCTCTTTCTCAAACACAAGAAAGGTTTTAATAATATAGGATCAATCTCAAAATTCCGTGTCCTGTCCTCCATTTGCTTCAGATTCTGCAGAGTCCGTTTCTAAAGTTTCACTCGATCTCCACTGTTAAAATGCTTCCAATTTTGCAGTCATATTGGAATACATTAGTTCTGTCAAAGTCATCTCTCAAACGCATCTGTGAAATGTTTCCAAATTCTGCGGAAAATCAATTGACCGAATTCCATCTTTTAAACTGCACTGATGCGAAGCGGATCAAGGAAAATGCACAACAACAACAATAACAACAACACCAACAACAAGGGATTTGACCCACTTGAAAAGATCTATGATGCAAATATGTTTTTCCCCACCGAAAGTGGAAGTTTATAACAAAGTAAAAGGAGAACAAAGGGATTTTAAATGTCACCCGATAGTTCCCTACAATTAATAAAGTTTAAACTGTCCACCTATTTTTTCAAAGTCTGCTGAAAATATTGAATTAATTCATGTGATCCTGACTCAAAAACTCATATAATGTTTCAAACTCACATAGAAGACGTAAGAAAAAACATACTGTAATGATTTTTTAAAAAGACGTTTACTTTTGTCCTGAAATTAAAAGTCGACATGAAATGTCCATCTATTTTCAATTCTGCTGAAACTATTATGACAATGGACAACACGATGACCTGCTCACAGTGGTGAAGAAACGGAAATTCCGATGGTATGGCCACGTCACCAGATCATCAGGCCTTGCAAAGACCATTCTGCAAGGCACAGTGCAAGGAGGTAGAAGAAGAGGGAGACCGAAAAAGAGGTGGGAGGACAACATTCGAAAATGGACTGGTTTGACACTGAGCGAAGCCATCAGGGCTGCTGAGGACAGAGAAAGATGGAGTATGCTGGTTAAACGATCATCTGTGGTGCCCCTACGACCTCCGAGTTACGGGACAGGATAGGATATTATGACAACAGTTTACAGAATCCCGCGCTGTCCACACTCCATTGTTATTTAGCTTTCATTAAGGTGGCGACGTGATGATTCGTCTTCAACGCTCATGCTTCAGTACTTTAAGTATTGTTCTTCGTTTTCTGGTAACATTAGTAAAGTCAACTGTCGAAGAAGATTAGAAGATCTTCAGCTTCCTTTATTTACATTCAAAGCATTGCCCTATACTAAATACCTTCACAGCGGATAAGGGCAGCTAACAATCACCGCAAGGTTCATGCATGGAGCCGTCCTCAATTCTGCAGAATATTGGAAATACTTCAAATGTTTTTGACGTATTAAAATATTCTCTTAAAAAAATCGAAGATAAACATTCCATATTTAATTGGCATAACCTTGTATCCTTAACGTAACCTTTAAAATCAAAGTTCCAATCCTGATGTTTCAATAGATCGGCGCCCTCTTTCTTTGGTCTTTGGAGCCAGGAACGTCGAAGCTCGAGATCTCTAGTCGACAATAAATATAATCTCCATAGTCGAAGATAGAATTTTCTTATCAGCGAACACAAACTTCCATCATTAGTGTTACTATAAACCTCAAAATCAAAGTCCAAACCAAGAAGTTTAAAAGAACCAGCGTCTTCCGCCTCTACATGGTCTTTATAAACCAGAAGCGCCGAAGCTGAGCTCTCGCGTTTAAATATAATTTACCGCATTAAATATTTTATATTAGCACAAACTTCCACTGTTACTACAAACTTCACAATCAGAGCTCAAGCACAGGGGCCGGGTAGCTCAGTTGGTAAGAGCGTCTTGCTAGTAACCGAAAGGTCGCTGGTTCGAATCCCGGATTGGTCAACGTGTGATCATATTATTTTCCCCTTTACCAACAACTGGCCCGCTGTTGTCAGTATAAATCGGTCCAGTAGTCACCTATATACGAAAGTGTCGTGTGACTATAATCTACAAACAACAAGCACAGATCGGCGCCCGCAGTTTCCTCTAGTCGGTAGAGCCAGAAACGCCGAAGTTCAGTTCTTCAGTTTAAAGAAAATTCCAAACGCTCGTTTGCAACTCTCAACGGGACCCACCGTTAAGGGATCGCAGGCTTAAAAGCCATCGTCATCAATTTTCCGACCACGTTCATTTTGACAGCGTCACCTTCGGATGAAAAAAAATTGCGGCTGTGTCTCTACTGGGGTTCTTAACCGGAAATGGATAGTGACGCATTGTGAGGACGCTAGTGAAGAATGGAAACTTTGGCGGAGGAAGAGAGTGGGGAGAGAGAAGGTGAGAGGGTGTGGTGAGAAAGGGGGGGGGGGAGAGACGTAGAGGGGGTAGATGTGGTAAATGTGGTAGTGGTTGATAGAAGGAGGGGGGGCGTGACCCAGCACGTCACTTGAGACAAAAACCTGACCGGCATGAACTTGGCTTAATCAAGGAAGTCTTTCTTCGTCGCGGTAAGGGGCAGTTAAAGCTGAGTGTGAATTGCAGGATATTCCTGCGCCGCGGGCCTCTCGTGCTGCCCTTCAAATCCTCTTGCAATGACGGCTATAGCTGATGGATAATGACACCAACTGCAAAAACTATCAGCTGTGAAATAAAAACAATGTTGATCCCAAGCTAGCAATCGTGCAGGAGTTGTTTCCTCGATCAGCCTTTTGATGAGCCGGTTGTGCACTGGAATGGAAACTACAGCTTAATTAACAGCGAACGTGGGCGGAGATGATTACGAATTAGACGAAACGTTTATGTCGAACACATCTATGAGTATAGTAGTCTTCTGAAGGAACAGGTGCGAACTTAACGAAAGGTAAAGACAGAGAGCGGGTGAAGGTGAAGGGTGGAGTGGGGCAGGGGCTGACGTAACTGCTGAGTAAAATGTCTTGCAAACAGACAGTTCAATAAACACATAAAAACAACAAGACACCCATAATAAATGTTCAACATGAATTACACATTAGAAACAAACACGCGCGCGCGTGAATTAATAAGAACAAGATGTTCCATGAAACATATTCAACAACATCTCTTACACAATACAATCAGAAACAAACACATGATGCCAAGCAAAGACGCATTGGAGAACAAGAAGATTTCCCATGATAAATGAAGACTTTTGTAAACAAAAACTACAGCGTGATCTGTAATTTTGACAACGCCAAAAATTCCCCTTACAAAAATGTGAAAATGGAAAGGCTTGTCAGAAAATGTTCTTTCGTTTGAGAGAGCGGCTTTAGAGACCTCCATTCCCTTCGCATCCAAGCTTCTTGAACGAGCTGTTGCTGATCAGCTACGGTCTCATCTAGATGGAAACAGCTTGCATGTCAAGTTTCAGTCGGCATACAGAAGTGGACATAGCACTGAAACTGCACTTTTGCGAGTTGTAAGCGATCTCCTGGGGATGGTTGATGGGGGTAGTAACGCACTGCTTGTTCTTCTTGATCTCAGTGCCGCATTCGACACCATAGATCATGCACTCCTCTTGGATAGGCTCCACTCTGAGATTAGCGTTTGCAGCACTGTACTGACATGGTTTTCCTCCTATCTGTCGGACAGATATCAATGTGTTCATGTTAAGGGGTACACTTCCCCTAAAACTCTTCTTTCCTGTGGAGTTCCACAGGGTTCTGTTCTTGGACCCCTTCTGTTCTCTCTGTATGTTCGCCAGTTGTCTAACCTCATAAGCAGTTTTTCCATTGATCATCACTTCCTCGCTGATGATTCGGAACTATATTCCAAAATTCCAGTTGATTGAGATGTTGCAGTTGCAGCCGTCAGAAATGTTGAGCAGTGCTGTCATGAGATCAAGAGGTGGATGAATGCGAACAAGTTGAAACTGAATGAACAGAAGACAGAAGCTTTGCTATGTTGGCCGCGAATTAGAAAACAATCGTGTCCCTTCCAGTCCCTGCGGGTCAATGATGCCGACATTCAGTTCTCTCCTTTTGTAAGGACTCTTGGCCTTGTGCTTGACTGTGACCTTTCACTTGAACAGCATGTTTCGGCAGTAGTGAGATCCTGTTTCTTTCATTTAAAAGCTCTTGGTAAAATCCGTTCTTCTCTGACCCGTAGTGCAGCAAACACTGTTGCTGTCTCTTTGGTCTTATCAAGACTAGACTATTGCAACAGCCTTCTTGCCAATCTGCCTCAAACACAGCTCAAACGCCTCCAATCTGCGCAGAATTCTGCAGCTCGATTGGTCACAAAAAGTCGTAAATCAGTCCATATCACCTCCATTCTTGAGCAACTCCATTGGCTTCCTGTCCACAAACGCATTAAACACAAACTGCTTTCAGTTGCCTATCGTGCAGTTAAAGAGCACACTCCTGAATACCTGTTCGAACTTCTGAATGTGTACGAACCATCTCGCAGCCTCCGCTCAGCTTTCAAGTCTTTATTCGTCGTTCCTGGGCACAAGCAGTGTAGGACTAAAAGGTATGGCCAGAGGTATTTCAGATACACTGCACCGGTCTGGTGGAATGCTCTTCCAGAAGGCATAAAGAGAGCAGACTCTGTGGATGCATTTCGCAGAAACTTGAAAACACATTTCTTCTCTTCTTGCTAATCTGGATGTATAATTATCTGATCTCATCCCAATTTCATAAGTCACTGCGTGAAAGTATTGCATAAATGTTAATTGACTGGTCTGCCTGCTAGAATGTGTTGAGCTATAGTGAAGAAGTTAAAATGTTAAGTTATGATCTATGCACCCTTCCCGCCACTGTCTGTGTGTGTGTTTGTGTGTGTGTGTTTATCCACCTCCCTCCCACCAGCACTGCGATCATGCCCGTCGGCGTGGAGATATTAACGCGCTTTATAAATTATTCATTCATTCATTCTATATGGTCCCGCTTTGTGAAGGTGTTGCCCATCTCTTCTAGTTTTACCTCGCTGCTTTGCCTTCATTAGTACTCAACAATGGCAGGCTGAACTGGCGCCGTCATTCCTCTAGCGTTAGTATAGACTGTCGCCCATCCAAGCAATATTAATTAAACCATGCCGCGCTCGTCGTTTGGCTAAACAATCATAATGGAAACAATTATAGTGTGCGCAAGACGTTCATAAAAAGAACATGAAGTTGTTGGTTTTTTTAATTGTGAACGTGTAATTTTTATGTTATGGGTGATGCAAGGTCTAGTAGTTCGGGTACACTATATTATCCTGCTTTGAAAGGTAGACAAAACTGGGTCTAGCTACTTTACTTAGATTGGTGACGGTCAAACGTAGGCACAACCACACCGTTGTATGAAGTATGTACATATACCTGGTTTATTTTCTCCATAGAACCTGGAAAGCAGGGAGAGATGGTGCGTACGGTCCTCATGAAGCTGGCCAAGAGAAAATGGAGATCTCTATAACGCCTCTTTCCTCTTTGAACGAAACGTTAAAGAAAAACTTTCCTATGCTCTACGTAGCAAAAACAAGCGTCTCTGCGTATCAACTCAACAGCATTGTATCTTCGTTTTTGTTTCTTGACGTTAATAAAAAAAAAAAAAAAAAACATTGTTAGGGAACCTTTACATCTTCAGTCTCGATAGCATGTCATAATCTGCGAGTCAAATACCGATTGCGTCATATACCAAATTGATGAGGGGTTTCCATGACCCTGATACCTTGGAAGCAAAACGGAAAATCTTTACTGAGAAGGGAGATTTTGACCAGGGAGGACATCACTTTGTCAGTCATCCAACACAGTAAACGATTGCAAGGCAAACCGGTTGTAAGATATTCAGGAGGATACAAGGACATACCAGGTAGTGCACGGATATCACTAATCAGCTGAAGGCGACCGATTGCAGAGCGTCCATCTGCGCTTTTCACTGATTCGGGGTGGGAGCCCTGTGACCGAAGGTCGTCGACCGGTCGTTACTGAAATTGGAGGCCATTCTTCACGAACCGTTGGGTTCAACCTTCAAGCGCCATTGTGGGTACGTGTTCAGCTAGTTTAGACAGGGTAAACAGATGCCAGATAGCTAGCAAAACAGGCAACGAAAACAATAATAACAATGTGTCTTATTCCAGGTTAGTTTGTTTTGTTTTTGTATTAAATAAGATCCATTCTTCCGTCACTGTTTATTATATATTTAGCCGCAGCGCATCTAGGCCGATTCCTAGATCATTCAGACAGCATCCCACAACATACTTGGCATAAGTGTTTTATTTTTATGTCAATGCATGTAAGGTAAGCAAGTGGAAGCATGAAGAATAAATCATCAGTCATCACATCTATAATATGGATTAACGTTGTATATTTTAATGCCATGTATATTCGACGAAAGAGGAACCCCAAATTATACATGTGTGTTATGGATTTTATATCTGAGACAATAGGTCACGACCCGAGCGTTTCAGGCGCGACAATACGGAGCCGCAACAGCACAGACGACGCTGCCATTCTCTCCTCTTTTGTCTCTGTCTGATCCGTAAGTGTATACACGGCTGTACATATTTGTACTGTTTTTTCTCTTGGACCTAACCGGGCATATAAATAGCTGTGAATAGGTTTTTTGCTATTCTATTTCTGTCTTTTCTGTCATTTGTGTACATAGTTGTAAATAGTCTATTTCTGTCTTCTTTTTATAATTTGTGTACATAGTTGTAAATAGTTGTACCCTTACTGTTCTGTCTTTTGGTGTATTGTAGCAAAAGCAATGTTTTATCGAGTGCATGTATTTATATGTAATGATTATGTAAAGCGTGGTGAGTCTGGTCATAGGCTGGAGTACCCGCTATATAAAAATCCGTTATTATTATTATTATTATTAAGCAGTAATAGCACAGACAGATGCAGAAGTAGCACATGGGCAGAGAGAGAGAGAGACAGACATTTAAGTGAGATCCACAGCTGAAACCACAGCAATAGCGGGTACGTAAAGTCGTCAGGTGGTGCGGCATTCTTCTGGAATCATTACGTATTTTGGGGAAAGGGCCGCACGAATATCCTCCCGTGCGTTTTGGTTCTCCAAAAAAAACGGGAAATTCAAGGCAATGAGGGAGCGTACAGCCCTCACGAAGTTGGCCATGAGAAAATGTAGATCTCCATATAACGCCTCTCGCCCCTTTGAACGAAACGTTGAAAGAAAAGTTTCCCATGCTCTATTAAATCTTCTTAGATTAACATGCCGTTAAGAAACCCACCTTCAGTGACGAAGCGCACGACGACAGGTTTTTCACTGCCAGCGACGAATCCGAAACCTTTCTCCAAGTCCCGGACAAGCTCCACCTCTCTAGGTCTGGGGGGCTCCACGTAGTCCGGGTCTTGCCGCGGGTCGTCACGCGTTGTGTACCGATCCACATGGCTGCAAAACAAAACAATATTAGATTAAAGCGTAATCTATCATTCTTATATAGCGCTTTTTCAGCTCAAGAGCTGCTCAAGGCTCTTGCCAAGGCAGGGTCTCCCACAAGCTGCCAGATGCGCCCATTTCCTGCCTTAGGCGCATCCTCTCACTCCTCAGCCAACTGAGCACAATCTTGGGCGAGCGGGAATGGGTTAGAAGGAACCTAGTGCTTGCTAGATGTGTGTGTATAGCTGGCACTCGCCCGTCTAGGACATGAGCGTCAGGATCTTTAAAGTCAGTGCGATAGAATGCGAGCGTGCACAGAGTAGTCCTCGGCTTACATACTCCCATCGATCCACAAAAACCAACAACAAAGAATTCCAATAACCATAACGCGTTCTTATCCTATCCTATCCTATCCTGTCCCGTAACCCGGATGTCGTAGGGGCACCACAGATGATCGTTTAACCAGCATACTCCATCTTTCTCTGTCCTCAGCAGCCCTGATGGCTTCGCTCAGTGTCAAACCAGTCCATTCGAATTATACGGACCCCTTTTCCGTTTCCCTGTCGGGGCAAATTGTCACTCTTTATTTTTATTTGACTATTTTTTGTTCTTCATTTTGCTTTCACTCGCACAAAAATTGTGAACGCACGACATCCGTGACTTCACATTACACACCCCGTTGGAAACATCACTGACAGCTGAATTACGTTTTAAAAAAATGTTGTGCAGCGTGATTTCATTGACTTTTCTTTTAAAAATCGTGACGAAAGGGTTTTCCTTTCCCAATTAGCCAAGAAAAGATCAGGGCCGAGTTCAATGTGCATTGTATTGTAGAGCATTTAAATTATGAAGTACATAGCTAATTCCTTCCTAAAACGCTCCCTAACTTTTCGTACTGCTTAAAAATAGTCACTGTTCAATATAAATGCACACAGTCCAAACGGCGAGTATTTAGCTATTCACTCGTGATATGTGCTACACAGTAGGCCTACGCTTTACATTGGTGTTCCTGCACGTTTAGCCAGTGCATAAAATAGTGCCGATGGCGCAAAGCAAATCGCACTACGTAGCTGAGGCTGGCCAGGCTTACGTTCGCCTCTCCCCAATCACTGCCGCTGTTTACAGGTTGCTAGTTTTCTTCTTGAAGTATTATATAACCGATTTCCCCACAACTGAAAAAGAAGGATAGACTGTAGCACTCTGCATGGTGGAGAGGCGACGTAAGACTCGGCGGTCTCTGCTACGCAGTGTGAGACCGTAGGGCCAGCTACGTTATGTAATAAGTACGAGCAGCCAGTCCGCTACGCCATGTGGAAGAAAAGCAGCGCTAATTTCATGTCTAATATTTAGTAGAGGTTGGTCCTGTCACGAAATAGCAGCTGTGGTCTAAGGAAACGATGAATCCAGCCATTCTGACGGCCCGCCATATTGAAGCTTTCAGTATAATACGACTTTATTTGTCTCACAAGGTGCAATGGCGGCAGCACATTTCTCAAATTTTCTCGCGCTCTCTGGGACATCGTGTGACCTCGTGTCCTAAGCACTCCATAATTACTCCTTATACCCACCCCTGCTTACGTATAACTTATATACCGTTTATGCAAAACACAATCTTAATAACTGTGCATTAAACGGTCAAAAATCGTCTTTAACTTACATGTAAAATAGTAAACTGCTTATGTACTCCTTATTTACAGCACATTGAACTCGGCCCAGAAATACAATAACAAAGTAATACAAGAATTCGTTGGCTTGATCAAACAAAAAAAGAAGAAAAATGTTATTCTGATGAAATAAACTTAGAAGAAGAAGAAGAAGAAGAAGAAGAAGAAGAAGAAGAAGAAGAAGAAGAAGAAGAAGAAGAAGAAGAAGAAGAAGAAGAAAAGAAGCTCATAACTATAATATTTTTAAGTACAACAAGTTCACAAAATGTATACAAACTATTCAAACTCACATTCACAAACCTTAACAAACCACATGCTCTTAAATTAATTTTAATAATTAAAGTGTTTTTTAAACGAAAAAAGTGTACCTTATGTTTTACACTTCGGAGGAAGAGAGTGACATACCAAAGAATTAAATGCTATTTGTATAGAGATCTATTCTGTGAAAAGGTTGATATCCTGGGAAAAAGAGCGAGAGAGAGAGAGAGAGAGAGGGGGGGGTGGGGGGGGAGAGAGAGGCAGAAAGAGCACATAAATGCACAAAGAAACACTGACAAACACAAACACACACACACACGCACAACAATAGTAAGCATAGTGGTCAGCGCTATTGGGAGCTGACACAAACGGAGGAGGGGAGGGGGGGGGGAACACCTACCCTAAAGCAGTATATATAATGATGCGTCAATGAAAACCTTATTGTTCCCATTGCACATACATTTAAAATAATTGGTCGACCTAGCTACAGCTAGCTGGCTACAATATTGTTCAAATGAAAGGATTGTCTCCCGCCCAAGCGTTTCTCAGTGTTGGTCAACCTAGCGCCAGTTACGTCCCTTCGCTCTTGACCTACAATTACAGTAGGGGTTGATCTTGGACAGGATTAGTATTTCATGTCGAAATGTCACGAGTCAGGTTAGGGTGTAATCCGCCAGTTCTGCGGAAATCCTGTTCTTAGAGATACTCGATGTGTCTTGTTCCGTCTTTCCATGGTGTCCAATCAATGACCGAAGACAGTGCCGAGACGACCAACCCTGAAAGAAAGCATCTGTTGTGGCTGCGCTGACTGGGCATTGTCCAACACGGCCGGTTGTGCCCGGCCACCACAAACACTCTGCGCAAATGAGGAAACTTGTTGATCAAACAACCAGGTTATTTGAGACACGGTGAGGAGGGAGTAGTAGGCTTGACATACTGAGTATCAGACACCCATCGCTGGCAAGAAATGTGTCGCGAAGTCTTTACCAACAAACATGGTATATGCATGAGGGGGAGAGAGGGAGGGAGGGAGGGAGGGAGAGAGAGAGAGAGAGAGAGAGAGAGAGAGAGAGAGAGAGAGAGAGAGAGAGAGAGAGAGCGTGTTGAAGTATGAAATGATCAGCATGTTGAACACACTTATTGATCAATGGAACAACACCATAAACGGCACCACAGCTTCTGATTACATTTTCAGCTTCGACCACCCCCCACCCCCCAATTTCTTTCCTCGTAACTCACTTCCTCACGCATGCCTTCCATGAATCTGTTCTTGCCCGCCCTTAGTCACCGCGAGCCCAAAATTCAAAAGTTTCTAGAAGGAACCCCGCTGCAACCATCATCCCATGTTAACGAAGGAAGTAAAAGTCGCAGACTTTGAGATCAAGCCGCAGGCTCCCGTGTCTCGCTGTGGGCAGCAAAGCTCTTCTTATAGTATTCTACAACGATACTAGAGTAGGCTTCGGCATTTTTATATTCAAACACGGGCTTCTGTGCATCAAGCTTAAGCAGACAGCAACGGTTAGGTTTGATGCATGGTATGAAATTCCATGGTGTGATGCAGAGCTACGTTCTTGCAGTTTCTGATACTCAGTCTGGGGGGGGGGGGGGAAGGGAGGACGTCGGTGTTTTCCCTGGTAACCTTGGTCTGATTGTAGCTGTATCAAGCATGTTGACACAGACATCCTCGCCACACAACAATCACCACAGTCTCTAACGTAGCAGACAGTAAAGTAACCAACCTCCCACACCATTCTGAAGTTCCAAGTAATATCAGTACAATGACAAATCTCCCCATGCATCTTCACAAATCTTTGCTCGCAACTTACTCCTTCGTAGGAGAGTATACACCGAGGTCAAGTGGGCACGCACGCATTCCATCGCACGGACTTTAATACACCCAGCAAAGTTCTAGGTTCCTGCTGCCATCTTCATCCCCGATCGCCCAGGATTGTGCTCAGTTACCCGGGAAGACAAACGTGCGCCTAAGGCAACAAATGGGCGCAACCCTGTAAGAGAGAGAGAGAGAGAGAGAGAGAGAGAGAGAGAGAGAGACAGACAGACAGACAGACAGACACACAGACATATAGCATCTTAATGCATGTTGTGCCTTCCACAGCTAACCACTAGCATTATGACTGTCCCAAGAGATCAAACAACATCCTTGGCCAACAGAACTTGTAAGACGAACTAACAGAACATGAAGACACCAAAAATAACATGTTAAAAAACACTACGGAAAAATAAACACAAAAGAAAAAGACATTGGTCACGCGTTTTTACTAAATTTGGATGCATCGTAACAGGGTGGTAGACCTTAAGTATCTCCCTACAAAAAATCGCTACTAACATTTTTAAATAGAACTGTAATTGAATGAAAAAGCTGTTTTGCGGTCATTATAGTAGTACCATGTCACACGCACACACACACACACACACACGCACACACACACACACACACACACCCACACACACCGGCACATAAGCAACACGCACGCATGCGTTCTCTCATCACTTATTCTATTAATCTATTTTCGCTGCCAAAGAAATCCAATTTTTGGACTTCGGTATCTGATGAACCTGTTCCCAGCTAAAGAGTGCATTTGATTGTTACCTTAATTGGACGAATTGAAAAGGGTCAACGACGACGAAGAAGAAGAAGATGATGATGATGATGACGGTGATGATGACGACGACGAGACGACGACGATGATGATGATGATGATGGTGATGATGATGATGATGATGATGATGATGATGATGATGATGATGATGATGATGATGATGATGATAATGTGTGACGACACGAGTTTCAGATAGCAGGGAGAACTATACTTTGTACGAAGTTGCACTTCTCTGTTATGTAGTGTACATAGAATAGCTTGACCGGTTTCCTTATTGCTTACGAAAGAGTGCAGTATCGTAAAGTCCGTGCGTAACGTAGAAGACAGGGGTAGGCTAAATACAGAACAGGGCTATGCATAATAGAAATATGTATACTGACGAGAGCTCGACGGTTTGCTTGTGGCCGGGTGCATTTGGTAGGGCAGAGTGGTTTGAGATGCTTTTGCGAAGAGGTCAATTCTAGCCAGGCAGCAACCCTGTGACAGAGGTCATAGTAGTATAGGTTTCTGTGTGGAAGGGTGTGATATTGTTTATACAAGCCACCCAAGGTCTTACGCCCTCGTCGGGGTAAGGATGCTTAGAATTGGAAAGAGGAGGAATATTAACTGCCATTTATAAGGGAATGTAGAGTTGTTTTCCTAAGGTGTGTGTGGTTCTCTATTGAACACCCACCGAGACTTAGCTTCTGTGACAGAAGTAAGGTGACCTCGTCCTCATTTATAAGAGTTATTTGGTTGAGTGAAATAACCAGCAATAGCCAGAGACAAAGTAACTCTCAAAGACTAACCATCTGTATTGTGACAGTGCTGTGTTGTGTTGTGTTGTGGGGAGGAAGGTGTATCACAAGCCGGGGCCTATAAGGTGAGTAAACCCTGTGATCTAATTTCCTAGTGGCCGCACTCTGAGACTGCGTACGCGTATGAATGGTGATGAATGTGGGGGAAGGGGATGTATTTTAGGATGCATAATGATTTTTATTGATTTTATATGATTTTCTTATGATTTTCTTATTGTGTATATGATGGAGAAATGTCGTTGCTGCTGTTGTTGTAAAAGTGGGTCAAAGGCGACGATGGGGAATGTAGAGAGGGAGAGAGAGAGAGAGAGAGAGGGTGGGGGAGTATGTATGGAGAGAGGGGTAATTGTAATATACTAGAGAGGCATGAAGGAAATGATGATTATAAAGGAAGCATGTTTACAGTATAGTACGTCAAGACAGTATGAATGAAGGGAGATAATCGTGATGTGTTATAACAGTTGGGAGTGATGATGATGATGAAGGGAGATGGAATGTATCAGGACTGTGTGATGAAGTGTGGTTGCAATAATTATGTATATTTATATAAATGTCTGTGTTATAGAAGATATGAATTATTAAGCATCAAAGGTTGATTTATATTATTGAAATGTATGCATAGCATTTTGTATTATTATCATTGTATGCATAAACAGGTCAAGATGGCGGACGGAGGACGGCGTGTTATATTATATAGTGTTTATGTTTGTAGGCAGACTGTTAAGACTGTGTATCTGCTTACAGGTTTGGGCTGTTGATGTTGTACCTGATGTTCTGTTGACGTTACTGATGCTCTGATGTCTGATGTTGTTGACGGTACCTGTTATCGTCCGTGTTTACGCTGATTAATTTCTGGCCAGCCTGGGTTTTGACGTTGCCTCTACAGCAGGGGAGTGTGGTGGTGGTCTCTGCCACTGCTGCGTGTTTTGCCTCCGTGTCGAGGCATTATTATTACAGGGATTACACACACCTAATTCACGCACACACAGACTTGCACTGCGCCACACCTAAAAACATATTTCATTTAGTTGTAGAGAATCATCCACTATATTGTGAAAGAGACTGTTTAGCTCACTCTGAGCTACTTGACAAAACATTTGAACAGTGCTTCAGTTCTACAGCTTCACCTGGACAATAGTTCGAAGATTAAAGATTCATAACACCATCATTTCTTATTTGAAGATTTATATTTCGGATTGATTTACTGATTGCGATTTCGTTGTACACATTTTTGTAAAGAAACTGTTGCTGTTTAGTTCTGTTTGGGGTTAAACAAGGGGAGGTAATTGTTAGTTAATATTGGGACGGGGGTCTTGATAGGGGTGGAGGGTGGTTAGTCTCCCATTTGTCCTGTGCGTGTATGTTAATTGTTGAATAAAAGAGTGTGATTGTATTCTGGCACTTTGTGTTAGTTTATTTTGTTTGAGTTTTTATTCCTTTCACTCGCTTTATGTGCTGACGTCACGGAACCCGCACGGGTGACGTGACATTTTGGTGTCAGAAGTGGGATAAACTCATTTTATTTTGTTAAGGTAGTGCCAGATGTGTATGTTGTGTGCTCGAGTTGTTGTGTGAAAGGGTACGCAGCGGGCGGTTGGCGGGAGTGTGGGTGTGTTGCACTAGGGATCACACTCGGAGTGCAAGCATTAACGGGGAATTGGATTGCAGGGTTCACTTGCTCGCCTTTAGGGGTACGACGGTGAACGATTCCTCGGCTCCTGTGACTGTTGTGTTGCGTATTCGTTCCGTTAGGTGTTTGTATCAGTTAAGTGTTATTTGTTTTGTGTATTACTAACATTTGCACTTCCCCTCTTTTTCAACGTGGCTACGCGAGATGCCCGAGCCGCGATGCGCCGCGACGCTAGGACCCGTAAGGAGGAAGCTGAGCAAGAGGAGCAGGACTTCGGTGATGACGGCTCAGTGACAGGGTTGCTGGATGAGGCTTCCGCAGTGAGTACTCAAATGACTATGCCTAAGATGTATGCCAAATCACCCGGTGCACAGGGCAGGGTCGAGGTCGCGCTCAGCGATAGCGAGAGGTTTAGACAGATTGGGGAAGGTCTGGGTCTCAGAGACGGGGCGTTGGCGCAGTACGTCATGGGCGAGATGAGAAGAGAAGAAGAGCGCAGAGAGAGAGAAGAAGAGAAGAGGGAAGAGAGATTAGTCAGGGAGGAGGAGAAGAGGGAGAGAATGAGGAGGGAGGCAGCAGAGAGAGTAGCCAGGGAGGAGGAAAAGAGAGAGAGGGAAGAAGATCGTAGACGCCTAGAAGCTAGATTAGAAGATGAGAGGGAAGACCGGCGTCGGTTGGAACAGAGGTTAGAGGACGAGAGGAGGGAGGAGAGAGCAGCTAAGGAAGAGGAAAGAAGAATGTTTGAGATGAGGCTAGAGGAGGAACGAAGAGCCAGAGATGAAGACAGAGCTGATCAGAGGGAGAATAGGGCTAGAGACGGAGGGGCAAATTACTCAGTGAAACTGAAACCCTTGGAGGAGAGAGAGGATGTAGAGGCTTACCTCCAGATGTTCGAACGAGTGGCTGAGATTCAGGGTTGGAGGAGGGAGGTATGGGCGGTTAGGCTAGCGCCTTTGTTACAAGGGGAAGCCCGGGATACCTACCGTCGCCTAACGCCTGAGCAAGCCCAGGACTTCGACACCGTGCGAAACGCTCTGTTGAAACGCTTTAGGAAGGACGCCGACTACTATCGCAGGCAATTCCGAGAGGCCAAGAAAGAAGCTGCAGAAACGTTTCCTCAGCTAGTAGTGAGACTAGGGTCGTTGGTAAAGAAATGGTTTTCACTCGCAGGCAAAGACATCACCGACGTAGAGCAGGTATTGGACACCTTCGTTGGAGAGCAGCTTTTCTCCATAATGACCACAGAGTTGGAAATCTATGTGAGGGAGAATCTACCGACAACGAGCCATGCCGCAGCAGAGTTAGCACAGCGTGTGGTAGACGCCAAGCGGGCAGCGTCAGCACCGGCACCCGTACTACCCAGTCAGCGACGTAGTTTTCCCAGACGACCGGAGGCTCCTCAGCAACCTAGCAACCTGGGAAGTCAGGGTCAGAAGGTAGGGAGGACGGAAGGGGGTTGTGGGGTACGTCGTTGCTACCGATGTGGGTCGGAAAAGCACGTGGTCAAGGACTGCAAGGTCAAACCTCAGACAGTAGGCCAGGTTACGGTGGGACGGACTATTTCCACGGAGACCGCACCTCGGGCTAGCGTGTGCGCAATCAAACCTTAAGATTCATGGGGCCAAGGTAGGGCGAACGGGCAGGACGTTCGGGTATTGAGAGATACGGGGGCGGAGATAGGGGCAGTCGCGGGCAGGTTAGTCAAACCAGCGGATTTGACGGGCCGGACTGTCGAGATTTGCTTGGCGAATCGATCGAACATGGGTCTGTTACCTACAGCTTGGGTGGAGTTGGATTGTGCGCTGGTCAGGGGGAGAGTGGAGCTGGTGGTTTTCGAGGACGGGCCCGATATCATCCTGGGTAACTGGGTAACGTTTGATAGCGGGGAAAAGAGTCCTGTTTCCTTGTTCGGAGGTGAGTGCGCGATGGCTGCAGCAGTGCAGACCCGGGCGCAGGTGAAGGCCGAGAAGAAGAGGGAGGTACCATTAGCAGTAGTTGAACCATCCCAGATCTCTGTTAGTACCCCAGAACTCATCAAGATGCAAGAGACCGACGAGACGCTCGCGAAGGCGAGAACGTTGGCACAGAGTGGTGGGGCGATAGCGTCAGGTAGGGCGTCGGCAGAGTTTCGCAAGAAGAAGGGGGTGTTGTACCGGGTGCACACTAAGAGAGGTAGCCAGGTAACGCAACTGGTAGTCCCGAAACAGTTGAGGGGGGGGGGATCCTTCAGTTGGCTCATGATCCACCCATGGCTGGGCATTTGGGAGGGAAACGTACGAGGGAGCGGATCTGGGGAACATTCTATTGACCAGGGATGTGTGCCGAAGTACGGAGGTACTGCGCCAGTTGTCCAGAATGTCAGAAGGTAGTACCGAGGGGAAGAGTGAGAAAGGTGCCACTACAGCAACTTCCGCTGGTGGACGAACCGTTCCAGAGGGTGGCCGTAGACATTGTGGGACCCATCAAACCCAAGTCAGATCGGGGTAACATGTATATCCTAGTGGTTGTAGACTATGCCACACGCTACCCCGAGGCTGTACCGCTCAAGGGCATAGAGGCAGAGAGGGTGGCAGAAGCGCTGTGGGAGATTTGGTCGAGGGTGGGCGTTCCTAGGGAAGTTTTGACAGACCAAGGGACGCAATTCATGTCTGAAGTCATGCGGGAGATGAACAGACTACTGTCGATCCACGGGAAAGCCACCACGCCGTATCATCCACAGTGCAACGGACTGGTTGAGCGATTCAACGGGACGCTAGTGTCCATGCTCAAGAAGTTAGCAACAGAGCAACCTACAGCGTGGGACCGCTACATTCCAGCGCTACTATTTGCATATCGAGAAGTAGCACAAGAGTCCACAGGTTTCTCTCCTTTCGAGCTTCTGTATGGAAAGACCGTGCGAGGACCGATGGCTGTGTTGCGAGACCTCTGGACCAAGGAGATACAAGAGGAAGAGGTGAAACTGAGTAGCCAGTATGTGGTAGACTTGCGTAATCGCATCGAAGAGACGTGCAAGTTGGCGCAAGGAAACCTCAGAACCGCGTCAGCCAAGCAGAAGCGGCACTTCGACAAGAAAGCGAAACGGCGTTTGTTCAACGCGGGGGATCAAGTGTTGCTGCTGTTGCCAGAAAAGCACAACAAGTTGCAACTAGCATGGCGAGGACCATACGAGGTGATCGAACGCGTGGGAGAGTGCGATTACCGGATCAGGATGCGTGGAAAAAGTAAACTATACCACGCTAATCTCTTGAAGAAATTCCATACCAGGGCGACGGTGGCCACGATCGTCGTGGACGACGAAGGGGTAGAGGAGGAGGAAACTATGCCAGGGATTGGGGATATTCCCGTGATCACCTTGACAGCATCAGAGACGCCCCGCGACGTGAAGATGGATGACAATTGCCCAGAAATACGGGAGGAATTGCAGGAACTGGTGTGGCAGTTTGAGGATGTCCTCACCGACTTGCCACTACGCACTACACTGGACGTGTGCGAGATACGAGTGGATAGCGACATTCCAGTGAGGACGCGGCAGTACCCACTACCCCATTCGCATCACGAAACCATTAAGAAGGAAGTGGAAGCGATGTTAGCTATGGGCGTTATTGAGAGGGCCAGTTCGCCATACAGCTCGCCCATCGTGTTGGTGAAGAAGAAGGAGGGTACGATGCGTTTCTGCGTGGATTTCCGCAAACTGAACAAACATGTAGTATTCGACGCAGAACCATTACCGAACATCGACTACCTGTTTTCCAAACTGTCAGGGGCCAAGTATCTCACCAAGATCGACTTGACCAAAGGTTACTGGCAAGTGCCTATGAACAAGGGAGACAAAGCGAAGACGGCATTTACAACGCCGGAGGGGCAGTTCCAGTGGACTGTAATGCCATTCGGGCTGAAGACGGCGGGAGCGGTCTTTTCTCGAATGATGAGGAAGTTACTAGCGCCCCTGGGAATGTCGGAGATCGACAATTTCGTCGACGACCTGTTGGTAGCCACCATTACCAAGCAGAGACACCTGGAATGCCTGGCACGTCTGTTCCTTAGGTTGCGTGAGGTGCAGCTATCCGCCAAACCATCAAAGTGCTACTTGGGGTTCCGAAGAGTGGAGTACCTTGGGCACGTGGTCGGACAGGGAGAAATTCGTCCCGAGGTGTCAAAGATGGAGAGAATCCGAGATGCACCGCGACCAACGACCAAGCGGCAAGTGCGCTCATTTTTGGGTTTAGCCGGATACTACAGGCGGTTCATACCCAACTTTTCGGCGATTGCTTCACCACTACACGATCTGACCAAGGGAGGCAAACCAGGGGCGGTACAATGGACCGAAGCATGCGAAGCTGCATTTTGCACCCTGAAGGAGAAGCTGTGCTCTGACCCTGTGTGCTGTCTACCGGACTTCGCCCTACCATTCGTATTACAGACAGATGCGTCGGAGGATGGAGTAGGGGCCATTTTGAGCCAGGACAGGGGACAGGGACTGCAGCCCATTGCGTGTGCAAGCAAGAAACTGTCGAAACCAGAAAGGAACTATTCGACCATTGAAAGGGAGTGTCTAGCGTTGGTGTGGGGTGTGCAGAAGTTCAGTCAATACCTGTACGGACGTACTTTCGTAGTGCAGACTGACCACACGCCACTGCAGTACCTACAGCAGGTGAAGAACACCAACAGCCGACTGATGAAATGGGCACTTCAGCTGCAACCTTTCTCAATGTCTGTAGAGCACATTTCTGGGAAGGACAACGTTCCAGCAGATTTCCTCAGCAGGAACGCTCAGTAGGTAGAGTAGGAAAATTCGCGTCGTAGTTAAGGTTCTTCAAGGTGTTAAGAACTGGGGGGGGGGGGGGGGGGCTGTGTGACGACACGAGTTTCAGATAGCAGGGAGAACTATACTTTGTACGAAGTTGCACTTCTCTGTTATGTAGTGTACATAGAATAGCTTGACCGGTTTCCTTATTGCGTACGAAAGAGTGCAGTATCGTAAAGTCCGTGCGTAACGTAGAAGACAGGGGTAGGCTAAATACAGAACAGGGCTATGCATAATAGAAATATGTATACTGACGAGAGCTCGACAGTTTGCTTGTGGCCGGGTGCATTTGGTAGGGCAGAGTGGTTTGAGATGCTTTTGGGAAGAGGTCAATTCTAGCCAGGCAGCAACCCTGTGACAGAGGTCATAGTAGTATAGGTTTCTGTGTGGAAGGGTGTGATATTGTTTATACAAGCCACCCAAGGTCTTACGCCCTCGTCGGGGTAAGGATGCTTAGAATTGGAAAGAGGAGGAATATTAACTGCCATTTATAAGGGAATGTAGAGTTGTTTTCCTAAGGTGTGTGTGGTTCTCTATTGAACACCCACCGAGACTTAGCTTCTGTGACAGAAGTAAGGTGACCTCGTCCTCATTTATAAGTGTTATTTGGTTGAGTGAAATAACCAGCAATAGCCAGAGACAAAGTAACTCTCAAAGACTAACCATCTGTATTGTGACAGTGCTGTGTTGTGTTGTGTTGTGGGGAGGAAGGTGTATCACAAGCCGGGGCCTATAAGGTGAGTAAACCCTGTGATCTAATTTCCTAGTGGCCGCACTCTGAGACTGCGTACGCGTATGAATGGTGATGAATGTGGGGGAAGGGGATGTATTTTAGGATGCATAATGATTTTTATTGATTTTATATGATTTTCTTATGATTTTCTTATTGTGTATATGATGGAGAAATGTCGTTGCTGCTGTTGTTGTAAAAGTGGGTCAAAGGCGATGATGGGGAATGTAGAGAGGGAGAGAGAGAGAGAGAGAGAGGGTGGGGGAGTATGTATGGAGAGAGGGGTAATTGTAATATACTAGAGAGGCATGAAGGAAATGATGATTATAAAGGAAGCATGTTTACAGTATAGTACGTCAAGACAGTATGAATGAAGGGAGATAATCGTGATGTGTTATAACAGTTGGGATTGATGATGATGATGAAGGGAGATGGAATGTATCAGGACTGTGTGATGAAGTGTGGTTGCAATAATTATGTATATTTATATAAATTTCTGTGTTATAGAAGATATGAATTATTAAGCATCAAAGGTTGATTTATATTATTGAAATGTATGCATAGCATTTTGTATTATTATCATTGTATGCATAAACAGGTCAAGATGGCGGACGGAGGACGGCGTGTTATATTATATAGTGTTTATGTTTGTAGGCAGACTGTTAAGACTGTGTATCTGCTTACAGGTTTGGGCTGTTGATGTTGTACCTGATGTTCTGTTGACGTTACTGATGCTCTGATGTCTGATGTTGTTGACGGTACCTGTTATCGTCCGTGTTTACGCTGATTAATTTCTGGCCAGCCTGGGTTTTGACGTTGCCTCTACAGCAGGGGAGTGTGGTGGTGGTCTCTGCCACTGCTGCGTGTTTTGCCTCCGTGTCGAGGCATTATTATTACAGGGATTACACACACCTAATTCACGCACACACAGACTTGCACTGCGCCACACCTAAAAACCTATTTCATTTAGTTGTAGAGAATCATCCACTATATTGTGAAAGAGACTGTTTAGCTCACTCTGAGCTACTTGACAAAACATTTGAACAGTGCTTCAGTTCTACAGCTTCACCTGGACAATAGTTCGAAGATTAAAGATTCATAACACCATCATTTCTTATTTGAAGATTTATATTTCGGATTGATTTACTGATTGTGATTTCGTTGTACACATTTTTGTAAAGAAACTGTTGCTGTTTAGTTCTGTTTGGGGTTAAACAAGGGGAGGTAATTGTTAGTTAATATTGGGACGGGGGTCTTGATAGGGGTGGAGGGTGGTTAGTCTCCCATTTGTCCTGTGCGTGTATGTTAATTGTTGAATAAAAGAGTGTGATTGTATTCTGGCACTTTGTGTTAGTTTATTTTGTTTGAGTTTTTATTCCTTTCACTCGCTTTATGTGCTGACGTCACGAAACCCGCACGGGTGACGTGACATAAGGAGTAGGCGGAGCAGCAGCAACAGCAGAAGAAAAAGAAGTAGACAAAGAAGAAGAGGGGAAGCAGCAGCAGGTGCAGCAGCCGCATATGTAGAAGAAGAAGATGCTTGGCATTGATGATGAAATAAATCGAGGAGAAGGCTGAAAAGGTAGAAGGATTAGAAGGAGGAAATGGATGGATTCAGTTATCTGATTAATCTGCTAAACTTAATGCTCCGAGCTAAAAAGTAAATTCCACTGTCCTTCTAATTAGATAACGTGGACGTAATGAAAGGAGGAGAATAGAAAGAAGGAAGACAAGAAGAAATTCCCCAAAGAAGAAGATAAAGAGGATGAAACGGAAGACAGAGAAGTGTGGGAATGAACAGATAGAAGGAGACGAAATTTTGTTTACCAACAACAACCATCATCATCATCCTCATCATCATCATCATCTGACATATCATACTGGATGCTATATACGCGAAGTCAGCAATCAAGCGCAAAACGTTACCAACAGTACATATGTTGGTATGTTATTTATTTATTTATTTAATCGTTCTTATATAGCGCTTTTCCAGCTCAAGAGCTGCTCAAAGCGCTGGCCGATACAGGATCTAACTCAAGGCGCCCGAGACGCCCACCCGCAGCCTTTGGGCGCATGGTCTGACGCCCGGACAACTGAGCACAATCCTGGGCAGCCAGGGATGGGGGAGAAGGACCTAGGTGCATGCTGGGTGTGTTCTTGTCACCGGCACTCACCCGTCTAGAACATGAGCGTCAGGATCTTTAAAGTCCGTTATGATGGAATGTATGCGACACAGACTAGACCTCGGTTTATACTCTCATCCGAAGGAGTAGGAAAACAGGAGTAAAGTGTCTTTCCCAGGGACACAACACAATGGCCCGGCCAGGGCTCGAACCCGGGACCTTCAGATCCGCAAGCCGAAGCACTACCATTAGACCACAGTGCCTCCCGGTCGCACGATGGCAGACTTGAAACAGACTTGTTTTCCAGGTTGCAGCGGGTAATAGTGCGTTTATTCTTTTGAGGAAGAGACAGAGAGAGCAGAGAACAGCGTAGTGATCAGACTCAAGATCTTGGGATACAATGACATGAGACAGACACAGTGGATGATGTGTTCAGACCGAGGGTATGTAGGTTCACAAACAAATTGTGTAAGGCTATATATGAATATGGAGGTTGTGACAGATGCGTTTAGTTTTCCAGTGTTCAGGTTGGTTAAAATGAATGTTGAGGTCGCCTAGAATGATGAGTTTGCCAGGTTTGGAGGAGTAAAGGTCTAGAATAGATTGAATGTCTTCATGAAACATAGCAGGTCTGAGTTGGTTTTGGGGACTGGATTGAGGAAAGTAAATGCAGATAAAGATGATGTTTTGGCCATGGATATTGAAAGTGGCCTCAACGAATTTGAAGGAGTCGTGGGCAAAGGGCAGCAGCTGTGAAAAGGTTAAATGGATGAAGTTTCTGTTAATGAGGGAACAAAGCAAATAACTTTTCGATTATTTAGAAATGGCTTCGTTATTAGAGAACCGATTGATTCAAACGATATTTACTTCCGCATCTATCGGACAATAATAAATCTGTATTGTACTGTATTGTATTACATTGCATTTCAGTCTTAGGTCTATCTAACGAAAAGTCGTTCTTGCGCATCTAATCTAACAGAGCTAATCTAACATCCACTTGTATAGATAGCGCAGACATCCATGCTAAAGGTGTTAAATTAAACCTTGTGGAATCTTGCGCCCATGTTATCCACATCCAAAATCAAGCAAGGCGGCAATCATCATCATCATCAGCAGCAGCAGCAGCAGCATCGTCATCATCACCATCATCATCAAGATCACGACTGCATTACTACCATCATGATCATGATCATCATCAGAATCATCATCACCACCATTATCAGCAGCAGCATTTTTTTTACAATGTTCTCCTGGCTCTATATTTTCAGAACCGGAGAAGTAACAACGGCGAAAGAAAAGAGATTTACATTGTCCTCATAAAGCTGGTCCTAAAAAGGGGGAAATCAATTCCCTTACAACTCCCTATGACCGAAAGACGAACAGGCAAACATTTTAAAGTTTTTACCGATGCAAAATTTAACGCAAACTTTATTGAACTGAATTACATTGAACCATATATGGTGATTTGATTTTCAAAGTGGCCTCGGTCTAGATAATAATTACTGTTGTAATCAGAAATCAGCTTACTGTGAACCAAATCAGTCAGCAATCTCTCGACAGAAAAAAAGTTCGCTAGCCCAAAAACAAGGAACCGCGCGGTACCCACAACTGCATCGCCTCTTTCCATTTCACTGTTGAATAAAATCAGTAGCGATATCTTGGCAGAAAAGACCGTCAGTGTGATCGTGACTTCGTGACATTTGTGCCTTCAAAGATGATGGAGCAGAAAGGGAAGACTCCCGACATGTCGATTTCCACAGCACTGCATCTCTTTCCCGGAATAGTCAAGACTTTGCTCATGAAAACATGCAGAGTCTCTGTGACTTTCCACACTTTTGATCAGGATACTATAGACTCTCCGAGATTTAAACTAAATGTACAATTAAACAAACAATGCATAAAGACTCTTTAAGACTGTTACACTCGTTGTTGGTTTTTTACCAGTAGTTTATTCAGCCCCGATGCTTGAATCCTGATAAGTGTAACTCAGATTCCTTTATTCACGTAACCTGTTCACTCAGCAACAAGGCAGGAGTCGTCGTATGAATTTTTCCAACTTTATTCAGCGTATATCAACAACTGCATACAATCGCTCAATCGCTTTTCCACTTTCACAACTATCAACTCTCAACTTTGCGGAACTCTATATAGTCTTTCTATACTCCAGGGAACGTTCGAACGTTCAAACGTGACGCAATTACAACCAATCAGAATAAACTTCGTCATCACTGTCTTACGCCATACAACTTTCTTCAACCTAAAGGAAACTCTCAATTACTATTGGATCTATCTAGATGCTTCGATCGATAGTAAACAAGCATTCTCCAATAATATCGACCAACGAAAACCATTATACCAAGCTTCCTCTAACAACAATGCAAAATCAAATCAAAGGTAAATACACTCTATTATTGCATGCCCTGCAAAACAAAACGCTCGGATCTATCGTGCGCTTCTCACACGTACTATCGTGCGCTTCTCACACGTACTATCGTGCGCGTCGCAAACGTAACAGAGACTGATGTGAATACAGACTTTTTAAGTGAACGCGTACAAGCTCTGTAAGACTTTCGCACATGTTAGTTAGTCAGCCTTTTTTATATAGGCGGGTCCAGCGGACGGCAAAGAGCCGAATTAGGACCACTTGGCGTTGGATACTTTTAAAATAACAGAACACAAGCTGTATGATCCGAAGTCTCATCTTTTTACCACAATCCACAATCTCCTAAATATAACAGTATGGTATAATAGGTAATGTAATATTTTGATTTTTTTTATTTAACTTTCGTATCTTTTATATTTCTCTCTACCCCCCCTACCCCCCATCCTCCCTCCTCCCTCTCTCTGCCCTTTCGCCAGTCAGAACTAGCCCAAAGAAATCATACAGACTCTCGAGACTTCCTAGAACATATTCGCTTTAAAAATAATAATAATAATAATAATAATAATAATAATAATAATAATAATAATAATAATAATAATAATAATAATAATAATAAATAAATAAATAAATAAATAAATAAATAAATAAATAAATAAATAAATAACATACAACCCATTTGATACGCGCTGGCAGCTTCTGATAATATTGACTTCAGTCAGAAAAGCACAGAGAGTGCATGCTTGAAACTTTTGAGAATATAACTCTACACGGAATGTTCCAGCCTTTCAAAAATATAGGCATCACTCAGGAAAGGCACACAAAGGCTGGCCGAGGCATGCTCACAAGCCTGGAAAAATTCTGACATTCAATGCAGACCGACAGACCCTGACAACACAAGACAAATCATGATAACACAAGCGAGAGGGAGAGAGAGAGGGGGGGGATGAGACAGACAGACCGACAGATAGGGGCAGACAAACAGACAGAAAGAATCAGTTTGATGAGGAAATGTTTTAAAAAACAACTCTTGCTTGGTTGGTTATGGACATAATCCCCCTGTACTCATACTTACATGTAAGTAATAATATCAATATACATTTTAACGATAAAAAAACCAAATTAAATTCATGATATTAAAAGGTATGGAAGAAGACTTTGGGCAGTTCTCAATGGCCCATAGTTCCATAAAGCGACCGTCTTGACCACGCCACATACAAATAACGGATAACTTTGAGATGTGACGGGGTATCAAAATATGAGAAAGACCGATCGAGAGATTGACCGTATTCGGGATAACAAAGTGCCTGGGTCAAGGACTGGAAGGGTGAGAACACGCGAGAGAGAGAAAGAGAGAGAGACAGAGAGACGTTTATGCGCATACACACACACACACACACACACACCCACACACACACACACACACACACACCCAAACACACACCCCGGCAAAAAATGAATGAATGAACATTGACGTTTAACGTCTACACCCACCATTGGCGATATGGCAGACGGGGATAACCATCCAAGGGATGAAGGGGTAGGGACCTGAACCAACACTAAACCAGCAGAGCAATCACACCGCTAAGATGGACAGTGACAGTGACCACTTGTTTATTTGCCCACGAAGGGATTCGAACCTGGGTTCATCTGTGTGCCAGGCGAACGCTCTACCACTGCACAGCGGCAAAAGCCCACAAACAGACAGGGAAATGAAGAGGGATGCACAGTGACATTATCGGCGAATGGCAAAATCACAGGCGTTGAGGGCGATTGCAATCAAAGTGTTTTTTTTTTTCTCCGAAATATCCCCTTGATGGACAGAAGGGGCTAGCAGGGATGAAACGCCGTGACATATCGACATCAGCTACTCCATTAAATCGCTCACCCACATCAACATCTATGACCAGGCCACTCCTTCCTCTCTTCTTATTCTTCCTGATCCTTTTTTCCTTTCCTACTCTTCCTCCTCGTCCTCTAGCTCTTCCTTCTTCTTCTCCTCCTCTTCCGCCTTTGTTTCTTCTTCTTCGTCTCCTTCTTCCTTTTTTTTTGCTGCTTCTGCTTCTTCTTCTTCTTCGTGACATACCGACATCAAAAACGTCCACACGATCCAACACAGCGTCCCGGTTCTGTCCACTCAACCTTTGTATGCGTCCGTTCATTGCCTCTTCTGTAGGGTGGTTGAAAAAAGTTATTCCCTATTGAAAATTTACCTATAACTTTGTACATAGCACTGCATTTACATGTAACAAAAACCTATCTTGATCCTTACAGTGGTACAATGCAATTGCTGATTTCCGATTTTATCTCAAAGTGACGAGAGCAGCCCGTAATGGCCCGTTGCCTGACACTTGTCTTATGTCTAATTATGTCTTATGTCTTCTTATGTCTCATGGCACGCTTTCGCAGTGTTAGGCGGCGGCTCATCGTGGGTTACCTAATGTTGAACTGCTTACACACACACACGCACACCCACACACACACACACACACACACGCACACCCACACACACACACACACAAACACGCACGCACTCACGCAACACCCCCTCCTTCCTTCCCACACACACTTGGCATCCATAATAACAACAACGATACTAATAATAATAATAATAATAATAATAATAATAATAATAATAATAATAATAATAATAATAATATTAATAATAATAATATTAATAATAATATTTAAAAAACCGGATGCTATCACGCGCTTCAATCGAACTCAAAGCGCGGCCTTCGGAAAAGATATCTATTAAAGAAGTCAAAATAGAAATCAATGTTTAGTTTTGAAATGTGTATATTGACTTCATCCAATACCATTATTGAAGGGAGGGAGGAAATCGGAGTACCCGGAGAAAACCCCAGGTGTCCTGAAAAGTCACGTACGTAAGGTAAGTCACGCAAGATATTCCCACGCGCGGTTCGAACCCCCGGCCTTCGGCATAGGAATCCACTGAACTAACAGCCATTCCATGCTTACAAAAACGTCAAAAAAGCTCTTGAAAGCGCATACAGATCTGGCAATTAACCGTTCATCCTGAAATCTGCATATTGCTCAGACCTTTCTTTTTCTCATCCAAAAGTGCTCTTGTATGCAGGGGGCTGATCTGGCAATGAAGAATTTAAAACATCTGGCAAACAAAAACACAAAAAAAAAACAACAACGGATAATAACTTACATCACACAGATGTCTGACAAACTAAAAAAAAAAACATCTACACTCAAAAGACCTGGCACATTTTTTGTTGTTGTTTTTAAACGTCTGGATTCTGTATGCGGCAAATATAAAGTCTGGCATCCAGAAAACAGTACAAGACCTACTTACAAATAACAAGAAAAAAAACAACCTCTCTGGAATTCAAAACACAGGGCAAGTCTGGCATTACAAATACAACTCTGGCATCCAAACTAGGAACATAAGCTGTACCAGGCGAACCCGCCTAGTGCCACACACAATCATTATTCAATGCTTTTCACTCGGTTCCAGGAAATGACCAGTTCTACTACATTTGAATACCCCATTCTCCTTGCTGCCAGCAATATGTAGCTCGCTTTCTGAAAGGATACTTTGGTTGGTGCTCGGAAAGAGATACACTAGAACGATCTTTTTATCAATGCAGAACAGACACCAACAGTTTGTGGGGCCGGGTAGCTCAGTTGGTAGAGCGTCTTACTAGTAACCGAAAGGTACCTGGTTCGAATCCCGGATTGGCCAATGTGTGACCATATTATTTTCCCCTTACCTTCAACTGGTTCGCTGGTGTTAGAATAATGTGACCAGTAGTCGCCTATACGCTTCGGTGTCGTGTGACTATAATCTACAGTTATTTACCAACAGTTTTATTTTGCTCTAGTCAAGTTATGTCAATTATACATCTTTATTACCAACAATGGATGGAACAACAAATATCAAATTAGGCTCCTAGGCCAGGGGGGGAAGGGGAAAGGGAGGCGGCGTATATCCAGACATGTGGGGGGGGGGGGGTGGCGATGGATGGGGAGACGACGGGGGATAAGGACACACAAGATATGCGTATTAACAGCAAGAACGGCACTATATTACTGAAATAAATGAAACAGTAGCATCTAACTGCACATATAAACATGAAAAACAAAAAAATTAAATTAAAAAGTGACGGTACTGGATCTTATGAAAGTAAACAATGTTCAAGCATTTGTGACATCTACATACCTAGAAAATATGCACTCTAAAGAACACGCGCATAAAGATGCAAGAACAACAACTGCTTTGAGCGAATCGTTCTGGGCCAGCTTAAGCAGCATACACAACATCAACTTGACCCACACCAATTCGCATACAAGCAAAACAGATCCACTGACGACGCAACACTGACCCTACTCAACAATGCATACAATAACCTAGAAAAACCTGGCTCGTTCGTTCGCATCCTATTCATTGATTTTTCTTCTGCATTTAACACTACTCAACCTCACCTGATGGCAATGAAGCTCCTGGAGCTCCATGTCGACCCTAAACTAATTCTCATCACCAGTTTTCTCACCAATAGAACTCAAGCCGTTTCCTTTCAACACTCTCTCTCTCTGGCACCCTAAAAACTTCTACTGGCTCTCCTCAAGGTACTGTTCTGTCACCGATTCTGTTCACCCTCTACACTAATGACTGTACTGGCTTTGATTCCTCACCTCTCATCAAATACTCCGACGACACCACTCTCGAAGACCTTTCCAATTCTGACACTGTCTACTTTCAACAAGTTAACCGCTTCTGCACATGGTGCAAAGACAACTTTCTTGACCTTAACGTGACGAAGACAAAAGAAATGACGATCGACTTCCGACGAGACCCCACCCCCACCCCCGACCTGTACATAGACGGTGCGAAAGTGGAGAGAGTGACAAACTACAAATACCTTGAGACGATTCTCGACAACAAACTGTCCTTTGACCAAAACACAGCTGCGATAGAAAAGAAATGCCGACCTCGACTTCTTTGAACATCAGCCGACCCATTCTTTCTTCTTTTTATCGCTGTTTTATTGAATCAGTTTTGACTTTTGGTTTTATCTGCTGGTTTGGGGGGCTAAGTGTAAAGAACGGGAAAGTGCTTGACAGATTGGTGAAATTGTGTGCGAGAGTGACGGGTGAAAGACAAAACAGTTCGAGAGAACTGCATGAATACCGTGTGGTGAGGAAGGCGGGAGTGGTTATGAAAGACACTTCACATGTTTTAGCAAAGTATTATGAAATGTTGCCCTCTGGTCGCAGACTGCGTGTGCCTAAATGTTCTCTTGTAAGAACGAAAAACAGTTTTATTCCAAAATCTATCGAGTTTTTAAATAAGCGCTAAGTACTATTTTTGTATATAAGATCTTGATGTTTGAGATGTCATTTAATACTGGAAATTTACTATAGATGCAGTCTAATGTGTACTTGTTTTATCTATGTATGTATTGTTTTAATGTTTCATACCGATCAGCAATTGTATGTCATAATTTCTCTGTTGAGATAATAAAGTATTCTTGAACTTGAACTGATTGATTGATTGATTTATTGTTGCTTTAGGTCCAGCGGACTCTTCCGAGCCAAATCAGGACCGGACAACCCCCGATCCGCATAAAAGATCTGCTGAAACAACCCCAGTGGGAAAATTGAATGCCCTCCACAGGCCAGTCACTTTACAATAAAGACATCCCACGCGAGGGACGGCTGAGGGTTGACCTCAACTACGCGAACCCCCGGTTACAAAAACAAAATAGAATACAAACATCATTATAAATCATCAACAAAACACATACATATAAAATGCCTATAGTGCTAAATAGTACAATCATAGGAAGCCCTAGTGACCACCCGGCAGAAAGCGTCCAACACTCCCAAGCTGATCCAACAGACCTCATACACAAACAAGGAGTCTTGTCCAGGAAGAGTTTTCAAGAAAAAAGGTAGGTCATTGATCTAGAGAAGAAGAAGATTGTATAGCAGAGTGAAGGACAGAGCAGGAATGGGAAAGGGTAGATGAGGAAGACAGCGACAGTGGGAATTTAAAGCACTAAATTTCCATAAAGTGGGGATACTATTTATACTGAAAACCCCCGGCACTCCAACGGGGGTACTGTTGCCGCAGTGAATCTGTCTTGCCTATAAAGGAAAGACAGGTTTTCAACTGTGGCTTTCACTTTTCCCTTTATAGGTTTGAACAATCTACAGTGGCAAGATTGCTCATGACCCCAAGGGGGAACTTGAACTTGATAAAACAAAAACAACAATAATCAGAAAAGTAGAACAATGGAAAGAATGCAAAAATGTAAAGCACACACTATGAAAATATTGTTCCAATGAGACCACTTTACTTCATCAGTGTGCTTTTTGATTTCGAGTTTACTAGCTGAAGACATTTGGGTGATTCCTAAACTATTGTGGCAATAGGGAAAATTTGTCGTCTTCTATAAGGGGGTTAGTAAAATTGAATAAATAATGGAATTCGTCACCAATTTTATTTAGACCACACAAACAACACAGTCTTTCTACTCTCGGAATAGTTATATATCTTTGAGTTTGGATCGGAAATTTGTGGCAACTGACTCTAATCTTTAACAGGTTTATTCTAAAAACAATAGTGACAAATTAACTAAATAACTCTCAACACAACATATTTCCTTGACCATTCTATAATTATAAGTAATACATATGTTATGATCCTGATGCCAAATTTGCAAAAAAATGGTCTCTCTGGCGTTATTTGACTAGATCCTGGAGAATTCATACAGCACATTGCATACAGCAAATAAGAAAAAAGTGTTAAAACAAAGAAGAAAACAAATAAGAAATAATACATAAAAATACAAGACAACCAGTAATATACTAAAACTATATATTTTGTAACAATTATAAATTATACTATACTCTGAACGTACACACACACACACACACACACACACACACACACACACAAACAAACACACCGGTCTTTTTCAGCTCTCTTACAACTAAACGCACATATATCCGCATAACAAATACATTATATACAAAAATTGGGTTTGATTAAAATAACCATTCATACCATGCACAAACAATTATAACAACTTTCCCAATCATAATAGAATTGAGGGTATGAACATACATATAATAGAATATTAAATTACGCAAAGGAGAGGTTACATAAAATGGACAGTTTATGTTTGTATACAGAGGCAAGTTAAAAAAATAATTGTTATTCGTATCACACTTAATACTTCATAAAATTCCACCATCATGGGTAATCACTTCCTGAACATAAATAGAATAGAATATTAAATTACACAAAGGAAAGATTACATAAAAATTACGTTTTTTATGTCTGTATACGGGGTTAAGTTATAAAAATAATTGTTATTCATATCACACTTAGTATCTAATAAAATTCCACCATTACGGGTACTCACTCTCTACATGTTATGAAGGTCTGAAAGAAGTTTCAGCAAATATGTTTGTACCCCTATCTGAACTGTTGTTTGAGGGTGGTTTTTTTGGCAGTGAGACTTTTTTTTTGACAATGGGTCCCGACAGGAAGCCCTCTCCAGGATCGCACAAACAACTGCGGCCCTGACAAGTTTGAAGCCCATTTGGAAAGACAGGACTATCAGTCTACATTCCAAGGTAAGGCGGATGCGCTCCCTTGTCATCTCCATCTTCCTATACGCTTGCGAAACATTGACCATCAAAGCAGATCTACAACGAAGAATACAAAGCATGGAGTTGAGGTGCTACAGAAGACTTCTGGGCATTTCCTATACCCAGCAAATCACCAACAACGAAGTCCGAAAGACCATCACACAAGCCACTGGACAACGCGATGACATGCTCATAGTGGTGAAGAAACGGAAACTCCGATGGTTTAGCCACGTCAGCAGAGCATCAGACCTTGCAAAGACCATTCTGCAAGACACTGTGCAAGGAGGCAGAAGAAGAGGGAGACAGAAAAAGAGGTGGGAGGACAACATTCGAGAATGGACTGGCTTGACAATGAGCGAAGCCATGAGGGTTGCTGAGGACAGATGGAGAACGCTGTTTAAACGATCATCTGTGGTGCTCCAACGACCTTCGAATTACGGGATAGGATATGCTATGATAGGATAGGACTTCTGTGGGGGGAGAGGAGGCAATTCCGTTGAGAAACTGATAGCAGATCGTGCAAATATATAACTACCAATAACTTTATTTAAATCTGACAAATCGGGCATCTCCTATACGTATTCTCAACATATTAAAGTCTGATAGATTTGACTTGACTGTAGTAGTTCTGTGTTGCTCTTCGTGCATCTGCTTTTTTGTGTGCGTGTGTGTATGTGTGTGGGTGTACGTGTGTGTGTGTGTGCGTGTGTGGGTGTGTAAGTACACAGTAAGCTGTCTATATAATTAGATTTAAATCTCAGACCCATATAGCCCAAAGCAACCTTGCTGAACGACTTTCTCTCACTTTTGTTCTCAATTTGTGAAAGGCAGACAAAGGAGAAGAAAGGGACTTTTTTTTTCTTCTTGATTGCGTACAGCGTGGCTGAGACAGGACAAAATTATCTTTTTCACTAAGAGCGGGAAAAGGCATCATCTCAGCTACGCGATAGGTCCTCTCTACTGGTCTTCTTTACGCAACGAACTAAATCGAGAACCAATTATTCCAGCTGTTTCCGTTTATTTGTTTAGGCTGCAAAAAGAGTACAAAACATATTGGATGACCGAAAGCAGTAAGGGGCCGTCTAGCTATGAGTGTCCTTAAACAGCTAGCTGAACAGGGAACCCAAGTTGAATTGGAAAACCCCAAACTAATTCGTTCATCTATTTCTGTTTATTGTTATGCTGTACGTGCAATGCAGAATAAAATTATTTTTTAAACAATTATTTGCCAAGAAAATACACTCAACGTTTTTAATGCTGTTAGCTAGATAGAGACCCCCTTTTGTCAACTAAATATAATCCCCCCTCTTTCCCCCCCCCTCCTCCTCCTCCAATATAATCAATTAGGCTGATGAAAGCGCGGAAATTTGTATACTAACATGCACGCTCACTTGCTACACACACTCACAAACACACCTCTATCACTCAAACATGTTGTGCAGAGGCATGGAATCGCTATAAGGAATCACGATGCACTGGTGTCGTTAGTTTGTATAGGCTCAACGATACCCCAAGTCATAAAATTGATTGATTGATTGATTGATTGTTGCTTTAGGTCCAGCGGACTCTTCCGAGCCAAATCAGGACCGGACAACCCCCGATCCGCATAAAAGATCTGCTGAAACAACCCTAGTGGGAAAATTGAACGCCCTCAACCGGCCAGTCACTTTACAATAAAGACATCCCACGCAGGGGACGGCTGAGGCTTTACCCCAACTACTCGAACCCCCGGTTACAAAAACAAAATAGAATACAAACATCATTATAAATTATTAACAAAACATATACATATAAAATGCCTATATTGCTAAATAATACAATCATAAGAAGCCCTAGTGACCACCCGGCAGAAAAGCGTCCAACACTCCCAAGCTGATCCAACAGACCTCATACACAAACAAGGAGTCTTGTCCAGGAAGAGTTTTCAAGAAAAAAGGTAGGTCATTGATCTAGCGAAGAAGAAGATAGTATAGCAGAGTGATAGGACAGAGCAGGAATGTGAAAGAGTAAATGAGGAAGACAGCGACAGTGGGAATTTAAAGAACTAAATTTCCATAAAGTGGGGATACTATTTATACTGAAAACCACCGGCACTCCAACGGGGGTACTGTTGCCGCAGTGAATCAGTCATGCCTACAAAGGCAAGACAGGTTTTCAACTGGGGCTTTCACTTTTCCCTTTATAGGTTTGAACAATCTACAGTGGCAAGATTGCTCATGACCCCAAGGGGTAAGTCATAAAAGAAAACCTCAGAAGATAACCATCACAGAGAATGAACTTTATGAAGAACCCGAGTGGGATGGACCTACGGCACAGCCGGTGACAAACGACATCGTACGCGTTGACCTGATCATTTGGTCCTGCCAGCCATTTACGGAATCAAATTTTCTGGCAACATCACTATAAACCTGCCGCAGAACTTCGCTAAAGACACCAGAGGGTAGAAACACTGGGGAAGCAGCAAGCTAACACTTTATTTACGATTCAATACTATAGCAATTCACCGTTAGGCCCTTGAGGAATTACACGTACATATATAAACTCTGTCTATAGCAATTCACCGTTAGTCCCCTGACAAATTGCATATATAACATCAGACCGAAACAACTAAGAAAGTAGATCGAAGTATTAACGTTTCCAGTTTGGCACAACTGTTTCATTCGGATCAATTTTTAAATGAGAATGGTGTGCATGGTGGTTGAAAGTTAACTACCTATTGAACACTGCGTATAACGTTTGTAAACAGGACTGCATTTATATGAAACAACATATATTGTCATCATTCAGTAGTCCAATGTAACTGCTGATCTCTGACTTTATCTCACAGTGACAAATGCTGTTGATAATGGCCCGGTGCCTGACATACAATTTTTTTTTAAAACTAAATAAAACTTTCATATGCCTGGCGATAGACTTTTACGGGTTGCTTACGTCACTGTGAGATAGAATCAGATGTGAGGAGCACAATACATTTAGTTTAATGCAAATGCTGTCCTAGTTAAGAAAGTTATAAGCAACGGTTAATAGGGATGTACTTTTCAACCAACGTGTATAAAAAAAATCCCCACATGATTAGTAAGAACTCGGTCGGAGACAGCTGCTGAGGATGGTTGCAGGCAACGGTCCTAAACAAAATTAATCATTATCTCCCCATTTCAATGCGTGTTGTAAGCAACGGTTTTGGATTCATTCAGGTTTAGTCCCGCACTTCGCGTTCTCTCAATTAGTGCTTCGCAGTATAGACATCGACACCTCAATGCAATTTTCCATTCAGTATTTGATTCTTCACGAATACAGCCAAAGATTTGGTGTCCATTAATATTAAAGCCTGGACAGACAAAACATGATGATGATGATGATGATGATGATGATGATGATGATGATGATGATGATGATGATGACGATGATGATGAGGATGATGATGATGATGATGATGATGATGATGATGATGATGATGATGATGATGATGATGATGATGATGATGATGATGATTTTAAACCGCCACCGAGCATATTCATTGAAAGCTCTGTAGTTAATAATTATAGCCATTGTCAATGTTCATTCTTCTGCAACCCTAGAGTTTAGAACTATTTTTGGCATTTAATTCTCTTTCAAAAACGTTAGGTTCCCACCCATTCCCGCTGCCAACCAGCCAAATTGTGGACACTTTTTTTCACATGAAGATGTTTTTTCCTATTCAGGCCTCTTTTCATGCTTTGTAAAATCCATCCCTTAATTTTCACCAAGCCTATTCAATACGCAGTCAAGCTGAAAACACATAGAAATGGTCATCTGAGTCTACGGCAAAATCCACAAATTAAAACCATTGGTAGAAGAGAAGAGGAAATAGATCTTTCCGATCATTCCCTCATTCCACGGAGGATACCCACTAATAAGAATAAACTCCGGTCCCAGCTCTTTAGGTAAAAACCCATTTAGCATTTGCCTTTTACAAACTTTTTGTCTCTCGTAGAATTTTTGTTTTTGTACATGTCATTCTTGTCAACATATTCTACATTTTACATTTACTATGTTTGTGCAGCCGAATGGCAAATGTTTTTGTAAATTTCTTAAAACCTCAGTCTATATCTCAGTATAGTTAGTAGGATAAAGAGTAAAGGATACAGTAACAGACTCCAGTGTGGTTTATTTATGGGAGCAAATTGGTGACGGTTAACTATACACACTTAAGAGCTCCACAACTATCGATCCTTCCCCTTGAAGCCTTTAGTTCGCTTTAACTTTCACCCCCTTCCTTATTCTGAAGGCGAGATAGAGAGTCCTCTGGTAGCATACTTGCGTCAACGAAGGACTGAGAAGAAACGAAGGCGCGCTAGCTCGGTGGTGGAAGCGACGATGGCGAGACACTGGAGGCATGATTTGGCGATAACATTCCGGCAATGGTTCGAAATTTCAAGGCTGACGGCCTGGGGTGCCAAAAAAAAAAAAGCAAAACGACCCTGATGAAGAGGCAAGCGCCCCTTTTACTCCTCCGTACCAGAGCATAATAATTGGAGGTATAGTCTGTGTAGGTGCGCATTCCATGGCATGGAATGTATACATCCTGACGCTTGTGTCCTAGACGGGGGAGTGCCAGTTAAACAAACATACCCAGCTGGCACTAGGTCCCTTTTCTCCGATCCAAAGTCTTCCAGGATTTCTGTGGCGTTAGACGATGTGTTTAATTTAGACATAGAGCTAGTTACAAGCTTTCGGACCCAGCGCCTTGAGAAGGTCTTGAGCTGATAGGTGCTATATAGTAATAATAATAATAATAATAATAATAATAATAATAATAATAATAATAATAATAATAATAATAATAATAATAATAACAACATCAACAACAACAACAACTAGGGGCGTTAGAGGTACCTAACCCTGCAAACTGGCGCCTCGGGCGGTTTGAGTTAGATTCTGTATCCACCAGTGCCTAGAGCAGCTCTTGAACTGGAAATCCCTCCAGTAGTTTGGGGAGAAAATAGGAATATAAAAAAACAACCACACAAACAAATTATGGCGTCACGATAATGACGTCACCCGATATACGTAAGTTTTGACTAAGGCTGAACGCATCTGTGCAGTCTAATTTCACACAAAGTTTAAAGGAAATGTGACAAAACAAAAAGAAACATGACTACATCAATCGATTTGCATAAGTTTGGTTTTACATTGGAAGCATATGGAACGTCTACGTATGTACCAAACTTGAACCAAATCCCTCCAGTCTAGTAGTTTGGGAGAAAATAGGGTTAGAAAAAAACAACAACTCCAAATTATGACGTCAACATGATGATGTCACACGATGATGTCACTCAATATAGCATAGTTTTGTTTAAGGCTCAAGGCATCTTTACACTTTATTTACATAAGAAGTTCAAAAAATTATTTATTTTTAAAAAAGTTCTTATTTTAAAAATGACGTCACGATGACTAATCACTCGATTTTCACAAGTTTTGTTTTACCTAGCAAGCACAGGTAAAGTCTAAATACATAACAAACTTGAACCAAATCTATCCAGTAGTGAGAAAATAAAATTCTTTTAAAAAAAAACACAACACAACAAATAATGATGTCACCATGATGCATACTCTTTTGTCATCTGGTAAGGTTCACTATTTCCTAACTAAAACCCAGTTTTTAATCATGTCCGATTCATTGTCAGCACTTCAGGCTCTTTCCACGAGAAAGATATCACACCCTTTTCTGGCAGAGATCCATGACCTCCATACACAACTTGTTTCTGAGGGTAAAAAGATAGTTTTTATGTGGATACCTGGTCACATGGGCATCCTCGGCAACATTGCAGTAGACAGGGCGGCAAAAGATGCTCTGCATCTCGATTTCCCTTCAGAGATTTTCCAATTTGTTCCTTACTCTGATCTGCGTTTTATGACTGGATCTTATTGTAAACGGCTGTGGCAGACTGTCTGGTCTAACCATATCAATAACAAATTATTTCAAATTCTCCCGGATTTGTCAGATTCTTTGCCTAACTTTGCATCCACTCGCAAAGAAGAAACAGTTTTGTCTCGCCTTCATATTGGACATACTTATGTCACCCACAGTTTCCTTTTAAAAGGAGAAGAACCACCATGGTGCTTTGCATGTGATAAATCTTTTTCCGTTCGCCATTTCATGTCTGAGTGTGCTGATCTGATTGAGGAAAGAGAAACATATTTTGTTTCAATTCCTTTCAAAGAGATTTTTAAAGTATGTAATGGTCAACATCTGTTTCAATTTTTACATGATGTTGGTTTGTTTTATCGCATATAAATCATATCGACATGTTTTGTTTAGTTTGGATTTTATTGATAGGACGGAATTTAGTGATTTGATTGAAGAAAGAGATTATATTTTTAATACATCAGTTTTAAAGAAGACTCTTAAAGAGGTGTCATGTAAAAGTTTGAGTATTTAAGAGTAACAGGTTTGTTTTTTAAGATTTGAATCATTTTATAATATTTTAAGATAACGTCTCTCTGGTCCTGATTTGGCTCGGAAGAGTCCGCTGGACCTAAAGCAATAATCTTGTATTGTATTGTATAACTAAATACCAAGTTTTACAGAAATTCGTCCATTCGTTTCATAGAAAAGTGCGCAAATATCACCTCAGGACGAATGCGGGTCATCAAGATGACGTCACCCAATATTATATGCATAATTTTTTGGTCATCTGCTGGGGTTCACTATTTTCTAACAAAACACCAAGTTTCAAAGACATCTGTTCATTAGTTTCTGAGAAAAGTGTGTAAATATCACCTCCGGACCCCTGACCCTGGACCAACGGACGGACAAAGCCACACAAGAAAAAGCTACCAAGCTGAGCTTTAAGCTCGGGGACTAATATTAATAATACGATGGTAAAAACCTTTGGTGGGCACGAGAACGCTGTGATTAGTGCAAGCGCTTGTGGTTGCAGGGTTTTTAACTGAAGCCAACCGTGGTATTTAGTAGCATACATAGACTGGTAGAAGGCAGACTGTGAAGAATAACCATGCAAACATCGTCCCTTGGATAAAAATAACTGTCTCATGGCAACAATCACCCTAGTCGTGAATGGGGACCTGACTTTTGAGAACCATGGAAACGTACAGCAGAGGAGGTAAAGGACAAAGGCATGATAGTGACAAAGATGGTTTAAAAAAAAAAGTCCTAACGCACGCAACTCTTTTTTTGTTTAGATCACACTTACCTCCCCCGTTTTTGCTAAGGTCACAAATATTCCATAATCTACCTACCCCATACAACGTGGCTGAGACTTATGGACAAGGACTTCTCCCTGTATCAAGTCTTGAGTAATGGAGCAGGCCTCGTCTAGTCTCAGCTACGCTGTATGTTCCAATTCCTAGCTTCTTCACTGCATCACCTTGATTCGAGAACTTTGGGAACCTAGTTTGCCAAAAAATAAAAGACGTATTTATCTAAAACAAATGTATAACACGTTTCCCCCGATGCAGACACATTTTCTATTCCCTAAAAGCCATCCATTTATGGAGGGAAAAAAACACAAAATAAATTCCTCACAACATTCCCCAATTGGATATCGTTCTATAACTCCAAAACCCGGAGATTTCTCGGAAAACAAGGCCATTAAGTCTTCTTTATGAGTTCTCTTGTGCATGAAGTATATATGCGATATAAAAATTTATAAGGAAAACATGCAGCATTTCAGAAAAGCTCGAAACACTCACCACAGATTTAAAGGATGAGTGTAATGTGCTCTCCTAATAAACAATAATGTTGTTCGCTGGTGGCCGTCGTAGATTTTCTAAACAATTGAACCCTCTTGAGGATGGAATATTTAGAGATACGACATTAAAAGTGTTACATAGGGGAAATTACGATGATTTCTCAAATGACCTGGGTCAAATAATGCAATTGTTCACAACATCTAAGGAACGTAACGGTGCCTTTATTAAAGACCTAGAACTGAAAACAATCCACAATAATAATGTAA
Source organism: Oncomelania hupensis (assembly GCA_036898135.1). Classification (NCBI taxonomy): domain Eukaryota; kingdom Metazoa; phylum Mollusca; class Gastropoda; order Littorinimorpha; family Pomatiopsidae; genus Oncomelania; species Oncomelania hupensis. Next base: position 41,754,390 of record CM072518.1, read on the forward strand.
AAAAGATTTAAAGAAAAAAAAAAGAGACAAAGAATAGGTTCAAATGGTGTATGAACAGAGAGAGAGAGAGAGAGAGAGAGAGAGAGAGAGAGAGAGAGAGAGACAGACAGACAGACAGACAGACAGACAGACAGAGAGACAGAGAGATGTGAAGAGGGTGATTGTACATCAATGGATCGGGGAATGTAACATATCATCAAAAAAATAAGTTCGGTATTTTTGGCTCAGGTTTTAAAATGACGCAGAAAGTTTGTCTGCTAGCTGCAAAGAAAAAACCATTGATACTTGGCATTCGGAATAGAACGCTTTATCTGTTAAAAATAAACATTACTTTCATACATTAATTATTTTCCCCTATCATCCGACGACAACGCGTCGTGCAAGTTAGCTGGTCATTTAAAATACGGAAACAGCTGCCAACTGCTTGAACTGAACAGAGTCTGCAGCTTACTGGGTCATTGTAGTCAGCTCCTAGATCCATTGAACAGCTTCAACATCTGACAGACATTCCTTGAACTTTGGATAGCCTAACTTGTCCCTGCACTGAGCGTAATCTGCAAGAACCACAGCAGTTGGTGAACGTTTGGCAGCTCCGAGATGGCGTATGAAACAGCTGCTTGACTGCAACGGACAATGAAGAACAACTCGACTACAGTCTGATACGGTTATTTCCCTAACTCTGGGCATAACTTTTTATTGTTGAAACTAAACATTTAATCAATTGAACTTTTCCTCCAAATTACCGTGGCGGTTTTATTCATTTTTGACAAGTTCAGTGTCGTATGGAACAGCTTCCACATCTAACAGACATCATTCTAGATCTTCGAGCAGAACTTGTATTGTCAAAACTATACACTGCTTCAAGTTGACATTTCCTCCAAGCGACCACCAACGGCTCGTGAACTTTTGGCCGATCCGCCAGCATGGGCTGCTTGTCTGAACTAATAATGCAGCTGACGTCAGCCCCGTAATCTACGGAACATCTGTCAGAAATTCTTCCAACTTTGGGCGGAACTTTCAGCGTTAAAACTATAAATATAGTCTCTCTCTCTATATATAGTATCTTCCGACTGACCGCAAGGATTGGCGTGAACTATCAGCAGTTCCCAGTTGCACTGAACAGCTTCAAAATCTGACAAGACTGGAATTTTGGGAGGGAGAACTCTGACTGCCAAACCTACGCAATTTGAGGTTTTCCCTTTCCCACTGGCATCGGCGGCTCATGAACTTTGGCAGTTTGAGATGCAAGGCACGTCTTGACTGAGCAATGACCGCAAAACTTTGGACACATACTTACCCTGAGGTAATCAGCCCGTCAATCACGTTGTCATCACCCATACTGTCTGGATTAGCTGTAGAGAGGTTGCATTGATCCATCCATTACACAACACTGTCCCAATCTTATGACTGAAATACCGTGATTTAATGATCCGACAACGAGAGCGACAATTGCGGGCCTCGGTGATAGCCTCTTCAAACTAACTGTTTTTATAGCGCACTTATCAACTCAAGGAACTGCTCGAGGCACCGTCTGGGGAGAAGATTTAATAGGCTTATTTATCCCCTTCAGGGTGTGGATGATGCAAGCATACAACAAATCTATTATAACTCAGTTTCTGAAAATAATAATCAGATTACTAAGAAAAATGTTCCGAAATGTCACTAAAGGATTCAACAGGATACCAGAGGTTTAGTCTCAGTCCAGCGATTGTGTTAGGCCCGGCCATGAGACGAAGTTACCGAGTGTTCTACGTGTTAAGTTCCAGAGTGTACAATTCTGTGGGGGTTTTATTACGACAGGCAAAGAGAGTGAGATCGAAATGTCATGTGCGCAAAGGGGAAGCGGAAGGTGGAGACGAAACTGAGGAAAATATGCCGAGCGCTCAACACCGAGTTCTTCAGTGTGAAATTCTGTACTTTCGCTGCGAGGGGCCGCAGAGAGTGCTAGTGAGGACGAAATGTTACGCACGAAAACGCAAACCCAGTTCGCGCAATAGTCTCAACAGTTTATCAGAGGTGACAGAACGCCCAGCGATTGCGCTGGAGCCTGGGCCAAAGTAACCTAATTGCCGGTAACAGCATTTCTATTAGGCCAATATTCTCCCCGCAAGTGGCCTCCATCGATCGGGGACCTGGCTAATGACATTACAGGATCTCCAGGGTCGGGCAAGAAGAGGCCTCAGCTGCTCCACAAAACCTTAAGGGAGAACCACACACAAATAATATGAGAGAACCCTCGTTGAAGAGTTTTGTTACAATCGAGAACGTTGAAGATTTTAGGCATATCATCAGGTTCTTGAAATGGGCTGAGCAACACTGAAGTGCGAATCAAGGTATTTCCTGCCAAACACAGAAACGCAAATCAACTCCGCTGCTCGCGTGTTGTTGGTAAGTCTAGTGTGATCATAACTGGATTCTTTTCTTTTCTTTTTTAAATACGTGCGACCCTCTTGGCGCGTTTGAGTGGTGCGTTCGTCTGAGTTCAACGATCATTTGTAGGGAAACTGTTGGGCTGCACAGGAGAGCTGTGTTTGAAAACAGAAGGAGGAAACAAGACCAGGAGTATTATATAAGGGTAGGTTTGTTATTGGGCATTCAACAAGATCGACTGTTTTATTTATGTCTGTTTGCTCTTCTTCTTCACCTTTCTTTCCCTCCCTTTCTCTTCCTTCTCTTATGGGGTCTGTTGGATCAGCTTGGGAGTGTTGGACGCTTTCTGCCGGGTGGTCACTAGGGCTTCCTATGATTGTACTATTTAGCACTATAGGCATTTTATATGTATGTGTTTTATTGCTGATTTATAATGATGTTTGTATTCTATTTTGTTTTTGTAACCGGGGTGTTCGCGTAGTTGAGGTCAACCCTCAGCCGTCCCCCGCGTGGGATGTCTTTATTGTAAAGTGACTGGCCGGTGGAGGGCATTCAATTTTCCCACTAGGGTTGTTTCGGCAGATCTTTTATGCGGATCGGGGGTTGTCTGGTCCTGATTTGGCTCGGAAGAGTCCGCTGGACCTAAAGCAACAATAAATCAATCAATCAATCTTCCTTCTCTCGTCTTTATCCCACTTTCTTCCTCTTGCTTAATGATAGTTGAGTGGCACTAGTTCAGCTAAGGTGGAACAATCACCCACCTCACCCCACCTCCCTCCCTTCTGCTTGCCAACCCCCTCCCTCTCTCTCTCTCTCTCTCTCTCTCTCTCTCTCCCTTTCCTCTGTCTTACCTCTTCCTGTTTTAAATTAATAATGGCTGACGTGACACCAATGCATTTAAAGGCGCAACAGGGACGCTGACATGGCTTCAGGCCATTTAAATTACACAGGACAATTCAAACCTTATCTCACGCTCACCCGAGTTTTCCCATTGCCGTGCAAGCATCTTTGACAGCAACTAAATGAAACCCAGGTCTCCACACAGAAAATAATTTTCTTCCTTGCAATCTTTTTTTAAAATATTAAAGAACAAATTGTCAAATATTTTATTTTTGGTGCTCTTAACTTTAAGAACCATTTTCTATTCTCACTTAACTGGTAACAACAACATATGTTGTCAGATATTGTATAATTCTTTAATAATAATAATAATAATAATAATAATAATAATAATAATAATAATAATAATAATAATAATAATAATAATAATAATAATAAGGCGCTTTTCCTACAGTAGAAGGATCAGTTCAAAGCGCTTCATCACGTATGTACACACCCATAAACATTAGTACAATACATATAAATAAATGGCTGGGAGCAAGTAAAATCAAAGCGGACTGGGGAGTTTGTTTGTTTGTTTTATTGTCTTCTTCATCGAAATGATAAGACAAAAAAAAGTTACCTAAATGCAGTACGTGAATAAATAAATACATTGCGGCAGTCAGAGTTAATAATTATGCATCAAATTTCAAAGCTAATGTCTCTTATTTGTGCTAAATTTCTAGGCAAGGTATCGTTTACAATGTCGCACTGATATAATGCATGTTTAAAAGAAAAATTTTCTTTGCACGCACACACAACATTTTTACAATACTTGGGGAGAAGAAGCAATAAACAACGTTAGCTAGTTAGTCATTGTTTATAGGGTCCAGCAAAGAGCCGAATGAGGACCACAGTAATAAACAAAGTGATTCCCCACACATGCACACACAAACAGGCACATCCAAACAGGCACACACACACACACGCACGCACGTACAAAAAGGATGAAGAAATATGGAAGAAGCAGTTTGAAGACAGAAGAGATCAGGAGAAGACTTTAGAGAAGAAATGACCTACGAGGTTTGCTTTGAAGGTGTTGATATTCGGTATGCCGCGGAGAGAAAGTGGTAATGAATTATGTAGTTGGCCAAAAGAAAGGGAGGGTGGAGACAGTAATAGTGAGAGGTACTTGGTAAGATCCAATTAAAATTGGGTCACTCTACTTTGAACAAGTGGGTTTTCCGTCTGTTTTCGAGTGTTCACAAAGACTCTTAATCTTTAAAGCCTCTGGCATAAACAGAAAGCGAGGAATTTAGTTTCTTCTTCATGCCTATATAAAAAAAAGACTGCTACATTATGTTTTAATAACATGTATTTGAGGTCCACTAATAAAATATAGAGCAAGACTAATCCATTTTCAAGTTCTCAAGAAATCTGCAAATGGTCAAATATATAGGTGCAAAAAAAAATAATAACAATAATTTATTCTTCGAGCAAGCTTTTTATTCGAATTAAATTTGTTACTTTCGTTTCAAAGTAATATAATCTATGTTATCTCAGATTTGCAGTTTCGGTCATTTAAAAAAAGTTTCAGTTTTCAGTTTTGTTTTGAGGCTATTTTCAGATCCACTAACCTGATAAGACTCATTTCCCAAGATCTCTGCAGACAAAGCAATTTCCTCCCTTTATAGGGCCTACCTCTAGAACAAAAAATGACGCTATCTTTAGGAGGTTGTGATAGGGTTGAATGGTAATGAAGAATTTGATGGATCTGGATCTGTTTTTGATACATTGCTGAAGCTAATGCTGGTTATTACTGCAACTTGGGAGGGCGCAGAAACCAGGTCTGGTGCGCACAAGACTAATGATTCAAAGTACTTTATCAATCATGAATGGAGCGATCCTAACCAATAGTTCTAGAAAATCCAGTTGTGTCAGTTCAAGCACAAGTATATCAACTAACAAGTTAGTATCTCTCTGCTATGTCTTTATCGACGTGCGCGTACAACCGGTTGCTTCCCTTTACATGCTTTACGCTCCATAAAGCGTCGTCGGCCTGAAATAACTTTTTAGAAACTTCAAAACCCAGGGGAATTATGGGTAGAGAAATCCTTTTCTGAAATGACGTCGGCCAAATCCTTCTTTAGTTTCTTTGCTCGAGCAAAGGCAACCTCATAGGTATGGAGCACTTCGTCCATTATAACTCCATCGCTGATAATACTGCTGACAAGTTTCTGCCTTTGTTCACTACCAGAAATATGCAGTTCCTCTCCCAACTTTCGTTTCATTTCAGCGAGCACATCTTCGCGAGAACAGATTTCCCAGAATTCTCTTTTCTATTTTTAGGTTTCGGATATCCCCGTGGCTTGTGGCTAAACGGGACCACCGCACGTCGACTGGGGGCAATACGAGATACTAACTTGTTAGTTGATATACTTGTGGTTCAAGTTAATAGTCCTGGTCTTCCTATTGTCTCCGTCTGTGCAGTTTTGCTTGGCAGGCCCTCAGCAACGAGCTACATGTATAGTTCCAAATCTATATCGCGGATGAAAAGTAACTACCTATTTGACAATGCTTTCAACTTTATAAATAGTCAACGCAAGCGATATCAGAAAACACAATTCATTTCTACCACTGTAATTATCACAATACCTTTGTTTCATGCAAATACAGTTATAGTTACAAAAGGTATCAGCATTATTCTATACAGAGTTACTTTTCAACCATCCTATAGTTCCAACCTAGATTATCTTCGCTGATGTACCTTTCCCCTAGGGATATTTTTAAAAACCAATACCATCTAAAATATAAAGGGTGGGTTCCGATATAGCGCACATACCGATTCGAAAAACTGCTGAAGGCGCTAGCGGACTTCAGAATTAAATTCACTCCGTCGTTCCAAGGACGAGCAATTTGCTGCAAGCCTGCACATCAGGTACCACTATGAACTACTAAGTGGGTTTAATTTTAGTAGCCTACTTATTGTACACAGTATCGTTCTTGTATAACGCATTTCCAGCTCAAGAGCTGCTCAAGGCGCTACGCCCATCAATGCAGGATCAAACTCAAGCTGTCCGAAGTTCCCACTTAATGCTAGCTTCCTAACTGTGTTTACATGTCTTCAGTGTTGAACTCTATGGGAGCAACATTTCTACATCTCACGGGAGGAGGTGGATGTAGATAAAACAGGGCACTAATGGCATTACACAGTGCACAAGCGGGCAGCAAGGGTGTATCGTAAGCAGGAAAACGCCAATAGCGGGTATAGCTTCTACTTTCGGTTTATCAAGATCTGTGAGAGTCATGTTAGCACAGATCCCAGAGCACACAGCGAAGCTGAGACTCGCCAGGCACCGCTCACAAGAGAGGCAAATTAAAGCGAGCCTCTAATAATCTCAGGTACGCAGTGTGCTTCCAGTGATCACAGTGTAAAGGTAGGAGGGTGCTAGTGGGGGACAGGCAGGCAGGAGATGGTAATAATGCCCCCAAGTCAATAATTGGTGTGCAGGCATGCAACGTTAATTTAATGTGTCTGTAAACTGAAAAAGAAGAAGAAGAAGAAGAAGAAGAAGAAGAAGAAGAAGAAGAAGAAGAAGAAGAAGAAGAAATGCACGTGTGAAGAAGAAGAAGAAGAAGAAGAAGAAGAAGAAGAAGAAGAAGAAATGCACGTGTAGGTGCGCGCGCATGTGTTTGAGCGCGCGTGTGTGTATGTGTGTGTCTTGGAGAGGGGGAAGAGGAGGAGAGAGAGGGTCGGTAACATGCAGCTACCCATCCAGCTCCAATAAAGTTAATTGCTATTTCAAATTACCCGCACGTGACCTCGCGCGGTTGTCTATGGGAAGGCGGGAAAGTGCGGCTTGCAAGCACCCTGTGAGTATAAGGAACCCTTCTAGACAATCCAGTCAAAGAAGGTGGAAAGGGAAAACAGCTGTCAAAAGAAGAAAATAAAAAAAAGAAGTTGTACATAAGCAATGTGTAGGCTGATGTTATTTTGATAGGCATAAATAAAAGAAACTACTACTACTACTACTACTACTACTACTACTACTACTACTACTACTACTACTACTACCACTACTACTACTACTACTACTACTACTACTACTACTACTGCTACTACTACTACTACTACTACCAATAATAATAATAATAATAATAATAATAATAATAATAATAATAATAATAAAACGCCGTACGCGTCTTATTCTTAAATCAGGCTCAAAGCGCGGCGATCTGTACCCAACATACACGCTAACTTGTCACCCCCATTCTTGCCAACCTTGGGTTGCGAAATAGTGTAGTAGTTTGGGCACGCGTTAGCAATGTTTCGTGTAAAGCAACGTCGGGAAGGGTTAATACTTGGATGGGTTACCATGCTTGGAAAGCCACCACCAAAACGACACAGAAAGATTGAAAAAAGGCGCAAAACACACCTGCGCCCATCCATCTGTGAACAGGTACCCGGAACTGTTTAGAACCTAGTAAGGTAAAGCAGCGAAAGAAAAGAGAATAGACACCGCCCTCATTAAGCTGGCTTAGAGAAAATGGAGGTCCCAAACGCTTCCCCCCCCCCCCCCAGACTCGAAAGGTTACGGGGACGCCTTTTGTTATATATACACAGCATGTGGTGTAAAAGTCGCTATAAGAAGACAAAAGGAACTCGAATTGCTAGTTCCGTTTTTATTTTATTGACTGCACCTAATAGCATTGAGAAAGGGAGGAGGAAACCGGAGTACCCGGAGAAAGCCATCGATAACCTTTACAAAAATCGTAACAGGATCGGCCATTCAGGTCAAATACGGCTTTGTAAAGAAGTGTTGCCAACGACGGGACTGTTTGATAACCCAAAGAAAATGCATAAGCTGATCCTATCCTATCCTATCCTGTCCCATAACCCGAAGGTCGTAGGGGCACCACAGATGATCGTTTAACCAGCATACTCCATCTTTCTCTGTCCTCAGCAGCCCTGATGGCTTCGCTCAGTGTCAAACCAGTCCATTCTCGAATGTTGTCCTCCCACCTCTTTTTCGGTCTCCCCCTTCTTCTACCTCCTTGCACTGTGCCTTGCAGAATGGTCTTTGCAAGGCCTGATGATCTGGTGACGTGGCCATACCATCGGAGTTTCCGTTTCTTCACCACTGTGAGCAGGTCATCGTGTTGTCCAATGGCTTGTGTGATGGTCTGTCGGACTTCGTCGTTGGTGATGTGTTGGGTATAGGAAATGCACAGAAGTCTTCTGTAGCACCTCATCTCCATGCTTTGTATTCTTCGTTGGAGATCTGCTGTGAGGGTCCATGCTTCGCAAGCATATAGGAAGATGGAGATGACCAGAGAGCGCAGCAGTCTTACTTTGGAATGTAGACTGATGGTTCTGTCTTTCCAAATGGGCTTCAACCTTGTCAGGGCAGCAGTTGTTTGTGCGATCCTGGAGAGGACTTCCTGTCGAGACCCATTGTCTGACACAATGGCTCCTAAATATTTGAAGCTGTGCACTGTGTTGAGGGATTGGCCTTGTACTTTGATGTCCGTGTTGATGCCATTGGTGTTGTTGGTGTCACGTGGGGTTTATGGGCTCTGCACAATGGAATTATTGACCCTCACGTTTATTCGGTGGGAACTGCTAGTAAGTCACCCTATGAATTACTTTAATAAATTTATTTGTTTAGCTCGTTCTGTGTTAAGGTTGGGGTACAGAAATAGATAGAAAAATGGTAAAAGATTACTGTCACACTAGCTTTCACACGGCTATGAATCATAAGTAGTCCAGCCACTTGATAACAGTTAAAATCACACATTTATTTCTTCTACTCTATACAAGATTCTCTAAGTACTAATCTAACTTAAAATGTCTCAGTCACTGCTAAGAGTTCGATCGCTGATAGTCTAGGCAGCTGTTTTTCTTCCTCGGGCACTTGCTATAATATTTCATGTAGATTTGGACTACTGTGGTCCGTTTTACAGTTTCTGAAGAGTTGGACTACTGTGGTCCTGCTATGATCAGTTTAAGTGCACCTTCGTGTTATGCACTTAACTCATGAGTGGGGGTTCGAAGTCCTTCTGTGAGGTAGCTTCTGGTCCACCTGTGTCGTTGTGTAGTTGGGTTCCCTTGCCACGCTGTGGGGTCTGACAGGGAGTTTTTCAAGGCAGCTCTTTCCGTCTGGTGCGGTAGAGTCTCCTCAACCAACTAGTCGTTTCTGTGGAGTGGGGTGCACAGGATAGCTCGGGATAGCTCGCCTGCTCGTCTGTAATATAAGAGACGAAATTCTGCACAACCCTGAATAATCGGTTTGTGCAGAGCGTCTCACTGAAAGCCAAGTAGCCCTCAGTGATAGCTCCACATCTCTATACATAAGCGACGAACATTCTGCTACTTCCGGGTTCCACTGGAATCTCAACTCTAAATTCCTATACATACATAAATATCAATCGTGGCTAACTATACACATACAGAATTAATAATAATATAAACATTCAGTGGTACAGCCACTGGTCTGCAAACATACATATAAGTTAAACAACAGTGGTTCCGTACGGGATACAACATGGCGGCGCAACCGGTCGTGTTTCACCACGTGTTCGGCTTTCCCACATGGTCACGCAAATTCGGATTAACAATTCACATTTATGCATAGCAAATTCCACACACATAATTTCAACAATAATACAAATATATCACGATGAAACAGAAGGGTGTTCATTTACCTGTTTGACAAGTTCAGGCCCGTGATGACTTGAGAGAATTCTAAGATTTCAAAGTCCTGCTTCCTGGTCTATGAGTGTAGAGATTTCTCTAGCTGTGGAGATGTTGACTCTACCTCGTCTCACACACGACTGATTCAAACTGTGTTAGGTTTTGACACATTCAGAACTGCTCTACCCACTGAGCCTGCTCTGATTGGTTAAAACGGTCCGATTCAAAACTCAAGTGCTGAGTCACTGCGCTAGCGTGGGTCGGGCTCGCGGTGTGTGGTCTGCTGTGTAATTTACTGACTCTCTACTATTACAAAAACTACACAAGGCTAAATAGTAAATGTGCAGAGTTAAAGCTAGCCAGTTCGTGACAGTTGGTCATCATTTTGGTCTTCTCTGCACTTATTTCCATTCCATAAGCTCTGGAGGTGGTGTCAAGCCTCTGTACAAGCTGTTCAAGTTCTTGTTCCTCTCCAGCCAATCCATCAATATCATCTGCAAAACGAAGATTGGAGATTGCTCTGCCCCCTATGCTGACTGTGCCTTCGTGATCTGCAAGAGCATCTGACATGATGCGCTCTAGGAAGATGTTGAAGAGTGTTGGAGAGAGTAGGCATCCTTGACGCACACCGATTGTTGTTCTGAACCAGTTCCCGATGACGCTGTTATGGAGGACTGCACTGGTAGCCTTGTCATACAGGCTTTTGATGACTTCTATAATTTTAGGGCTGATGTTGTACACTTTTATGGTTGCCCATAGAGCTGCATGCCAGACTCGGTCAAATGCCTTCTTGAAGTCTATGAACACATGATATAGATGTTGCTGGTGCTGTAGCTGATCAGATTGTGAAATCTATGTAATTTCTTTATTATATCCGTAAAATGTGTGCGCATTCTAAATTGTTATCATTATTTTCTTCTTCTTCTTCTTCTTCTTCTTCTTCTTCTTCTTCTTCTTCTTCTTCTTCTTCTTATTATTATTATTATTATTATTATTATTATTATTATTATTATTATTATTATTATTATTATACAGGGGGGATTGGGGTGGAGGGGGGGGGTGCTGATGTCATTTTCCATCAAAATGGACAGTGGGATCCATTTTGTTTTTCGCTTGATCACTTTTTGTCTTGGATGGCGCTGGTGTTAGGGGAAGTTGTGGGTGGCGGCGGGGGTGAGGGAAGGGGGAGGGATGTTGAAGGGATCACAGCGGCACAGTGTGAGGTGGGGGGAATGTTAAAAACCATCATTACTTTTAATCAAACGAAGAAATAGAAAAGGAAAGAACGAAGGAGGAAAAAACAAACAAAATTGTGAGATGAGATTAAAAATATTTACGAGTTGTCGCCAGTGTTCCATAGAAAATGACCCTCATGGGCGAGTTGTTTACTTTCCTAACGTGGCAAGAGTAACATATAAAAGAGACAATAAGTGCATCAGCCCCTCATGAAAATGGAGGGGTAATACCCGTATGAGATGAACAAGAAGCACATGCATTTTTATTTTCCCCTTTCCTCCGCCATGTAATATCAGAAATGTTGACGACAAAGATGTGGTAACTCAGTTTAGAACCCCCGTTGGGGTGCCGGGGGTTTCAGTATAATAATAATAATAATAATAATAATAATAATAATAATAATAATAATAATAATGTTCGTCATTTGTAAGGCGCCTTAGCCTAAGGATCAAGGCGCCGGCCGATACAGGATCTAACTCAAACCGCCCGAGACGCCTACCCGCAGCCTTTGGGCGCATGGTCTGACGCCAGGACAACTGATCTGAGCACAATCCTGGGCAGCCAGGGATGGGGGAGAAGGACCAAGTGCATGCTGGGTGTGTTCTTGTTACTGGCACTCACCCGTCTAGGACATGAGCGTCGGGATCTTTAAAGTCCGTTATGATGGAATGTATGCGACACACAGACTAGACCTCGGTTTATACTCTCATCCGAAGGAGTAGGAAAAACAGGAGTAAAGCGTCTTTCCCAGGGACACAACACAATGGCCCGGCCAGGGCTCGAACCCGGGACCTTCAGATCCGCAAGCCGAAGCACTACCATTAGACCACAGTGCCTCCTATAAATAGTATCCCCACTTTCTGGAAATTTAGTGCTTTAAATTCCCACTGTCGATGTCTTTTTCATTTGTTCTTTCTCATTCCTGCTCTGTTCTATCAATCTGCTATACTATCTTCTTCTTTGCTAGACCAGTCACCAACCTTTTTTTTTTTTTTTTGGAAAACTCTTCCGGGAAAAGACTCCTTATTTGTGTGTGAGGTCTGTTGGCTCAGCTTGGGAATGTTGGATGCTTTATGCCAGGTGGTCACTAGGGCTTCCTATGATGTTATTATTTAGCAATGTAGGCATTATTTTTATATGTATGTGTTTTATAGATAATTTTATAATGTTTGTATTATATTTTGTTTTTGTAAACGGGGGTTCGATAAATTAGAGTATAGCCTCAGCGTCCGCTGCGTGGGATGTCTTTATTGTAAAGTGACTGGCTGGTGGAGAGCCTTCAGTTTTACAACTAGGGTTGTTTCAGCAGATCTCTTATGCGGATCAGGGTTTTCCGGTCCTGATTTGGCTCGGAAGAGTCCGCTGGACCTAAAGCAATAATCATGTAATATAATGTAACTCAGCTTAGAGATAAACAGATAGTATTGAACAAAATCTGACGTTAATTTACCAGCTCTCTAAAGAAATGTTTGCAGATGTTAAATTAACATTCTTGAAACGGTCACTCCCGATACCATCAAGTCGAACTCGCTGTGCAGAATGTTAGTTAGCCTACTCGGAACAGCTGACAGGTGTAACTTGACCGCTAAGTAGCCTTGCGAATCATGTCACTCGTGGATCTACCCGGCGTTCCTCCTGGGACATTCGTGGTCGAAACGTAACCGATAGGGGCTCAAAACCAAGACAGGAAAGTAGAGAATCCCAAGAAAAGATTCTCGTGGTCACGAGAGCGAAACGAGCGGTCGGAGATGACGTAGAGATTCTGCATATCCCTTGTAACCTCACATTTACCGGGTTATCACACGCGAAGCTTGGAACGAAGAGGGTCAAAACAGGAGCGAACTGAAGTGAACAATCAGCCTCAGCCATCAAACAGAGAGTGATAGACTAGAGACGGTTTCACGATTCCCAGAGACTAGAAGTAAGTTAACACTACATGTAGTAGTTTCTAGTACTTGCATATTTATATATTATATTGATTGCCATGTATTAGTATGTTCATGTTATATGTATTTACAGGAACCGATTATTGTTTCTGACATGTTGTGCATAGTGCGCGATATATCTTAGCCTTAAGATTCGGATTAAGTAGTGTGCATATTGGAAACTCGGCAGGTGTCTGATGCTATAGACTCTGTGCAGAGGGCACCACATACCAATATATCTGAATAGAACATTGTAGCCAGAGTTTTGTATTTTACAGTTCAGCTCTGGGACGGTTTGTGGAGTCAACGCATGACGCTTGCTCCCGTGGTGGAAAGGGAGATCATCTAATATCTACCTCTCCACGTCCGATCCCGCAATTACCAGACGCGCCCGATCATCCTGAGAGTGACCAGACTCCCTCAGAGTGCACACCGGACTCAAGCACTCACAGCAACTGAGCAGCTAAGTCCCTCTCAAATGCAACTTATGTCAAACCAAACTTGGACAAATAATAGACCATCCAAACATAGGAATGCTTAGCAAGTGTTGAAGAAGAACTGCTAAAGAAATTGCCCAGCACATTGAACAGTTATAGTTATTAATTTACAGTTAATTAAAGCCATGTTAGAATTTGTGTGGAACACATAAAAGTTTAAATCACATACATACGACTGGTGTCATTCTGTTTGTATTGTTGTGTGTCCACTAGCTCTTCTTCTCTTGAGACCAAGTAAACTAGTCATTTGATTAGTAAAAAGCATTTCTTAAAGTGAGCCAATGATACTTTAAAACCCAAGAACAAATATAAATTTTATGGGACCAAGCACCGTGATTAGTCTCTCACATCGCTTTGGAATTTTGGTAAAGAACGTTTGATAGAGGTAGCTTAACGCCCCAACTATCTACAAGTCCTACTCCCCTTGAAAGATAAGCGTATCTTCTCCAGGATATCATCACACACGATATCCCCACCCCTTTCTGTTCTATAAACGTCTTAGTCGATTAATTAAATATTTACACGCGTTTATAGAGTACATGTAAGTGCGCAACGGCGGCTGTTAACATAGGCACGTGGCGTATGTATTCGCAACGGGTCGGTACTATATTTCCTAGTTCTGGAATATCTTGGTGATGAGACACGCTATATAAAGACTGTTTGGATTCGTTTATCCGCGCAACCTGTCCACTCAACAACAAGGCAGAAGTCGTCGTATGAAGTTTTCCAACTTTATTCAGCGAACATCAACAACTGCATAAAACCGCTTTTTCCACTTTTTACAATTTTCAAGTTTTCTCTACTACTCACTCTTTTGTTGTTTGTAGATTATAGTCACACGACACTTTCGCATATAGGTGACTACTGGACTGATTTATACTGACACCAGCGGGCCAGTTGTTGGTAAAGGGGAAAATAATATGATCACACGTTGACCAATCCGGGATTCGAACCAGCGACCTTTCGGTTACTAGCAAGACGCTCTTACCAACTGAGCTACCCGACCCCTTCACTCTTTTTTTGAAACAATGCGGCACTTATAGTCTCTATACTCCAGAAAAATTTAGAACACTCCAGCGTGACGCACCACAACCAATCAAAATTAACTTCGTCATCACTGTCTTACGTCATACAACATTCTTCATCATAAAAGAACTTCTCAGCTGTTACTACATTTATCGCGAAACTTCGATCGATAGTAAACAACTAACTCTAGAAAATTCTCAAATAATATCGACCAACTAAAATTACCAACGTTATACAAAGCTTCTTTTAACAACAACGCAAAATCAAATCAAAGGTAAATACACTCTATTATTGCATGCTTTGCAAAATAAAACAATCAGATCTATCGCGCGCGTCACAAACGTAACAATGTGAAACGTCTATCTCAAAAAAGCTTTTCTCGACCTCTTCAAAAATGACTAGAGCTATACTGAACGTGAATGTGAAAAAAGCTTCTTTCTAAAACAAAAAAGGTATGTTGTAAACTGTTCTGTTCGAATGTTTCCCACCAACGCTTTAAACCATTCCTGGATTTCCATGCTTGTTCGTGTCACTTGGAGACCAGTTAAAATGGCTGTCACTATAGGACCTTGAAAAGGGCCATCCAAATAGGGGTTTCCTTGGACCGCGACCGCGTTTTGCATCTGTGGGTCGCAGATCACTAGGGGGGGGGGGGGGGCCCCAAACGCATATATTGGTAAAAATGGGAAACTTTCTAAAGCGCGAGGAGAGGTAAGGGGTGAGAGAAAAGGGAGAGAAGGAGGAGAAAGAAAGGAGAGGGATGGAGGAAGGGGAGATGGAGAGAGAGCGAGTTAGAGACAAGAGATAGGGAAAAAGGGAGTGGGTGTATGTGAGTGTGTGGGTGTGTGTGTGAGAGAGAGAGAGGAAAGAGAAATATAGATAAAGGGAAGGATTTTTTTTCTTCGGAGAGTGGGGTAGGGTTGGATTGTGCGGGGGGGGGGGGGGGGGAATGTGGAGAGATAGAGAAGATGGGGTTGGGTGTGGTGAAGAAGTTTGTCTTTTTTGTCCTGGAGAAAGCTTTTAGGGGTGAAATTTTGGCTGGGCAGTTTTTGTCCCGTCTTGAAGGCAATAACTGCAGCACTAAAATTAATGTACTTTTTCTTTTTTTTTCTTTCCCTAATTTTCTTTTCATTCTGCGCTGTGCGCCTTTCTTGCATGCTAAGTAGGATGGACACATTGCCCTCGCTGAACGCGAACAGAATCCTACGTGTGTGTATGTGGGGGGGGGGGGTGTGGTGAGAGAGAGAGAGAGAGAGAGAGAGAGAGAGAAAGCGTGTGTGCGTGCGCGCAAAGAAAATTGTTGTTTATTTTAACTTAAAAGTAAAGTTTGTCTTGAACTTCAGTCAAATTGCCGTGGGTTTTCTTTCCTTTTCTTAAAAAAATGTTTTGATGTGTGTGTGTGCGTGTGTGTGTGCGTGTGTGTGTGGGTGTGTGTGTGTGGGGCTGTATTCATGGCGTTTTGGGTTTATAAACCTTGCACACTTAGTATACAATGGGTTCACACAAAAAAATGGGGTACCAATTTGTAAACCCATTTTGTTTTCCATTGAAATGCGCTGAAGTGCTCTTTAAGTGCATGCAAGTGCAGTTGTAGTGCATGGAAGTGCAGTTGTAGTGCAATGAAGTGCAGTTGTAGTGCATCTGCACTTAAAGTTCACTTCGCGAAGTGCAGTTGTAGTGCATGTGCACTTAAAGTTCACTTGGCCAAGTGTAGTTGTAGTGCATGTGCACTACAACTACACCAGGTCAAGTGTAGTTGTAGTGCACATGCACTACAAGTACACTTGACCTGGTGTAGTTGTAGTGCATCTTCCAGACGGGTAGGATAAGGAACTTTCCTCGACGATTAGGGTAAGGCAGTGCCTCGACGATTAGGGTAAGGCAGTGCCTCGACGATTAGGGTAAGGCAGTGCCTCGAAAAGGGTTAGGGTCAGGGCTAGTTGCAGCGCTGCAACTAGCCCTGACCCTAACACTTTTCGAGGCACTGCCTTACCCTAATCGTCGAGGCACTGCCTTACCCTAATCGTCGAGGAAAGTTCCTTATCCTAGCTGTGTTTTTGAACAAACTTGACCTACTTCGTCTCTAAGAGGCGAGGAAAATTGCTAAAAGTAGCCGTTTTTCGAAGAAAGTTGACCTAATTCGCCGCCTAAGAGGCGCGAAGTACGTCAAAGGACCCCATTTTGACATGAATACAAGTATGTGTGTGTGTGTGTGTGTGTGTGTGTGTGTGTTTCCCCTTTCTTCGGTCCACCAGTTTTACCATACTTCTAAACTCAACTTGGAACTTTATGGAAATTGCTGCGGATTCTTTTATTTTTTTCTTTGTCTCCTTCCCTGGATTTTGTATAATTATATATAATCTAAACTCAACTAGGAACATTACGCAAATTTCGGTTCTTCTCCTTTCTGTTCTTCTCATTTCTACCTTTCTTCTTTCCCAAGATTTACTGAAAAAAAGTACAAAGAAAGAGGACAACAAAAAGAATTGTAAGCATTCTCATTTCCAAAATAACAAGCATTTTCAATTACGTCCATCGTAATATTTTACTGCATTATAGCAAAAGTGTAGGGTGTACTTTTTTCTGCACTCTCTGGTATTGACAAAACCTGTTTTTATAACAAAATCAATTTAAAAAAAATTGTTTGAAGGTCTTAAACATTTTGTCTTGTCTGAAACTGATTGTTTAGGCCTCAAAAATTCTTTCTTGTCTTAAAGTGATTGCTTAGGCCTATGTGTTTTTGTTGTTGCTGCTGATTGTGATGGTGATGATGATGACAAATCAGCTCACAGAGATCGCTGAGTTCACCTTAGGAGAATTTCTGCAGCATCGTCACTCATCACCTTAACCTCCCCATCCCCTCCCTCCCTCCTTTTCCTCCCCCTCACCTCTATGCCCACCGTCATCCCTCAATCCCGACACCTAAAACTGCTCAAAAGGATCGGGAACGTAGTTTGTTGATGAAGAATCTCTTTATGCATCGTCCATCGTGTCTCTATGACAACCTGACAGGCTGAATACCAGGTAGATAGATAGATAGATAGATAGATAGATAGATAGATAGATAGATAGATAGATAGATAGATAGATAGATAGATAGATAGATAGATAGATAGATAGATAGATAGATAGATAGATAGATAGATAGATAGATAGATAGATAGATAGATAGATAGATAGATAGATAGATAGATAGATAGATAGATAGATAGATAGATAGATAGATAGATAGATAGATAGATAGATAGATAGATAGATAGATAGATAGATAGATAGATAGATAGATAGATAGATAGATAGATAGATAGATAGATTTTGTTAAATTTTAATGTTTAATTGGCTTCATCTGAAGGAAACAAAATAGGAGAATGGATGGATAAGATATGGTTCTGTTAAATGTTAATGTACCCCTTGGGGTCATGAGCAATCTTGCCACTGTAGATTGTTCAAACCTATAAAGGGAAAAGTGAAAGCCACAGTTAAAAACCTGTCTTTCCTTTGTAGGCAAGACAAATTCACTGCGGCAACAGTACCCCCGTTGGAGTGCCGGGGGTTTTCAGTATAAATAGTATCCCCACTTTATGGAAATTTGGTGCTTTAAATTCCCACTGTCGCTGTCTTCCTCATTTGCTCTTTCCTATTCCTGCTCTGTCCTATCACTCTGCTATACTATCTTCTTCTTCGCTAGATCAATGACCTACCTTTTTTCTTGAAAACTCTTCCTGGACAAGACTCCTTGTTTGTGTATGAGGTCTGTTGGATCAGCTTGGGAGTGTTGGACGCTTTCTGCCGGGTGGTCACTAGGGCTTCCTATGATTGTATTAGTTCGCAATATAGGCATTTTATATGTATGTGTTTTGTTGATGATTTATAATGATGTTTGTATTCTATTTTGTTTTTGTAACCGGGGGTTCGCGTAGTTGAGGTCAACCCTCAGCCGTCCCCCGCGTGGGATGTCTTTATTGTAAAGTGACTGACCGGTGGAGGGCATTCAATTTTTCCACTGGGGTTGTTTCAGCAGATCTTTTATGCGGATCGGGGGTTGTCCGGTCCTGATTTGGCTCGGAAGAGTCCGCTGGACCTAAAGCAACAATAAATCAATCAATAAAAAAATTAAATGTTAATGTTTATGGCTCCATCTTTTAAAAAAAAAATTCTTGTTCTTGCTTTTATTCGTCGTCTTTTTTTAATTTTAGAGTTCGACCCGGCCAATTACAAGGTTTTGCTGTAGATATCCAAATTATGACTGGGACAATTTTAATTGCAGAAACATTCGTGCTTCCGCTTTGAACATTTACTGTTGTTTTGCTTTTTGTTTTGTTTCGTTTTGGTGTTTTTGTTTTCGTCCTCCTTTACATTCTTCTTCTCCACCACCATTCTACTCTTCACACTAATTATTAGTATTATTTGCTGCTCGTTCAACTAAAAAAAAACAACAGAAAAACACACAAACAGAACACACACATAGAGACCAAAACCACACACGCACACACACATACACGCGCGCACACACACGCGCGCACACACACAAACCAATTGTATTTGTAATGCTGAAGGACGAAATATCATCTGATCTAGATACAATTGTGAGACAGTTCACTGATCTATACAATTGTGAGACAGTTCAAAATCTTTCTATCACTTTCTTCTTCTTTCTCATTGCCGCTTACTAGTGGGCTTGTTTTTTAAGATTTTAAACATTTTATAATGTTTTAAGATAGCGTCTCTCTGGTCCTGATTTGGCTCAAAAGAGTCCGCTGGACCTAAAACAATAATCTTGTCTTGTCTTGCTTACTAGTGAAACCAATGAAACCCATCGTCTTTCTCTCCCTCCCTCCCTCTCTCTCTCTCTTCTTTTTTTTCTTTTCTCTCTCTCTCTCTCTCTCTCTCTCTCTCTCTCTCTCTCTCTCTCCCTCCCTCTCCCTCCCTCCCTCTCTCTCTCCCTCTCTCCCTCTCTCTCTCTCTCTCTCTCTCTCTCTGTCTCTCTAGACCTGGCCCAGATGAGCGTTGATTTGTGG
Source organism: Oncomelania hupensis (assembly GCA_036898135.1). Lineage (NCBI taxonomy): Eukaryota > Metazoa > Mollusca > Gastropoda > Littorinimorpha > Pomatiopsidae > Oncomelania > Oncomelania hupensis. Next base: position 41,773,975 of record CM072518.1, read on the forward strand.
CCTGGACGCCAGAGCAAATTGAGCCTTCATTGGGGGCTGCCTGACGCTTGTGTGTAGAATTTATGGCTTTCTTTCAGAGCTGGGCGTTCTCATTCCTCCTATGTAGCAGCATCGTATAATTCGCGACACGCGCACCACGCCTTTTGTGTGTGTGCGCGTGTGTATGGGTGTGTGTGTGTGTGTGTGTGTGTGTGTGTGTGTGTGTGGGGCTGTATTCATGGCGTTTTGGGTTTATAAACCTTGCACACTTAGTATACAATGGGTTCACAAAAAAAAAATGGGGTACCAATTTGTAAACCCATTTTGTTTTCCATTGAAATGCGCTGAAGTGCTCTTTAAGTGCATGCAAGTGCAGTTGTAGTGCATGGAAGTGCAGTTGTAGTGCATGTGCACTTAAAGTTCACTTCGCGAAGTGCAGTTGTAGTGCATGTGCACTTAAAGTTCACTTGGCCAAGTGTAGTTGTAGTGCATGTGCACTACAACTACACCAGGTCAAGTGTAGTTGTAGTGCACATGCACTACAAGTACACTTGACCTGGTGTAGTTGTAGTGCATCTTCCAGACGGGTAGGATAAGGAACTTTCCTCGACGATTAGGGTAAGGCAGTGCCTCGACGATTAGGGTAAGGCAGTGCCTCGACGATTAGGGTAAGGCAGTGCCTCGAAAAGGGTTAGGGTCAGGGCTAGTTGCAGCGCTGCAACTAGCCCTGACCCTAACCCTTTTCGAGGCACTGCCTTACCCTAATCGTCGAGGCACTGCCTTACCCTAATCGTCGAGGAAAGTTCCTTATCCTAGCTGTGTTTTTGAACAAACTTGACCTACTTCGTCTCTAAGAGGCGAGGAAAATTGCTAAAAGTAGCCGTTTTTCGAAGAAAGTTGACCTAATTCGCCGCCTAAGAGGCGCGAAGTACGTCAAAGGACCCCATTTTGACATGAATACAAGTATGTGTGTGTGTGTGTGTGTGTGGGTAGGTGGGTGTGTGTGTGTGTGTGTGTGTGTGTGTGTGTGTTTTTCCTGGTTCTGGTTCTTTTGGGGTAGCTGGCTGAGATGAGATTTGTAAGCAACAGTGCAGTCATTATAGATTTACGTTTTTAATGTGAATACCTTTGTAGTAATTACTTTCTTAAGCCTGTCCCTTTTCTAATTTAGCATGGTTTGTTTTCTTAGAATACCCAATTACCCACCAGCTCTCTCCCTCTTGCAGGATTTGTGATTTCTACTCAGCTCCCTCATTATTTAAAACTCTCTACATTTCTCTCTATCCTTCGCTCCATTCAAATGCTTCTCGTTTGCTGTGCAGTTGTGTTGTATAAACGCAAAATATGGGTTCGTGTACGTATACATAGTGACGGGGCGCGCAGTTGGCCATGGTTCATTGGTGTCTATTCTATCCTATCCCGTAACCCGAATGTCGTTGGGTAATCACAGATGATCGTTTAACCAGCGTACTCCATCTTTCTCTGTCCTCAGCAACCCTCATGGCTTCGCTCAGTGTCGAGCCAGTCCATTCTCGAAAGTTGTCCTTCCAACTCTTTTTCTGTCTCCCTCTTCTTCTGCCTCCTTGCACCGTGCCTTGCAGGATGGTCTTTGCAAGGCCTGATGCTCTGGTGACGTGGCCATACCATCGAAGTTTCCGTTTCTACACCACTGTGAGCGTATCATCGTGTTGTCCAATGGCTTGTGTGATGGTCTGTCGGACTTCGTCGTTGGTGACGTGGCGGATATAGGAAATGCCCAGAAGTCTTCTAAAATTGGTGTACTCAAAGGCAAAACAACTGAAGTATCGCACGTCAAGCGAGGACATTACAGCCTGCACAGGCAGTGGTTCGAAGCCCGTCGACAGCCTGCAGTGCTTGTGGATGGAGGGAGGGAAGGGAAGAGAGAGAAAACCCTAAGACACTGCGTCCCCGATTCCTTCGGATGAAAGTCTAAACCGAGTTCCAGTATGTGCCCGCACGCATTCCATCGCACGAACTTTACAAATCCTGACGCTCATGCTGTAGATGTACGAGTACCGGATACACACATGCACCCAGCAAGCAATATGTCCCTTCTTCACCATAACCGCTCGCCCAGGATTGTGCTCAGTTGTCTGGGCGTCAGACAATGCGCCCAAAGGCCCCAAGTGGGCGCCTCGGGCTGCTTGACTTTGGTCCTGTAGCCCCTTAAGCAGCTCATGAGCCGTAGAAGTGCTATATAAGAAAGATTAATAAACAAAACAAAACAATAGTGATTACACTAGCTTTCAAATATGCTTCCCGCATCTTGCCATCTGCCTATAGCGTACAGCATAAAAGCAAAAGAATAATACATCTTTTCGATGTATATTAGGGTTTTGATTTCTTGTTTCTCTTCAGCGCTTTCCTTTTGTTTTTTCCACAATGCGCGTTTCAACGTAACACACAATATTCGCTTCCTAGCCTCAAAGATTTCTGCTTGTATTTCACACATCCTCTTCCTCTCCCCCGCCACCACCTAATCTTCAAAGCAGCCCCTGTTCCTATACCAGGCCTCACCCACCTACCCCACTTCAAAACAACGTACCTTGCTCACGAGATTTGTGGAATCAAAGAATATACAGCTTCACAGCTTGAAGCTGTACGTTCTTTGGTGGAATGGAAACTGGTTATTTAATAGGGGTTAGGGTGGGGTGGATAAATCATCTTGAAACGATGAGCAAACAGCATAACCTCCCATGGCTTCTCTGGTCTGCCCCCGCCATCTCTCTCTGTCTCTGTCTCTGTCTCTCTCTCTCTCTCTCCTTAGTACATTGATCCCCTAGTTCTTATTTCCCTCTTTTTCTTTCTTTCTTTCTTTCTTCTTTCTTTCTTTATCCTCCTCCTCCTGCTTCATCTTCTAGCCCCCAGTTCCTGTTATTCTTGTTCTTTCTTTCTTCCTATCATCACCATTAGCAGCAGCTTTTTCGTTCTTTCTTTCTTTCTTTCTTTCTTTCTTCTTCTTCTTTTCTTTCTTTCTTTCTTCTTACTTTCTTTCTTTCTTTCTTTCTTTCTTTCTTTCTTTCTTTCTTTCTTTCTTTCTTTCTTTCTTCTTCTTCTTCTTCTTCTTCTTCTTCTTCTTCTTCTTCTTCTTCTTCTTCTATGAGCTATTTTTCTTTCTTTTTTGGTGTGGTCCTATGTCAACATTTTGTGTGGACGCTGGCAAACTGTGCTGGCGGAGTAAGTAGGCTTGCCAAAGGGAAATCAATATTTTCAGGCTTCCCGTTCATACTAATTTTGTTAACACGGCAAACTTTAATTGTGTATGCTGTACTATATTTTGCAGGTTCTAGTGTACTGACCCGTCTAAATCCAAAATTTAAGTTTACGGTTAAATGTAAATATTGCAAACTTTTTGTAAGCTAGATACCGTATTATTATTTTTAAACAATTATACAGTAGGTATGACGATGTGGAATTGACATTTTTCGTTTAGGACAACTTTGTTTGATAAAATATCTGTATAATCTGCACTTTGAAAATATTGCTGTTTATTTCACAGCAAACTACCAACAAGATCTAACTGGATGTAGACTGTAGGCAGGGTTTTCTTCCGTTTTATTTGAGAAAAACTAAAGAAAGAAAATCACCAAAACAAACAATTTCACATGCTTTAAAAGAAGTAACGAAAAACAAGGTATACATATAACATATTGCCCAAAACGTTTTTTTTTAACAAACAACTTGCCCTATGTCCATGGTATCAACGTTGTTTACAAAGAAGTTTGTTTCCAATCTGTCGTGTAGAAATCCAGTTTCCGATTTGTGTGTAAATCAGGAGAATATGATGGCATTTTGGATAATACATTGATTCTTTGAACCTTTCCCCCCTCCACCCCCCCCCCCTCCTCTTCTATCCCCTCACAGACTTGGGAAATATTGCCAGTTGCTTCACGAAACTGATTGGATTACCTTGACATGCGATCAATTTCATTTCATCATCAATAAAGTTTATGTCCAGCGCAACCGCGTTTTAAATGCTTCTCTTTGCTATGTGTGCTTTTTTTTCAAAAGGATAATGGGGTGAAGGAATAATGGAAAGGTGGGAGGGCTGTGTGTGTGTGGATGTGTGTGTGAGAGAGAGTATGTGTGTGTATGTGTATTTGCGCGCGTGCAATGCGATCAATTTCAATATTGATAAATTTGCCATAAAACCCATGGACAATGGAAACTCTTGTTGCGGCATGCGATTAATTTCTGTTCATACACACATTTTCAAATAAAAACAGATCATGTGTTTAAGGAGTACGAGTGTGGTGTCAAATACGATTAAATTATAATCCCACCAAAAAAAAAATTCGTTAAATTATCACTGATTTCATGAGAGAGAGAGAGAGAGAGAGAGAGAGAGAGAGAGAGAGAGAGAGAGAGAGAGAGAGAGAGAGAGACTAAAATACTGAAAGAAAAGAGAGGGACAGAGAGAGGGGAGAGAAGAGAGAGCGAGCGTGAGAGGGAGAAAGAGAGCGAGAAAGGGGTGTAAAGGGAAGGAGGAAAGGATGAAGGATGGAGAGATAGAGACTGCCACACAGACAGACAGACAGACAGACGAACAGACTGCGTAACACACACAGAGACTGGGAAAGATCAAGCCACGAAACACAGAACTGCAGAAAATAAAACTGAAGCCCCAAAATGTGCTTACTTGATAAAATAATCCTTGTCATTTCTGTCCAGACCCGTTTCCCAGCCGAACGGGAGACCACTCGTGCCCGTCCAGTTTTCGCGGGGAGGTAACCACGAAGTTGTCTGGGTCTTGTGACTGAAACACACATAATAAACATAAAAGTGTCATACTTACATATTACAAATTTATCACCCACATACGCACACACACTAAACATTAAAATGATGGACTGCTAAGAGCCGAATCAGGACCACACAAAACTATTCAAAATCAGACTAGAAGGCTAACATTAAAAGTGATACAAGATGTACCTAAAACTAGCACTGCTGGTGAAATCTAACCAAGTATACAAACAAGATGATATGACCTATATGCGATAAAATAAACCAACATCGCTTAAAAACGTAAACAGGTTTTGACCACTGCTAATTTTAAAAATCTGATTAAAAGGTATGAAACTAAATAGCTTTTTCTCTCATCAACCAAATCAACACATTCAGACGTAAAATGGCGGAAGGAAAAGGACTTATCACATGAAAAAGCACCACGGTGGTTCTTCGCCTTTCAACAGAAAACTATGGGTGACATAAGTAGGTCCAATATGCAGGCGGGTCAAAGCAGTTTCTTCTTTGCAAGCGGACGCACAGTTGGGCAAAGAAGCGGACTGATCTGGTAAAATTCGATATAGCTTGTTGTTAATTTGATTAGACCATTCGGTCTGCCACAGCCGTTTACAGTAAGAGCCAGTCATACAACGTAGGTCAGAGTAAGGAACACACTGGAAAATCTCTGAAGGAAAATCTAGATGCAGCGCTTCTTTTGCAGCTTTGTCCACTGCAATATTGCCGTGGATGCCCATGTGACGAGATACCCACATAAAAACTATCTATTTACCTTGAGATAAAAGCTTTGTGTGGAGGTCATGGATAGAGGGACCGGGTAGCTCAGTTGGTAAGAGCGTCTTGCTAATAACCGAAAGGTCGCTGGTTCGAATCCCGGATTGGTCAACGTGTGATCATATTATTTTTCCCTTTACCAACAACTGGCCCGCTGGTGTCAGTATAAATCGGTCCAGTAGTCACCTATATGCGAAAGTGTCGTGTGACTATAATCTACATACAAACAAAATACATGGATCTCGGAAAAGGGTGCAATGTCTTTCTCGTGGAAAGAGCCTGAAGTGCTGACAGTGAATCGGACATGATTAAAAATGGGGATTTTTGGGACTGATAAATCTGTTTCAAAGCAAAATGAATTACATTGAGCTCAGCTGTATAAACATAACAAAGATCAGGTATACGCTGTTGCAAAGGCTGATCGAGGTGTCTCCCAGAGACCGACGCAGCAGCAACTGCGTCTCCTTTCTTCGACCCGTCCGTAAAAGGTTTTTGGTATGTTTTATACAATGAATATTGTTCTAGGTAAACTTTCTTATAAACAGTTTCGAAAGTGTCGTTCTTTTTGAAGGATGTGAGATTGAAGTTGATAATGGGGTTGTTCAGTTTTCAAGGTGGGAGCACAGTTAGCAATTGGTCATAATTAACAGTCAATATCTATGCCTGTAATATTGAAGTGAGGACGTATTCTGAACTTCTGTCGGCTTGTTGGAATATTTAAGTGTAAATAATGGGTTTATGATAAAATCGTAAGCGGGATTTTAAGGGTTAGCTTTCAGTTTTGGAAAATAGTTCATGGCGAGCTGAAGCCTACGGATCTCCAAGGGAAGCATCGGTGTAGAAACTTTCCTTCTGGGGAAGTGCTGAACGCCCCCAGGAAGATCCGAAGACCTTCATGATTGATTGGATCCAAGGCTTTCCTAGCGGAACCATATACGATGCTACCATAATCCAATGTAGAGTCTATCAGAGAACGATAGAGGGGGGTCAAAGATTTCTTGTCTGCTCCCCAGTCTGCGTGACTGATAACTTTTAAAATATTAAGACCTTCGTGTAAATATATAATACTACAAAAACCTTGTAACATACATAATCAACACCTTTGTAACCTAAATAATAGGTAGAGTTATATTTTATACAATACAATACAAAATAACCTTATTGTCTGATGTTCATCACATACAGAAATTTGTCTAAATGTGTCTATTTTATATACATTTGTAAGCTATTTGGAGTACCGGATATCTGAAAAATATAATGTTTCAGGAATTCACTATAAAAGCACAGCTTTTGCCTTATAAATGGTTGTGATACAATAAAATAAGATCAGAACAAAGTAGAACAGCATTCTCATTCACAGACTTCATAGCTCAGTTTTAAAAATCTAGACATAGCGCAGTTCATAAAGCCACGAGTTCGTATTCCAAAGGTCGCGGGTTTGATTCCCGATATCTCCAACATTAAACTGTCTTTGCTATATCTAGCCATCGAACCTCTATCATCTTGGTGATTGTTTTAGTGCTTAATGGGTGGGGTCAGGTAAATATTAAACTTAATAGTTGGGTGGTTGGGGTTCTATCCCCTCCCCACACCCCATCGTTATGAAGTGTTGTTTTCTTTACAAAGCTTGGTTTAAACGCAATGTTATTACTAATGAAGCAAGCAAACAAAACATGGAAGACATAAAGGACACGCAAAAGCAGAGCTTAAATAGCTAATACCCGTTATATCAGAAAAAATGTTGTGGGAACAAATTCGTCAGGAAACAAGATTTCTGATTTAAATATAGTCGTTTCGAGGAACAACAAACCACCATCTTAAAAACATTTTATTCCTTCCGAAAATGTTGCAATTATGCAGCCAGGGAATTGGTTATTGTTAAAAACAAATATTATAATAATAAATAAACGCAGCTGCCACAAACCAACAAAGACAAATAAAGCAAAACGGCAATCACAGGGCTCAAACGACCATGAAAACAAAATGACAAAATTTAATGAGAAACGGATGAAGAATCTGCCGTCGTTGACATAGACAAAGAAACCGACAATCGTAAAAAAACAAAATATGACAAAGCAATTAATTTGTGTTTCTCTGAAGAAAAAAAATTTCTTCGGAATATTCAAACATTCAATCACTCATGGTGACTCGACAGGTTTAAACTTTGCATAAGACAACTTCTACACGAGTGCCACATATTTGTTTTTTTCTGGTTATGCATGCGGTTCAACAAAATCGCAACAATCCTTGGAACTCGACGGTTCCTAAACTTAATAATACAGATAAAACCTGATGCTATATGCGGGTAAATCAGACTAAAAACGCGGCGATCTGTAAGTAGCATGCAAGCTCACAAGTAATATACACTCTTGCACAACGTACACGCATTCATCACTTAAGTATTTATTTATTTCATTTTTGTGTTCTTATTTGGCGCTTTTCCAGCTCAAGAGCTGCTCAAGGCGCTGATCAATACAGGATCTAACTCAAGCCGCCCGTGGCGCCTGACGACTTTGCACATTCCTGGGCGATCGGGGATAGGGAGAGAAGACCTAGCGCGTGACGGGTGCATATGTGTAGCCGGCAACCACCGGTCTAGGACATGAGCGTCAGGATCTTTAAAGTCCATGTGATGGAATGCTTGCGTGCACAGACTAGACATCAGTTTAAGCTCTCATAAAGGTATGGAGATTGCTATTAGATTAGATGACGGAAAGCATATTTTTGGTGTGTGTTGCATTATTTGGAACTTCAAATAATCAAATAGCATTATTGACTGGAGGAGAAGAAGAAGAAGGAAAGAAGAAAAGAAGAAGACAAAAAAGAAGTGACAACAACAACAACATCGACCACAAACCAAACAAATACCACCATCAAAATTTCAACAAGCCAACCAACCATCACTACTTAAAACAAAGCAAAAAGCAAACTGCAGTTTCAAAGCAAAGCCTCTATCGCCTTCTCTAAACAAAACAAACCCAGTAAAGGGAAATTTAAAATTTCAAGAACAACAGCAACACCAACAGTCACCACTACTATCAAACACTCAACCACCCAACATACCACCACCCCTCCAACAAGCAAACTATAATTTCAAAAGCAAGCTTCAGCGTTTGTCTTAAAGGCATTGAGTATTAAGGATTGGCGTGTGATTTTTTCTCTCTTTCTCCTCCTCCCTCCCCCTCTTTCTCCTAAAAGTGACTACCTGGAACTTTGCATTATTATCACACAAAAATATGCTACAGAGGGAACTGATTGCTCTCAACCCTACCGCTAAAAGCTTTGAATGTTCGGCTTCTTTTCCGCGGTATAGAAAAAACAAACAACAAACAACAAGTGGGTTGTGTGATATACAATTTCCTGCGGGGCTATTTTTGTAGAATACACTTTGTTGCTATTTAACACAGCCACGTGAACACACGAATGTATCGATTTCAATCAAAACAGTACTTTGAAAAAGAGTTAATTTGTGTTTTTGGTATAATCTGATTTTACCAATGGGACAAACATAAACTCTCACTGTGAACTTGAAAGCAAAACAAGTATTTGTAATGCTGAAACATTTGAATATTTTAGTCCATTGAAACCAAGCAGCCTTAGCGGACCCCACTGGCTGTGAACTTAAAATCGCAAAGTGTGTCAAAATGCCGTTTTATAAAGGCTTTCTATTACAATCAATTCCAATAACGCCCAGAAGGTAATGTTCTGGAGAAGAGGAATTCAAGCTGAAAGAAGAAAAGCTGCCGTTCTGATCTGCAAAATCAAATTCCCATAACAGGCTTTCAGGGCAACCCTTGGCCTTTCAGATCATGAATGATGGATCGGAAGAAGAGGGATTTTTCTATTTTTAATCATAAGAAACGCTCAGTTTACCGTTTGCTGGTGGTTAGACACAACCACTACAATCTTTCTATTGACTCCTCGGACCTCTTAAGCAATCTCGGTGGGTCTCTCTGTCTGTCAAGATTCAAAATATATTGTACTGTCTTCATAAATCACAAGGAACTGTAGTGTCTGGTTTGACGATTCCACATACAAGGACAATGATACGGAAAAAAACAACTAGTGTCACATACAATTCTGAATATATCACATTAACACATTGCAATAAAATAACGTTTTCATTAACAGTAAAATCACGCACACTTTTTCTTCCACAGTCACTACCCTATTCGTAACAAAGCTTCCATGCAACCAGCAGCTATCACACATGCATATCCGCAACCACACTGCAGCTGCAGCCGTCGCTAACTTTTTCCGCTGTTCTTTCTCATTCCTCCTCTGTTCTATCAATCTGTTATACTATCTTCTTCGCTAGACCAGTCACCTACCTTTGTTTTTAATTGAAAACTTCCGGGACAAAACTCCTCATTTGTGTGTGAGGTCTGTTGGATCAGCTTGGGAATATTGGACGCTTTCTGCCAAATGGTCACTGGGGCTTCCTATGTATTATTATTATTTAGCAATGTAGGCATTTTATATGTACGTGTTTTGTTGATATTTTATAGTGATGTTTGTATTCTATTTTGTTTTTGTAAACGGGGGTTCAATAAATTAGAATATAGCCTCAGCGCTGGCGGAGTGCCTTCAATGTTAGTACTAGCGTTGTTTCAGCAGATCTTTTATACGAATCAGGGATGAGTCCTCTTTCAGCCAAGTTGTGATTTTGATTTTTGGGTCCTGATTCGACGCTTAGCAGTCCGCTGGACCTTGTAAGCAACGAATAACTATCACACACAAATTTATTCTAACATCGTTGAGATCTGATCGATCCTAACTTCTCGCCCAAGTACTGTTGGCATGTTAGATTGCTTGGGCTGCTCTTTTGCACTGGAACGTGCACTACGAACGAAAAATCCTCTTCCTCCCATCCCACCACTCCGACCCCTCCCCCCCCCCACCATCCTCTTATATTCCAAAGAAATATTACCAGATCCTATTGTTCGGGTCTTCTCTTTGCGAACATGCAAGGTCTACGAGCGCTGAATATCGTTGGTTTCATGCTCCAAAGAACCGGGAATTGTTCTCCAGGGGTTTCCTGTATCACTGGGCTTCTTTCGCTGCTTCCTTTCATTCTCCATGTTCCAATATTGCCTGTTCTTGCAGCATCCCCTTCCCATCCCAGCCCCTCACTGCCATCCGCTACTCCACTTGCTGTCATCAGCATAAGCAGAAGTTGCAGCACTGCCGTCGTCATCAATATCGTCCTCGTCCTCGTCATCATCATCGTCATCTCTTTTTCTACTGCTGCTGCTACTACTACTTTTATAGATTTGTACTTTTTACAGATTTTTTTGTGGTTGCTTTGCTGTAAAGCGCTATGAGATCTAGTGAGGAAGGACGCTTTACAAATGTTAATTACTACTACTACTTCTTCTACTACTACTACTACTACTACTACTACTACTACTACTACTACTACTGCTGCTGCTACTACTGCTACTGCTGCTGCTGCTGCTGCTGCTGCTGCTGCTGCTGCTGCTGCTACTGCTACTGCTACTGCTACTGCTACTGCTACTACTACTACTACTACTACTACTACTACTACTACTACTACTGGTGTTGTTCCTTGTAACCTTTCGATCGTTGGGGAGTTGGCCTTTGGGACCTCTCTTTTCTTTGAGCCAGCTTATAAATGAAGGCGTGCCTATCTTCCCTCCCTCACCTTTCTCTCATTGTTAAGACCCTCAGCTATCGGCTTGCCTCTGCTTTCTTCCCCCCCCCCCAAACCCTCTCTCCCTCCTTATCCTCTCTCTTTCTTCCCTCATCTTATTCGTCTTCCCTCCAGTCAGAACAATCGGGATAATCATGAATGCACGGCTGAGCAAGGCCTTGTAACGTTATTTGTTAAATTAGACAAAAGCCCTCACAGCTTTACAGTATTCGGACGTAGATACGGACCCACCACGGTAGCTCAGTGGTAGAGTGTTCGCCTGGCGCACAGATGACCCAGGTTCGATTCCCGTGGAGGGCAAGATTAAAGTGGCCATTTTTTCATTGTCCGTCTTAGCAGTATGTTTGCTCTGGTGGTTCAGTTCTGATTTAAGTCTCTACACCCTCTTCTCTGGTATGGTTATCCCCGTCTGCCATATCGCCAATGTTGGGTGTAGACGTTACACTTCGATGTTCATTCAAGTGGATATCAACTTTAAATTATGCAGATTTGCATTAACAAATCACTGAAATCTAGATTATTTATTCATTCATCTATCTATATATCTAGTAATAAATTCATTAAATTCTTTTATCACTGAATATTATAATTTCTCATATATTTCTAAATTTTTATCTCTTGTTAGCCTATTTATTTATTTATGTATTTATGTTATTTACGAGCAATTTAAAATAACGCCTATAACAGCTCTCGGCGCTTAGAGGGTGCCGACTCAAAAGTCATGCATTAAAAATGTCACGCAAGAAATTACACGTCGTTTCGTATTCAGCTGTGACAGGTGGAAGTCTTAGAAAGTGCCAGAAAGTTCCAGGGTGAATGACATTCGTAGAAATTCACACTGTCACCCCAAGATACGGAGCAGAACTTGTAGGTAATCCTGACAACTTCCAACAGCCACGCACACGCTAGACTCAACTCCTCGTGAATTCACAGAGAGAGTAAAAACATGTTACAAAAAAAAAAGATGATAAAATAATAATAATAATAATAATAATAATAATAATAATAATAATAATAATAATAATAATAATAATAATAATAATAATAATGTTGTATTATTGTTTTTATCATTAGTAGTATTAAAATAACATGCTTTGAATTCTCCTGCTACTGCTACTATTACTATTACTACTACTACTACTACTACTAAGCTTACTACTACTACTACTATAAAAGCATTATTATTTTTATAATAATAATAATAATAATAATAATAATAATAATAATAATAATTATTATTATTATTATTATTATTATTATTATTATTATTATTATTATTATTATTATTATTATTATTATTATTATTAACAGAAGTCAAAACGCGTAACAAAAACAGGTAGAAATATAAGAGAGAACAAAAATGTATAAAATACGAGATATTAGTTGTCTCGTCTAATGAGAAAGAACAGCAGTAAATAATAGCATCTTGAACAATCCTTAGTACAATGGATGATTAGTACTATGGAACCCATGTACGAACAGACTAAACCTCGGTTTATACTCTTTCTATATCGTGCATTGCGTGGGTCAAACTCATGCCCGTTCGTTTAGCAATGGGAACTTTGGAGACTATAAAAGCACCACCTCCACTCTAACAAGCTACTTTTTTTTTATCTCATTTTCATTTAACCGTTGTCTTAGTCTTGGTAGCATCTGCGATTGTCAGCTTCCTAGTAAGAAGGCTGTTTTCCCACCCTTTTCGATTTTCATACAGACTTCAAACTCGCTTTCAATAACCCAGATTGTTTCTTTCTACTTGTACTACTGTGTACTAAGTACACTAGTTCTTTCTTTCTTATACTAGTGTCTGCTAACGGCGACATCCTTGTTAGACGATTACCACAAAACAAAAGCATTGAACTAGAAAAAACAGGCCTATAATTGATAATAGAGGGGCAATTTACCAAGCTAATGATCCAAAATGCATGTCATGAAAGTGATAAACAGATCTTATATTGATTTTTGATTCTTTTTGTTGATTTTGTTGACACTTTATTGTTTGTTTGCTTTTTTAAATCGGGAAATTCTGGGCCGCCTCCCCTGTGGAAGGCATAGTCGCAGCCTATGATGCGCCCAAGCCCAACCTAAACCTTTTTTTTTCTATTATTATTGTTTTGCTGGGGGAACAAACCGGAGTACCCGGAGAAAAAACCCCGACACGTTGTCCGAGTCGAAAGTAAATAATATTCGGGGAAACATAACGCCCAGAGCAGGATCGATCCCACACCTGCCAGGCGCCATTGGTTTCTAGACTGTGGACAAGGCAAGTTGGCCTCGCCTTAGACCACGCGGCCACAACGGTCGCTCAGATGATACTGAGTAATCAATAATATGTGGACGCAACAGCTAGGAAGTCCAAACAGCTTATGCAACTATAAGGGCGCCTCAGACGGCTTGAGTTAAGATTCTGTATTGCCCAGCGCATTGAGCAGTTCCTGAGCTGGAAAATAAGCTATACAAGAACGATTCAATAAAACTATATAAAGCTTGCTCTTCTTCATATATTTATTACGTAGGCATTGTCGAATTTGGGAATGGTTTATGTTACGTCAGTACAACTTATGTTAATCTGATGAATAAAAATTGATACAACAACACAAGCTCTTCTAAGAGAGATGTAGCCCTAGTGCTTGCATTGTTCAGCATCACTCCGCCAGCGTTACTTTGGAAAATATCTATGATGTGCGCATGGTAGATTTTGTAAATTGTTTATGTTACATCAGTACAACTTATGTTAATGTGATGAATAAAAATGGAAACAACAACACCAACCGCCAGCGTTATGGATGGAATCATGACTGTCGACACGTTTGCCATTGTTCTCGCACTGTTCGTTTTAATTGCCTTGCATCGTGTATCATCACTCGACGAGCATGCACACCTCCTCACCCCCCCCCCACCTCCCCAATTAGCATGATTATTACATTTACCGTAACAAACACTGATGCTGCGTCTAAGCATAATAACGTTAGCCAATATCATAATTATATTATCCTCTATCATAAAAGCAGTAGTGCATGAATGAGAACAGTGTTGAGTTACGATAATAACTGTATATAATAATAAGATTATCTACGTGCGTGTGGTTCTAGATAACAATGTCGTAGATCAGAGTGATTGAGAGCAATGTTGATACAATCTGTCATACTACAACGTACCAGCATTGTTGTGTATAGCACTTTCTGGTTCATAAAACACACTGTGTAACCCCTCAAACCCATATTTCGTCCTAAAACAGATCAGTTCAATTCTTTTTTTCTTTTTCTTTAAAAGTCTAATTGTTATGTTAGACATTCCATCCGACTCATACATATACACACGGATCTACAATACCAAAAAAAATCATGTTTCACAAGTCAGTGCTCAAGACAATGTGCACACTTTTAGTCACGTTCGGTCTCTTAACACCCATTGTGGACCCCCCGGACATTTGGTCCGCTTAAACGTACTTTTTTCCCCTCCATAAAACACATCTTTTGACCTTGAGTGCAGTTTATCCCTAACACATGTGCTTTTATCTTGAGTGCAGTTTGACCCTAACACATATGCTTTTATCTTGAGTGCAGTTTATCCCTAACACACATGCTTTTATTTTGAGTGCAGTTTGACCTATATGCTTTTATCTTGAGTGCTGTTTGACCCTAGCACATATGCTTTTATCTTGAGTGCAGTTTGACCCTAACACATATGCTTTTATCTTGAGTGCAGTTTGACCCTAACACACATTTGTTACTTTCATGTGCAGTTTCCCTTTAAAGCACTTTGTAACCTTGAAGTGCAGCGTTCCCCTTAAAACACACTTTGTGACCTTGAAGTGCAGTGTTCCCCTTAAAATACACTTTGGTACACTGAAGTGCAGTTTTCACTTAAAACACATTGTTACCATACGCTCAGTTTCTCCCTAAAACACACTTCATGACCCTGAAGGGCAGTTTCCTTTTAAAACACACTTCATGACCCTGAAGTGCAGCTTCCTCTTAAAACACTTCATGACCCTGAAGGGCAGTTTCCTCTTAAAACACATTTCATGACCCTGAAGTGCAGCTTCCTCTTAAAACACACTTCAATTCAATTCAAACAACTTTATTTATCCAGATTCATGACCCTGAAGTGCAGCTTTCTCTTAAAACACACTTCGTGACCCTGAAGTGCAGCTTCCTTTTAAAACACTTCATGACCCTGAAGTGCAGCTTCCTTTTAAACACACTTCATGACCCTGAAGTGCAGCTTCCTCTTAAAACACACTTCGTGACCCTGAAGTGCAGCTTCCTCTTAAAACACACTTCATGACCCTGAAGTGCAGTTTCCTCTTAAAACACACTTCATGACCCTGAAGTGCAGCTTCCTCTTAAAACAAACTTCATGACCCTGAAGTGCAGCTTCCTCTTAAAACACACTTCGTGACCTTGAAGTGCATCTTCCTCTTAAAACATTTCGTGACCCTGAAGTGCAGCTTCCTTTTAAAACACACTTCATGACACTGAAGTGCAGCTTCCTTTTAAAACACACTTCATTACCCTGAAGTGCAGCTTTCTTTTAAAACACACTTCATGACCCTGAAGTGCAGCTTCCTCTTAAAACCACTTCATGACCCTGAAGTGCAGCTTCCTTTTAAAACACACTTCATGACCCTGAAGTGCAGCTTCCTTTTAAAACACACTTCATGACTCTGAAGTGCAGTTTCCGCCTAAAACACATTTACGAGCTTGAAGTGCACAGTCCCTCCCCCCTCTCCCCTCAGCCTATACCTCCTTAACCCTTCACAACATCTTAAAACACACATTGTGACCCCCGTAGCTCATTGTTTGTGCGATCTCCTTTGATGAGGATAATTGTGGATATATTCTGCCATTACACACAGTGTCGGCGGGTCCGCGTACATTTGGTACTGAGAAACGCAATTTGTAGCTCTTGAAATGATCAGGCGACCTTTTCCATCTAAACCATTCCAACACTGCTGGATAGTGTTTCGTGGATAGCCCTTCCTTCTACCGTCACCCATATACTAAACCCTACTAAAACGCACATTACTTAGTACCCTTAAATGCAATGACTAGACAATCTCCTTCTCCGAGACGATTCCAAAACTACTGATGCGATCGGTCATCCCACGCAGAGATGAATTCATCTTTTCTCAAATGCGCGTTGTTGACTTTTTAACTTTTATATTTATTTATGTATTTGTTTGTTTAATTAACTTATGTATGTATATATGTATGTATGTATGTATGTATGTATGTATGTGTGTATGTATGTATTTATGTGTGTATGTATGTATGTAGGTATATAATCTTTTTTTTTTAAATTCATTCATTGATTCAGTTATCTGTACTCTGAAACTCACTTTAGGACACTCTCCTAAAGCAAGAATATTTCTTAACTGCCGATGTGATCTCTCATTACAAAACAGATGTGCTTTCGGCTAAGTTGCATGTATTATCTTTTGACCCCTTTAATTTACACTGTTGTCCCCTAAAGGTCACATGCACAAATCAGAAACATGACATCGCACTTTGGTTTTAAGTGATACAATTATTGTTGTTTTACTTTATTATCGTAGCAATGTTGTATTTGTTCATTTATTTGCTCTGCAAGAAATGTGAACACAAAATCGCTTTTTGATTCAAATGTTTTATTACCCCTCCTCCTAAAAATATTCATTGTACTGATGTTTAGTTCCTGCAGCAAAATGGTCAACATACATTTGCATACATATACATATCCTACATAATATAATAATGTGCGTAAAAGAAAGTACAACCATTGCTCCATGTCACTAATTATGAACTACATATCCTATTCATACCCCTATCCCTTCCCTCACTCTCTTCCTTCCCACCCATCCTCAATTCATCTATTTCACAATTTCTCAATCCAGTTCCGTCCATATTATCAGTTAGCATTATTTACCTCTTCTCTCTCTCTCTCTCTCTCTCTCTCTCTCTCTCTCTCTCTCTCTCTCTCTCTCTCTCTCTCTCTCTCTCTCTCTCTCTCTCCCTCCTTAATCCAATGAAGATTTCTGCTAGCATTATCTACCACTTGACTTCTTCGTCTCTCTCTCTCTCTCTCTCTCTTTCTCTCTCTCTCTCTCTCTCTCTCTCTCTCTCTCTCTCTCTCTCTTTCTCCCCCCCCCCATAATCTAATGCAGTGCAAAATTTAATCTAGCATTATCTACCCGTTCTTATTCTTCTCTCTCTCTCACTCCCCCTCCCCCCCCCCCCATAATCTAATGCAGTGCAAAATTTAATCTAGCATTATCTACTCGTTCTTCTTTTTCTTCTCTCTCTTTCTCTCTCTCTCTCTTAAGCACTAGCTGTAAGACAGGTCCATAGGACCTAATGCTATTATCCTATTAAAGGTTCGACTTCCTTCGACTGCTCTCTCTTTTTTTTGCTCCCCCACTCCCCTTTAGTCCAATGCAGTGCACAATTTCATATACCTACACGTTCTTCTTCTTTTTCTTCTTCTTCTTCTTCTTCTTCTTCTTCTTCTTCTTCTCCTCCTCCTCCTCTCTCTCCAACGGCGTGCATTATCTACCCTTTCTTCTTCGTCGTCCTTCCTTCCTACCTCCCCCCCCCACTCCCCACCTCTCGCTCTCTCTCCCCTCTTTCTCCACTTCCGTACACCCTTCTCATCCCTTCTTCAATTCATTGCCGTGCAAAAATTGTAGAGATTCAAGGGAGCAGGAAAGAAATCAGAGGGGCCAAGATTTCCTTATGTTTGTCCAGTCGTCCTCTGCCAGCCAATTCACCGTTCGATAGTTCAAAGGGTCGGAGCCGAAGCATCAATGTCATTGAGAAATAATATAAATACACGGAGTTACCCTTCACTCCTTTTTTTATATTACACAAAAGCTGATTAAATAGTCATATGTTCTTTATAAACTTAAAATTTATGGTTTTTTTGTCACAATTAATAATAACAATTTAATTCGTAGGGCGCACATCCAAACTTGTAGTTTGCTCCGAGCGCTCATTCACATGCTTTCACACGCATTAACCATCAACAGGAAATGGGGAAAGGGGAGGGGAAGACAGAGACTGAGAGAAAGAGAGAGAAATGGACGAAAACATGAACACATTATGAGCATAGTGCAAACACGACATCAATTAACAGAATTTCGGGAAAATGACAAACGTCTATACACAAGCTAAAAAAGTAAGCTACTGAAAGTAAGCCTAAATGGTTGGGAATAACCTATTGCTGGAGAGGGGCTGGTGGCCACTGGGTTAGTTTACCTGTCTTCATGCAGTTCTTGGGGGTGAGCACGCCCACGTCGTTGGCAAGTAACGCATCCACATAGGTATGCCCGGGTCCTCTTGGACGCAGCATTTCCCATGGTCCAAAGATTCTCAACGCACTTGAAAAAATAATGGAATTAAAGAACTCCGCTTCTTAAGTGCTACGATTTATTATGTTTATTTAAAAAAATGAATTCGCGATCTCTTCAATACGATTCTACATTCTATGGAAAGCCCTTCCAGACAGCGATCGTACACTTCACATAAAATCCAAGTTGCGATCTAGTTGAGAAACACCATTATTGGAGCATTGGATGGTAACTTGGTACTTTTTTTAAAACTCTTCAACGCAAACGATCTTACTTCCTACACAAAACTGAAGTTGCAATCCCCGTTTTAGAAGTAGCTTAGCTTCACCAGCTTTCCATTGAAAAAAACGCACATAAATTCAATAATAGGCAACTTGAAATATTGAAATGCTGAATTTTTTTTCTTGCATTGTAATCGTTACAAACGGTCTGTCATTTTTCTCACATCAATGCTGTTTGACTGTAGTATAATAATCCAAAATCGAAAATCAAAATCTGCAATGACATCTTCGGCTTGTCTTCAGGGTTGCGTTTTATAATTACCATTGGGCTTCCAGACGAGTACAGCAAGTCAACCCTTCAGTTATCACTATAAGTACATTCCAGTCATATAACAATACATGTATTCAAAACATTCCAGTCAACAATATTCTCTCGATTCCAGTTACACATCAATAATTTCGTTTTATTTATTTTTTTCATTTCATTTGTTCAACTTAACGCCTATTCACCGAAGTGATTTTACACCACGGAATAAAATGGAAGGAAGCAAAACATTTTTTTTTTAAAATACCACAATAACTTTTACCATTAAATGCTAGACTAGACTAAAGATGATTGCTTTCCATTTTTCATATACATAATAGATAAAGTTGAAGATAGGAATGTGTATATTCTGTTTTCATCACTAAAGGAAAAGCTAATATCACAAAAACTAAAATTAAAAATAACAGACACCAATAATTTTTTGGGAGGGAAACGTATTTCGGAGATATTGTATTCCTGACCATGGCAAGGTGAAATTGATATAAATTAGGTAATATAATCAATGTATTAACATTATTCAATATTAAGATATTGTAATAATGTATTTTTAATAACTGAATTCATTTTTATTGTTGTGTAATTTTGATATTTTAAAATGTGTTTATATATGTTGATTGATCCTGCACACAATTCTCCTTGTGAATGTTTATGAGGACTATAAATGATTCTGTATTCTGTAATCTCATTTTGTTTTCACCACAGAAAATAATTATAACATGTAATTTTCAATCAGCTTTATTAAGAGATGCCAGAACCACAAGCGTGTTTCCTCCTTCTGTAACGTAGGTGTACAGGGCTTTTAATTATTATAAACCTAGGATATTATAAGGAAATAAGGGAAAGTACTTCCGATGATGGAACACAGCAGTCTTTTTCTGAAGGTAACAGAACATTGCAGGACGCAGCTGTTTCAGGCTGATTTCACATTCTGATTAGGATCAACACTTACTTCATGCCTGGTTTGAGCAAACCCCTGCAGCTAACACTATTCTCCATCAACCACTCACACATGTACAGTAGCATGTCCAGTACAACTATAGACAATAAAACCAATCAAAGTCAACGCTAAATTATATCGCGACTGCTCCATTATCGATAGACATGCTCGAAGTAAAGGGTGATGATAGTGACGTAATTGTTTTGTGATCGGTGTACTTTTATTATTCCTGGTACGAAGCAAACTAAAGACTTTGGGAATAACATTTGGACACATAAATATTGTACACTTCCTTTTATAGAAAGCAGAAGAAAAAAAAAAACATTCAATAGTGCATGTTTATCATAATCACCGCTTTTAACGTCCATGAAATGTGAAATATCATCGTCCAATTCGTTCACTAGCACGTTACGTAACGCAACACTAAATGTGCGCAGTTTTCGTTGATTCAATTAAATCCAAACTATATTCCCATACACATTATTTTGTTTAAAAATGCTGACCAGCAACAAAATGGTAGCTCACACAAAAACTAATGTCGATTATGTCCACATTTTCTGGCAGGCGGCAGGCACGGCGTTCATTTTTACTGATGCACGTAATCTCCTTGCGATGCACCTCTAGTGTAATATCAAAGCCTTAATAACTCTAAATCCGTATAATTGTAGGGCGATTTCGTCCATAGTTCCACGGAGTGAGTAGTGGCCATAACGTTATTTTTCACTATTGCACATAATCCCATGGCGAAGTATTCGATATGGCTTACCACATGGAGTGCTACGATAATTTGAAGACTTTAATTCATTTCACGGAGCACATCTTTCCTTCCTCAAAAAACAAAAAGTCTTCAGAAGTCTTTAAAAACTGCCCATCACAAGGAACTGTCACAAGAAATAGGTCCAGCTATCCGTCAGGCGATTAAGGGTACTCATTACTGGTTTGACGGTTGAATATGAAGCGGCTCCTGCTTCATGTCAAGATGTCATAGTGAGCGGTTGAGGCTCACTCACACACACTGAAGGAGAGAGAAAAAGGCGCTGTTTGAGCCGCGCCGTGCTGTACGTGCTGGCTAGCTAGGGACACTTTTTCCCCAACGTTGCCACTCGCGCTATCTCGCGCGCGCCTCTTCACATATATGGCGGGTTTTCCGATACCGAACAGTGGAACAGACACAGTACAACAACTCAAAAGCATGGGGTACATAAGTATTCAGTAACGAACGAAACCTGGAGGTCATAATTAGGTGGAGGTCATAATTAAGTAATTGTAAATCATCAGAGGGTCCTCGTTTTTGTCATCATCATCGTCATCGTCGTCGTTTTTGTTTCATCGCCATCGTCGTTCTGAGTCGACATCATGAGAGGTTAGGATTTTTCCAATTAAAACGCTCATCCAATTGTTAATTACCTTATGTGCGCTCTACTTCCGCTAAATACTACACGTACCAACACTTTGGCTGAGGATCAACGGCTAACAACCACTTGATCGTTGCCACTATACCCACAAATAGATCAGTGGTCTACATCCTTACTTATAACACTACTTCCACGACGTTAAACGTTTCATCTATTGCTGTTAATCGTTGATAATCCATTTTATTCCCATTAAAAACGACTGTTGATACGTTTGCCTAAGGCTTAAACGCTAATAACATCACCACTACTACTGCTACTACAACTACTACTACTGCTGCTGCTACTACTACTACTACTACTACTACTACTACTACTACTACTACTACTACTACTACTACTACTACTACTACTACTACTACTACTGCTACTACTACTACTACTACTAATAATAATAATAATTTTAAAAAAAAAATAATAGGCATAATAATAGGCATAATAATAGGCATAATAATAATAATAATAATAATAATAATAATAATAATAATAATAATAATAATAATAATAATAATAATAATAATAATAATAATAATAATAATGTATCTATGTACGAAAAAGAACAATAACGGGTAACATAAGAAGTAAACAGTTTATCCCTTCATCGAACTTAAAAACTTTAATCCTGGAAACTAAAAGAACAATAATGGGTAACATAAGAAGTAAAACGTTTATCCCTTCATCGAACTTAAAAACTTTAAACCTGGAAACTATTTTTTTTCTTCTAATTTCCCAGCGTTAGGAAAATGAAAGATCATGACACAAATCCGATTTTCAAAAACGAAATCTCGGCCATATCATACCGCAGGATCTACACATCCACGCTATCCGCGCGAACAAACACGCACACACACACACACACACACACACACATACACACACACACACCTACTGTTTTACTGTTTACTGTTTATTGTTGTTATACTGTCCTTTATCGTCTTGTAACATTTATATCTGGCACCACGTGTGAATTTCTCTTTGATTGAGATAATAAAGTGATCGTATTCGTATTTACGAGCTCAGCTGACATAAGCCATAAGAAGACCTAAGACCAAGTGTAAGGCTATGCTCTTGTCACTGTGAGATGAAGGCAGAGATAGCAACTAAATTCTATCCCTATAACGATCACAATACATTTTTGTGTGTGCGGGTTCCATGCAAATGCAGTATTATTTTTAAAAAATACAGAAGAAGAAGAAGAAGAAGAAGAAGAAGAAGAAGAAGAAGAAGAAGAAGAAGAAGAAGACATTTTCAATTGCGCAAAACCAAACTTAAAGCCTGGTTTAAGCTCTCGCTCGCATACATGTACACAGACAAATTACATTCGCAAGGATAAATATTTCACCTTCCCCGATGGTCCTGAATAAAACAAACTACCCACTCCTCCATTAAAATCATCACAACTGTCACAGTTTTGCTTAAAATCCATTGAAATTTAATAACTTTGTTAACGGATAATTTCTGCATCTATTGACCAAATTTGGCTTGTTTATGTTTTTAAATAAAATAATAAATAGGCAACACATTTTTTAATTTAAACAAGCAGTTTTCAATAAAGATTTGCTGGTCAACCGCCCTGTACACGTGTTAATGGTATTGTGTACTATTATATTCCATTCCCGCCTACACTAACATTTCCACATAGAGGGAGGGCAGCGAGTAACGAAGGATAGATTGAGGACAGTGCATTGGTGCATATGAAATCCCAACGTACTACAAACTTGCATTGAACTCGACAGCCGACATTTCCGACAGTTCAGTTTGACAGCCACCTACATACTTTTTACTCTCCGTCGTAGTGGACTTCAACTTCTTCTATTCCACACGTGTCAATTTTCTATTTAGTTCAAGTCAGTAACGCAATTTCAGTTGGGAGAAGGTTTGCATCGGCAGTTTCACTGGAGGAAAATGGCACAGCATCCAACGAAAATAATATCTTATGCATAAATGTACATAATGATTGTCTCTTGTACCCTATTAGCATTACCGATGTGAGTTATTAGATCTATAAGAACCTATTTTATTTCAGTTGTACATCTTCACAATCAATATAGATCCTTTTTTTTTACAATAATAATAGTTCTAGACTGTAAACTAGTCGACAACATACAGCGGCAGATGGCAACCATTGATCACAAATCAAAATTACATGTGTCTGTAGTCTAAAACAACAGGATTATTTTGTTCTCCGCATTCTTTCCTACTACAACTCTCCCCAGGCGTCGACTTTTACGGGCCAAAGTACACGCTTCCTCACTAGTTCTTCCCACTCTTTAATCAACGGTGAACGGCTGCTGCGGTGCTCGCAAAATAGCCGATTATTTTATATTCACACAGGTACGCTTCAACAGCACTGACGATGCTGATCAATCATCGCTGTTCAGTACCGAAAAGCGCCAAATGGCTGTCACGTGTGCAGTTCCTTTAACTACTATTCCGGCGAGGTTGGGACTGGAGGCGGGGTGGGGGAAGGAGAACAGTAGACACATTAGTGTGGGAATCCTCACAAAACCAAAGACCCCTTCCTCAAAGTAAGTAGGTTAACTTGGAAACTTGTGTTTTACCTCAGACTAAGACTAGTGTAACTGAATTTACAAGTGATCGCAACAACACGAAAACAAACTCAACAATATTTTTAGTTCCTTTTTTTTCCAATCATGCTGCTGTACCGACTAAAAGTTAAACTGAAATTGGTAATTTCCTAATGTTTTGAAAGGCATCCTGTTGATGTCCGACGTATATTCTAAATTGACACAACAACCACCGTCAAGAAAAAAACAACAACAATGTAGTGTAGTACCTTACGTTTAACACATGAGCATATAGGAGACTAATCCCTCCTTTTATCCTAGGATTCTTTCAGTATTTGACAAAACTCCGGGCTACGGTAATGACACAGGCACACACACACGTACACACAAACACACACACACATGCACGCGCACACGCCAAACACACACACGCGCATACCCATTCACACAAAACAGTTATTGCTAGCATGGAATAACTAATATTTACCTTTATGTTAATTTAATCTTAAGACCGAAAGCAGCTTCGACTCCAGATTACTAGTCGAGACCTCAATGAAAACCAAACTTTGCCTACAAGGTAAAACAAATTAAGACAACACCTAAAACCTTAAGGACAAGCTTTAAAAAAAGAATAAGTATAATTATTAATATATAAACGCCAACAGTATATTTCAATTACTTATCCAGACTTCACAAATGGAACATCTACTTCCTAAAACCCATCAAAAGAAAACCTAGCAACATCTCACGTCAAAGCAACCTCAGACTGACTGAAGTGTTGTGTATTTTGAATATCTCTGCGACTACTACGAGTAATGCTAGACTAAGAAAAGACTGTGTAACACGAAATGACACAAGTACTCTTTCGGATGAGGATATAAACCAAGGTCTAGTCAGCGCACGCGTGCATTCCATCGCACGGATTTTAAAAGATCCCGACGCTCAGGTCCTAGACGGGTGAGGGCCAGCTATATGAACACGGCCAGCAAGCACTAGGTCTCTTCTCCCCCATTTCCAGTAGTCCAGGATAGTGCTGTTGTCTGGAGCGTCAGAGGGTGATGCGCCTAAGGCAGCAGCAAGTGGGTTAAATCCTGTATCGCCCAACGCCTTGAGCAGCTTGTGAGTGGGAAAAGCGCTATATAACAACGAAAAACAATACACAACATCCAGAGTATCGCTAAACAAGATGGAAAGACTAGCAATATAGTTTCTAATACTATGGATTTTAGTCCAAGATAACCAGTAGCATTTTGAACTACTAGGTGGCTGGCAATGGACCAGTCAGATCATTGGTTTTCAGTTCAATAGGACTATATACCATAGCTTCTGGACTTTCTGTGCACAAAATAATTTTGGTTTATAAAAGGAAAAGTCGATTACTAATTCATGCAAGGTAGCCACAAGCAGACTCCCCTGGGTAAAACAGAAAGGGGAAAGAACTGTTAGTGTCTGATCTTACAATCTGCGGTTTATGCTACGGTACAATACCACAACTCACATAGTCTATCACTGTGTATCGACGCTCACAAAATGCCAAACACGCTTACTGCCCAAAATAATCTTGTGAAACAAATCTAAACAGTGGAGGGTAAAATAAATATAAAGACTGTTTCATTGGAGTCTCATTGTGCAACCTACGATGTATGGGACGGTATCTTTGACCCATTTAATGCTAGTTAGTTATTCGTTGCTTTTATAGGGTCCAGCGGACTGCAAAGAGCCGAATCAGGACCACAATATCAAGACCACAACTTGGCTGAAAGAGGACTCACCCCTGATCCGCATAAAAGATCTGCTGAAACAACCCCAATGGTAACACTGAAGGCACTCCACCAGCCAGTCACTTTACAATAAAGGCACCCCATGCAAGGGACGACGCTGATATTCTAATTTATCGAACCCCCGCTTACAAAAACAAAATAGAATACAAACATCATTATAAAATGTCAACAAAACACATAGATATAAGATGCCTACATTGCTAAATAATAATATCATAGGAAGCCCTAGTGACCATTTGGCAGAGAGCATCCAATATTCCAAAGCTAATCCAACAGACCTCACATACAAATAAGGAGTTTTGTCCCGGAAGTGTTTTCAAGAAAAAAAGCTATGTGGCTGGTCTAGCGAAGAAGATAGTATAGTAGATTGATAGAACAGAGTACGAATGAGAAAGAACAAATGCGAAAGACAGCGACAGTGGGAATTTAAAGCACTAAAGTTCCAGAAAGTGGGGATACTTTTTATACAGAAACCCCCGGCACCTCCACAGGGGGATGACTTCGTGTGGACGCTCTGTCCTCAGCAGCCCTCATGGCTTCGCTCAGTGTCAAACCAGTCCATTCTCGAATGTTGTTCTCCCACCTCTTTTTCGGTCTCCCCCTTCTTCTACCTCCTTGCACTGTGCCTTGCAGAATGGTCTTTGCAAGGCCTGATGATCTGGTGACGTGGCCATACCATCGGAGTTTCCGTTTCTTCACCACTGTGAGCAGGTCGTCGTGTTGTCCAATGGCTTGTGTGATGGTCTGTCGGACTTCGTCGTTGGTGATGTGTTGGGTATAGGAAATGCACAGAAGTCTCCTGTAGCACCTCATCTCCATGCTTTGTATTCTTCGTTGGAGATCTGCTGTGAGGGTCCATGCTTCGCAAGCATATAGGAAGATGGAGATGACCAGAGAGCGCAGCAGTCTTAATTTGGAATGTAGACTGATGGTTCTGTCTTTCCAAATGGGCTTCAACCTTGTCAGGGCAGCAGTTGTTTGTGCGATCCTGGAGAGGACTTCCTGTCGAGACCCATTGTCTGACACAATGGCTCCTAAATATTTGAAGCTGTGCACTGTGTTGAGGGATTGGCCTTGGACTTTGATGTCCGTGTTGATGCCATTGGTGTTGTTGGTCATCATTTTGGTCTTCTCTGCACTTATTTCCATTCCATAAGCTCTGGAGGTGGTGTCAAGCCTCTGTACAAGCTGTTCAAGTTCTTGTTCCTCTCCAGCCAATCCATCAACATCATCCGCAAAACGAAGATTGGAGATTGCTCTGCCCCCTATGCTGACTGTGCCTTCGTGATCTGCAAGAGCATCTGACATGATGCGCTCTAGGAAGAGTGTTGGAGAGAGTAGGCATCCTTGACGCACACCGATTGTTGTTCTGAACCAGTTCCCGATGACGCTGTTATGGAGGACTGCACTGGTAGCCTTGTCATACAGGCTTTTGATGACTTCTATAATTTTAGGGCTGATGTTGTACACTTTCATGGTTGCCCATAGCGCTGCATGCCAGACTCGGTCAAATGCCTTCTTGAAGTCTATGAACACATGATATAGATGTTGTTGGTGCTGTAGGTATTTCTCACAGATTATTCTGAGGTTGAAAATCTGTTCAGTGGTACTTCGCCCTGCCATGAATCCTGCTTGTTCTTCAGCTATGATTTGTTCAGCTTGTGGTTTCAACCTGTTGAGTATTATTTTCAGGAGGACCTTGCTGGGATGGCTGATGAGGCTGATGGTGCGGTAATTTTCACACTCCTGAAGGTTACCTTTTTTGGGAAGAGTGATGACAAGCGACTGGGTCCATGGTGTAGGCCATTCCCCACTCTGCCAGATCTTGTTACAGATAATGGTGAGAGCATCAGTCATCGCTTCTCCTCCTGCTTGTAGCAGTTCCGCTGGTATGTTGTCCACTCCCGCTGACTTCCCTTTCTTCAAGGAGGCCCATCAGAGACTATTCTTTCTCCGCCAGCTTAGGAAGTTTCGGGTCAGCCAAGCTATCATGGCCAATTTTTACCGCGCCACTGTAGAAAGCATTTTGACCTTTTCTTTCATTGTTTGGTATTCCAACGCAAACATCCAAGATAAGGAGCGTTTAGACCGTGTTGTGCGCCAGGCTTCAAGATGCGTTGGTGGGGCCCTCCCGTCCATCGAGGCTTTACATGCGCAACGTGTCACACGCAGAGCCAAACATATTATCCATGATGAGTCCCACCCCGCCCACGTGCTCTTCCAGATGCTCCCCTCAGGCCGTAGATTCCGTTCCCTCCCCAGCAAAACCACACGCTCACTGAATGGCTTCTTCCCGTGGTCTATCAGACACTTAAATCAATTATAAGGATTATTTAGGCTGCTCCTTATTGCGTGCACTTGTATAGTCATATTAGTCATGAATTGCGGGAGGGTGCTTCTGCGTGCGAATCTATTTTAGTCATCTGTATATTTGATGTGTCTGATGATGTACATTAAAAATCATGCACCTGTTTTTGTTATCTGTAATTCGGTTGTGTTTGTTGATGTCTGTAATTCTATGTTCTACATGAGTGTTCTAGTCAGGCGTGGGTCTGCTGTCTAGTATAATGGTGGTTACATAGGTCGCACTAGATCTATGCTTTATTCGTTTGTTATGTATCTTGTGCATGCCTGCCGCTGATCTAAAGCATTCTTTGTGTCATGTATACTATAACTGTATGTATGTCACTTGGCGAATAAATCTTGAATTGAATTGAATTGAATTGAATTCAGCGATTGCACTGCTGCCTCAACTTCTTCCCGGAGAATTGGGAGGATTTCTTCTTCTTCTCTGCTCTCGGGACATTCTAGAACTGATGGGTCTCCATTTGGTGTATGGTTGTAAAGGTCAGAGCAGTACTCTGTCCATCTGTCCAAGACTTCTTGTTCTTCTGTAAGGCATATGCCAGACTTGCTTTGGATAGTGGAGACTTTTGGCTGTTTAACACTTGTCAGCCGCTTCACAGTCTGGTAGGCCTTATTGCTGTTGTTCTTGTTCAGATTGTTCTCTATATCCTGGCATTGATCTTCTATCCAGTTCTCCTTTGCTGTGCGCATGCCTTTTCGGATGTCATTGTTGATTTTTCGGTAGACATCAGCTCCCTGAAAGCGCAGTGGTTGGAGCACTCGCTACTGTGTCGCAAGTTAAGCACCGTCCAGTGCGGTTAGCACTTGGATGGGTGACCGCAAAACGTGGAGCGACAAATAACAACGCCCCCAGTTGACTCAACTGTGACTGAGTACCTACTCTCTTAAGGGTAGGGAAGGTAAAGCAGCGAGGGAGAGAGATGGGCATCACCCTCATTACGCTGACCCAAGATAAGTGTGATCTCCAACATCACGCTCCCGTACGGCCACAAGGCTATGGGACTACATTTACCTTTACCTTTTATTTTTAAATTGTGAAGAGTTGGTTTTGTCAGACTTTTTATGTGCTCAGTCTATGCATCGCTAGATTGGCCTTCAATGCTCACAACCCAAAATAACTCAAAGTCAGCACGCTTAACAATGCATTTTTGTGTGCTTTCTACAGTTTGTCCAATCTATAAATCAGCGAGCGAGACTAAGACTATAGTTGACCTGACAACTTAGCCCACGCTCACCACACTGCGTAGCTGAGACTAGCCGCTGATCAGCTTAAGACGCGAGCGAGTAGTGATTCCGCGCGCCTTTAGGCTTCTACAATGAAAAAGACCTACCATTGTAAGCCGTGTTAGTTCACCCTCGCCCGCGCGCTCCTTCCGGATTCTTCCGCAACGTAGTGCTGCTCTCTGATCATGCTATTTTGTATGGAAATGTTTATGCGCTTTTTTTTTAAAAATCATTCTTTCATTAAAATATTATTCAGGAAAAATATGAGTAGTTTTTCTTATGTGCTCTAAGTCTAATGTCTATGCTTGACGATTCTTCATAGTTCTCAGTAGCTAAAAGGGCAACAAAG
The DNA here is from genome assembly GCA_036898135.1 of Oncomelania hupensis. NCBI lineage: Eukaryota > Metazoa > Mollusca > Gastropoda > Littorinimorpha > Pomatiopsidae > Oncomelania > Oncomelania hupensis. The sequence goes on from CM072518.1 coordinate 41,803,640, forward strand.
CAAAACCAACCAACCAACCAAACAAAAACCAACTAAATCAGGATTGTAACTATAACCTCAAAGATTACGATCAGCGGCACAGCATGAACCTCAGTCTCCGCTACGCAGTGTGTTTACTCTTTAAATCTCTGTTGACCAAAATCCGAGCCCAAAACGACTTTCAGAGTCGGACCATTAAATAAGTCAATTACCTATAAACTACAGTGATAGACTGTCAGTTGACCTCACACACGACTGTCTCGCTATAAATATCGTAATCTCTCTTTTACCTTTCTCCACAGGTGCAACCTCTATACAGTTAATCACTTTTAAACTACGGTTATCTCTTCTGCAGTTTCTCAACTGGATAAATAGGCGGTTAGGTTACAGGTTCTTCCTTTAAAAAAAAAGGAAGGTATTTTTGTGAAAAGTTTTTATGCCAGCCTGCAATTTTGTGGAATGTACTTCTAGCTGTTTGGTGCCAGGCAGCAAACCTTGTTGATCAGCCAACGTACCTTGTATGCTACCTTTTTGTTGCAGCTACAGCTTGTGTGTGTGCGTGTGGGTGTGTGGGTGTGGGTGTGGGTGGGTTGTGGAGTGTGTGTGTTTGGGTTTCTTTTTTAATTTCATTGAACGTCTATTCACCAAAGTTATTTTAAACTAAGAAATAGAAGGAATGTGAGGGGAAGGATATTTGCTACTTGGACTGTAAGAAAGGTATTAACATTTAAACAAAATGTGAAAGTAAAATAAAATGAAATAAAAATTAATTAGTCAAATTAATATTTTAAAAACACTTCTGTGTGTGAGAGAGAGAGTGAGAGAGGGAGGGAGAGAGGGAGGGAGGGAGGGAGATAGAAAGAAAGAGAGAGAGAGAGAGAGAGAGACAGAGAGAGAGAAAGAGAGAGAGAGAGAGAGAGAGAGTATGTCGGGGCTAACAGGCTCAGAGAGCTTCTAACCTCTTTCTCAGACTCTCATCGACATCACGTCTCCAGAGGATGGGCTTGTCTGGGCAATCCAACACTTCTGTATACAAAGTCCGCTGTAGTATATAAACAATGACCAACTAACTAGATGCAAGAAAACATATGCGCCACATTGAAGATTTAAATAAAACACAATAACACGAGAAGCGAACTGAATATAATCCATTATTATTATTATTATTATTATTATTATTATTATTATTATTATTATTATTATTATTATTATTATTATTATTATTAGTTTCCGAGCGCAAGCTGAGGAAACTATTGATATTGGTTTTGTGCGCACGTCCGTCCGGAGTCCGACTGTCACTTTTAAACTTGATACTCGCAACAGTGAAACTTTGCCTTGCTTTTGCTCTGATCATTACTTCACTGTTGTAAATTAAACTGAAAACCTTCTGAAGACAAATTTGTTTTTTTAAAAATCTCGTCCTTGACACCTTTCCTCAAAGCTCTCCAAAATTGCAGAAGCGATGTACAGCTAAAACCTAGGGACAGTCAAAGTATGGTACTATAATACTACTAAACTCTTTCGCTCTTGGCTTTTTCAACCAGCTCTGAAACTAATCCGCAGCTTCAATTCTTTAAAGAAAGTAAGCTCTAAACAATATTACTAAAGGCTTTCTGTGGTTGCTAATTTCGGAGTTCTTTAAAGACTAAAAAAGTGAAATCGTCATTATTTTAAAAGTCGGGGAAGCTATATTGGTACGGTATTAACTCCCTTTCCTGCCTTTTAGGTCAGCTTTTTCTATGGCTCTTTAATACACACTTACAAACCCTTTTAAGCAAACTATTTAGTATTAGCTCTTTCCCAGCCAATCGACGATATATCGTCGATCTGAGCCGCCATGTTTGTGCCAATCGACGATATATCGTCGATTTCAGTATTCCGTTTCGTTCCGGTTTTTTGCGCAGTCCAATCCAAGTTTTATTTTAACCAAAGAGAGATAACTCTTTCTACTTTTGTTCTCGATCGACACGCGCGTGGTTTCTTCAAATTGATTCGTTTTTAGAGTGTTTTTTTGTGCATTTTACTAAGCATTGTGATGGGCACAATCGACAGTGTGTCAAACTCTGCTAATAATCAATATAATTTCAAACTGTAAAGTGTATTTTGATCCTAAATAAATTTTCTTTCTGGTGTGTGAAGCTGATTCAGTGATTGGAATTATTCCTCCAGATGTTTTTTATCACTGTGGTATGTAGAAATATTTTTATTTTATTTTATCATTTAAAAAAAAACATGTTTTCAAAACACATATTTCAATAACATAATCAAATTAACATTTTTGTGGATTTTTTTTCTTATTCTTCACTCTTTTACCTTTAATTTAATATGAAATATGTCTATTTAACAACTATTATTCAAAGAACAGTAGCTTAAATGCCTAAGGTACTGAACTTTCTTTCCGGTGCCAGAGAAATGTCTGGCACAAACGTGGAAACATGCCTGGCAGGCAAAGAGTTAAAACTCTTTCCATGCCTCTTCTCTAGCTTTATTTTTGACGGTCCTGGAAAACGAAAACCCAACCACACTGACTGGTAATACGAGCGTACTATCTCTATTCTACCTAGCTGAGACCCGTCGAGGCTAACGTTTACCTCATAACCTCGGCGAGTCTAAACTATAAGCAGTGCGAATACTACCCTCTCTTGTCCTTTTATTTCAATCAGATTCCCTCCATTGTTCTTCTCATCTAAAACCCCGTTAAAACTCCCCTCCCTCTCCGTCTTGCCCCCACATCACACATTTCAGCGTCACATATTTTTGGGAGAATCACAGTGAGTGTTATCCCATCGGAAAAAATATTTAGCCGGAAAAAAACAACCTCTTACAAAAATACTTTTTCGTATAGAAATCAGAAACAATATAGAAATCAGAAACAATATATAGAAATCAGAAACAAATACTTTTTCGATAAAAATCGATTTTTTTAATGTGCATCAAGGTTGATTCTAAAATAGAAAAAATACGAAAGCGTGTACGTAGGCACCGTTGTTGGTTTAATAATAATAATAATAATAATAATAATAATAATAATAATAATAATAATAATAATAATAATAATAATAATAATAAGCTGATTTATATAGCACAGTTTCCTGATCTGCGCTAAGGCACACTGCTCTTCACAGTAAAACCACTGTAAGCATTTGATTTTTAAAACAAATAACAATACATAGATACTAACAAAGCAATGAAACAGAACCAACATGACAATATCAGGCCTACTACATTAAAAACAACAAACAGATTTGCACAAAATACAAATTAGCATAGACAATCAAATAACAAATATATAATAACACGCGTAGACATATTTACAAATAACAGTATCATGAGACAATCCTGGCATAAACATATCATAATTTAAACAAGTCCTTAAAACCAATACCATGGTTTCAAAAGAAGAAATATAGTGCAAATATTAAAATTAATCTCCTTCATACAAATAAAAAAAACACCAATTATTATAATTTGTTTTTAAAAAATGCATCATGGATATAGCGAACAGCTAGAGCAGAAAGCGTGAAGATGTGGAAGTGATCTGTCGGGAAGGTGTGTCTTGAGTGCGGTTTTGAAGGTTTGAGTGGTTGGTATGTGCCGGATGTGTGCGGGTAAGCCATTCCACTGTTTTGGGGCAGAATAAGCGAATATATTTCTCCATATATTTTTGTCCTGATTCTAGGAATACAGAGTGTGCGTGAATCTGCAGAGCAGCGCATATGACGGGAAGGTGTATAGACAGAAAGCAGATCAGATAGAGGTATGAAGCACAAGAATCTGAAAAGAAACTATGACACAACAGAGAGTTTGTACTCAATCCTGGCTTGCATTAGCAGCCAATGAAGTTTGCGAAGCAGTGGCGTAATGTGGTCCCGTCTTATAGCACTAAAAACCAGTCTTGCAGCTGAGTTTTGTACTTTTGTATTTTGTTGATGAGTGGATTTGAGCATCCAGAGAGAAGAGAATTACAGTAATCCAGTCTAGATAGGACAAAAGCACAGACTAAAGTTTGGGTAGCATCAACAGTCAACGGATTGAACTAATCTGACCTATTACAGCATAAGCAGATTGACAGACTTGAGTGACATGAGGATCCAGTGACATGTCATCAGAGCTGTAATATCCAAGGTTTCTAGCTGATGAGCAAAATTGAATGTCAGAGTTTCCAACACGAACAGAACTGGGCAGGAAAGAGATGAATGATGTTTTCTTATTTCTAATCAACAGGGTTGGCTTCGGTTTTATTATCATTTAACTTAAAGCTTGATATGCGTCATCCATGCCTTTACATCAGAAATGCAATTTCGCAAGCTCTGGACAGCAGCATGTAGTTCAGTTGGCCGAGACGACTTCTAAAGCTGAATGTCATCGTCAAAAGCCTCATTTCCGATATTATGTTTCTCGATCAGTGACAGCTAGGGTTTTGTATACATCCCAAAGAGAACAGGCTCAAGGACCGAGCCCTGTGGAACTCCGAAAATCATGTCAGCAGTTTACACAACAAGGAAGAAACGCCCGAACTTCAAAGCTTGGCTGTCGGTCTGACCATTATTTCATTTTTTTTTAATGTGACAACAATGTAATTTCCCAAGTACATTCATTATCTCTCTCTCTCTTTCTCCCTCTCTCTCTCTCTCTCTCTCTCTCTCTCTCTCTCTCTCTCTGACACACACACACGCACACACACACTCGCACAACCGTGTAGAAACGCCGTTGTGATGACTTTCAAAAAACTCTACATACGTAACTTTGACATTTTTACAAAATTTTCCATTTTTTGAAGCTAACCCTAACCCAAACCCTAACCCTAACGGAACACTGTTTTCACGTCAAAATAACGGGGTCCGTCAAAAGAAAGTACGTAGAGGTTCAAGTGTATGTCAGAATGAAGACGTTTCTACCTAGCCACTCACATACACACACACATAAATACATACATACACACAGAGGCGCGCGCGCACGCACTTCTACACACCCACACCCACACCCTCACACACAGTCCTTCATACTGTGGCTCTTTCAACAACAACAAAACTGTTCACTTCTAAACCCCTCTCTCTGCCTTTAAAAAAAACAACAACACAAAAACCCCTACTTTCCTGTAAGATGACTTTTCTCTGTGAAGTCTCCAGAGATTTGGCTCTGTCAAGAGTGCGATCTGGCGTGTCCTGATCATGGCAGCGATATGAGTGAATTAGTGTGGGAAGGTCGACCACCGAGGCAGGCATTTTGACGTATTATTGATGTGGGATGTCGCAACCGCTATCTGCTCGTCGCAGGACGGCAAATTATATTATTGTGCAGTTATTTCTGCTGCAGCATCAGATATAGGTAACCCTTTTGAATGTCTTGTTTTCTGAAAGTTCTGAGACTGAGACTTTATTCGTCTATGAAATTTACATAAAATTGTGCCTTTCGGCGGAACAAACTTAGTACATGTAAAATGTAGACTATCTTTAAAAGAATGATATGTACAAACAAAACGTCAATAGTGCAACCCTTAAAATATAATAAAACAACTACTAACCCACACTCCAAACATACTTGCGCAGTTCACTCCCGCATATAGCCTCGCACACCAACACAAACCAACTCCATCACGCACAATTACCAACCACAGACATACAACCCATGCACAGACATGATCATCACATGCTAAGCCAAATCACAAAACAGGGCTGTTTGAAAAATTAACACAGTCACACACACATGCACACGCACATATATGGTTAAACGATCATCTGCGACCTCCGAGTTACCGGATATAGATAGATATCCGGTAACTCGGAGGTCGTAGGGGCACCACAGATGATCGTTTAACCAGCGTACTCCATCTTTCCCTGTCCTCAGCAACCCTGATTGTTTCGCTCAGTGTCAAACCAGTCCATTCTCGAATGTTGTCCTCCCACCTCTTTTTCGGTCTCCCTCTTCTTCTACCTCCTTGCACTGTGCCTTGCAGGATGGTCTTTGCAAGACCTGATGATCTGGTGACGTGGCCATACCATCGGAGTTTCAGTTTCTTCACCACTGTGAGCAGGTCATCGTGTTGTCCAATGGCTTGTGTGATGGTCTGTCGGACTTCGTCGTTGGTGATGTGCTGGGTATAGGAAATGCCCAGAAGTCTTCTGTAGCACCTCATCTCCATGCTTTGTATTCTTCGTTGGAGATCTGCTGTGAGGGTCCATGTTTCGCAAGCATATAGGAAAATGGAGATGATAAGGGAGCGCAGCAGCCTTACCTTGGAATGTAGACTGATGGTCCTGTCTTTCCAAATTGGCTTCAACCTCGCCAGGGCAGCAGTTGTTTGTGCGATCCTGGAGAGGACTTCCTGTCGGGACCCATTGTCTGATACAATGGCTCCTAAATATTTGAAGCTATGCACTGTGTTGAGGAATTGGCCTTGGACTTGATGTCAGTGCTGATGCCATTGGTGTTGTTGGTCATCATTTTGGTCTTCTCTGCACTTATTTCCATTCCATAGGCTCTGGAGGTGGTGTCAAGCCTCTGTACCAGCTGTTCAAGTTCTTGTTCCTCTCCAGCCAATCCATCAATGTCATCCGCAAAACGAAGGTTTGAGATTGCTCTTCCCCCTATGCTGACTGTGCCTTCATGATCTGCAAGGGCATCTGACATGATGCGCTCTAGGAAGATGTTGAAGAGTGTTGGAGAGAGTAGGCATCCTTGACGCACACCGATTGTTGTTCTGAACCAGTTTCCGATGGCGCTGTTGTGGAGGACTGCACTGGTAGCCTTGTCATACAGGCTTTTGATGACTTCACTAATTTTAGGGCTGATGTTGTACACTCTCATGGTTGCCCACAGAGCTGCATGCCAGACTCGGTCAAACGCCTTTTTTGAAGTCTACGAACACATGATATAGATGTTGTTGGTGCTGTAGGTATATCTCGCAGATTATTCTGAGGTTGCAAATCTGTTCAGTGGTACTTCGCCCTGCCCTGAATCCTGCTTGCTCTTCAGCTATGATTTGTTCAGCTTGGGGTTTCAACCTGTTGAGTATTATATTCAGGAGGACCTTGCTGGGATGGCTGATGAAGCTGATTGTGCGGTAATTTTCACATTCCTGAAGGTTACCTTTTTTGGGAAGAGTGATGACAAGCGACTGGGTCCATGGTGTAGGCCACTCCCCACTCTGCCAGATCTTGTTACAGATAATGGTGAGTGCGTCAATCATAGCTTCTCCTCCTGCTTGAAGCAGTTCCGCGGGTATGTTGTCCACTCCCGCTGACTTCCCCTTCTTCAGCGATTGCACTGCTGCCTCAACTTCTTCTCGGAAAATTGGGAGGATTTCTTCTTCTTCTCTGTTCTCTGGACATGCTAGAACTGATGGGTCTCCGTTTGGTGTGTGGTTGTAAAGGTCAGAGCAGTACTCTGTCCATCTGTCCAAGACTTCTTGTTCTACGGTCACATATGCACACACACACACACACATATCTCCAGACCCGCAATGCACAGTTTTCACAACAAAAACAAAATACTGTATTTTACACTGTATCTACTGTATGCTGGATCATACACACACACACAGTACACGTACACCGGCACGTCATTTCATACAGACAAAAATCACGCACAGGCACACACACAAACTGTCTCACCCACACACACACACACATACACACACAAACACACACCCAGACACACAAGCGCGCGCGCACGCGGGCAGGCAAAAATTCTGGCTGACTAGCTAAATTTATCAGACTGACTGACTGACTTACTAACTGATCAGATTTTATAAAGTCAGGGAATAGCGTTTGTGCGTCGAATTGCGCTCGGCAGAAAGGACCGGTGGAACCTGTCCGTCCTAGCGCAACAGCTGATAAGACTGCCGGATCTGGAGGAGGTCTGCACCAGACGCTCGTCACACAGCGGATGGGTTTGGTCACGCCTTTGCTAACAGTTCATATCAATTGTTCCCCCCCTCCCCCCAAAGTACAGTTCTCTCCCCTGTCCTGTTACTCTCTACACCAATGACTGTACTGGCAGTGATGCCTCTCCTCTTATTAAGTACTCTGATAATACGGCTCTCAAAGATCTTTCCAACTCTGACTCACACTACTTTCTGGAAGTTCAACGATTTTCCACCTTGTGCAAAGAGAACTACTTTGCTCTTAATGTTAAGAAAGCAAAAGAAATATTGATTGACTTCCGTAGAACCCTCCATTTTATCCCAAATCTGTTTATTGATGGCGTGAAACGGAGTGTGTGAATGAGTACAAACATCTCGGGACTGTTATCGACAACAAACTTAATTTTAATACCACTAACGCTTCCATTCATAATAAATGTCAATCACGAATTTACTGTCTCCAAAACCACCGACCTCGGAATGGGAAAAAGTCCGTCCTCTGCTCTTTTACAGGTGTGTTATTGAATCTGTTCTTACATTTGGTTTTATATTCTGTATGGTGGCTTGAGTGTGAAGAACAAGAATGTGTTTGACAGAGTGGTAAAGGTGTGCGGAAAAGTAATGGGTAAGCAGCAGGAGAGTCTGAATGCGTTGTATGAATGTCGTGTTGTGCAAAAAACTATGATGAATGCGGGAGACACTACACATGTCCTGGTCAAATAGTATGGCGCTCTCCCATCTGGACGCCGTTTCCGTGTATCCAAGCGTCCCACTCTACGAACAAGATTTACATATAGCTTTATCCCAAAATCCATCCAACTATTAAACAAACGTTAATATGTGTCTCTCAGAATGAACACAAGTGTTTTATTGTGTGCGTGTTTCTGTGTGAGTTTGTGTATTATGTGTGTGTGTGTTTGTCTTTATTTTGTCTCCCCTCCAACTGTTTCCAATTTGGAACTTTGCGCATTTCATTACTTTATTGTTGCCTTTATTACTTTATTGTTGGCTGTTGATTGTTTATAATCTATGCACTTTTTTCAACTTTTTAATTAGTGAATGTTTGTAACTGTATTTTCTTACACATTTATTGCAATGTGTTGTAGTAATGACAGCAAAGCATATCTTAATTTCTCTGTTTGAAATCATAAAGAATTCTTCAATCTTGAATCAATTCAATTCAGTATTTTATTTTAATGTCTGTTTCATGCACGTGTGATTTTAGACCACTCCATTTTGAGAACTGAAGAAGTGAATAATAATAATAATAATAATAATAATAATAATAATAATAATAATAATAATAATAATAATAATAATAATAATAATAATAATATATCTCCGAAGCTTGTTCAAACTATTGATGTGTGTATGTTATTTTCCTTCTTAAAATAAGTTCATACTTCATTATCATCCAACGGACGTACGCTGCGAGTACTTCATTAAATCTAACAAGTCTAAAATTTAAAGTTGAAAACGTAACATAAATACGAACGTTTATCAAGGTTGCAGCTACGTTCAGAGAAAGTCGTGTTCTACTAATTTCAGTCTAGAATTACTTTGGTTGGTGTACTATCATATACATGTTTTATTTATTTGCACCAAACTTAAATTTGAAAGAAAGCCCCAAAAGTATAATCTCATTCATATTGATTTTGTAGCGCACTTTAATGATCAACATGATCAACTTTATAATTCTATTTATTTACCATTATGGTTCAATTTTATTAAAAACGTAACTCCCTTCTGCCTCATGCAAGTAAACTATCAAGCAGAAAGAGTCTAACAAAACAGGAATGTTTCAACCATAATAATAATGCGAACTGATTTTACCTGGAAGCCAAATTAACGGAGAATACACTGCAAAACATCAGCCTGTTTGACAATGGAAAAATACATTCCTAATGTTTATGAACAGCGCATATCCTTTCTGATTCCCTTAAATGTTATCTGATCGATATATTTCTTCAATAACAAGACAGTTCAAACGCAAAACTATAATTCAATTAGTTAGTTAGTTATTCATTGCTTACAGGGTCCAGCGAACTGCAAAGAGCCGAATAAGGACCACAAAATCTGGACCATAATTTGGTTGAAATAGGACTCACCCGGATCAGTATAAAAGATCTGCTGAAACAACCCCAATGGTAACACTGAAGGCACTCCACCAGCCGGTCAATTTACAATAAAGGCATACCACGCTGATACTATGTTCTAATTTATCGAAACCCCGTTTACAAAAACAAAATAAAATATAAATATCATTATAAAATATGAACAAGACGCATACATAGAACATGCCTACATTACTCAATAATATCATAGTGACCATTTGGCAGAAAGCGTCCAATATTTCAAAGCTGACCCAACAGACCTCACACATAAATGAGGAGTTTTGGAAGAGTTTTTAAGAAAAAAAGGTAGGTGACTGGTCTAGCGAAGAAGAAGATAGTATAGTAGATTGATAGAACAGAGTAGGAATGAGAAAGAACAAAGGAGAAAGATAGCGACAGTGGGAATTTAAAGCAAAAAGTGGGTATACTATTTATACAGAAACCTCCGGTACCCCCACGTTGGGTATAATTCAATAGTCTGACATTTTGCCTCATAAAGTATTTGAAGGTAACATATAACCGAGCCATTCATGCTACTTTAAAATAACTAGTTGTAAAATTTATGTACAGGACGAATAACATAACTCAACTTTACTATTCCTGCTCAAAATCAAAATGATGAATACAGTTCATAGTTAATGCTGCCCTTAACTGCCCCCTAACTTCGTGTCTGGTTGCAGTAATGCTTTCAAATTCAATTATTTAGAATCCAGCTGATGTTTAGACATTCACACAACTGCTAGATATAACTGGCATTCCGCACATGTTGAGTATAATGTTCATAGTTATTGCTGATATTAACAACCTCCTCGCCTTCGTGTCCAGTTTCAGTATTGTTTCCAAACACAATTGGTTAGAATCGATCTGTTGTGCAGCCATTGACACAACTGCTAAGATAACTGACAGCGCTGTCAGTTATTTTAGCAGTTATGGCAATGGCTACACAACAGATCGATTCTAATGCTGCACAAAAACAAAATATTGAAGAAGTTGAGAATTGTTCACATTTAAGATCGCTTTAATTTCCCTCTATTTTTGTGTCCAGTTGCAAGTAAACGCTTTCAAACAGGACTGGATGTAGGATCGAGCTGTTGACGAGCTACGGAGCTACAGAGCATGACATTGCTTTCTGGAGTTTCCAAAATTCGATTTCGTGACATTAGGGTCCCAGAGTGGTCAGCAAGGGAACAGCATCTGCTTAAATGTGTTTGCACTCTCATTAAGACCATGCTAAGTTAAATGGAATGTTAACAGCACCATTAGTGGCTGTTGAGTGGTTAGCATAGCAAATCTGTCTGTAGTTAGCATGGTGTGTCTGTAGTTAGCGTAGCAAATCTGTCTGTAGTTAATATACATGTAGCAAACCTGTATGTAGTTAACATAGCAAATCTGTCTGCAGTTAGCATAGCAAGTCTGTATGCAGTTAACATAGCACATCTGTCTGCATTGAGCATAGCAGGTCTGTATATAGTTAACACAGCATGTCTGTCTGTAGTTCAAGACGTTAAAGACTTGTGTATAATTATGTTGTAGAGTGTATCAACAGTGTATCAGGGCACTGCCATGACAAACAAATGTGGCAGTCCACCCCAATAGCTGAGTCTTAACTGACATGTTGGCTGTTTTGAGTTGAATGGGCTGCTGAAATCTATTCTCGTTGCTGAACATTTTATACCTAAATACCAACCTTGTACAGCAACAGTTAGACACTTAAAGGCAGTAAGCCAGTAGACGAAAAACCGTAGTTATACTTTGAGAAGCCACTTACCTACATACATAGAAATCGACATCATTTTTAGCGTCTGCAGTCCGGTTTTAAAAAACAATCTGAAGGTTGCATGACTCCAATCAAAATAAAATATTTCACATCGTAGTTGTTGCGCCAAGCTGAATTGTCTGTGCAACAATAAAAAAGCGGTATTTTAAAAAAAAATAATATCCCACACAAGAACCTTGGAAACAAACTTGCTATCCGTCTTAATTCAATTCAACAAATCTTTATTACCTCTTGCAAGGAATATAGATTTATTATACTTAATTAAGACGGATAATATAATTGATAGTTCTTAAATAATATCCACAAAATAAATATTAAAATAGTACTACAACTAATACGAAATGTTAACTATTTCACTAATACAAGTTCAAAACAGACGCATAGCACATAACACACAAAAGTGTAAAACCACTAGATCAAAACATGAATTTTGTTTTCATACAGACAATGCACCTAAAGCAACAAAAGGCGGATCGAGTTAGATCCTGTAACGGTCAGCGCACTGAACAGCACTTGAGCTGGAAAATCGCTATTATTAGAACGACAAAATAGACTATAATGTAACAATAGGACATCTTAAAATAGCAGCGTAGACAGTATTGACCAATCTGTACTTTACCCCCAAACAAATTAAGTCTGCAATTTGCACAGATTGAAGCAACGCCTCTGGCCATGATCGAAGTGCTTATTATTAAATTCGCGTTTGTAATGAGGCATACAAAATAAAATATGAAGGGCTGAGCTATACAGGAGCAAACAAACTAGCACAGGATTTGTACAGTAGCAGTGAAGAGAGGGTCGAACTACAAGTGAAGTTTTCTACAAGCACCGAACTCTTCATCTTGTTCAGAGTGAAGTTATACAGATAACTCTTCATCTTGTTCAGAGTGAAGTTATACAGATAACTCTTGATCTTGTTCAGAGTGAAGTTATACAAAGTGGTTGAAAAGTAGCTCCCTATTAAACATTGCTTATAACTTTTGTTGTACACAGCACTGCATGTGCAAGAAACAAACTGTGATCCTTACTGTAGTATCATTTAATTGCCGATTTATTTTACAGGGACGAGAACACCCAAACGATGGCCCGTCGCCTGACTCTAAAAAATAACAAGGTCTATTGTTTTAAGAGCATTTCTTCACATTGTAGACACCCCTTGGGGTCATGAGCAATCTTGCCACTGTAGATTGTTCTAACCTATAAAGGGAAAAGTGAAAGCCCCAGTTGAAAACCTGTCTTTCCTTTATAGGCATGACCGATTCACTGCGGCAACAGTACCCCCGTTGGAGTGCCGGGGATTTCAGTATAAATAGTATCCCCACTTTCTGGAAATTTAGTGCTTTAAATTCCCACTGTCGCTGTCTTCCTCATTTGCTCTTTCCCATTCCTGCTCTGTCCTATCACTCTGCTATACTATGCTTCTTCTTTGCTAATTTAGTGCTTTAAATTCCCACTGTCGCTGTCTTCCTCATTTGCTCTTTCCCATTCCTGCTCTGTCCTATCACTCTGCTATACTATACTTCTTCTTTGCTAGATCAATGACCTACCTTTTTTCTTGAAAACTCTTCCTGGACAAGACTCCTTGTTTGTGGATGAGGTCTGTTGGATCAGCTTGGGAGTATTGGACGCTTTCTGCCGGGTGGTCACTGTCACGTGGGGTTTATGGGCTCTGCACAATGGAATTATGGACCCTCACGTATATTCGGTGGGAACTGCTAGTAAGTCACCCTATGAATTACTTTAATAAATTTATTTGTTTAGCTCGTTCCGTGTTAAGGTTGGGGTACAGAAATAGATAGAAAAATGGTAAAAGAATACTGTCACACTAGCTTTCACACGGCTATGAATCATAAGTAGTCCAGCCACTGGATAACAGTTAAAATCACACATTTATTTCTTCTACTCTATACAAGATTCTCTAAGTACTAATCTAACTTAAAATGTCTCAGTCACTGCTAATAGTTCGATCGCTGATAGTCTAGGCAGCTGTTATATCTTCATCGGGCACTTTCTATTCGAATTCATGTAGATTTGGACTACTGTGGTCCGTTTTACAGTTTCTGAAGAGTTGGACTACTGTGGTCCTGTTATAATCAGTTTAAGTGCACCTTCGTGTTATGCACTTAACTCATGAGTGGGGGTTCGAAGTCCTTCTGTGAGGTAGCTTCTGGTCCACCTGTGTCGTTGTGTAGTTGGGTTCCCTTGCCACGCTGTGGGGTCTGACAGGGAGTTTTCCGGGTCGCTCTTTCCGTCTTGTGCGGTAGAGGATACTCCGCCAACTAGTCGTTTCTGTGGAGTGGTGCGCCCAGGATAGCTCGCCTGCTCGTCTGTAATATAAGAGACGAAATTCTGCACAACCCTGAATAATCGGTTTGTGCAGAGCGTCTCACTGAAAGCCAAAGTAGCCCTCAGTGATAGCTCCACATCTCTATACATAAGCGACGAACATTCTGCTACTTCCGGGTTCCACTGGAATCTCACTCTAAATTCCTATTCATACATGAATATCAATCGTGTCTAACTATACACATACAGAATTAATAATAATATAAACATTCAGTGGTACAGCCACTGGTCTGCAAACATACATATAAGTTAAACAACAGTGGTTCCGTACGGGATACAACATGGCGGCGCAACCGGTCGTGTTTCGCCTCGTGGTCGGCTCTTCCACGTGGTACGGCAAATTCGGATTAATAATTCACATTTATGCATAGCAAATTCCACAAACATAATTTCAACAATAATATAAATATATCACGATGAAACAGAAGGGTGTTCATTTACCTGTTTGACAAGTTCAGGCCCGTTGTGACTTGATAGAATTCTATGCTTCTAAGTCCTGCTTCCTGGTCTAAGTGTGTAGAGATTTCTCTAGCTATCTAGCTGTTCACACTTCGGTGTATTCCTCCCAACTGACCAAAACTGTGCGTGGGTTGGACCCAGTCAAACTGGCTCCAACCACTTTGCCTAAGCTCTCCCATTGGTTCCAACGGTCCGATTCAAAACTTAAGTGCTGACGTCACTGCGCTGTGTGTGTGGCTCAGGCTCGCAGTGTGCTGTAATTTAATTGCTGCTGTGTAATAGACTGACTCTCTACTATTACAAAGACTACACAATGCTAAATAGTCAACTATCACTGTGTGTATGATCGGCAGTATGCTACCGCTACGCTTGATTACTTTCATCGTCTGCTCCTAACTTTGAAATTCTAATATTATATATACTAACCAAGCTAAAATAAGCAGAGTTAATACTAGCCAGTTCGTGACAGGCTCCCTCAACTGAAAAAAGGCGATGACTACTGGATTCGACCTTTTTTTACTACAGAGCCTAGTTTAACACTGCACTATCCTAGGGTCCTATTTACAAACTACTTAAGTTGCTCTACCTGAGCTGCAATGCTGTGCCAGGTAGCTATGGACACTAGTGACAGGGTATTACTGGGCGGGGACGAATTCTGGTGCTGTGGCCCTTAGTTGTGTTGGGTGGGCGACAGCTGCTGTGTCCTCCACGAGATGGCGACTGAGGTAGTCGGCTCCGTGGTTTTCCTTGCCGGGGATGTACTCGATTTGGAATGAGTATGCCTGAAGGGTGAGTGCCCATCTCATCAGGCGAGAGTTCAAAGACTTGGAGGCTGCCAGGAACGATAGTGGTTGGTGGTCCACCTGAACTGTGAAGTGGGTCCCATACAGGTAGAGTTGGAATTTCTGTATGGCCCAGACTAGTCCAAGGCATTCCTTCTCCGACGTGGCGTAGTGTGTTTCGGCGGGTCTCAGTTTTCTGCTGGCGTAGGCGACAGGGAATAGCGTCTCTGCATTCTTGGGGTCGCGCTGTAGCAGTACTGCTCCGAGGCCTAAGTCGCTTGCGTCGGTGCGAAGAACGAATGGCTGAGTCAAATCGGGTAGGTGGAGTACTGGCGCCGATGTCATTCTGTCCTTGAGTGTTTGGAATGCTGTCTCGCATTCGGCTGTCCATACAACTTTGTCCGGGGCGATTTTCCGGGTTCCATTTGTCAGTGGTACGGCGATGCTGTTGTAGTTGCGGATGAACTTCTTCCGCGATGGCGATGGCCATCCATGTGTGTGGGCCGGGGGTCGCTGGTCGGTCCGTGTATTTCTTGAGGAGATTGATGTGGTGGTATCGGGCTCTCCCGTTCACCTCTACTTGGTAGACTGTCTTGGATTTCTTGGCAGTCACCCGGTACGGTCCTCTCCAAGCGATGTCCAGCTTGTTGGTTCCACTTGGAAGTAAGAGTAGCACTTGATCGCCGACTTGCAGTTCTCTGTCCTTCGCGTGGCGGTTGTAGTACTTCGCCTGACGGGCTCTTGCCTTCTTCAGTGCTTCACCAGCTTTCTTCCACGTTGCTTTGAGGGTTTCCTGCAGGTCTGCGACGTACTTGGTGGCACCTCTTGGTGTGTCGTCTATCTTGGCCTCCGTCCAACTTCTGCGTAGGGCTTCTAGCGGTCCTGCTAGAGGTCTGCCGAATAGCAATGTTGACGGGGTGTAGCCTGTGGCTGCATGGGGCGTTTCTCGGTATGCGAACAGTGCCGCATTCACGTAGGTGTCCCACGCTTCTGGATTGTCGTCGGCGACTTTCCTGAGTATGGTGAGAAGGGTTCCATTCAGTCTTTCTACTTGTCCGTTGCTGGCTGGGTGGTATGGTGGTGTGCGAATGTGATGAACTTGTATCAACTCGAACACGTCTTGCATCAGGCGGCCGGTGAACTGAGATCCGTTGTCCGTTCTAATGCTGTCCGGGAATCCGACTCTGGTAAAGATGGCGATGAGTGCATCTGCAATCTTCTTGGTGTCGATCGCTGGCAACGGGACTGCTTCGCACCACATCGTACATGCGTCGACGAGTGTGAGTAGAAATCGGTTCCGCTTCTTGGTCATGGGCAGTGGTCCTACTATGTCTACTGAGACTTGCTGGAATGGCACGCCGACTACTACCGATGGTCCTAAGGTAACTGGTACGGTGTGATGTCGCGGGGAATATCGTTGACATTGGTGGCAAGATTTCACGTAGCGCTTGACATCCTCCGTGATTCCTGGCCAATAGTAGTGTGCGCTGATTCTCTGCACTGTGGCTCCAATTCCCATGTGTCCGCTGAGTGGCATGCTGTGGCCTAATTCTAGTACTTGGGCTCGAAGGGTGGCTGGTAGTACTAGTTGGGTGTGATCTCCATCTCCTTGTCGATGTAGAACTCCCTCTTCCATGTAGAAGTCTCCCTTGTGCGGGGGTGTGTGCGCCTTGGGTAGCTTCTGGAAGCACTTCGCTATCGAGGTGTCTTCTTTCTGTGCTGTTTTGATCTCTTCGAGTCCTGGATTCGGAGCGAACTCGGGCTGGGGTGGTTGGGTTTTAGCTTGGGCCCTGGTTTGTACTGCAGCTATCTCTACAGTTTTGGGGGGCGTGCCTAAGAACACATACCTACAACCTAGCACTAGATCATACAGGGGTTTCTGTAAAACAGCTGCTTGGATTCGTCCTGTGACGTACCTACTCTCTACTTCGATCCATGCTATTGGGCAAGTAGTCGTCGGTTTCGTCAAGTCTGCTCCTTGTAAGTCGACTGTCTTGTCTGTCAAGTCCGCGCGCGATACAAGAGACTCGCTAACTATCGCGTCGTATGATAGACCTGTGTCATACAGACAGCTCGCTTCTTTTCCGTTGACCTTGACCGTGTCGGTCACCGATGGGTGATCTCCGATTGTGTGTGGCTTGTTACCGCTGCTTTGAGTTAGAACTCTGTGCGCTGGCCGGCTTTCGCGCTCTTCCCTACGTTGTGCGGCCAACTTGAAACATTCTGCGGTGGAGTGATTGTTTCTGTTGCAGAACGAACAATACCGTCTCCGTTCTGCAGGACCTCTTTTCCCGAATTCCGTGGTGGGTCCTTTATTCTGCCCAGGTCTGGGGTTATTCGGCTTATTCGCGGTGCGCTCTTCCCGGGTAGGGCTTCGTTTCTGTGCCTCTTTCCCGTTAGGCTTTAGGTCTCGCCTGAAGCTCTTGGCTTCTCCGTGTGCGGCCACGTACCTATCTGCGACCTTGACCAGATCTTCCAGTCTTTCCGCGCCCTGTTCTACTGAGAATGTTCTCAGCTCGGGGGTCATGGTTTCCCGTAGCTGTTCCCATACTAACAGTTCTGTCAGTCCATCATACGTCTTAGCCGTGGCTGACTGGCTAATCCACTTATCCAGCATTGTGGACAACCGATCCGCGAACTGCGCATAGCTCTCTCCTTTCACTCTCCGGTTGGTGCGGAATTTTTGCCGATAGCATTCTCCTGTCAGTTCGAATCCCGTTAGGAGTGCCTCTTTTACTTTGTGATAGTCAGTCACTCTGTCAGTCGGTAGCTTACTGTAGATGTCATAAGCCTTTCCTCTAAGCCCTTGACTAAGCTTAAAAGACCAATGAGTGGGATCTAGTTTATACTCTGTTGCTAGACGCTCAAACCTAGTCAGATAGAGATCTAGACCTTCTTCTCTCTCATTGAATGTTCCCAGTGGAAATGACATTCCTTGTACAGGGTTGGATGCTACCTCTAGCTGATCTGAGTGGGGAGGGGTTGAGGAAGAACTTGAAGCTCCTGATCCCAATCTTCTTAGCTCTAACTCATGCTGTCTTTCTTTTTCCTTTTCTTCCCTCTCTTTTTCTTTTTCTGCCCGCTCATACTCCCATTTCCTAACTTCTGCTTCTCTCTCTGCTGCTAATGCTGCCTTCTTCTGTTCTCCTTCTAATTCTAATTTCTTCTGTTCTCTTGCTGCTTCTAACTCTGCTTTTTTCTGTTCTCTTGCTGCTTCTAATGCTAGTTTCTTCTGCTCTGCTTCTAATGCTAGTTTCTTTTGCTCTGCTTCTAGTTCTGCTTTTTTCTGTTCTCTCTCTGCAGCTCTCTCTGCCGCTTCGAGTTTCTTCGCCTCTCTCTCTGCTGCTCTCTCTGCCTTAGCCTCCTGCTTCTCTACCTCTGCATTGATATACGCAATTAGGTCTCCCCCTGCTAAGTGTAAAGCTTCCCCTAATTCCTTGAAGCGCAATCTCAAGGCCACTGGGTCCGACATTGCCAAACGTGTCTATGAACAACCTCTGAATCACGTGGAATACCAAAACACTAGCAATATTGCAATTCAATAAAAACAATGCAAAGACCATACAATTCGTAATCAATAATAGAATAAAACAAGAGTCAAATGGCATACAACAGTTATTTAAGCAAAACCTGCAAAAGAACAATGCAACATACAGGCACAAAAATATTTGAAGCAAAAAAGTTTTTAACTAAAGAATAGTGCACCCAAACTGATTAGTCCTTGTTACCACTATTCTAAGTTATTCTACTTCTACTGTTATCTAATTTTATTGTACTTAGGTCCGGTTATACCCAATTCCTATTATACACAGATCCTGGCAGGCTCGCCAATTAAAGTGTCACGTGGGGTTTATGGGCTCTGCACAATGGAATTATGGACCCTCACGTATATTCGGTGGGAACTGCTAGTAAGTCACCCTATGAATTACTTTAATAAATTTATTTGTTTAGCTCGTTCCGTGTTAAGGTTGGGGTACAGAAATAGATAGAAAAATGGTAAAAGAATACTGTCACACTAGCTTTCACACGGCTATGAATCATAAGTAGTCCAGCCACTGGATAACAGTTAAAATCACACATTTATTTCTTCTACTCTATACAAGATTCTCTAAGTACTAATCTAACTTAAAATGTCTCAGTCACTGCTAATAGTTCGATCGCTGATAGTCTAGGCAGCTGTTATATCTTCATCGGGCACTTTCTATTCGAATTCATGTAGATTTGGACTACTGTGGTCCGTTTTACAGTTTCTGAAGAGTTGGACTACTGTGGTCCTGTTATAATCAGTTTAAGTGCACCTTCGTGTGATGCACTTAACTCATGAGTGGGGGTTCGAAGTCCTTCTGTGAGGTAGCTTCTGGTCCACCTGTGTCGTTGTGTAGTTGGGTTCCCTTGCCACGCTGTGGGGTCTGACAGGGAGTTTTCCGGGTCGCTCTTTCCGTCTTGTGCGGTAGAGGATACTCCGCCAACTAGTCGTTTCTGTGGAGTGGTGCGCCCAGGATAGCTCGCCTGCTCGTCTGTAATATAAGAGACGAAATTCTGCACAACCCTGAATAATCGGTTTGTGCAGAGCGTCTCACTGAAAGCCAAAGTAGCCCTCAGTGATAGCTCCACATCTCTATACATAAGCGACGAACATTCTGCTACTTCCGGGTTCCACTGGAATCTCACTCTAAATTCCTATTCATACATGAATATCAATCGTGTCTAACTATACACATACAGAATTAATAATAATATAAACATTCAGTGGTACAGCCACTGGTCTGCAAACATACATATAAGTTAAACAACAGTGGTTCCGTACGGGATACAACATGGCGGCGCAACCGGTCGTGTTTCGCCTCGTGGTCGGCTCTTCCACGTGGTACGGCAAATTCGGATTAATAATTCACATTTATGCATAGCAAATTCCACAAACATAATTTCAACAATAATATAAATATATCACGATGAAACAGAAGGGTGTTCATTTACCTGTTTGACAAGTTCAGGCCCGTTGTGACTTGATAGAATTCTATGCTTCTAAGTCCTGCTTCCTGGTCTAAGTGTGTAGAGATTTCTCTAGCTATCTAGCTGTTCACACTTCGGTGTATTCCTCCCAACTGACCAAAACTGTGCGTGGGTTGGACCCAGTCAAACTGGCTCCAACCACTTTGCCTAAGCTCTCCCATTGGTTCCAACGGTCCGATTCAAAACTTAAGTGCTGACGTCACTGCGCTGTGTGTGTGGCTCAGGCTCGCAGTGTGCTGTAATTTAATTGCTGCTGTGTAATAGACTGACTCTCTACTATTACAAAGACTACACAATGCTAAATAGTCAACTATCACTGTGTGTATGATCGGCAGTATGCTACCGCTACGCTTGATTACTTTCATCGTCTGCTCCTAACTTTGAAATTCTAATATTATATATACTAACCAAGCTAAAATAAGCAGAGTTAATACTAGCCAGTTCGTGACAGTCACTAGGGCTTCCTATGATGTTATTATTTAGCAATATAGGCATTTTATATGTATGTGTTTTGTTGATAATTTATACTAATGTTTGTATTCTATTTTGTTTTTGTAACCGGGGGTTCGATTAGATGGGGTAAAGCCTCAGCCGTGCCCTGCGTTGGATATCTTTATTGTAAAGTGACTGGCCGGTGGAGGGCATTCAGTTTTCCCACTAGGGTTGTTTCAGCCGATCTTTTATGCGGATCGGGGGTTGTCCGGTCCTGATTTGGCTCGGAAGAGTCCGCTGGACCTAAAGCAACAATCAATCAAATCACATTGTAGACGCTGATGTAATACCTAAGAGTACAGAAATAACACTTATGAGAACTATTTGCTCGAGATGGGGCTTTTCACATCACACGTTGTTTTATTTGTTTACTTTAATATGTATCACTTTGCAAGTGCACTAATGTCATCTACACTTTTAACTTTTGAAATAAAGGATTGTTGACTTGACTTGAATGTTAAAATATTTAAAGTTTAATATGTTATGACTCTACACGAATATGAAACTCGGAAAAACATCCTCAATGTGAAGATGTTTTTCGTTGTTGTTTTTGTGTGGTTTTTTTACAGTGAGTGAGGTTTACAACTTGTAAAGTAGGTGCTGAAGTAATATATCTGGGCCAGATCGAAGATAGCAGCTAGTGACGCTAGAGAAGGCTGCTGCAGGAAGACGCCAAGCAGAAGCAGACGCGTGCATACAATTTCATTATAGAAGAAGGCAATCAGCGATTGGGAGGAAGTGTCTAGTTCCATTCCTTCCCAATAATCCCCAATTCCATTCTTTATCCCCCCGACCACAACGCCCTTTCTGACTTGACTCCCTTCTCTTCTCTCTCTCTCTCTCTCTCTCTCTCTCTCTCTCTCTCTCTCTCTCTCTCTCTCTCTCTTTCCTACTCCTTACCCATTCACACTCTTTCTCCCCCCCCCCATACTACCTACCCCTCCTTCTACCCTTCTTTTTCTCTTTCGGGCACACAAACACACATATTTCCCAGTCCCTCGCTTCTATAATTATGCATGGTGTGTGTGCCCAGTGGTTGAAAGACAACAACTCAAAAACGTCTTGACCGATTATCGTAAAATTTTTATTATAAGAGCTATCTGCCCGAGACTTTCTCAAATTACACGGAAGAAGGAGGATGAGTCGGAAGAAGAAGAAGGAGGAGGAGGAAGAAGAAGAAGGAGAGGAAAAAGCAAGATGATGAGGAGGACGAAGGAGTCGGTGGAAGAGAAGGACGAAGGGTGACCTTAAAAATCTAAATAATAAAACATAAATTTCACTATTTTATTCTTCTGACGCCACACCTAAATACCAATGAAAGATGTTATTCTTACGACTAAACCCCTCCTCCCTCTCCACCTATATATACTTCGGATTTGCATCAAACCCATAACAACACACGTCATGAAATGAACGCTAAAAAGAAGGCAGGGGAGTCTGGGACTTGTTACTTTTGACTTGACTCGACTAGTCTTGACTTTCTGCACTTCTAGAAACTTCACTGCTTCTCGATGATTCCAAGTATTGACTCACCCCTCCCCTCCTCCGACCCCCCCCCCCCCACATCCCCCGCACACACACAAACATACCTATACAGAGAACCGAGCGGGAATGTGTAAGGTGGAAGGGAGGTTTGTCTAGGACTGGCGGGATGGAAGGTTGTCTGAGACTGGTTGATTTGACTTGACCTGACTTGTTGGCTTGGCTTGCGGTTCTCCCAGAGATTCTCTGAAC
Organism: Oncomelania hupensis; assembly: GCA_036898135.1. Lineage (NCBI taxonomy): Eukaryota > Metazoa > Mollusca > Gastropoda > Littorinimorpha > Pomatiopsidae > Oncomelania > Oncomelania hupensis. Next base: position 41,826,200 of record CM072518.1, read on the forward strand.
TCGCTTGACCACATCGGCTGCGGTGGTTGTAACAAACGTCGATGGGGATGCGAGCTGCCCGGCGCTGGAAACGGAAGCGGATAGAAAGGATGAAGAAGGAAACTAGATGAATGACCGCTATGGGCGAACTATTCTATAGATAGGTGCTGCCACCCAATTCTGTAGAACTCCTGCTAACAAAGTAGGAGAAACATGAAGTTCCCTACTCGCAGATCTATCTGTCTCGCAAAAATGTTGGTAAGTATGGATGGATGTGCGCAAAAATAGTTATAAGTTTGAAGAGTATGCAGTTATTAGTCTTAGTTTATTTGCTTACACCAAGGGTTCATTGCAAATGGGCTGGGCGAAGAGGCCTGATTTTCTGACAAGAAGCAACGAACGGAAAACGAAGACTGCATGCGTAGGTGTGTGTCTGGCTATGTGTGTATGCCAGTGTGTCAGTCCTGCCTAGTTGGTCTGTCTTGGCAGGTTCCTTGCTGAATACCTTTCGAACATTATGGAAAGAAAAACAGGGGCTGTCCTTCATAACATTAGCAGCTAAAATTAAATCTCCAGCTTAGGAATACGAAAATAAAAAGGACACTGCTGTCTAATCCAAAACTTCAATAAAAACACGAGTAGAGATGGGAAGCTGGAATACGAAGTAAGCTTACATGAGTTTTTAAACCTAACCTCCAAATATATGTTTTTAAATGGGGAGCTGGAATTAAAATTACAATAGCTTCTAAGCCCCCGCCCCTCCCCCCTCCTTTTCTATTCACCCGATTCTAAAGATGGGGAGATGGGATAAAACGGATCCTAGTGTCTAAGACCAAATCCAGTATAACTCGATACAAGCAATATGCCTGATTTATTACTATCCTGCCAGACGCACACGGAAGGGATATATATATATATATATATATATATATATATATATATATATATATATATATATATATATATATATATATATATATATATATATATATATATATATATATATATATATATAACAATAAATCAATCAATCAATCAATATATATATATATATAATTATATGCATTTATTTATTTTTTGGTAACCCGGGTCTGACCATGAATGATCGTCTTCAATGATACCCGTGTGATAGAGAAGGGAGATCGATAAGAATGCATTAGCCCTCTCAACGCTGACCATATGTAGGTCGGAGGGTCGTTCTACTGTTGCTGGCTGAGTGACATAAAATACCAGGAATTGTTAAATGTGGTCACAGTGTGACAGTACTTCACAGGAAAGTTTATCACACAGTGTGAAAGTGTGTCTGCAAGTCAAACGGGTCGGTACACCTTTGTGATATGAAATGCTGAAAAAGTAAAATATGGTCACAGTGTCACAGTATTTCATGTGGAAGTTCGTCATACAAGAGAAAATGTGTTTACAAGTCGAACAGGTCGGACTACTGTAGGTCGTTGTGCGATACGAAATACATGCAATTGTGAAATGTGGTTACAGCGTGACAGTATATTACGCGGAAGTTTGTGATACAGTGTGAAAGTGGGTCTGCTTTATTTAAAAAAAATCGTTATAGTGTGAAAATAGGTCTGCATTATGTATTAGCCCCGGACGCCTTAGGTTTGAATGTTTCGGTCAGCGACTTGATCTTGTCACACGCTATATAAAACAATAACAGCAGTAATTATACTACTATTACTACTACTACTACTACTACTACTACTACTACTACTACTACTACTACTACTACTACTACTACTACTACTAATAATAATAATAATAATAATAATAATAATAATAATAATACACGGGAACACATGCATAGAGGTTAGAAGTCGGTTGTATTTTCCAAGAACACCCCCTCCCCCCTCCCTCCACCCAAGTTTCAACATCGACAATTGCCATCGCTAATAATGCAAAACTTTAAAACTTAAAATCATCGAAGTGTGGAAGGGAGATAATCCTGTCCACTTTCGACCTTACTTTAGTTGTGGGCTGTAGACAAGGGCGAAGGGACATAAATACGGCTAAATCGACCAATACTGAGCCACACTTGGAGAGGAGATATTAATCCTGTCAAAGATACACCCCAAATACAAGTAGCGAGCAGCTAACCGCGGACAATACACTAACTTCATTCTTCATTGATTCATTGTGTACTATGCTGGCTGCTCAGACGGTCAGTGTTACAATGCAAGCTGTCAGGAAATGGATCAACTGGAGTGATTAATTCTTTATACCCCTTTGGTTTCTCTGATGCATAATAAGAATTAGCTCGGCTGACCGTTAATTATGGAATGCTCGTACTTTGTAACTGACCTGGTAGCGCAATTGTATGGCGCTGGTCTTCAGAAGCTATAGGAACTTCTATCCTTCACCCTTTTCTTCCTTCCTCTCATCGAGGAGAATATAATATAACATCTGCGATCAAAGAATGAATCGTAGGTTGTTTGGGTGTTTCCGTCGTGTAGGCCCTGTCTCTTCCCGTTACTGATTGGCAATGTCCATTAGCGACTTTCAAGTCATCCACTCTTCTAGGAAAAAAAAACATGGAGAGAACGAAGAGAGAACGATGTTAGAGAGAGAGAGAGAGAGAGAGAGAGAGAGAGAGAGAGAGAGAGAGAGAGAGAGAGAGAGAGAGAGAGTGAGAGAGAGTTGGGTGGGTGAGTATGGGAAGTACGAAGTGGGACAAGGTGCAGGAGAATGTGGAGAAGGTGACAGTGGAAACGAGGATGAACACCACAGACGGCCATCGCAGAATGTTACGGTCATAATACTGGCCACAACGATGATACGAGCCACACGTTGTAATAATAGTGATGCGATGCATAAGGGCATTGAGTCATTTATTTATAACATGAGAGTTTGTTGCGCTGGCTTTCCTAGATAAAGTATTAGAATCAGAATCTTTTTCTTTTTGTGAATTTTCACAGCAAACAGCAAGGGAATTTATTTCGCAATGTACAACAATATAACATTCACACAACACAATCACTATAGAATAAACAATTAAAAGAACTGAATTATAGTACATCATAAAAAATAAAATTCCTAAAAACAAGAAGCATTTGAATTTTCCCCCTAAAAAAATTCAACAAATTAAATTTAATTTCATTTCACATTCTGTAACAAGGCAGATTTCTTTAAGCCATCTCCTCTATATACATGCCCTTCCTTATACAATTATAGGGTAGTCCCTCTGTCTATTATAGATACTAGGTTGAAAAGACTTGTTCGGTCTCAGTTCTAAAGATGCCTATCAAGTAACAGAACACTTAGAACCACAGTGTTTAAATATGTATCAAAGAACAGGCTATTTCCTATAGTCAACGGGTTTCTTAGACCACTTTGTATCACTTCGTGACTGAAATATATCCGGTTCTAAAACGTCCTAGTGCCGTTCTTGAGCTGTCACTATGGAAATGACTGAGCTATATTCGGTTTTAAAACGTCCTATAGCACCTTTCTTGAGCTGTCACTATCCAAGTGACTGAAATGTATCTGGTTCTAAAATGTCCTATGACCATTTCTGAGCGGTCACTATCGTTCCTGACAAATCCTTTGGATCTAGGGTAGCAGAGATTGTTAATGACCCAAAGGTATCTTTTATATCCAGAAAAAAATCTACGAATCCACAACCTAGAATTTCTCAGAACAAGGGGAGGTTGGGTGGACGTAAGAGGGGATGGGGAGTAAAGTTTATTCCATCTCTTCCCAAAATATTTAAACCCATTCCTAAACTCATCCACTATGTTCAAACACGCAGCGAAAGTTACCTGCCTCTTTGCACCCAGGCTATGGGTCCGTCTGTCAACTACTTCATCTATACTTCATCTCTGGGGGCACGAGAAACGCCATGAGCCGCTCTTTGAACTTCAAAGCATTACAATACATATCTATCTACTACTTTAAATTTACAGACATAGCTTCTATTACTTTACCTCAGCTCTGTAGTGTCCCCGTTTAACGAGTTTTGAAGGAATTCATGCGCAATACAAAAACAAAACAAAAAAAATTAAATACAACATGCTTCATGCGCATGCTTCGTCTCCTTGGCATGACGAGCGCATAGAGCCGTTCTTGCTTTAAGCTTGAAAGCGCGCTATAAAATCTGCCTCTGAAAACTACTATTTTTATTACAAAAATAGTCCTTTTCACCTCACGTATTTTGAGGATCCTTTTGTTTATTAATTATTACTTTTATCAGCGGATCGTCCAGCCGTCAGCCAAAATCGGGTAATAGAGATCGATCAAGATGTCTACGTTTTTAGCGGCTTTTTTCCACGCACGACTCCTCGCGACGTCTCAATAGCTTCTCTGGACCCTCAGTTTTAACGATCTGACGGTCCCTTCCACTCTTCTGAGCCTGGAAACTCGAAAGCATGAAGTCTTGGACTTAGATAAATTTGACAGAGTGTGTACACATTAGGCCGTATGTAAACACGTAGAATGTCTGTTTCGTCAAATACCATTACATTGAACGGTTATAGTCTCGCACAAGAAGGGCAAATTCTATGTCCATAGTCTATTAATTCCGTGTAGTGCCGCTGGAGAATATTAGTAACATCATTATGGGATGTTAATATTACACACACAAAAAGAACAAGTTTTGATGCTCAGTTACTTGAATGCAAAGACATTCCAGAAATGCCTACTGAGAGCATTAGATATAAATGAGTACAGAAATGGAATGGACTCGGGAATTCAAGTATCAGACTTTGATTCCATAGGCCTGTGATTACTAGTACCCCTAAGGGTGAATCTTAAAGGGACTAACTGTCATACATTTCAACGTCACAAATCATATAAATACAAAATATAATTAAATAAATTAAATACATTAAAAACCGCAATTTTAATGCAAAAGACACATGCCCTTTCAGGAAAACTTTCCATGACACAGCATAATACAGAATCGTTACTTTAGCTTACAACGTGGACGAGATAACAGAATAAAAGAAAATTGTACACGCCATACTTATCTGGGCGTAAGTCAAGAAACTGTATGTATACACGCTGAGAGAACGGAAAGTTTGGACACAAATAACAGACTGACATATATCGTATTGACGTGCTTACAACAACGTAGTGTGAAAGCTTGATAAGTATAGTTTGGCAAAGTATGCTAAACTTGTAAAGCTTCCAATCCTGACAGTACCTTTTGCACGATGACTGTATCAAAAGGTGGTGGCGCCTTATCGGTAAAATGTAGATACGGTGCCATGGTACAGTACATCTACAACCACCGAGGTCAACCACTTGGAGTACCGAAAAACGAAAATTGTCCATGCGTGCGTCCTCTACTATTCTGGTTAACACAATAAACAGAGATCTAGTCTGTGCACGCACGGACTTTAAAGATCCTGAAGCTCATGTCTTAGATGGGTGAGTGCCAGCTAAACAAACACGCCCAGCAGGTACTAGGTCCCATTCTCCCTTATCGCTTTTCGCCGTGCAGGAGGACGGTGATCAGTTGTCTGACCGTCAGACGAGTGCACCTACAACTGCAAGTACGCTCCTCGGGCGACTTTGAGTTAGATCCTGTAACGGATTTAATTTAATGTATGCCATGCAGTGGGATCTTTCTTTGGCTCTATTCCTCTCCCCTTCCTCTCCTCCCCGTCACCTCTCACCTGAGTGAGTGAATACAGGTGCGTACCCTGAGATTTTATTCCACACTTTCGTCCTCTTCTTGATCTAAATTCAGAAGTAATTTTAACAAATATTGTAAAAGATAACAAATAAATAAATATTTTTAGTATTAAAAAGATCATGTATAGGCCGGCGCCTTGAGCATCTCTTGCGCTGGTAAAGCGTTATGCAAGAACGAATATATAAATGAATAAATAAATGCTGTAACATATTTGTAAGTTTATGCAATACTATATATATATATATATATATATATATATATATATATATATATATATATATATATATATATATATATATATATATATATATATATATATATATATATATATATATATATATATATATATATAAGCCACTCACCGCACAGTGAGGGTAATGGACACCAGTGGAAACTATCTATTTGTAGCCGGCCAAGCAGAGAAAAGTAACGTCTAAACATGTACTCTACACTATTTTCTGCCCATATCGACCTGCTAAACAGAACAGACTTCCGCAAGCACAAGTGAGAGGGGAGGGGGGGGGGGGTTAAGAGTGGCAGGGCGAGAGTGCTGGGAGTGGGAGAGGGGCAGAAGAAAAAAAACAGTAAAAAGAAAAAAACTACTATAGTCCGAGAGAAAGAGAGAGAGAGAGTGAGAGAGAGAGAGAGAGAGAGAGAGAGAGAGAGAGAGTGAGTGAGTGAGTGAGTGTGTGTATGGAGGTTTGGATTTGGGGGCGGGAGAAGGGAAGAAGGAGAGGAAGACGAAAATGAAAAAGAAGAGGAGAGAGACATAAGACATGAGACATAATATTTAATTTTTTTTATTGGCTTCAAATGTTACACATAGAAGAATTTGCTTTGCGCGTCTGGGAATAGTACAATAATACCAAACAAGACACAAAAATCCCACTAACAATTAAAAACACACATGTTCTCGACACCTATAAATAGCCTCGGGAACTAAAACAATGGTATTAATTCACTGACATACCACAAAGCATACAACACCTCGCACATACAACACCCCGCCACAAAACACAAAAGCAGACTACCAAAACACACACACACACACGCGCACGCTCCTGCACACACACACACAGGGTTCCAACCAGCTACACAATCTTTCACGTTCATAACTAGATAACATAGGCCTATTGTATGTTGTAGTTGTAACATTATATAAGAGAGAGACAGATCCGAGGAATAGAGTTTGTGATTTTAGCAATCAGCTTAGTCGACGTCTAAAGGGAATCGAGTTGGTGCTGTGTCTCTGTTAGGAGACATGCGTCAGAAAAATAATAATAAAAGAAAATTGTGAAATAAGAGAGAGAATCCACTATACTAAAGCGTTGTAGAATATGTCGACACGAAAGAAGCAGAGAAATCGACCTTCTAGATTAAAATTTAAAAAAATATGGATGATCGGAGCAGGAAGGAGGCTTCCGCAAGGAGAGAGAGAGAGAGAGAGAGAGAGAGAGAGAGAGAGAGAGAGAGAGAGAGAGAGAGAGAGAGAGAGAGAGAGAGAGAGAGAGAGAGAGAGAGACTAAATTGCCCAGAAGCACAGAACATTAAAAACTGAACATCTACCTCATGGCCTACCTCATGTTGTGGCCATATGGACATGCCAAAGGAAGTGTGGGGGAGGGATAGAGAGAGAGAGAGATAGGGATTGGTGAAGCGTAGGGGAGAGAGAGAGGGAGAGAGAGAGGGGGGATCTACAAAGCTGTTTTTAGTATGTGTCTAGAAGCAGAGAAAAGTACACGATAAGCATTACATCACTTTCCAGCGGTATTGATCCTCTCAAGACAAGTGCTGCAGATGGGTGGGAGAATGGACGATGGAGTAGGTGAATCGTGGGACAAGTGTTCATTGAAAGCGGGAGAAAAGAGAGGGAGGTGTGGGGGGAGGGCGGGCTAAGAAAAGGGAGAAAGAAGGAGGAGAGAAAGTTTGCATAATTTTTCTTTAAAGCCCCATATTAATATCTAAGCCTACTAACAGAGTCTGAAGAAGACACTCCGAGTTTCAGAGGTCTATCATGCCCAGGACTTGCAACGATGACACTACGTTCAGGCGCGGCGCATCCCCAGCAGTCTATGATGCCCTGTGTTGTCTGAGGGCTGTGTCCACAGATAGATGATGAGTCCCAAATCACTAATGGCTTTTGTATTGGCATGGCGGCTTGGCGCTTATCCCAACCGGAACTTTAAAAAAAATGGTGTGCCCAGTCATCCATTTCCTCCCAATATCTTCCTTTCCCAGCTTAAAAGCAGGAAACGGCGTCTCTTCACCCTTACCCAACCTCTTACCTCCCGCCTCCCCCCACTCGTAGCCTTTCCGGTGTTTTTTTCTTTTTAAATCAGCAACTCCTTTGTCGCACGTCTTCCACTGTGTCAAACTCAAAGACTGGGAAGTTATTATTCCCTGGTCTGCCGCCCCGGTCTAGCCTTATGAACACTGAGGGCATGTGCCCCGTTATCCAATGAGGGCATGCCCCGTTATCCAATCTAATGTAGGCTTATAAGTAATGCCTGTAGTTACGTCTGTCTGTCCGTCTGTCTATCTATCTGTCTGTCTATATGTCTTTCTCTCTCTCTCACTCACACATATACACACATTCAATCTCTATCATATACACCACTCTCTCATACACACAAATACTGTCCACCCTAAAACCTCTCTCTCTTTCTTTCTCACTCGTTCTCTCTCTCACTCATACACACACACACACACACACACACACACAAACTTTAGACAAGACTACTAGTACAAACAATATTAAGTTCTATTTTGAGCTGTATGAACTGCAGGACAAATAGTTATGTTTTAACTGGCATCTAAACTACTTCGTAAAAAGCAGAACAACCGCGTTCGCGAATCTTTCAAATTTGTTTACATTAGTTATCTCTCAAAAACGTTAAAACCACTGCATTCAGTTTATATGGGGCGCCATGTGTCTATTAATTTTATGTGACCATTCTATGCATAGAATAAATTTTATGCACATAGAAAGCATTCTATGCACACAAAAAGCATTCATTAGTTGAAATTCCATTTATAAAAAAAGAAACCAATATTGTAAGTCATAGAATACAATTCTTTGTATAGAATAACATTCTATAATATAGTGTAAAATTCTATGTCCATAATAAAATTCTATGTATAGAATAACATTTTATAATAGAGAATAAGATTCTATGTATGTAATACAATTCTATATTATAGAATGCACTTGTATGCATAGAACTATATTCTATAACATAGAAAGAATTCTATTACAAAGAATGAATTCTATAACATAGAATGACTTCTTTAACATAAAATAAATTGCATGACATAGAATTAATTCTATGTGCATAGAATAATTTGTATAACATAGAATGAATTCTATAATAAATAATGAATTCTATATGCATAGAATGAATTTTATAGCATAGAATGAATTCTATGACATAGAATTCATTCTATGACATAGAATGAATTCTATAGGCAAAGAATGAATAGTATAACATAGAATGAATAAGATTACATAGAATGAATTCTATGACATAGAATGAATTCTATAACATAGAATGAATTCTATAGCATAGAATGAATTCTATGACATAGAATTTATTCTATAGCATAGAATGAATTCTATGTCATAGAATTCATTCTATGCTATAGAATTCATTCTATGTTATAGATTTCATTCTATGCTATAGAATAAATTCTATGTAATAGAATTCATTCTATGTTGTAGAATTCATTCTATGTCATAGAATTCATTCTTTGTTATACTATTCATTCTATGCTATAGAATTCATTCTATGTCATAGAATTCATTCTATGTCATAGAATTCATTCTATGTCATAGAATTCATTCTATGTCATAGAATTCATTCTATGTTATAGAATGAAATCAATATAAAAAACTTTTTTAAAATAGTAAAAACTGGGGCACTGTCAAGGTATAGAGAACATTTTGTATGGCATGGGACTGTATTGCAGAGAGATACACATTGCCACATCCCATCACCACACCACATCACTCTACATCAATGGCTGACGTACGTTCCTAATGCTATTATGCTATCCATTTTATTAATGGAAGGAACTATACATAAATGTGGGTGTTCTCACAAAGGGAGGCCAAATTCGCAACAGAGCTATTTAGCTGAAAATAGGTTATGGGGGGACGCCTGGGGTGAAATAGTTTTTTTTTGCAATAATTATTATGTCTCAGAGTTGTATCGCAATATTCGACCTTTAATTATATTAATTATTGCTTTTTATGAGTGTACAGTACGGTTATTTCTTCGGTATTGAGCAAAAATAACTGATTATTTCATTAGATTTTGTCACTATAAACCTCAGCACATTGTAATGAAAAAGTAAGCACGCAGGGGCGGAGGGAGGGGGGAGGGGAGGGTGTGACGTCAATTATTTGTATTGCTTTCGCGATCTACTCACACTACCGTCGAAGTCCTCTGTATCAAGAAACCTAAAGGCCCCGCCACACATGCCGATTGTGCAACGATTTTGTTTGCGATCCGATCCCGATGGCTACGTGATGACGTCAGAACTACTGCTTGCCTGCAGTCTGATTTGCAATCGGCTCGGTATCGTGCGATTTGAGCCTGTTCTAAAGCCCGCAGAACGCTTGGCACGTCAGCCATTTCTTCAGTTCAGCGCGTGCACATGTCCCTTTATTTGTCAAAGCCTCGTTTCACAAAGAATGACCTAGTTGCGCATAGAATGAACATTCTATATTATAGAAAGCATTCTATGTTAAAGAATGCACATTCTATGTTATAGAATGGATTCTATGTTATAGAATGAACATTCTATATTATAGAATACATTCTATGTTAAAGAATGCACATTCTATGTTATAGAATGGATTCTATAACATAGAATGAACATTCTATATTATAGAATGCATTTTATAATAAAGAATGCACATTCTATGTTATAGAATGGATTCTATGTTATAGAATGAACGTTCTAAGTTATAGACTGGATTCTATGTTATAGAATGAACATTCTATGTTATAGAATAAATTCTACGTTATAGAATGACCATTCTATGTTATAGAATGAACATTCTATGTTATAGAATGGATCCTATGTTATAGAATGAACATTCTATGTTATAGAATGAACATTCTATAACATAGAATGCATTCTATGTGCACCAAATGTTAAAAAATAATTCTATGAAAATAGAATGTATTCAGTGTTGCGAATAAAATCCATTTTCTGTGTAAAAAAGGGTATTTTATGTCATACAATTCTTGCTGTGTTATACAATTAATTCTATATACATATAATTCATTTCACTCACATAAAATTAAAAAACACAACTAATAAATTGTAACGAAATTTAGAATTTAAAAAAAGATATTGTATGACACATCACCACATCGCATCATCACCACATCGATCACATCATCACATCACATCACTACATTACATTGCTTCATCACCATCATCGTGAAAACGCACCACCACATAAAATCACATCACATCAACAAATCATCACATCACATCAGCCGACATCACAGCAGCAGCACATCTTCACATTGCAGCAGACAGCACATATCATGGCATCAGTGAATCACATCACATAATCTAATCACCCCACCCCTCCCACCCATCAGATTTGTGGTGCAGTGTGGTGTGATTTAGAGTGATGTAGTGTGGTGATGTGATGTGGTAATGTGTATGTATGTATCTGCAATACAGTTCAATTATGCCTTAAAAGCGAGTGAATCAGACCACATCATTGTTACACTCAATTCGATGATGGTGTTTTCTATCAGTATCTGATTCAGCCCCGATGCTTGAATTCCTGATAGTTGTGTAACTCAGATTCGTTTATTCACGCAACCCGTCCAAACAGCATACAAGTCACAAAGTCGACGTATGAAGTTTTCCACTTTTATTCAGCACACATCAACAACTGCATACAATTCTCAACTCAACTCAACAACTTTCACAGCAACTTTCCAAATCACTATCAACAACTTTACTGTCTCTCAACAACAGTGCGGCACACAATTTTATAATCTCTCTCTTTTCCTGAAAGATTTCGAATACAGTAGAAATGACGCACTGCCACCAATCGAATAAAAGATCGTCATCACTGACTTACGTCATTCATCTCTCCACACATACCCCGAACCTTCTCTTACTTCGACAATCGTCCCGAACCTTCGATCGATGGTAAACAAGGAAATCTAGAGTATTCTCCGACAATATCGACCAACGAAAATTATCAACGTTATACAAAGCCTCTCCTAACAACAATGCAAACTCAAATCAAAGGTAAATAAACTCCATTATTGAATACTTTGCAAATCGAAACGATTAGATCTATCGTACACGCTTCCGACATACTTTCGTTCGCGTTTCAACGTAACATAACCCCCCACTCAAGAAGAAATTTACTTAATTTCTTTCGACAACGTTGAAACGTAATGCACAAAAAAAGTCAATGTTCTCAGCTCATTCACACAGAGTCAATGGTTTTCATCTTCAAATCTGTCTGGATATTGTCAATGTTCACAGTTCATTCACACAGAGTCAAAGTTTCTCATCTGCAAGTCTTTCTGGATACTGTCAATGTTCACAGATCATTTACCTAGTCAACGTTTTTCATTTTCAAGTCTGTCATTACCAATTTTCTTAGTTCATCCACACAGTCAATGTTCTTTCATTCGCAAGGAATCGACGCCCTCGTCAGTTGCGGTCGTCATCGGCCCAGGGTCAAAGACGATGATCACGTGGGCTTCCCCGGAATCAGTGCGTCCTCCGTTGTCTCCTTCTTCCGTCGGATGTCCGTCGCAGTCGACGTTGTCATCTCCCAGAATGCATTCGCCGGGTCTCACGGTCAGGTTGGCTTCTGCGGGACGGTGGAACAGCTTCCTCAATGTCTGCAGATGCTCCTTCCAGGTCTGGGTGTGGACTTCATGTTCGACCAAAGTCGTAGAGCCTGGGACATCATTGAAGTTATGGGGAAACTCGCCCATAAGGTCCTTGAGCTCCATCTTTTGACCTTCCGTCAAGCCTGGTCCTAGCTTAACGTCATCGATGCCTTCTTTGCTGTGGAAGTCTCCATGTTCCAACAGTTCTTCGCTGTCAAAGCTGTCGTCGGTCACAGCTGCTGTGGCTGCGTGCACAGTCTCTGATGGCCTTTCCACGTACAGCTTAAGGAGGTTGGCGTGGTATATCTTGGAATGCTGGCCGACCTTCACCTTGTAGTCGTTGATTCCCACCACGGTCTCCACTTCGTACGGGCCTTTCCACTGCATCAGCAACTTATTGTGATCGGTAGGTAGCAGCACCAGCACTTTGTTGCCAGGTTTGAACTTCCTGTTCACAGCCCTACGGTCATAGTAGTGCTTTCCACAGTCCTGGGACTTCTTCAGGTTTTCTCTGGCTATCTCGAGTCTGCTCCAGCTTCTCCCGTAGCTCAAACACGTACTGGTAGCTGTTCTTCACCTCTGGGGTGTCTACTTCTTTCGTCCACAGTTCTTTTAGGATGTGCATCGGCCCTCGGATGGTTCTTCCGTACAGCAGCTCGAACGGAGAAAAGCCGGTGGACTCCTGCGGTACTTCTCTGTAGGCGAAAAGTAAGGCGTTAATATAGCGATGCCATTGCCTGGGCTGCTCGCTGCACAGTTTCTTCAGGGTGGACTTCAGCGTAGCATTGAACTTCTCGACAAGCCCGTTGCACATCGGATGGTAGGGTGTCGTAGTCAAATGCCGGATGCTCAGCAGTCTGTTGACCTCCTTCATACAGTCAGAGACGAACTGTGTCCCGAGGTCTGTCAGAATTTCTTCAGGCACTCCAAGCCTACTGAACATGTCCACCAGTGCCTCTGCTACAGTTTCAGTGTCAATCGTCTTCAGTGGCACTGCTTCTGGGTACCGAGTCGCATAGTCCACTAAAGTCAGTACCCACCGATGACCTTCTTCACTCGGAGGTCTTATTTCGCCGATTAAGTCTAAGGCCACCCTCTTGAAAGGTCGGTCGATCAGAGGCATCCTCTGCATAGGCACTTTCGGGACCCTTCCTCGAGGTATGGTCTTCTGGCAAATGTCACATGATCGGCAGAAACGGCTGACGTCCGCATGAAGTCCTGGCCAGTAGAACACCGCCTGGATTCTGTCTGACGTCTTTCTGATGCCTAGGTGACCTCCCATGATAGAGTCATGAGCTACTTCCATCACTTGGCGCCTTAGAGGTAACGGTACCAAGACTTGACGTAGTGGTTTCCCTCCGTTGACCCTCGGGTGCTGGAAGATTCGGTACAGGATCTTGGCCTTCACCTCAAAATAGACCGTGCCACTGCGTCTGGTCACGTGATCTTGGCGGTTCCTGTACTTGTTTAAAGTGCTATCAGCTTCCTGGAGCTGAATCAGCTTATCTCTGTCCACGATGGCAGCTTTAGAGTTGTCGGCGACCTTCAGTGGCGTAGACGTCTTGTCTCTCTTGGCCTGGGCCCTGGTAGTAACGGCACCGACGATCTCTGGTCGGCAGGGCTGAGCCGGAGTAACCACACTGTACCGTAGCAGCTCTGTAAGGTCTCCATCGGGAAACGGCAATGGATCCTCCTCCACAACTTCGACGCGTTGGGTTGAGGCAGGACTCCACTCTGGATCGGGGTTGTCGGGTCGTCTCGCGCCGTCGATATTCCCGATCATCAAATCATACAGCGGCTTCTTCAGGCAAACCGCTTCGACTTCGCCTATGTAGAAAGGGGTGTTGACATGAATCTTCGCAACTGGCGCTTTCAAACATTTGCTGTCGGCCATAAGTGTCCATTTTGAATCACCAGTGAACTGTTCTTTAGCGATTAGGTCTTCTCTGACGATGACCCCACTACAGCCAGAGTCTCTTAAGACAGTCACTTCATGATTTCCGACTAGTCCCTTTGAAACAGGCATGTTCTGGACGGTCACAGCTGCGCTGGCGACGACGGGGATGGATTTTCCGTTGGCAAGAAGAAGTTGGCCATCGGTCATGCACTCTTGCACGTCCGCAGGGGTAGCTGTGCGCTCGGTCTCACTCGGAAGAATGACGCTCCCGCCGCACACTTGATGGTCAGATCTACTGGTTTGCCGTTGATTGGAGAACCGCCTCTGCCGGTTGCCCGCTGCTGCGTTGTCCGTACTGCTCCGCTGTCCGCTACTTTTGTTTTGAGGACAGTTAGCCGCCCTGTGGTCTGTAGCATTGCAGGTGAAACAGCCTCTTGAATGCCCTTCCCTGGGAGTAGGCGTGGAGTCCGTCTGTCTCTGGCTCGTCTGGCTCCCTTGGATCTGGTTCCCATGGTTTGCCGTCTTCTGAAAGTGTTTCGTCGCGTTGGGTGGCCCCAACGTTTTCTCATGAGCGATGAGATATCTTTCAGCAGCCTCAGCAACGTCTTTTAGCGTCTGCAACTTTTGTATTTCCAAGTGGATCGCGAGGTCCTTAGGGCAGGCGTTGAGTAATTGTTCCCTCACGATCAGCTCATGGAGACTCTCGTAAGTCTTCCCTTTGCCTGATAATTCCACCCACTTGTGTAGATATGATGACAGGCGCTCCACAAATTGCTTTGGTGTCTCGTCTGACAAAGGCCGGCATTCACGGAAGCGTTTACGGTAGCCCTTCTCTGTAAAGTTGTAGCACTGCAACAGGGCCTCTTTCAAGACGTCGTAGTTTTTGGCGTCATCGTTCGACAGTCTGGTGTAAACTTCGAGAGCTTGCCCCGTCAGAAGTGCACTCAGTCGAATTGCCCAGTCTTGAGGTTGCCAGTTAGAGCTTTCGGCGAACCTTTCGAATCTCGCCAGATAACTGTCAATCTGGTCCTTCCCGTCGACGAAAGCTGGCAATTTTGGAGCCGTGTTGTCACTGATAACTTGTGGCGCATGCTGCTGTTGCTGGATGCGCGCCAACTCTAGTTGGAACTGCCGATCAGCTTCTCTTTCCTCACGCCTGCGCTCATCTTCTCTTTCTTTACGCTGCTCTTCTCTTTCTTGCCGTTGCTGTTCAATTTCCAGGCGCTTCAATTCTAATTCTCTTTCTTCACGACGACGCTGCTCTTCTAATTCTCGTTCTTCACGGCGACGCTGCTCTTCTAATTCTCGTTCTTCACGGCGACGCTGCTCTTCTACTTCTAGACGCTTCTGTTCTAGTTCTATTTCTTTTTCTAGACGCTTCTCTTCCAATTCTCTTTCTCGTATTCTCTCCTGAGACTTGACGTACTCCGTCAGCTGCTTGCCTTTTAGATTCAGTTCAACCCCTTTCTGCCAGAAGTCAGCCATCTTGATGCTTCTGGAAAGTTCTTTTCTAGAAGGTTCTTTTCTGGAAGGTTCTTCTTCTTGACTGTAGAGTTCTTTTTTTTTCTGGAAAGTTCTTGACTGTGCTGTACCTTTCTAGACTGTTCTAGAACAGCACGCTTTCTGCAGTAGCGCTGATGCTTGTCACTAGTCGCTTTCGTTGACGCAGGCCCCGCTGTCCTCGTCGTATGCGACGCTGCACCACGCTGGTGTTGATGTATACGCTCCTGTGCTGAAGTAGACGCGACGTCCACTCGTCGCTCTCTCTAATACTGGCGATGTAGCTCCGAGACTGTCCCTCGACGTAGTCTTACGTCAGCCACGTAGTCCCGACTGTTGTTCGCTCACGAAGCAACTCTTCAGCGAATACACGCCCTTGCAGTCAACCCGAACCTATCGGTGATGTAGTCCCAGTATGTTGGCCCCTCTCGACGCAACTCGTTGGCGGCTACCCTCGATGACTGCTTCTCGTAACGTTGACTCGCTTGTTGTAGCAGTTGAACCCTTGGCTATGGCGTGAATCGCGGCTTGATCCCCAAAATGTTACACTCAATTCGATGATGGTGTTTTCTATCAGTATCTGATTCAGCCCCGATGCTTGAATTCCTGATAGTTGTGTAACTCAGATTCGTTTATTCACGCAACCCGTCCAAACAGCATACAAGTCACAAAGTCGACGTATGAAGTTTTCCACTTTTATTCAGCACACATCAACAACTGCATACAATTCTCAACTCAACTCAACAACTTTCACAGCAACTTTCCAAATCACTATCAACAACTTTACTGTCTCTCAACAACAGTGCGGCACACAATTTTATAATCTCTCTCTTTTCCGGAAAGATTTCGAATACAGTAGAAATGACGCACTGCCACCAATCAAAAGATCGTCATCACTGACTTACGTCATTCATCTCTCCACACATACCCCGAACCTTCTCTTACTTCGACAATCGTCCCGAACCTTCGATCGATGGTAAACAAGGAAATCTAGAGTATTCTCCGACAATATCGACCAACGAAAATTATCAACGTTATACAAAGCCTCTCCTAACAACAATGCAAACTCAAATCAAAGGTAAATAAACTCCATTATTGAATACTTTGCAAATCGAAACGATTAGATCTATCGTACACGCTTCCGACATACTTTCGTTCGCGTTTCAACGTAACAATCATCACATAACCTAATCACTCCACCACACCTACCCATCACATTTGTGGTGCAGTGTGATGTAGAGTGATGTGGTGTGGTGATGGGATGTGGCAATGTGTATATCTCTCTGCAATACAGTCCCATGCCATAAAAAATGTTCTCTATACCTCGACAGTGCCCCAGTTTTTACTATCTAAAAAAAAGTGTATGTATTGATTTCATTCTATAACATAGAATGAAGTCTATGACATAGAATGAATTCTATTGCATAGAATAAATAGTATAACATAGAATGAATAAGATGACATAGAATGAATTCTATGAAATAGAATGAATTCTATAACATAGAATGAATTCTATAGCAAAGAATGAATTCTATGACATAGAATTTATTCTATAGCATAGAATGAATTCTATAGCATAGAATGAATTCTACGACATAGAATTCATTCTGTAACATAGAATTCATTCTATGCTATAGAATTCATTCTATGTTATAGAATTCATTCTATGTCATAGAATTCATTCTATGTCATCTTATTCATTCTATGTTATACTATTCATTCTTTGCCTATAGAATTCATTCTATGTCATAGAATGAATTCTATGTCATAGAATTCATTCTATGCTATAAAATTCATTCTATGCATATAGAATTCATTCTTTATTATAGAATTCATTCTATGTTATACAATTTATTCTATGCACATAGAATTCATTTTATGTCATATAATTTATTTTATGTTAAAGAATTCATTCTATGTTATAGAATTCATTCTGTGTAATAGAATTCTTTCTATGTTATAGAATATAGTTCTATGCATACAAGTGCATTCTATAATATAGAATTGTATTACATACATAGAATCTTATTCTCTATTATAAAATGTTATTCTATACATAGAATTTTATTATGGACATAGAATTTTACACTATATTATAGAATGTTATTCTATACAAAGAATTTTATTCTATGACTTACAATATTGGTTTCTTTTTTATAAATGGAATTTCAACTAATGAATGCTTTTTGTGTGCATAGAATGCTTTCTATGTGCATAGAATGCTTTCTATGTATAGAATAGTCACATAGAATAAATGGACACATGGCGCCCCATAGTTTACAGTGTGGAAAGTGCTCATAGCCTATCAACTAATCCAAAAGGAGAGGGCACACACCATGCAGCGTAGCTGAGACTCGGGAGACGGAGAATCCTCGTCTAGTCTCAAACACGCTGGAAAAAACAACAACATGTAAACGCAACTTTTATTTTCGTAGAAACATGCGACAGCAGAAGCTACTAAAAAGATAACCATCAACCCCAAAAGGAACTCTGATTATTGGCAGCAGCAGCAACAACAATATTAACAACAACGAGAATAATAATAATAATAATAATAATAATAATAATAATAATAATAATAATAATAATAATAATAATAATAATAATAATAATAATAATAATAATAATAATAAGGCCCCAAAAAGTCTGTTCACGGTATCCCGACCGACTCTAAATTTTTGGCCCGACCCTAAACATTTTTGGGGGATCGTCTGGAAAAAAATCGGAAAAAGCTTTTAAACAAATTCGCACTCAAAATGGAAAAGATTTGTTTTTTTAAAAGAAAGAAAAAAGCCGACCTCCCGACCCTGTTTTTTTTCCTATGTTGCCGTAAGCAGACATATTATTTGTTTTGCCTAATAATAATAATAATAATAATAATAATAATAATAATAATAATAATAATAATAATAATAATAATAATAATAATAATAATAATAACAACTACCTACGTCTCACGCTGACAGAATTTAACACTCTGAACATCAACATCGGCAAAACGTTCCACAACCCCTATGCCGCAGAATTAATTTAGCTAATCTGATATGCACAAAAACCAGATCTCACCAGCAGCAACAGCAGCAGCTGCAGTAGCAACAGCAGCAACAACAACAATATCATTTCACAAACTACCAGAATCCCACGCCCGAAATTGTATCCCGCTCACCGATTTCCAATTTAATGTTAAAGAGCAGATTTCTGCAGGGGCAACAATAAAATCCTTCTTATCTCAAATAAAAATGTGCTTGACTTGGCTTGATGAACATTTTCATTAACAACCAATCCCACACCTTAAAATGACGTCTAGCTTATTTGATCTTGAACACAACAATTATGTTCTTTTAAGATCATCATTCGATATCGTCACATCAAAAACCTTTCGAAAACGCCCTGAAATTCAGCTCGCTATCTTCCCTTTTATCTATAGCGCTTTCAAGATCAGCGACGGAAAACAAAGTTTCAGATTTTGCCGAAATTAATAAGAATAAAGTTCTTACGGATATTGATTTATCGTTGTCTTCCTTTTTTTTCTCTCTTCGTTTCCAACACCATCAAACGACACCACAAACCAACCTTCTACGTCGCCGTCGTCATCGTCGTCTTTATTACCGATCACCAATCTTTTCAATATGACAAAGAAACAACAACAACGAACAAATAAAAACACGCATAACACACGCTATTACCTACACCCACACATATACGCGCACACAAGCACAAAATACGCGCGCGTGTACGTACATACATAAATACACACACACACACACACACACACACAGAAGAAAACTATCTCTGAACCAATCTATACATACACTTTGAAATTCGTAAACAACTACTGAAAAGGAACCATATCTTACCTGATTGGCCAAACAGAGTGTAGCAGCACCCGCACATGCAACAGACAACGGAATATGCATTAAACAGATGTAACGATATCATAAATAAATTGCATAATGTATGCACAACATGGATGCAACAATAAATAGTTAATAAATAACTAAGAGTAAAATCATGGAACATAAAAGTTTTTGAGAAAAAAAATCGTTTGTTCATGTTTCCAGCCAAACTTTGTTAAATATATTTTATATGAATGTCCTGTTTTGATTCCACCATACTCGCATGAAGAAAGCATCATCAATGTGGGTATGCAAGAGTTCATTGACATTGTATTGCACATTCGTGCACTATTAAATATAGCACGTATAACTGACATGTCCGCAGTTGGTTAAATGTAGCTTTGTTAGTTTTTATGGCTGCAGTTCAACTTAATATTGTTAGATTTGATTGTATGTCTGTACGTCCATGCGTGACAATGACGTGGTCTAAAATCACATGCATGTGAAGAGACATTAAAATAAAATATTGAATTGGATGCAACAATACAAGACCGAACATATGAAACATAATGGGCCAAAATATTAAAATTATTTCCCTTGTATATGCAAATGTTCAGCCGATAGGTGCGCCAATAGTCGCGTACTTCCATGTTCAGGTCGTGGATCAAAATCTACAGTTTTAAGTCTTTTTTGATGTCGGTATATATCTTCAGCTTTCATAGGCGACCCCAAATGTTTTTTTGCTTGGTGAAATGTTTGGAGTGATTATGTACATGTTGTCAGTACTACAAACGATTTATTTTGTGAAAAGTCTGTCAGGCCGAGCAAGACACATCTTAAATGCTTACAGTGTGCAGAAGGCCCCATGCCTGCAGCGCATTCACACTGACATTCCAAAACTGTTCCTTTTTCTGTCAAAGAAATGTCAACTTTGTACATAAGACCAGTTTTCATGCAAGTCTTTGTAGTTAGTGATAGGTGGTAACTCCATTTTGAACTCCGGTGTTGCTATGTCTCCTTTGCCAAAGTTGTCATTTCGATCATACGACTCAAGTCTGAAATCATACATAATACTTTTTTTTAATGGTCTAGTCATATAATATATATTAATAATAACAATTGTTATAGAGTTAGGTACTCCAGCAGATGGCGTGACGTTGTTGTTGTTTGTAGATTATAGTCACACGACACTTTCGCATATAGGTGACTACTGGACCGATTTATACTGACACCAGCGGGCCAGTTGTTGGTAAAGTGGAAAATAATATGATCACACGTTGACCAATCCGGGATTCGAACCAGCGACCTTTCGGTTACTAGCAAGACGCTCTTACCAACTGTGCTACCCGGCCCCACATGGCGTGACGCAACACGGTGTTCAGTTATTACAAGGGGCTCGATCACGTAGGCCTATTTACTACCGGAAGTACGCTACCCTAGGCGCACTCTATCGGATTGTCTTCCCCGAAGGTGGAGTTTTTTGGCTCATTACACTGCGTTCGGGATGGTAAGCTAAAGCAGATCTACCTAAAACATAAACTGATTATATCTCATAGCACAGAAAGAGAGAAGGAGGAGCATAGAGGCAGACAGACAGAGAGGGACAGACAGACAGAGAGGGAGAGGGAGGGAGAGAGATTGGCGGCGAGTTGGATGGGCAACTGGCACTGATCTTCATCTTGAAAATAAATAATGAAATAAAATTTGATAATGACTTCAGCAAACTATTCTGACTCAGCATCCTGAATCACGCCTTAAGGGGTTCTCGGAGTGGGAAAGCGCGTTATAAATAGATGTATACACGAAGTATCGCAACTTTCAAGTGATCGGCGATGCGATTCTGGGAGTATACTGTGATTTCATCGATAGCGGCCACAACACTTGGCCCCGGCCCCGGAGAGTATTGTATCGATCGTATGTCCACCGTTGCACACATCGAACGCGCGTGCGCGCGCACACACACACACACACACACACACACACAATCCCAACCACTCTCCCCTTTCCACTTCCGACATCCACCCGGTGCGCAATAGTTAGGACATTTGTAAACTATAGTTTCGGTTACCTTTCTTTGTCAAGAAAAATATTTGAAATCGGCTTCAGCAAGCTGTTCCATCGTGGTTTGGTTTTCTCACACGCTGCCGCCCTGCTTCTTCTTCCTGTTAGCAGCCACATTTGGTGTGATGTCTTCTGATTTCTTACGTCTTACAACATCAGCTGAGCTCTCTCTCTCTCTCTCTCTCTCTCTCTCTCTCTCTCTCTCTCTCTCTCTCTCTCTCTCTCTCTCTCATGCAGTGTCAGGCGACGGGTCATTGTGGGCTGCTCACCACCGTAAGAAATTAAATTCTACCACAATAAGGATCAGAATACATGTTGTTTCACGCAAAGGCAGTACTACTTGCAAGAGTTATAAGCAACATTCAATATGGAGTTACGTTTTAACCACCCTCTACACGTAGTTTGGTATTTTGCTCGACGCAGGGAACTGGTCCTGATTTGGCTCGGAAGAGTCCGCTGGACCTAAAGCAATAATCATGTAATGTAATGTAATGTAATGACGCAGGGAAGATCTGGAGTTATAAGTCACCTACTTATTCCTTCTTTACAACCATTAGGCTAATAAAACTGGCTTCGGGTGCGGTAAACAGGTCAGTACGAAGCCAAAAGTGGAAGTCTTTGATGCCAGTGACCTCAGTGCGCGCGATCGTCAGCGGTAAACAGGAAACGGGACACGTACTTTTACCCTGGTATGAAATTGAGTGTTCTTATCAAAGACTGACTATACGGTATTTGATCTTACTATTTTTTTAATACTGACAGCGGTCAATGCGACTGCGTAGTCAGAGGCTATTAAGACTCAGACAGGTAACGAAGAAGAAATTGAAATATAAACTATTTCTCACCAGTTTTGAGCGCCAGTTATGTTTGGGAAGGGAAAAAGCCCACTAGAGTAGTCACAAGTGGACGATCTAGGATCCCCAAACCGCCCTGCACTGCAAATTGCTGAAATTACCGTGCTAATTTAAAAGCCCTCTGCCCTTGTTACTGCCTGAGGCCCGCTGCAATTACGTTGGCCTGCGGCTTTCTAAATGAACAGTAAAAACTACACTGAGAAGTTGAAATTCGAACCGTTGATTTCTCCCCCCTCCTTCTCTTCCATCCGAGGATGCTCAAATCATTTAGTTAGTTATTCATTGCTGACAAGGTCCAGCGGACTGCAAAGAGCCGAATCAGGACCACAAAATCAAGACTACAACTTCGCTGAAAGCGGACTCACCCCTGATCCGCATAAAAGATCTGCCGAAACAACCCTAGTGGTAACACTGAAGGCAATCCACCAGCCAGTCACTTTACAATAAAGACATCCCACGCAGGGGGCGCTGAGGCTGTCCTCTAATTTATCGAACCCCCCTTTTACAAAATCAAAATAGAATACAAACATCATTATAAAATATCAACAAAACAGATACACATAAATTGCCTACATTGCCAAATAATAACATCTTAGGAAGCCCCAGTGACCTATCTGGCAGAAAGCGTCCAATATTCCCCAGCTGATTCAACAGACCTCACACTTAAATGAGGATTTTTGTCCCGGAAGAGTTTTCAAGAAAAAAAAGGTAGGTGACTGGTCTAACGAAGAAGAAGTTAGTATAGTAGATTATAGAACAGAGTAGGAATGAGAAAGAACAAATGAAAAAGACAGTGACAGTGGGAATTTAAAGCACTAAATTTCTAGAAAGCGGGGATACTATTTATACTGAAACCCCCGGCACCCCCACGGTACAGTAGTCGTCCGCTATACGCTCCATGTGTCGGGGACGTTAATTTACCTGCAAACAAACCCCCACAGGGGATGCAAATCAGTTAAATCATGTAGTGTGGAGAATCGGGAAAACACACTCGCTACGTTAGTGTGAGTCATAGATAACTAGATAAATAGATGGAGATGTCCCTTTCATAAAGTGGCGCTCGCTACCCTAGTGTGAATCTTTCACATAGTCTAATTATCTCCCGTCCAAATGTCGCTCATTTATAGAGGTCTAATGCAAAACGAGTGTCGCCTTCAAAGCAATAGTATGTACAGTAGTTTTTGGTGATCGCTAAACTTTAGTTTACAACACTTGATTATGCGGAGTAACAACATATTGGTGTGTGTGTGTGTGTGTGTGTGTGTGTGTGTGTGTGTGGGTGTGTGTGTGTGTGGGTGTGGGTGGGTGCGTGTGTGTGTGTGTGTGTGTGTGTGTGTGTGTGTGTGTGTGGCTAGGTAGAAACGCCTTTATTCTGACATACACTTGAACCTCTACGTATTTTCTTTTGACGGACCCCGTTATTTTGACGTCAAAACAGTGTTCCTTTAGGGTTAGGGCTGTGTTAGGGTTAGGTTAAGGGTTAGGGTTTGGGTTAGGGATAGCTTCAAAAATTGGAAAATGTCAAAATAATGTCAAAGAAATGGAAAGTGTGTCAAAATAATCCCAGGTTTTTTTCACAACAGTCATCAGAAAGTCGTGTTTTTTTTTAAAAATGTGTGGGTGTGTGTGTGTTGTGGTGTGTTTTTTTTTTTTTTTTTTTTTTTTTTTTTTTTATAAATAGTACAGCATAATTGCTTTCTCTTTTACTCGAGAGTGAAACACATCTTGGGAATTTCTAAGCAAAAGGGAAGTAACACGATCTTTATGATGCCTGGCATCAGTCTGAAATCCGTGCTTACCCTTTCTTTTTCCATGAAGCCTTCTAGTTTGGAGAAACACACGGAGGAAGGGAAATAATCCATGTTCAGGCTTGCTCCATAGCAGGGAAGCAACTACTGCGTTCTTCTTGATTCCAAATATTCGATCTAGAGTGTCTCCCTTAGACAAACAACCCTGTGCATGACTCCTGCAGCAGTAATGACAACAAAAAAGGAAGCCAGTCTGATTTGTGGACATCTTTACGTCAAAAGAACTTCGAATCTTTCTAACGTCCACACTACCTTTGGCGATGACGAGGATAACCATCCCGTGGAACAATGGATGATGACCTAAATCCCCACTGAACGACCAGAGCAATAAAGGACAGTACACTAGCCACTTGTACGAATTTACCCCACCAAGGGATTTGAACCGGGGTCATCGGTGTGCCAGCAAACGCTCTACCAATGAGCTACGGCATGTGTGAGAGATATAACAGATAACAGGCTTAATTTCGCCAAGTGACTATTAACAAAAACATCTGAAACATACTGTGATGTTGGAAAACATTCTTGTTAAAGAATCTTCAAAAATATCACTCTTACTTGCATCTCTCACCTACCACTCATTCTTTCGCCTTTCACTTTCTCTCTTTCTCTCTCTCTCTCTCTCTCTCTCTCTCTCTCTCTCTCTCTCTCTCTCTCTCTCTCTCTCTCCAGCTTTGTGTTATACAACGCAACCTACATCAAGCACTCACACATCCACACACACGCACAAACATAAATTATACATACATTTAAATAGACATACTCTATACACACTTAACATGGACGGTTAAAATTGTACAATAAGAAAATTAAGCCATGTAAGACAACAGTAGATTACACATTTTTAATGACAATTTAGAGTAAGACATCATTATTAAAAATAACGTTTAAGTGTTAATACTTTACATAAGTTTAATATAGAAGTTAATATCATTCAAAATATATAGGTACCATTTCTATGCCTGCAGCTGCTCCCACCCAACCAATGTATTGCACAATAGTATACCTAGTTAACAAACTATCAATATTGTACATTGTAGATTACAGATTTAAGGATATTGTTGCAACTGAAAGACTAAGCACAGTCCAATAAGATATTATGAAAGAGCGAGGCGGGCGCACGTCCGGCAGGGACAACGACGGTAAAACTGATGGGAGGAAAAAGGCTCTCTATAAAGAGTCATAACTGCTTGGGAAAAGAAGGACTTTTGGAAGCGGTTAGTGCGGGCCTTCAGCGACCGAAAACGTCGACCGGAGGACAGAGGATCAAAGAATGAGAAAGCTGGATGGGCTGGGTCGGAAATAATCTTGAGAGATTTGTTTAGCAAGCGTTTTGGTGTAAATGGAAGTCAGAGAGGAAAGCTCGCAACCGATGACCCTGCCAGAAGTGCGCACGACTCGCTCTAATCTGTTCTTCTCCTGCTTGGTGGTGCCACCACACCAGACACAGATGGAGAATGCTAAGACACTCTCCACCACAGAGCGGTAACAACAAGAATTTCTTTGGACAAACCGAACTTCCTCAATTGCCTGAGGAAATATAGGAGTTGGTGGGCCTTCTTCACGACGGAGTCTGTGTTGTTACTCCACCCGAGGTCGTTGGAGATGTGGGTACCGAGGAACTTGAAGCAGTCCACGGTCTCAATAGCTTGGCCATTGATAACCAGTGGTTCCATGGGCGATGAGTTTCTGCGGCAGCCCACAATCATCTTCACTGTCTTGGAGGTGTTCAGTTCGAAGTTGTTGGCAGCGCCCCAAGACACCAAGTGGTCGACTTCATGGCGATAGTCTGTCTCGTAGCCGTTGGATGTCGACCGTGGTGTCGTCTGCGAACTTCACGAGCTGAACAGACTCAAGATGGGAGACACAATCGTTCGTGAAGAGGGAGTACAGAAGAAGGGATATTACACAGCCTTGAGGGGCACCAGTGTTGAAGGTGATGGGTTGAGAAATGTTCTTGCCGATCTTAACGGACTGAGGGCGGTGGATGGGAAAGTTCAGAAGCCAGTGACACACAGAAGGAAACAGATAGAGGGATTGTAGTTTGTCAAAGAGTTTCTGGGGAACGACGGTATTGGAGGCACTGCTGTAATCGACAAGATGAGCCTGGCGTAGCGATTGGGGGTCTCCAGGTTCTGCAGAATGAAGTGAAGTGCCAAGGCAACGGCGCCGTCGACAGAACGGTTGGCGCGGTCCATGGTGATGGACTGAAAATGCCGAAGGACTAGCCGCTCTGTAGCACTTTTATCACCACAGAAGTCAACAAAACCGGTCTGTAGTCGTTGAGGTCTGTCGTACTTCGTCATTGGTGATGTGTTGGGTATAGGAAATGCCCAGAAGTCTTCTGTAGCACCTCATCTCCATGCTTTGTATTCTTCGTTGTACATCTGCTGTGAGGGTCCATGCTTCGCAAGCATATAGGAAGATGGAGATGACAAGGGAGCGCAGCAGTCTTACTTTGGAATGTAGACTGATGGTCCTGTCTTTCCAAATGGGCTTCAACCTTGTCATGGAAGCAGTTGTTTGTGCGATCCTGGAGGACTTCCTGTCGGGACCCATTGTCTGACACAATGGCTCCAAAATATTTGAAGCTATGCACTGCGTTGAGGGACTGGCCTTGGACTTTGATGCTCGTGTTGATGCCATTGGTGTTGTTGGTCATCATTTTGGTCTTCTCTGCACTTATTTCCATTCCATAAGCTCTGGAGGTGGTGTCAAGCCTCTGTACGAGCTGTTCAAGTTCTTGTTCCTCTCCATCCAATCCATCAATGTCATCCGCAAAACGAAGATTGAAGATTGCTCTACCCCCTATGCTGACTGTGCCTTCGTGATCTGCAAGAGCATATGACATGATGCGCTCTAGGAAGATGTTGAAGCGTGTTGGAGAGAGTAGGCATCCTTGACTGCATGACGCACACCGATTGTTGTTCTGAACCAGTTCCCGATGACGCTGTTGTGGAGGACTGCACTGGTAGCCTTGTCATACAGGCTTTTGATGACTTCAATATTTTAGGGCTGATGTTGTACACTTTCATTGTTGCCCATAGAGCTGCATGCCAGACTCGGTCAAACGCCTTCTTGAAGTCTATGAACACATGATATAGATGTTGTTGGTGCTGTAGGTATTTCTCACAGATTATTCTGAGGTTGAAAATCTGTTCAGTGGTACTTCGCCCCTGCCATGAATCCTGCTTGTTCTTCAGCTATGATTTATTCAGACCATCACACAAGCCATTGGACACCAGGATGGCCTGCTCACAGTGGTGAATAAACGGAAACTCCGATGGTATGGCCACGTCACCAGATCATCAGGCCTTGCAAAGACCATTCTGCAAGGCACAGTGCAAGGAGGTAGAAGAAGAGGGAGACCGAAAAAGAGGTGGGAGGACAACATTCGAGAATGGACTGGTTTGACACTGAGCGAAGCCATCAGAGCTGCTGAGGACAGAGAAAGATGGAGTATGCTGGTTAAACGATCATCTGTGGTGCCCCTACGACCTCCGGGTTGCGGGACAGGATAGGATAGGATAGTCGTTGAGGGGCGTCACCTTCGACTTCTTGGGTACGGGAATGATGGCTGAAGCAGGCAGGGACTGCTCGAGAGGGGGTCGAGGGACAGCACGGTAGGCATCACTGATCTTAATGTAGCAGTGATCTAGCGTCGCCTCTTCGCACTGCCACGAAGTGAATTGGTAAAAATTTTTTTTATACATCACGTATTTATATAGTAAGTACACAATCAACGGCTGTTGACATAGGCAAGCGGCGTATGTATTCGCTTTGGGTTGGTACTATATTTCCTAGTTCAGGAATATCTCGTTGATGAGACACGGCTATTTAAAGACTGTGTTGAGAACCGAAGATTTAACATGTGATTTTAGTTATGTCCCATATATGCGCAAGTGTCCGGGGACTATAATCTAACGAACGAACGAACGAACCGAAGATTGTTCTCGTGTTCATCTGAGAGTAGGATAGGATTAGTGGAATGAAAGATAGGCTGTGAAAGGCGAAAGGTGAATGCTTATTTTGTGTGACTTGGAAATAGTGTGTTACTATGTAGACTACTTCTATTTTTCACTGTGATGATTCTGGATTTTGTTCATAAGTCACAGTAATTTGAATATTCATATTTTATGACTTGC
The DNA here is from genome assembly GCA_036898135.1 of Oncomelania hupensis. Taxonomy (NCBI): domain Eukaryota; kingdom Metazoa; phylum Mollusca; class Gastropoda; order Littorinimorpha; family Pomatiopsidae; genus Oncomelania; species Oncomelania hupensis. The sequence continues at coordinate 41,854,808 of CM072518.1, forward strand.
TTGTTTGAAATATAATATTGAAACTAATTTCGTGAATGCAAAAAATATTTTCATAAATTGATAAATGTAATTTTCTGTCAGACCGCGAACGGGATTGCTTCAGAGAAAAATAAGATTATATTATAGTTCAGCTATTTATTATTTTATTACTTTAGGACTTATAGTTTTCTTGAATTCCTTTTAATTATTATCCTATTACTTTGAGTGAGAAAGAAGAGAACCATAAAATTAGCAAAACATATATATTGGTGTTGTGTTTCAACTGTTATGTATTTTATGTCTTGAGTATTTCAAGTTTATCTCTCTGTCTCAACTTGCGTAATTGTATAAGAAAGGCCTTTTAATGAATGCGTGTATACATGAAATTGCAAATTTAAAAATCGTTTACAAACTAATATCAAGTTTGTAGGAATCTTCTGAGAATAAATCTAATTATTTCATAACACGCACGGGAAGTTTATGACAGGCACACTGGACATGCTGTTTGTATTGAGGGAGGGATGGAGGGAGAGAGAGAGAGAGAGAGAGAGAGAGAGAGAGAGAGAGAGAGAGAAGAGAGAGAGAGAGAGAGATTATCAGAGCTGAAGAGGCAGATAAAGTAAAACAACAATTTACAATATATGTGACATTTATATATCCCCACCTATCCATCTATCTATCTATGTAGGTCATCAATATATTTTTTATCAAATGGTAATTTCCAAACCTTACCATCTGATAAAAAATATATTGATGACCTACATAGATAGATGGATAGGTGGGGATATATAAATATATATAAGAAGCCTCTATATATATGACTTTGGAAATTACAAACAGTTTGATAAAAAAAATATATTGATGACGTACATAGATAGATAGATAGATAGATAGATAGATAGATAGATAGATAGATAGATAGATAGATAGATAGATAGATAGATAGATAGATAGATAGATAGATAGATAGATAGATAGATAGATAGATAGATAGATAGATAGATAGATAGATAGATGCCTTCTATCTTTAAATTATGAAAAACAGAATCATTCTGTAAACAAAGCAGAAAGTACATTGTCAATAAAAACTCAACATGTGTCCAATATCTGACATTCTTAGACGTCCTACTGCTGTCATCGTTATCGAACATGCTTCCATCGACCTTACACACGCAAAAGGTTAGGAGTGCCACATCTCGTGTGCTTTTCCACAGGCAACCGCCCTCCCGTTCAAACAAACGAACATCACAGCCTGTTTGTTATTACGCTGATGAAAGGGCAAGGGTATCAAAGATGAGAGTTTATTTTGTTTCATTTTATTTTATTTTATTTTATTTTATTTTATTTTAATTGTTTGCCATGACAATGAGCCTACTTAGGAAATGTGCATTGTTGTCACATCAAGAGATGATTTAATGGGTAACCGACAGCTAAGCTTTGAATGTTAGACGTTTCTGCCTTGTTACGTCAGCAAACAACTGTCCTACTGTACATACACTCATTCGCAGCGGTGTTATTAAAAGGACCCAATTTACCAATGTTAGTGTCACAGATGCTTTTCAAATTCACATTGAGTGTAGCCCCCCGAAAAAAAGAAACCAATAAATAACCTTTCAAAAGCACGTTGCTTTGATATATATATATCATACGTTGGCAGGGTACGTATGATGCCTGCCTGCCCGTTTGGTGTGTTTGTGCGTCTCCATCCGTTCGCTAATCGCAATGTCTGCCTGACAGTCTGACTGTTGTTGTTTTGATGTGTGTATGTTCATCTGTCCATGTGTCTGTCTGTATGCTTGACCGTTCGACTATGTCGCTTATATATCTGTCTAATATATGTATAATGTATGTATGTTGCAACAAGGGTGGAAAATATGTGATTGATGACACTTTCAAAGCTTTATATCGATTTCACAACGTGGCTATCCAATTCTGTCCTAGATATGGAAAGCTTCACAAGAAGAAGACGATGGCGACGATATGTTGATGATGATGATGATGATGAAGATGATGATTAATGATAATGATGATGATGATTATGAAGATGCCGACTATGACGATGACTACGCTGTTGTTGCTGCTGCTGCTGATGATGATGATGAAGATGAGGAGGAGGAGGAGGAAGCGGAGGAGGAGAAGAAGCAGTAAGATGACGATGCTAATGTCGCTGCTGCTGCAGGTAACGACAGTGACGACGATGCCGATGATGGCGATGACAACGACGACGATTGTAATGATGATGATGATGATGATGATGATGATGATGATGATGATGATGATGATGATGATGATGATGATGATGATGAAGGAGAACAGAAGCAGGAATAAACACGAAAAGAGCGAAAGTAAACAGATGTGCATATTCTCACCTAGCCTGACCGTCCTCGTGTCCATTCTACAGCGCTTTTAAGGTAATCTTCGCTCGCTGTCTTTTGAGGAAATGAAACTGCCAGCCAGAGATACATTAGATAGTAAGACAGAGGGAGACGAACAGAGGATATTACTAGCTTCAGTAAGTCTTTCTCCTGGGATTTCCATGTCAAGACAAAAGTAAATTGAAATTATTCTTTGTAGTCTTGTCCGTGTCTTTGACTGGTAAATTTTGATGTCGTACTGATTGAAGATGGGTTTGTGTGTGTGTGTGTGTGTATGTGTGTGTGTGTGTGTGTGTGTGTAGGTGGGTGTGTGTGTGTGTGGGGGTGTGTGTGTGTGTGCGTGTGTGTGTGTGCGTGTGTGTGTGTGTGTGTGGGTGGGTGGGTACCCACAAAAGCGCACAAATGGGTAGCAGACCTTGTCTTTCTTAGTAACAAATGGGTTCATTTGCTTGGAACCCACTTTTTTCCAGGACCCCACTTTTTTCTAAGTGCGCGGGAGTGCTCTTTTAGTGCATGGGAGTGCAGTTGTAGTGCATGAGAGTGTTTTAAGTCAGAGGAGTGCACTAGGGACGGAGAAAATACAGTCCATTTTCGGAAAATGTTTTAAGAAGAAAATAGTCGACAAATAATGTATGTAGAGTTTCACAACAGTCATCACAACGTCTTTTTTAGACAAAAATGTGTTGTGTGTGTGTTAGAAGCGAAATTACACAATTTATTCTCAAGAGAAAAAAAAAAAAAACCTATACCCGAAAACATAGATTTATTGTGTGTTGGATGTGTGGGTGGGTGTGTTTTGTCCCCATGTCGGCTTTATTCTAAATTAAACTCTATAAGATTAGACCAATGACAATCAGAAAAAATAAAAACAAGAAAAAAAAACTGTCTTACGTTAGGTTTTTTTTTAGATTTGGGTTTTGCTCCGATCTTAATCTTCCTTTCAATTAGTGTAAATAAGAATTCCAAATACAATCGAGTTTCTAAGATCGACGAGAAAAATGGAATGCCAATACATATAAAACAAAAAATAATGCTACACAACAGAAAATGTTCGTATGATCAAAATCTAGCAACAAATCGATGCCATGGCTCTGATTTACATCAAAATGAGTACTTATAGTCTATTTCTAGACTATCTAACATATATAAATTCACATTGTCTGAGAAACGCCTGGCAACACTTCATAGATTCGTGGTTGCTTTGATTCCGTGAGGAGTGTTCATTAACCCCTAACCTGTCACTCTGGTGAGGACTGGTTTAAATCCCTAACCCCTCTAACAAAGGCGGATGTGGAATTGAGTTATAAGTTATGTCCATTAAATTCATTGCACAGTCTACTGTGCAATAAACAGATATTATCTGAGAATCATGAAACGTAGTAGCTCTTACAAGTTAAATTTGAAATCCGATGGATTGATGTCTGACATTAATGGTTATAACAGGAGGAACTAAATGTTTTTTAATAACTCATAGAAAGTAGTAGGCTAATGTTGGGGTGACTCAGTGTTGCCTTCCGTATGATTTTGCTCTTTGGCCAAACAAAGGAAAGATTGAGTTACAGATAACTCAAAATAAGTCATTTAGTTAATTGAAAAATATTTATAAAAATATTGAAAAGAGTTAATTTGAAGAATTATTTAGTTGTGCATCAGACATTTGACATTTGAGGAGAAATATATTAAAGTGATGCAATTATAAATCCGGATTTGTAAAATTGCTAGTTTAAAGAAAAGTTTGACAAGAAATCAAGAAAAATCGTGAGGGTTGTTATGTTTATTGAAACTCCATACAACTATAATAAAACGCTTAGGAAAAAGTTAAAGTAGCCCATATTTCTCTGGAGAAACATGAAAAAGTTTTACAGTAAATTTTATTTATTGCCAACATCTGACAATTCCACACAACGGTCATCAAGGAACAACGTCTTCAATAACCTCAGGACACGTAGTTCTACGTTTGATACTCTGACTTCAGCCAGTCGCGATTAAAAGCTCTTTGAAATAGTCGGTGGAGTCAGAACGAACCAAATGTTGGTCTATCCGTCTGTTCGTTGAAAGCCATATCTTAATAACCACTGAACGAATTTTGAAGAATTATTTAGGTTAGTGTCCTGCCTTCCGTGCCATTATGTTTGCTCTATCTCAAAGGTCAAGGTCACTGGAGGGAGGGGGGGGGGGGAAGAGAGAATACGACATGGGAAAATTGCTCAAAAGTAAGTTCACACTTGTAAATCAAAAAGTTTGACAAGAAATCTCCAAGAAAGAAATCGACGCAAAACCCGATGTATTGCAACTCCAATAGCCTCATGTTTTCCACATTGACAAGCGGCCAGACAAGCCAATTCCATTTTCCTGCCATTTCGACATTCCTATATTATTACCCCTTGGTTTTCAGTCTCTCGAAGAGCGACACAAACCAATTGCGTGTGTTGTTATTTTTACACCCTTATACATACAGGCTTATATTAAAATAGCTTTCTCGGGCTGTCAAACCCCCAGGCAAGTCAATCATGTTTTGTTGCTACTTCTGCATTTCTCTGCACTAAATGGATTCATTCGTTAACGTGAAAATAAAATATTAATTCAAGCTTCATTCTGTCGGAAGGTCCGACATGCCAGTTACATGTGTTAAAAGTTGCTACTTTTGCATCATTGTACATGATAAATACATAGCTTTTTCATTGTATGCTCTGACACAGTGACAGTATGACTTCATCATGCATCTCAGATGGCATTTTACGTACTGCAGTTGAGCGGTCCAAAGGAAAAGAATTTATAAAACGAATGGAGACTGAATAGTAGTAGGCAGACGTCAGCAGTAAAGACAGATGAATCCTTAGGATTGCAGTTTGCATGTCTGATGCTGACCAAGATGGAAACACAACGACCAAAGTACGTCACACGAATGCCAACAATAGTGGACAGAATTCTTCAAGTTTTGCGTAAGTAAGCCTGAAGGGCAGAACATTAACATTATCATCTTCCATGCTATACTCGAAGCACTTTCGTCGTTATTCATATACATTTCCACACAAATGAACACACACACACACACACACACACACCCACACACACACACACACCTTACTTAAAGATGTCCTAGACGGGCGAGTGTCCCCTACCTAAAGACATCCATCAAGATCTGGGTCCACCAAAACATAATCATAGCACTCATACAAAAAAAAATGTATCCCATTGGGTCAGCCCCCCACCCCACCCCTCTCTCTCTCTCTCTCTCTCTCTCTCTGTCTATCTCGCTCTCTCCATTATCCCCTCCGTCTCTCTCTACTTCGTTTCTTCCCTCCTTCACCTCTTCATCTCCGTGACAGCGCTGTTTGATGGGGAAGCGGGCTCAATTCCTGTGGCGGGGGTATACAGAAGGAAATGAAGACAATCAGAGGAGCCAACATGCGGTGGTCGCCAAGTTGTGTTTGTGTCCACCATACAGCGTAGCTGAGACTACACTAGACTGAGACACAAGAAAGAGAGATTGAAGGGAGAGGAAGGGGGTGGGGAGGTAGAAAGACTTGTCCCGCTTCAGCTACGCTGTATGGCGGCCAAGCCGTGTTTGTGTGCTGACACCACCAGTCAAAGGAAGCACGGGCCAACGTGCCCCCCCCCCCCCCCGCCTCTCCCCCCCCAACGGAGTATTAGGAAGCTCCTGAGGCCTACGTCTGATTCAGACTTGGACATCAGTAGGCCCTGATAATCTGTGTAATGTGTCCCCAAAAAGCCGCGTGATTAGAAGCTCCTGAGGTCTACGCCTGATTCAGACTTGGACATCAGCAGGCCCTGAGACTGTGTAATTTGTGTGAAATCTAAATATTGAGACGCAGGCAAGATTTCACCAGCTCCATACATAAACGCCATGCCTTTTGTCAATGTGCGGTAGAGTAAGGAAGTAGATGTAAATAGTTGTTCACAGAAAGAAGGACTGAAGACGCAACAGGAGAAGTGGGAAGAGGGTGAGGGTACAAAGCAAACACAGCTAGACCTTCACTTCAGCATCTAGCCTTTGCACAGTTGTCACCCCTGCGGGGAGTTTTGCCATTAAAATACCAAGCAGCGCCTTCCACGGAATGGAAACCAAAACGTTGATGAAACGTAACCGAGAGAGAAAGAGAGAGAGAGAGATTTAGTTAGTCATTGTTTATAGAGTCCAGCGGCTGCAAAGAGTCGAATGGAGAGAGGGAGAAAGAAGAGGAAGGGAGGGAGACAGAGAGTGAAAAGAAGAGGGAAAGTTAAGGCCATACATAGTCTACATCTAACACAGGTCATGTAGTCTAGCAGCAAATGCATGCCCGCGTTTGGAAGCTTGTGTTTCGAGTGCTGTGTTCGCGAGCTTGCGTGCATATTACGTGTAAATTAGCGAGCGCGCGCGAGGTTGTATATGTGTGTGCGTGTGCGTGCGCCTTTGTTTATGTGTAAGTAAACGAGTGTGCGTCTTTAGGTTACCGGTTCATGATGTTGGACTGTGCATGAGAGTGCTGCTGTTCTTGATAATGGCGATGATGGGAGGACGACGATAAGATGAATTATAGGAGCCATGACGAGAAGACGTGGAAAAGGCACAAATAAAACTGTTACTGTCCCAGAAACCAATCGAAGAGGTCTGTGCAGAAACTTTGCCCTAAGCTCCTTGCATATTTCATGAGTTTAATTTTTCTCTGTCGCTTCATTTCTTTTTTTTTTTTTTTTTTTTTTTGTGTGCGTTCCTTACCTAAACCTCAACACCCCATACCCATCCACCCTTTCTCTCTCTCTCTCTCTCTCTCTCTCTCTCTCTCTCTCCCTCTCTCTATCTCTTATGCCTTGTTCGGATGAAGAGAAACACTGTTGAAGCTGCACCGTTAGCTTGTTGGCATGCACCAAATAAATAAATACATAAATAAATTCTTTGTAGGTGGACAAAGATTGAAAACACATCAACACACAAACATATCCGCGCACGCTCGCTAATTTACACATATGCTCTCTCTCTCTCTCTCTCTCTCTCTCTCTCTCTCTCTCTCTCCCATCTCTCTCTCTCTAATTTACCCATATGCTCTCTCTCTCTCTAATTTACCCATATGCTCTCTCTTTCTCTCTCTCTCTCTCTCTCTCTCTCTCTCTCTCTCTCTCTCTCTCTCTCTCTCTCTCTCTCTCTCTCTCTCTCTCTCTCTCTCTCTCGCTGTTATTTTTCATCAACGTGCTGGTTTCCATTACGTAGAAGGCGCTGTTTGCTAAACTTTGACATTAGTGTTCCTACACACTTTGCCCCACGCTTTAGCTCAGTGGCTGAGCGATTTACCATGCACACCAATGGTCCAGGTTCGAATCCCTTGATGGGCAAGATAAAAGTGACCATTTATCACTGTTTATTTAAGCCGTATGATTGCTCTGGTGGTTCAGTGTTCATTTATCCATTCTCTGCTTCCAAAGCCTACACTCTTTCCCATCATATCTCTCTGATCTGCTTCATCCATACACACCTACCTGCACGTTCGTTACGTTCTGCAAGTGCCTCTCTTCTCACTGTCCCAGGCTATTCCGTTCTTTCAGTGTGCTTGGGCCTTTAACTTGGAATTCTCTTCCTGTATCTCTAAGACAAGTTCAGTGCCTCACAACTTTCAAGAAACTCCTCAAGACTCATCTATTTAATAAGTACCTTTCCTGAGTCCCTCACCTTTGGTTGCCTGCTACCCTCTTCCTCATATGAGTTTTACTTAAAACTGTTATGTTTTAAAGTATGAATTCATTTATTTCATGTATTTTATCTGTTTGATGCTTGTTTTTACCTTCCTACGTATTTGTGCATGTGTGTGTGTGTGTGTGTGGGTGTGTGTGTGTGGGTGTGTGTGCGTGTGTTCATTATCTGTCACATTTTATTGTATTTATTACTATTATTTTTATCCCTCAGAGTATTTTAAATTGATATCCAATTCATTGTTATTGTGATTATTCATTATTCATTACGGTTGTCTATTGTTATGTTTATGTGCATTGTGTTTTTTATATTTTATGCGCTTTGAGCAGAAATGTTGTCTGATATGTGCGCTTTATAAATACAATTATTATTATTATTATTATTATTATTATTATTATTATTATTATTATTATTATTTAGATCCATTCCCATGTTCTTTGGGATGGTTATTCCCATCTGCCATATACCGCCAATGGTGGGTGTAGCCGTTAAACTTCAATGTGCCTTACTTCTTGCACTTCCTACTGCATGCCCACGTTGTTGTCTTGGCCGCAACTAAAGTTTGCTTGATGCTGTTGCTGCTGTTTGTTTCTGTGTTTCCCCTAATTTTTGTTTGCACTGCTTGTTTGCTTTCGTTTGTCTTCATCAGCTGCAGCAGCCACAACAAGCACACTTCACGCCATGTCAAGATCTGCTGCACCGAATGTTCGTTACAGAATATCGTGTACCACTATCCAGGCAGCGTTAGGTTGCATGCAACCATTTCATTAACATTTAAGTTAAATAGATATGATGATACAAATAACATAAGTAAATCGTAATGAAATAGTTTTATTTGACGGAAGTTATTTCAGATTGGCATTGTCTATTAGCACAATTATATGTGAATAGAGGTTAAATAAAATAAATAAATACATAAATAAATAAATAAAATAAATAAATAAATAAATAAATAAATAAATAAATAAATAAATAAATAAATAAATAAATGAGTTTTAGACTGGAAGAACTAGAACGACAGTTGAGAATTAAGGAATAAGATTTGGAGACGACGCCGCTGCCATCCCAAAACCAAATCTGAAATTGAGAGCTGTCGCAAGATGAAGATGCTTCAGTAGGATTAACCCAACTAGGTAAACTAATGTCAGAGTAATTTTGAATTCAGTCCATCTACGGCCTCCTCTCACACTGTCTCCAGCAAAACCCCATACTTCCTGAGGTCGATTGAATTGAATTCTTCTAACGGAGTGCGCTTATTTAGCTCAAAGAGCTGCTGTAACTCAAATTAGAATCAAAATCCAGCCGCCCAAGGTGTCAACTTGCTGCATGAAGTTTGCACAGTATAGCGCCACCGTCTAACTGTGCAAACTGTCTCCCAATATTCAATGTACTATGTCTTCAAAAGATTTTGGATAGATTGATTATACTTCGTAAAAGCTTTTGGGTTTGATGAGTGAAGCCTTAACGGGCCTATTCAAGAGAGTGCAGTTGTTCTAGGTCGTCTTTCGGGGGTTGGCGTGCTAAATGCCACCAGATCAAGCCTGTGTCCGTGACAGTGTGACAGGCACTGTTGTCCCGTGACAAATGTCTCGCCGTCTTCTCCCTTTAACACATGTTACACACTTTGTCTGCCTTGTTTTTCCCTCTCACTTAAAGTGTCTTTGAACTCTAGATCAAAATGCCTAATAAAATAAAATATTTTTTTAAAGTGAATAAAATGTCCAATTCATGGTAAGAGATTACTATTTGCTTATAAATCTATACAATGTGTGTGATATTTGCAAAATGTGAATCTAGTGTTTGGTCGCTCTAAAGTATGTCTTCAATAAGCCGTAGTTGACTCGTGAACACTCTTGCAATACTTTATGGTAAATGTTACAGGCGCACACAGATAAACACAGCACACAATAATTATATACATACACAATGACAGCATAAGCTTCAAAGCGTTGCTCTGGATAAGCCGCGTTGGCCTAGTACCGGTAATCCGACGAGGCGCACACTGACGCTTTTTGGGATCCCATTGCCTTTTAAAGTGGTTTACCATAAATTCCGTGCGCGGCCTTTTGTTTTGTTGATAAATATGCTTACCGGAGAGATTACCCTTTAATAATTGGGCTTACTAAAATCTTTTGGATTCATACTATGTAATGTCCAATTGTGAAAATGTGATATCAGATGCACTTTTGCAGCAAACCTCTGCAAAAGGTTTTTGGGTCTACCGAAGAGTTACGACAGAAAGGTTGAAGTTTTCAACAGCCACCGAGACAAACAAACACACGCTTGCGAACACACGCATATGCACGCACGCGCCAGTATACACACCAACACACACACACAGAGTGCAAAAAGTAACGTTCCTATCCTCCTCACATACTCTTAAAGCATAGGTGTCCTCAACAGCTCATCAAGTACTCTTGGCTTGCGATTGGGAAATGGGAGAGAATACGAAGAAGAGGGGGAGGAAGAAGAAGAAGAAGAAGAAGAAGAAGAAGAAGAAGAAGAAGAAGAAGAAGAAGAAGAAGAAGAAGTAAAATAGATAATAAACACGACTACAGTTATTACAAATGTAAGATCGTCTTCAAATACAAATTAAGATTGCCAAATTAGGCCAACACTCACAAACTTCACTACAGCCAATATTAAGACTTCTTCGCGACTAAATTCAACAATACACTACAGCTGCTCTGCTAAAAACCTTGTTGCCTGTTTTTATCCATTGGGTGACATTTAAACAACCAGTTGTTCTCCTTTTACATTTTGTTTTCTTTAGAAATATAATGAAAAAGAAGCCGTACAGGTAATAGTACAAACAATAATACCTCTACATAGCCTATAGGCAATAGAGCGAAGTCTTGATATGATATTATGAAAATACATTGGATACCGCCGATGCTGGCCGTAATTTATTTTTTGCCTTTCCTGCCACCGGACATCTCTTGAGAGTGGGACTAGAGGTAGCCAAGCGTAGCAGGAAATCTTTCGCTGTCTGCCTGATTAGGTTCTGTCGCCCATATCAATCACCTGCACTGTAATTTGTATTCCATCAAAAACTATATCTCTGAAGTCTTTTATCTCAGACGGCCAGTGAAAATAAAACACAATAAAAACAATCTCATACGTGTACTATTTATTATGAAAACACTATCTTTAAAATAGTCGGAATTATCCTGATAGGTCTGTATTATACCGTGCCGTATCATAAGCCGAAGAAAAGCATGGAGAGTGACACGCTGAACAATGTCAAAGGCTATCAATTGCATCGTCTTATGTGAGGCTATAGATCTGTGTGTATTGATGCACAGTGTTGGAAGCGATCACCCTTGAGGGGAGATAACCGAATTAGTCCAAGGCAGTCTCGTCTATCTCTATGTCTTTGATCGGTCCTTGTGGAACTAAGTGGCGAGTCGATGAAAACATTTGAAACATTAATAGCTAAAGAAAACACTGTTTGTAAAGGCAGACTGCACAGCATAGAATTAATACCGATGTAATGTGACACTGACAAGTGTGATGCCATTTGAAAAGACAGGACCATCAGTCTACACTCCAAGGTAAGGTTGCTGCGCTCCTTTGTCATCTCCACCTTCCTATACTCTTGCGAAACATGGACCCTCACAGCAGACCTACAACGAAAAATAGGAGATGAGGTGCTACAGAAGGCCAAACTATTGGACAACACGCGTCACGGTGACATGCTTACAGAGGTGAAGAAACGAGAACTCCGATGGTATGGCGATATGGCCACGTCACCATGATTGATTGATTGATTGATTGTTGCTTTAGGTCCAGCGGACTCTTCCGAGCCAAATCAGGACCGGACAACCCCCGATCCGCATAAAAGATCTGCTGAAACAACCCTAGTGGGAAAATTGAACGCCCTCCACCGGCCAGTCACTTTACAATAAAGACATCTCACGCAGGGGACGGCTGAGGCTTTACCCCAACTACTCGAACCCCCGGTTACAAAAACAAAATAGAATACAAACATCATTATAAATTATCAACAAAACATATACATATAAAATGCCCATATTGCTAAATAATAACATCATAGGAAGCCCTAGTGACCACCCGGCAGAAAGCGTCCAACACTCCCAAGCTGATCCAACAGACCTCATACACAAACAAGGAGTCTTGTCCAGGAAGAGTTTTCAAGAAAAAAGGTAGGTCATTGATCTAGCGAAGAAGAAGATAGTATAGCAGAGTGATAGGACAGAGCAGGAATGGGAAAGAGTAAATGAGGAAGACAGCGACAGTGGGAATTTAAAGCACTAAATTTCCAGAAAGTGGGGATACTATTTATACTGAAACCCCCGGCACCCCAACGGGGGTACTGTTGCCGCAGTGAATTGGTTTCAACTGGGGCTTTCACTTTTCCCTTTATAGGTTAGAACAATCTACAGTGACAAGATTGCTCATGACCCCAAGGGGTGGCCACGTCACCAGAGCATCGGGTCTTGCAAAGATCATCCTGGAAGGCGCGGTGCAAGGAGGCAGGAAAAAAGGAAGATGAGAAAAGGAAAAAGAGGTGTGGGGCAACATTCGAGAATGGACTGGCATGACACTGAGTGAAGCCATGGGGGCTGCTGAGGACAGAAAAAGATGGAGTACGCTGGTCAAACGATCATCTGTGATGCCTCAACGACTTTTGAGTTATAGGATAGGATAGGAATGTGACACTTAATTCATTATATTTACTCCTTCAGATGAGAGTATAAATCGATGTCTATTCTGTGCACTCATGCACTTTAACGACCATGCCTGTCATGTCCTAGAAGGCTGAGTGTCAGTTGAATAAATATACCCAACATGGCACTATGTCCCTTCTCACCCATCACCCAGGGTTCTGCTCAATGCGCCGATGGCTGTCAGTTGGCTTCCTCTACATAAACATGGCATGTTCAAAGTATGAGAATTGAAATAGGACTCACTAAGGATGTTTGAACATTTTTGGTTATTATCGGACAATATTGTTTTGTACTGTACTGTATTTATTGTATTGCATTGTATTGTCTACAAGACTTTCTGGTACTCTGTTTGGCAAGCTATAGGTCGTCTTGCACGGAAACCGAGGCTGACGTGCAACTGTACATGAATGAAGAGCAAATTCAAGACACTAATGCAATACCAGTCTCAATGGGATGTGTTCTCTTCAATTGCAATATGTACGACCACAAACTCTCAAGTTCGTCATTCCTGCCAACAGGGGCTGCGCTGAATTTGCACTATATTGTGTTAAAGAGGAGGAGGAGGAGGAGAAGAAGAAGAAGAAGAAGAAGAAGAAGAAGAAGAAGAAGAAGAAGAAGAAGAAGAAGAAGAAGAAGAAGAAGAAGAAGAAGAAGAAGAAGAAGAAACAAACACACACACAATGGAACAATGAGCTGTCGCACTAAGCTTGCTTTACTATTTCCCCTGAACAATGCATATGTATGAAGCGACAGGATTGGCTGCACAGCTTCGTTAACAGCCAAATGCAATGCGGCATTCAACTGCAGCCAACAAGGGGCTTCTTAATTCTATATGAAATATAACCGCTCTTGGCAATAAGGACACGAATTTGCCAACCTAAATAACAATTGCTCATGCGCGCAAGAACATTTTTTTTAAACAGGGCGGAAGTTGAACATGAAGCAACCTCAACGTGCATCGTAAGAGCCAGTTACAAAGACTATCATCAAGGGACGTAACACACACACACGAATCTAACTCTGGCGCGCGATGACAGAATACGAATTCAGCGAGGCTAGTTTTGAACCTCGATAACTAATTTTGTCTGGTTTTGTTTTTACTTACTTCTCTTGATCTCGCAAACGAAGGACACCCGACTCTCAAAATACACAGTGAAGATATGTACACTCATGGTCTAGCAGGATGGGAATTGTTTTTTAATTTTTGACCCACAAATGGCCTTGCTTCCTTTTGTTATCACACAGTTGATCTGCCCATTGCCAAAATTAATAACACTGCTGTTGATGTTGCTGATGTGGTTAGGTTCAAAGCTTAACATGGGGATCTTATCGATTTTAAAATTGCCTTATGTATACTTCACAATCGTTAGATCTACTCACATTTACGAACTTCCGTTCTTGATACATTGCTATGACCAAAAATATTTAAAAAAAACCGTGTCTAATTCAAGTTTTAGTCACCAAAATCAGGTACTTACGGACTGCCTTGCAGGCACCATGCAAGGATCATTACGGTGCGAATAACGGAATACCAATAAACGTTGCTTGTTCAGCAGTCCCCTAAAATATTCATAATTACTAGTTTGTTTCCACTCTTCACAAAGCTTTTAGCAAAATACATGAATAAGTGAATTGTAATTATTTAGCACGCGCATACAAATGTCCTCACTAACACAGCGCTGGTAAGAAGAAGAAGAAGAAGAAGAAGAAGAAGAAGAAGAAGAAGAAGAAGAAGAAGAAGATGATGATGATGATGATGATGATGATGATGATGATGATGATGATGATGATGACGATGATGATGACGATGATGATGATGACGACGACGACGATGACGATGATGATGATGATGATGATGATGATGATGATGATGATGATGATGATGATGATGATGATGATGATGATCTATTATTATTCGTCCTTTCTTTAATGCCAGGTGAATTGTCCATAGTTACCAGAGCCGCCCTGGTCATATTCGTCCCTTGTTCAACATCCAATAAATTGCTCATAATTACCCTACACATCCCTCTGTTCCATTATAAACAGAGTTCCACGTTACAACACGATTCTGCACTTTCTAGTGAAGATCTGCAAGAATAGTATTCCTTGTTTAACCTCCTGGAGCCATCTGCGTGAACTTATTACCTATCGATCCTATTCTACATTCAGCGCCATTATTGCATTTACGCTGTGTCGAAATGAGCAATGAAGCAGACAGGGAAAAGAGAAAGATTGGAAGAAATAAATGGGGACAAAAAATACATAACAATTTCATTGAACTAAGGCGTGAAGAAAATGAGCGAGAATTAAAATAAATACATTCAAAATACATAATTTTTAAATAAATAAATACACGAAGATAAATGAAAAAATAATTGAAGGAATCAATGGCCACGATTCATTCCATTCCCATAGTGTCGAACTAAATATTGAAGTATAAAGTAAGACGTAAAAGCAACTGAAAAACCAGATCTTCATAGGGTCGAAGAATTGGTTAATTTTCGTTCCACTGGATTACGCGTCTCGTCGTCGCCTTTGCGTGGCCAACGGTGAGCAGCTACTTCGTCGTTGACGTGAATAAGCTGTCCGGAAATACATGACAGTTCTTTTCCCTTCAGCACTCTTCCACAGTGGTGAACGAGTCAACAATCACTGATTATTCCTAGTTGATACCCATTGAAAAGCTTTCAATCCCGGACCATAGATACGTGTGCGAACAGTCTTTAGGCTCTGCAGCACATAATGTAATGAACAATACATGAAAGAGTGAGAATAAATAAAATTAATAAAATGGTTGGATACGTTTATCAGAAATTGGGGAGGAGAGAGAGAAAGAGAAGAAAGAGAGAGAGAGAGAGAGAGAGAGAGAGAGAGAGAGAGAGAGAGAGAGAGAGAGAGAGAGAGAAGAAGAAGACGAAGAAGAAGGAGGATGCTGGACAAAACTGTGTGAAAATGAGAAGTGTCCATCAAAGCGCACTTGCTTTAGAACTAGAAGTCTAATAAAAGGAATTTATACTTGTAATCATTGCAGTGATAAATGGAAAGGAAAATTGGGCGACAATGGGCGTCATAATCAAAATGGCATTAGTAGCCTATTCGCCATCCAAAAAGACGGGGTAGCGAATAATTAACAAAGACGGGAGAGAGAGTAACCAGCAAATGAACCTATACATTTCTCATAAATTTTGATGCACACCAGTGACAAGACAAATAATCTTGTTATTGCCAACAAAACTGATCCGCAACGACAGCACATAAAGACAAGCTAGCAAGCGATGGGGGCAACTTTACTCAAAACTAATTAGATCAGCAATAATAAAACTATGACGAAATAAAAATGGACCGAATTCTTTGTTTGAGCGCGATGAGCGTGATTTTCTAATGTGAACAAAAAGCATGCTCTTTATACAAGACATCATCGCCATAATCATCATCGTCGTCGGCGGCGTTATCCTCCTCCTCATCGTCGTCATCATCATCATCCCATCACAGGAAGGCGATGTGGATTGAGAGCTTCTCACCCCACCCAAACACCTGCCGCTCTTCCCCAAAATAACAATATAAATTATTTTTATTTTTGTAGTTAGCGGAAATATCAAACGAGTCTATTGATACACAGAAAACAACCCCCGTTGGGGTGCCGGGGGTTTCAGTATAAATAGTATCCCCACTTTCTGGAAATTTAGTGCTTAAAATTCCCACTGTCTTTCTCATTTGCTCTTTCTCATTCCTGCTTTCTATCAATCTGCTATACTATCTTCTTCTTCGCTAGACCAGTCACCTACCTTTTTTCTTGAAAACTCTTCCGGGACAAGACTCCTTATTTGTGTATGAGGTCTGTTGGATCAGCTTGGGAATATTGGACGCTTTCTGCTAGGTGGTCACTACGGCTTCCGATGATTATTTAGCAATGTTATTATTTAGACAGGACCACCAGTTTACATTCCAAAGTAAGACTGCTGCGCTCCCTTATCATCTCCATCTTCCTATATGCTTGCGAAGCATGGACCCTCACAGCAGATCCACAACGAAGAATTCAAAGCATGGAGATGAGGTGCTACAGAAGACTTCTGGGCATTTCCTATACCCAACACATCACCAACGACGAAGTCCGACAGTCCATCACACAAGCCATTGGACAACACGATGACCTGCTCACAGTGGTGAAGAAACGGAAACTCCGATGGTATGGCCACGTCACCAGATCATCAGGCCTTGCAAAGACCATTCTGCAAGGCACAGTGCAAGGAGGTAGAAGAAGATCGAGGGAGACCGAAAAAGAGGTGGGAGGACAACATTCGAGAATGGACTGGTTTGACACTGAGCGAAGCCATCAGGACTGCTGAGGACACGGAAAGATGGAGTAAGCTGGTTAAACGATCATCTGTGGTGCCCCTACGACCTCCGGGTTACGGAACAGGATAGGATAGGATAGGAAAGGATTTAGCAATGTAGGCAGTTTATATGTATGTGTTTTGTTTATAATTTATAATGATGTTTGTATTCTATTTTGTTTTTGTAAACGGGGGTTCAATAAATTAGAGTATAGCCTCAGCGTCCCCTGCGTGGGATGTCTTTATTGTAAAGTGACTGGCTGGTGGAGAGCTTTCAGTTTTACAACTAGGGTTGTCTCGGCAGATCTTTTATGCTGATCAGGGGTTGTCCGGTCCAGATTTGGCTCGGAAAAGTCCGCTGGACCTAAAGCAATAATCATGTAATGTAATGTAACACAGAAAACAGAGCAACAACAAGCGTAACTATTAAACCATACCAGAGCTGAATGCACTAAAAACAAATTTCCTGCATTAATCATGAAAAATGCAGGTCAATTCAATTTTTATTTAAATTTAATTTTATCTTCCTCACCGAACATGCATAATGTCGGTAACCGGTGAACTGACACACACACACACACACACCCACACACACACACACACACACACACACACACACACACACACACATACATCAGAAATGGAATCCATACTGTCCCAACAAACAGCAAAGAAAATCAATGGAGTATTATATATTATGTATTTTGAATTGTTCAGCTCATCTTGGTAAAAATTTATTTATACCGTTGTTACTTCCGTTTTTAAAAACAAAGTTTGGCAATGACACATTACCGTGATTGTCAGTGAAATAAATATAGATGACATGATTAATTCATAGCTTGCTGATGAAAAGATTATTGATTGTTTATACTATATAGCGCTGATGTGTGTGGGGGGTGGGTTGGTGGGGTGCTTAGAGGGCTGAAAGAGTGAGATGAAGGAAGAACACACACACACACACAGAAAGAGAGAGAGAGAGAGAGAGAGAGAGAGAGAGAGAGAGAGAGAGAGAGAGAGAGAGAGAGAGAGAGAGAGCAGCGCCAATGTACACGCAAAAACAACAGGGTCTAAACGAAACGTTCTGCATCATTCAGCGATTGAGAGTGAAAATACACACAGCGTGAAAAATTGACTGCTTGCTGATGAAAATAATATCGATTATCTGATGGTGCTATTATTGGCGTATGTGAGATGGACGAAGACTTCTAGAGACAACACAGAAGTTTCCTTTACAATCTACCGGGTACCAGAACTAATACGAGAGCGACATTCACGTCTTAGTAAATCGGAACAGCACGATTGTGTGAGCGGCGGACATGACCTCTTGGTCTCCAAATGTGTGAATTGCCGAAAGCATACAGTGTAGCTGAGACTAGGTACGGGCCTTCTCATGGGAAGAAGGGAAGGCCTTGTCTAATCTTAGCCACGCTATATATTGCCGGACGTTGTTCGTTCGGGCAAATCGAAACTTCAATGAAAACTACTGCGAAAATGCATCCCACATACAATCAAGGGTCGTTCCCGCATGTCTCGGCGTTCTCGGCTGTGTGATGAAGAGCTTATATCGTTACGCCGAGTAGCACTGACCTTCAGAGCGGCCTCCCGTATAAAAATATTGGGTTTATAAATTAATAATAAATATTTGCAATGGTTCAGTGGTTCAATTATAGAATTTTCGTCTAACGAAACACCTGGGTTCGACTCGCGATATCGACGGGCTATGTTTCCCACAGTAGCCGACGTTCTGTAATACTCCCATCCTGCGGCTCTATAATGGCTGAAATACGGCCATAGCGCAAAACTAGTAACATTCAGCTGATGGCTGACTATTCTGTATCGATACCGTTAGACACTGACGCGAGCATACCCAAAAGCCATGGCTGAATGCACGCCTACGTAATGTTCTTGGTCCACTCCCACCCCCACAACAAAAAAAAAGTTAATCCAAAAAACACAACAACAACAACAAAAGCACAACGTTGTTTGTGAGGAGACCTCATTCCGCGCAATGAACTGGGTCACACAGTCCCAAAGCAGAATACCAACGACCTGTGCGGGGAATCCCAAATGGCAAATCGGAATACTAAAGAGCTGCGCAAAGAGAGGAAACTACTCCGTGGGGACCAGACATTTACTTGTTGGTCACCAGCCCAGAGGTCGGATGCTTGGAACAGTCTTTAACAAATAGTCCAAGATAGTTATAGTTGTCTCAGTTTAAAACACATTGTAAGCGATGGACAAGTCCCGAATTTCCAGTTGTTTCAGGCTAGGCAGCGCGTTCCGTTGATAGAACAAGATAATGTTTGCCTAAGGCCCATGCGGTTACGAGTCACGTATAATCCATTCACATGAGAGAACTGAAGAGTAGGCCTTTTCACGTAATATACCACCATCTATAATTATGCATTCTTAAAGGGCCTTAAGTTCATACATTTCAGCGTCACATATTCTTTTCAAGTTCACAGTGAGTATTGCCCCACCGTAAATAATAAAATTAAGAAAAGAAAGAAAAAAAATAAAAGCATTAAACAACAACAACAAAACACACAACAACAACAAAAGCAAAGCTCTATCCAAAAAAAAAGTACGCTTTTAATATAATTCAGTATATTCCTGTATGAAACTATTAACAGCATTACGGTTGATTCTAAAGATAGCACCGCAGCGAAAGTGTGTTTAGTAGGTATAGCTAGGTGTTTGTTTACGTAACAAGGAAGCGACGCCTAACATTCAATTCGGTTTCAGCAATGATTATCCATAATATGATGTATTAATGTGACAACAATTAAATTTCCCAAGCTAACTCATTGTCATACTGTGACATAAAAATATACAAATATCCCTAATACTCTGGTCCTTCATTCAATCAGAAAGTGCAGAGTAACGCGGGAGCCTTTTTGTTCCCAGGCTTTCTACTCCTTCTGCATTTCATCTAATTATCGAACTTCAGTCCGGGTTTCATTCGTAATGAAATAAACATCATACTATGTGTATCATAATATCTCAATAATGGTGCGACTCAACTCCTCTCGTGGGGGATGCCATGCATACAGAACACGACAGTTTCAGCGTTAGGGCAAATAGCAGCTGGCGGTAGAATAATACGCGTGCATGAAAGTGAACAAGATTTCGCATTGGAGAAAAAAGCTATCGGCTATGAACAGAGTAACACTTGAACGCGACACGCTTTGGCATTGGACATGCGTTCAAAGTTACAGAAACTGACAATCATGACAGGTCGAGAAACAGAAGCAAAACTGATACGGGAAGGTGAGGTGAAGGGTTAATTTACTAGAGAGGTAAATACGTGTTCCCTCAATCCCTCAAAGAGGAAACAGCGGATAAGGATCTCCCTTTTTAGGGGTCCAGCTTCGTGATGGCTGTGCCCGTCTCTTCTCCCTTTTTGTTTTGCCATTCCCCAGCACCACCCAAACCTATGTGAATGGATACCCGACTCTTTCTGCATTGTCGACTAATCCCCTGCATCTATTATACTTTCAAAATCGATTACAAGAAACGCTATTTATGCTGTTTAGTGTGTGCTAATTGTACACACAAATATATTTTATAACAGAAAACAATATATGCCAAATTATTTATTTCGAAAGTTTCTATTCAAAACATACTGAGTCAATATTTTAAATGTTACATAGTATCGGTTATAACTCGTGTCTGTTATAACAGTCGTGTCTGTTAGAAAGAACAAATGTGTTAATTTCACTACAAATCATTTATAAGGGATAAAACACCATGTTGAATGATCCTTTCATACCAATAGAGAAGAAACTATTTTTGAGAATCCTTTTTTAATTAGCTTTTTGTAGAAGCCTTCAATTTTAAATTACAATTATTCCACACCAAAAATGTATTGGGGTCCACCGACTGACATCCATTATTTAAACACCAGTTGGTCTCTGGGCACACTTTTTTGTGTTATGTTTCCCTTTACTGGAACAAAAATAGCACTTGATCATAGAACAGCAGAAGGATACTAACCGTTCACAAGCATTTACATAGATCAGAGCCAAATCACTCGATAACGGGCAACCCCAAGAGCCTATAAAGACTTCTTGAATGCCAATATTCGGCCGTTAGTTGAAGCCATAAGTTGTTTACAATAGCAGTGAAGTAGATTGTTAAAGCTACACTTTGTTTCAAGTTCGAACGCACAATGACACTATAAACAATATATTTTGTATGTTTGGGTGTTTTTTTACGGTAAGGCACAGATCTATTGTTGTTCTTTATTAAACATTGTGTTTACATAAGAAATTAATTTTGTTTTATTATTATGATTCAATAGTTTTGGGTTCATTTCACCTAAATCAATATTCGTTTACGGTAAGGCCTGTAAGTTTGTTTTGCATTGGAACATCTCGTTTATCAATGCAGTAGATATCTATATTAAAGTTTGCTTAAATTTGCACCTGCTGAGACCTACGACGTACATTAACCATGGCTTTTGTTTTAGTAGCTTTAGAAACTCTGCATGCTCCATTCTGTTGACCTGATTATTCTGTCTGTGATACCATTTCATCTCTAATGCATGCCCGACAGTTAACGAAAGAGGTCCCTTAACCAGTATCGAATCAAAATACAGGCGTTGGCGGTATCAACACCTCAATCGACTGCATTGTGTGAGGGCTATCTAATGCCTAAGAGAATTTTATCGCAACAGTTTTGAGACATAAACAACTGCACTGAATCCTGAACTTCCTGAAGGAATAGAATCACCAGTAATCATGATAAGGTACCAACATGCACTGAAATAATGTCAACAGGGATGACATAATGGATCTGCTAGTCCCAAGCCTGTTCGTTATCACACGTTAGCCTTGGACCAACACGGGTTGCGACTCTTCGTGTGATCAACAAGGCGAGAGCATCGATGTCCTGAGTGTGTTCCAAGTTGTGGATTGAAGTTTACGGGATTGATAATGGTGTGTGGTACCTGCTGATAAGGTATGGCGGATCAGGCATGGTAGAAAACATCTCTACAGACTATGGCAAATATATCTATGCTTGAGGTTATGGAGGGATTTAAATCACATATATACACAAATCCGCACGAGAAACAACATCGTCATAGGAACCTGGAACGTCAGGACCCTAACTGCGGAAGGAAAATTAGAAGAACTGGCCCACGAGTTGGACCACTATCGATGGAACGTTCTAGGTATCAGCGAACTGCGATGGAAAGGCCTAGGTGAAACAACGACCGACAAAGGCCACAAGCTCTATTTCAGTGGTAGGGATGACAGGCACGAACACGGCGTTGGATTCTTGGTCCACAAGAACATTCTAGCGACTGTCATGGGTTGCCGCCCAGTCTCCAGTAGACTCATTACCATCCGCCTGAGAGCAGCCCCTTTCAACATCACCATCATCCAGGCCTACGCCCCAACATCAGACTATGACGACAGCGAAGTGGAGGATTTTTATGAAAATCTACAGGCGGTCCTTGACCAAGTGCCGAAAAAGGACATAGTCATAGTGCAAGGCGACTGGAATGCCAAGGTTGGCCAAGATGCGCACCGCAACTGGGGAGACACATGTGGACCCCACTGCAACAACGAGACAAATGACAGGGGTCTGAGACTCTTGGAGTTTGCCAGATACAACAATCTGGTACTGGCAAACACGCTTGGTCTCCACAAAAACTCCAGACGATGGACATGGCACAGTCCTGGCGGGGAGCATCACAACCAAATAGACTACATCATGGTCAAGAAACGCTTCAGATCAAGCATCAATATTGGCAGGACACGTACTTTTCCAGGAGCAGACATCGGAAGTGACCACGATCTCGTGATGATGTCTTTCCGGCTCCACTTGAAGAGAGTAAATACAGCAAAGTGCACTAGACTGAAGTTCGACCTGGACAAACTGCAAGACCCGGAGGTGGCAGAACTATTTCAGGCCACAATTGGAGGGAAATTTGCACCACTGCTCATTTTGGGGGCTGGTGAAGTAGATGTCAACACCATGACCACCACCTTCAACTCAGCTGTGACAGATGCCGCCACTGAGATCCTTGGCAAGCACCGACCAAAGAAGAAGCTGTGGATCACACCTGAACTTTTGGATCTGTGTGATAAACGAAGAGAGATGAAAAAGAAAAAGAACACCTCACAGGGAGCTGATGTCTACCGAAAAATCAACAATGACATCCGAAAAGGCATGCTCACAGCAAAGGAGAACTGGATAGAAGATCAATGCCAGGAAATAGAGAACAGTCTGAACAAGAACAACAGCAAGAAGGCCTACCAGACTGTGAAGCGACTGACAAGTGTCAAACAGCCCAAAGTCTCCACTATCCAAAGCAAGTCTGGCATATGCCTTACAGAAGAACAAGAAGTCTTGGACAGATGGACAGAGTACTGCTCTGACCTTTACAACCATACACCAAATGGAGACCCATCAGTTCTAGCATGTCCAGAGAACAGAGAAGAAGAAGAAATCCTCCCAATTCTCCGGGAAGAAGTTGAGGCAGCAGTGCAAGCGCTAAAGAAAGGGAAGTCAGCAGGAGTGGACAACATACCCGCGGAACTGCTACAAGCAGGAGGAGAAGCGATGATTGATGCCCTCACCATTATCTGTAACAAGATCTGGCAGAGTGGGGAGTGGCCTATACCATGGACCCAGTCGCATGTCATCACTCTTCCCAAAAAAGGTAACCTTCAGGAGTGTGAAAATTACCGCACCATCAGCCTCATCAGCCATCCCAGCAAGGTCCTCCTGAAAATAATACTCAACAGGTTGAAACCCCAAGCTGAACAAATCATAGCTGAAGAACAAGCAGGATTCAGGGCAGGGCGAAGTACCACTGAGCAGATTTTCAACCTCAGAATAATCTGTGAGAAATACCTACAGCACCAACAACATCTATATCATGTGTTCATAGACTTCAAGAAGGCGTTTGACCGAGTCTGGCATGCAGCTCTATGGGCAACAATGAAAGTGTACAACATCAGCCCAAAAATTATTGAAGTCATCAAAAGCCTGTATGACAAGGCTACCAGTGCAGTCCTCCACAACAGAGCCATCGGGAATTGGTTCAGAACAACAATCGGTGTGCGTCAAGGATGCCTACTCTCTCCAACACTCTTCAACGTCTTCCTAGAGCGCATCATGTCGGATGCTCTTGCAGACCATGAAGGCACAGTCAGCATAGGGGGTAGAGCAATCTCCAATCTTCGTTTTGCAGATGACATTGATGGATTGGCTGGAGAGGAACAAGAACTTGAACAGCTGGTACAGAGGCTTGACACCACCTCCAAAGCCTATGGAATGGAAATAAGTGCAGAGAAGACCAAAATGATGACCAACAACACCAATGGCATCAATACGGACATCAAAGTCCAAGGCCAATCCCTCGACACAGTGCATAGCTTCAAATATTTAGGAGCCATTGTATCAGACAATGGGTCCCGACAGGAAGTCCTCTCCAGGATCGCACAAACAACTGCTGCCCTGACAAGGTTGAAGCCCATTTGGAAAGACAGGACCATCAGTCTACATTCCAAAGTAAGACTGCTGCGCTCCCTTGTCATCTCCATCTTCCTATATGCTTGCGAAGCATGGACCCTCACAGCAGATCTCCAACGAAGAATACAAAGCATGGAGATGAGGTGCTACAGAAGACTTCTGGGCATTTCCTATACCCAACACATCACCAACGACGAAGTCCGACAGACCATCACACAAGCTATTGGACAACATGATGATCTGCTAACAGTGGTGAAGAAACGGAAACTTCGGTGGTATGGCCACGTCACCAGATCATCAGGCCTTGCAAAGACTATTCTGCAAGGCACAGTGCAAGGAGGTAGAAGAAAAGGGAGACCGAAAAAGAGGTGGGAGGACAACATTCGAGAATGGACTGGTTTGACACTGAGCGAAGCCATCAGGGCTGCTGAGGACAGAGAAAGATGGAGTATGCTGGTTAAACAATCATCTGTGGTGCCCCTACGACCTTCGGGTTACGGGACAGGATAGGAAGGATAGGATATACACAAATATATACCCACTCTCCCCTTCCGCCTGCCCCCCCCTACACATACATCACCTAAGAACACAATCATCACCTACACCAAACAAGGACACTGCAAATCAAACTCAATCAAACTTGAAATGAAGTTTTGGATAGCAGCATTTCCCCATCAATTCTGTGCGCTATGCAATCCTTCCACAGCCACACAGCCCTCCACCCCCACCCACCCCTCCCCAGTTCTCATATATCCATACCGCACCCCTTTCTCCTATTCAAATTCTCTGTTAAAAGAAAAACACAGTAACAGCAGTTGCAAGATCCTAATTGTTGAATAATCAATGCTGGCAAAATATATAAACAAAGTAACATTATTTCTCGTCAGTTGAGAATGCAAGGCAAAGGCACACTCGTAAAGGACGACATTTTGAGTAAAATATTCTAATGAGAGAAATTTTTGGCGAGAGATAATTCCATCCTTAATGTAGCTGTGAGGTGCAGGTAAGGGCGAAGAGACCTACGTGCAGCTCTGTTGACCAATACCGACCTGTAAGATAAGATAAGATATATTTATGACCTCTTTCAAGAAATTACAATGCGGTGTGCAGACACACAAACAAAACAAAAATCATTACATTACATTCATAATAACAAACATACATACGACGCATGCAATGCAACGCAATGAACTGAAATACTTCTCTATGACACCATTGATTGATTGATTGATTTATTGTTGCTTTAGGTCCAGCGGACTCTTCCGAGCCAAATCAGGACCGGTATAACACCATTATGACACAAACAAACAAAAAAAGAGAGAGAGAGAGAGAGAGAGAGAGAGAGAGAGAGAGAGAGAAAGTTAGTTAGCACTAAAATTGTAATTAAAAATAATTATACTTATATATAAACACTAAAATTGTAATTAAAAATAATTATACTTATATATAAACACCAAAATTGTAATTAAAAATAATTATACTTATATATCAACACTAAAATTGTAATTTAAAATAATTATACTTATATATAAACACTACAATTGTAATTTAAAATAATTGTACTTATATATAAACATCAACATTGTAATTTAAAATAATTATACTTATATAAACACTAAAATTGTAATTTAAAAATTATACATTTATATACAAACACTAAAACTGTAATTTAAAATAATTATACTTATATATAAATTACAAACACGTATCAGCACGGACACGCGCACCCACTCATGGCTGGCTGACTGGTAATTTAAGACTTAGGTCAATAAAACAAGCAGTTGGATAAGATCACAATATTATCAGTCACCTAAAGTAACATTAGGTATCACAAAACACGTTCGAATCTAATGTAGCGAGCAGCTGCGTAAAACCATTCAGAGTCTCAATAATGTCTTCAAGGAGTACAGAAGGGTAGATGGAAAAATGGTCGTGGTTAGCTTTGTTTCTCTTGAAACGTAGACTGCTCAAATGAATTTTAATTGTGTTTCAGCTTTCTGGACTAGATGACAACAGAAAACTTCCTAACGGAGAACTTGTACGCTAAAATTAGTGGAGGTGGGAGGGAAGAGAGAGAGAGAGAGAAAATTCTTGTGAGAAAAGGCAGAGAACGTAGAAAATGGTGGTTGTGTCTTTTTGCCGCACTTCAGGCTAAGACTATTTGTTTCTGGCTTCTACAATCGATCAGGTGATGAGTTGTCTCCCTTGATCAGATTACCGTTCTTGGCACTCTGCATTGCTATAATGGAGGGCATCGAGGGATGGAGGGAGAGAGAGAGTGAGAGAGAGAGAGGGGATGAGGAGGAGAAGGAGGCGTGAGCATGATTGCCATATGCGCATTGTGTTCAAACTTCTTTAAATTGCTGAGTACTGAGAACTTGCACATTACAAAGTCACATGTATTTCCCCGAGTTCTCCGTATTGAAGCTTCGGCGTAAACTTAATAGTTTTTATATCTATATTATTCTGAGCTCCATCTCGGCCTCTTATGTCCTACAAGTATGCAGACAGATATGTGTCCACGAAACTAGTAATTCGTCAGCATCATGCTGTAAGCAGAAAAATTGCCTACGCACTCTGAAACATACATCCTACTAACCTAAGCCTCTGATGATTAAATTAATCCGCTTTGGTTTTCCTATCCTCTTACTTTATAGACACAATCTGTCCCTTTTCCATGCATACTTTTGCTCTACTTTTCTTCTATCCCATTAACATCCACATAAATATATTGTGTACGAATTGTTTACTTTGTCAATCCCCTTAATTTGTTTAGACATATTTCTTTTCTTCTTCTTCTTATTCTCTTCCTCCTCCCGCATCCTCCTCCTCCTTCCTCTTCTTTTTTTCTTCCTCCTGCTCCTCCTCGTCTTCCCTCTTCTCCTCCTCCTCTTTCTTCATTATTTTTTCATTAGCTTTTCTTCATTCGCATCGTCGTTGAAAAATCAATAATAATAGTAATAATTTAATAATAATAATAATAATAATAATAATAATAATAATAATAATAATAATAATAATAATAATAATAATAATAATTTAATAATAATAATAATAATAATAATAATAATAATAATAATAATAATAATAATAATAATAATAATAATAATAATATACAACAAGGACTGTTGATATGGAACACTGTGTACACCCTACAAAGCTAAAAACAAAACTTTTAAAAAAGGGGGTGGGGAAATTGGGGATGGGGGAAATTGGCAATCAGCTTTTTTCAACTTTTGCCCAGTGTGTTGGGGCTTCAGACGAAGCATGTTCTGTAGATGGCACTGAGAAACGGCCAGACAGCCGTCCTTGTACACAATGCAGAGTATATACACAATCCTTGCGCTCCAGTCAGTCACAACAGGCGTCCTGGCAAACACCTCTAAGGCTCTCGTATCTGTATATAGATGTCCAAAGATTCTAGGTAACGCCAGCCATTCACACCCACTCACACACACACATTCTGAATGTACTGGATATGCCATGTCCTATGCAAACTAGTTGTTCTTGACGAACTCGAGACTCCAAGGAGAAAGGAATTCATAATGGCATGCCGTAAGCCTCTGATACTCTGAGCTTGCCTGGATATGGAAGGTGATTGGGAACCCATAGCAAAAGACGGGTTCAAAACGACTCTTTTTTTTTCTTTTTTTTTTACGGCTGATGTGCATGCTGAGTATCCAAAACCTATACAGTTTTTCCTCACATGGCTAAGACCAAAAGCTCTTGTGGCAATTGTTGATTACTACTGTCATTACTATTATTATCATCGTTATTGTTATTATTGTTAGTAGTAGTAGTAGTGATGGTAGTACAGAGTGCATCTGATTTTCTTAATGCTAACGTTTTACATCTGTAAACATAAACACACTTCTTTTTATGCAAAACAGTCCCACAATGAAAACAAATTGCCTTCCTTGGCTGTAATTACTTCCCTTGATTAAAAACTGCTGGTTTGTCATGTGTTTTCCTGCGATGATAGAGTTCTGTTATTTGACACAGTCATGTGATATGAATCTACTATTTTATAACTTAGCTCTGTATATAAGCCTAAGCCCTCCTTATCATGTAGCCACTGTCATTTAATATTTATACTGATTTTTTTAAAATATTCCACATTGTTATAATGAATGGAGAATTGTTTTATTGCGTGTGAAAGAGCGCTTCATCAGTCAAATGAAATTTTCTTTACATTTGCTGGAATTGACTGAAGTGTGTGTGTGTGTGTGTGTGTGGAGGGGGGTGTTTAGGTGTGTGTGTGTGTGTGTGTGTGTGTGTGTGTGTGTGTGTGTGTGTGTGTGTGTGTGTGTGTGTGTGTGTGTTTGTGCACGTGAAAAAACGCACAAATGGGTTTCAGACCTTACCCCACTTTTTTCTAAGTGCGCGGGAGTGCTCTTTTAGTGCATGGGAGGGCAGTTGTAGTGCATGAGAGTGTTTTAAGTACACAGGAGTGATCCGGGATGGAGAAAATACAGTAAATTTTCGGAGAAATTTTGAAGAAAATTCGACCTATTTCGTGGCCTATAGGGGACGAACTAGGATTTGTTTTTAAAAAAATCTTTATTTGCTGAGATACAATGTGCTCTATGAATTCTCCGTTGAAGGTAATAAAGATTTATTGACTTGACTTTACTTGACATGATTATTTGAGATGACGACGAAACGCGCCAGGCGCCAAATCATGTGTTGTGAAGCCCATGAAAGAAAATTGCAGGACTAGACTTCGACGGCCTGTTGGCGAGATATAATAAACAATCTTTGACTAACAAAAATCTTGCGCTGCGACGCCTAAATTAAGATCGCAAGGAATGGATAACTTAACACTGAATCAATACTATATCTCGTACACAGCGTTTTGAACATAACATTGAATCAATACTATATCTCGTACACAGCGTTTTGAACATAACATTGAATCAATACTATATCTCGTACACAGCGTTTTGTACATAAAACTGAATCATTACTATATCTCGTACACAGCGTTTTAAACAGAAGTAACAGCTATTGCTTAGGTTTCTGCACTGCTCCGTGCATCACAACTCTTTTCACTGTTCCAAATTAATGCAACACGCAAATGAATTAGTCTAGAATGGTCGCCATGCGTGTTTTCTCATAACATGCGATTCGTAAGACAATGGTCGACGACCAGGATAATCTCCTGTCGAAATGTCGCTCATTTCTACATAATTATGTGATCAATCCTGCTGCCATTACACAAAAATCAGGGTCGTTTTGTCTTATCATTTCGGTGAAAAAGACGTTAAAACAAACAAACAAACAAACATCAGGATCGTTTGACAGAAGTACTATTACTGCAGTTTGGGAAAACCTTACAATACATTATTACAAACAGCTGTAAGGTGACGCGATCACAGTTACTAGTAGTATCAGTTTTAGTAGCGTTCAGACAAACTTAATGGAACTTGAGGCAAAACTAGTTCTTGTGGTTGTTTGGCGAATATTTTTTGTTCTTTTGTAGTATTATTTTTGGCTAGTCGTTTATTAATTTCCCACTCGCTCTTTATTCTATGATTGATAACATGAATATTTGATTTCACAGGGCAATTACAAACTGCACCGGTGGACATAATTTGTGTTTTCTTTGTCGAAATTACTTCACCTCGGGCCTTCTTTCTATATCGTGTTTTTCTTCTCCTTTCACTTTCTTATTCTTCCCTCGTTTGTCCCTTTTCATTTCTGTCCTTTTCCGCCTCGCTTTCCTTGTTTCCCTTGGTGGCGTTAATGGTAAACGCGGGAGAGAGAGAGAAAAGAGAGAGAGATAGAGAGAGTACAGCACGAGGGTATGGAGTTTTTTTTTTTAATGACAATGAATTCACTTGGAAAATTGTAATGGTGGGAAAAAAATAAAAAGATATAAGTACATTGCTCTTTGCCCGACCGCTAAGTTTATTTTAGGCGTCCTTTTCTTGTTAAGTAAACGGACAACTGTGTCCATTATACTTGCACTGCCGTGCTATTTTTTGAATCAGCCTTGATGCTATTAAAAGGCACATAATCCAATGAATGTATTGATTTATATTAAACCCGTACTTTTAGAAAACAACTACAAACAAACAAGTTAACGTTTTAGCCGTTATCTTATGTTGTTTTTTTGCGGGGGTGGGAAGGGGAGGTGGGGGCAAATCTCACTGTGAATTTCAAATGGATGTATGCCGCTGAAATGTGTGACCGTGGAGCTCTTTAATAAAACCAGAGAGAAAAATAAACATTAAAACAAAAACAGCCAATTGACGATCGAAAAACAATAAGAGAAGCTCCAGAGGCAAAAAGAAATGGCATTAAAAAAAAATCTCTCCATGGCGAAAAGAGATTATGGATTCTGAAACGAGAGAGAGGCAAGGGGAGCAAATCAATGAACAAGCTAAACAGTTTTTAAGAATTGCTTCCCTTTGCAGAGTCTGCCCAAGGGGGCTCACCCTGCGCGCCAATGATTACTTAAACGCCCCTTCCATTGGGCAGTTTCTACGTATTACATCCGGGTCAAAATGAAGGATATTTTATTTTCACGGGTCGGGTTGCCCCTTGTACCAAAAGACAAGTTTGGGAAATTATAGAAAAGCAGGTTTCTATACTTATTACAGCCGGGTCAAAATGGGGACATTGTGTGTGTGTGTGTGTGTGTGTGGGTGTGTGTGGGTGTGTGTGTGTGTGTGTGTGTGTGTGTGTGTGTGTGTGTGTGTGTGTGTTTAATACTTTTTTTTAACGTTTTGTTCGTGTCAGTGGCGCTGGCATTTGAATACCACAGCCTCTGTTCTATAGAACTCGTCCCTCTCAGTACTTTTATATCAAGATCTCAAACTTCTGTCTGCGAAAATCGCGGGTCGCCATAGTTT
The DNA here is from genome assembly GCA_036898135.1 of Oncomelania hupensis. Taxonomy (NCBI): domain Eukaryota; kingdom Metazoa; phylum Mollusca; class Gastropoda; order Littorinimorpha; family Pomatiopsidae; genus Oncomelania; species Oncomelania hupensis. The sequence goes on from CM072518.1 coordinate 41,886,218, forward strand.
TCAAATCTATATGAACGAACTAGAAGATTTCTCCCGAAAGAAATGCAACTCAGTTGATTTAACAGTGATTCATAACATCCAAAGTAATACAATTGAGCAGTCTACTTCCAACCCCGTTATTTTATTTTATTTATTTATTTTAGAGTGCGTAAAATTGTAAAACAATGATTACTTGACGACAGTTGGCTCTGTGACATGTGGGCTTCCGTCGGCAGTGACCGGTTTCGGTGTAACAGCCATGTTGTGCTTTGCGATTGAAACAATAAAGTTCCCTTGAATAGGCCAAGGAGGCATATGTGTCTCGGCCACTGTAATACGTCACTTTTTCTATATTCGTCCATGGATCATGATCCTATCCTATCCCGCAACTCTGTCGTAAGGGCACCACAGATGAAGTTTAACCAGCATACTCCATCTTTCTCTGTCCTCAGCAACCCTGATGGCTTCGCTCAGTGACAAACCAGTCCATTGTCGAATGTTGTCCTCCCACCTCTTTTTCGGTCTACCTCTTCTACGAAGAGGGATCATGATAAACATGATTTTTTAATTGTACAGAAATTGAAAGCACTCACATACTTAAAAGAAATCTGTTGAAATATTTAACATAACTCTTGTAAGAATACATCTCGTTAATCTTAGTTCTAGTTATTGTTATTTAGAACAGGATGACAAGGCTTTTACCCTAAAACATTTATCCTATTAAACGATCTAATTCAATGTAATGTCTCTCTCTCTCTTTCTTTCTCTCTCTCACTCTCTCTTCTTTCTTTCTGTTCTTTCTCCCATCTCTTGCTTCTTTCTGCTGCTTAAAAGTTTATTTCACTTTTAGTTGTCGGCGAATGTGCGTATTTCCCCTTGAGATTCAGCTAAGTGCCTTGAGTTGTCATGGAGTTTTAGTTAAAATAGAAACCCACAAAATAATTTTCAGAACCTTCAGAAATAAGAAGTTCCAAACGATCCGGTCTCCTCCACCCCTACACCACTCCCCAACATACCTCATGGATATCGATGACAACAGGTTCCCACAGGAATTTTTTTTCCTATAACTCTCTCTCTCTCTCTCTCTCTCTCTCTCTCTCTCTCTCTCTCTCACATCTCTTCTCTCTTTATCCCATCTTGACTCTCTCCCTCGTTTGGCCTCAAAGTAACAAGCCGGCTCTTTTTCATGAGCTCAAGCTCTCTTGTTTCGTCCACTAATCCAGAGAACATTAAAGCTTCCTATGGTGCTGTCACAAAATGGACTTGCTTTTTTTCCCCTTCCACAGATAGACCCCTTCCCCTAAACCCCCGCTTCCTCATTTCTCTCCATTCACCTCTTCTCCCCACCCTTCACACACAAATCTTCTCTTCACCCACCAAGTTTCTCCACCCTCAAATCTCCCTCCCATCAACGCTCTTCTTCCCGTCCTCCCCTGACTCAACTCCTCGCTCATTTCTGTTCGATTTCCTTTTTTTTCTCACCTCAATTCTACGGAAAAGGACCATCAATTAACCTTCTCAAAGGGCATTTTTTAAAATTATCCCCTCAAAAATCCTTAAATCCCTTTGCAAGCTTCTTTCCTTCATTTTGCTCTTTTCCCCATTTCTTCTCTCCCTCTTCCATTAATATCTTTGCCTTATTTGAATCTGCACATCATCATCACCATCATCATCATCATCATCATCATCATGTATCATCATCCTCTATCATCATCATCCATCATCATCATAACCATCATCAACAATCCTCTATCATCATCATCATCATCATCATCTATCATATCATCATCTACTGTATCATCATCATATATATATAGAATGGAACACAAGTACACTCGCGCTGGAGGGCTCTTTCATCCTTTCTCCCTTCCAATCAGCCCCTTCTCTCCTCTAGAGATAAGTTCAAAACCAAGTTATCCAATCGTTATGAACATCTGATGATGGCAAAACTGCTTAGGAAAATGTTAAAAAGCAACGACAACGTTTTCTCTAAGAAAGCAATCTCAAAAGCTTGAGAGGAGTTTCTGTACATTTTTTTAAAATTCTTAACGACTCCTCAATATTTGTATGATCTTCTTTATTTTCAAATAATGGAACGTTTCCTATCTCAAAGGTGTTTTAAGCAGACATCTGAAAGAAAGAAAGACAGAAAGAAAGAAAGATTAAGAACGGGAGGGGGAGGGGGGGAAGAGAGAGAGAGAGAGAGAGAGAGAGAGAGAGAGAGAGAGAGAGAGAGAGAGAAGTATTGTGATTATGGTGTTGGGGAAAAAAATTAAGGGAAAACAGTTTCAAGACCTTGAAAAAAAAACGTTCCAAAGAATTGTGTAACAATTTGGATTTGGGGGAGAAACTTAACGCGGAATCCAATTTGAAAGGCGTGAGAGGACGCGTGGGGGTGATAAATGGAACGGTGAGAAGGGGACCCTCCCAAGGACCCTCCGGGTGTTTCCTCCCAGCTTGAGGTTAACGAGACCTGTGAAACGCAAAATCGAACGTGATTGTAAGGCGATACCTTCACGAAAGAGAAAGAAAGGCGGGAAGGAGACCAGCGGGTGAGAAGGTAAAACTTTGAAGGAAGCAAGGCACATGCACACATCAATGAAGGAAGGGAGTAAATGCTCGGCTGATTTCTACTATCATACCACACAGCGTGGGAGAGGTAACTTAGGTAAGGCTCGCCCCGCCTCGGCTACGCAGTGCGCAATCCTTCCTGACATTTATATAGGTTCTTACTTTTGCGTGACGATACATATCTTGCACTGTTTAGTTAGTTACCTTGCACTATTTAGTTTATAATATACTATACTTGTGAACGACGAAGAGTGCAACTTCTCTCAAAGTATCGAAACAAATGATATCATTGAATATAATTATGTACTGCAGTGGTCCCGTGTTTTAATTTTAAATATTTTTTTAATGCTAGTAATAAACTTAACCAACAGCATTCAATCAACCCCGCTAATATATTTACAGCGCTATACATCGCAGTAATACTATCAAATATTACCTTATAAACATTTGACTAAAGCGTATTTGACAATAATACACATTTGCAATGTACTTAGTGTGACAATAAGGCTTACACATGACTGTAGCACATAATTATTGTCCATAAGCCGCAGTCAGTTGTTTTACCGCAAACGCCTTGCTGAGGTCTGGCCTCAACTTGGTCCTTAATCCTTTGCTAATCTTATCTAGGTAATCTCAGACACACCGAGTGTCCACATACTCATTTCCTAGTAATGCTTAAGACCTTGCGACCAGATCTATTACTAAACGACTGTGTAAAGCTTGACGCAGATGAAGCTTTTGTCTGTTTTGGCCTACCGCCGTAGCACAGTAGTAGAGCTTTGGCTTGGCACACCGATGATCCCGGTTCAAACCCTGTGTCGGGCAAGATTAACGTGGCCATTTTTTCCACCGTTTATCTCATGAGCAATATTGTTCTGGTGGTTCAGTGATGATGTTGGTCCTTATCCCGTCTTCCGTAGAATGGATGTTCCCCCCTGCCTTGTCGCCAAATCGATTGTAGACTCGAAACGTCAATGTTCATTCATCCATACAGGAAACAGTTACTGCTGGCTGGTTGATGTGATTTATTAAAGTCTTCTTCATCAGGTTGATAAGACAAATTAACTCATGCACGCACGCAACCACCCTCCTCCCGCCCCACAAACACAAATCTAATTAAAAAGACAGAGCTATTGGGGAATCCATAATTTTTTTTATATGTATAACGCTTACATACACTATATCAGAGGCTTTAAAAAAGGGGGTGGGAGGTTGGGAGGTCGAATACAACTGCATTTAAATATAACTTGCTTTAAAAAAATAGATTCATCGCATATATGCATCTTAGGTCTTTATACAATTCTTGTATTTATATAGTATTTTACTGTATTTTGAGAAACTCTGGTTGCCAGCTCCAAATCCCCAGGACCTCTTTAAGCTCGTTGACTCCGTGGCCTCTTGCGAACTGGATAAAATACTTCTCTGTCGGGAGATAAGTAAGTACAGGCCTACGCGAAGCGTAATAACATTTGCCGAGCACTGGGTCACAAGCATGTTTTTAAATTAAATGACATGTACATATATCGGCGTTAGTTCCTTTTAAAAACAACGAGCAAGTTTCCGTTGCCACAAATCCCCAGGACCTTCTTAAACCCTTAATCTGACCTCGCGGAGACTAGAGTTAATACTATAGAGAGGGGGGGTGGGGGAATAGAAAAAGAAAAGAAGAAGAAGAAGAAGAAGAAGAAGAAGAAGAAGAAGAAGAAGAAGAAGAAGAAGAAGAAGAAGAAGAAGAAGAAGAAGGGGAAAAAGGAAAAAATAACAGAAAGAAAAAAAAGAAATAAAAGAAATGACAAAGGAAAAACAAAGATGGCAAGCCACCCAAATGTATTTCCAGACACTCACACACATAGCCACAAAATAAACATTTCCCAAAGTGTTAATTTCCTTAGCGGTGTTGCGACTCGGCTCTGTTTTATCATAACGAAGTATAGTGAAACATGGAATAATACACCACTCTCTGAACTATCTATAGACCACTCTAAACTATCTATAGACCACTGAACTATCTATTGACCACTCTGAACTCTCTATAAACCACTCTCTGAACTATGTATAGACCACTCTCTGAACTATCTACAGACCACTCTCTGAACTATCTATAGACCACTCTCTGAACTATCTATAGACCACTCTGAACTATCTATAGACCACTCTCTGAACTATCTATAGACCACTCTGAACTATCTATAGACCACTCTCTGAACTATATATATAGATCACTCTCTGAACTATCTATAGACCACTCTGAACTATCTATAGACCACTCTGAATTATCTATAGACCATTCTAAACTATATATAGGCCACTCTGAGCTATCTATAGACCACTCTGAACTATCTATAGACCACTGAACTATCTATTGACCACTCTGAACTCTCTATAAACCACTCTCTGAACTATGTATAGACCACTCTCTGAACTATCTACAGACCACTCTCTGAACTATCTATAGACCACTCTCTGAACTATCTATAGACCACTCTGAACTATCTATAGACCACTCTCTGAACTATCTATAGACCACTCTGAACTATCTATAGACCACTCTCTGAACTATATATATAGATCACTCTCTGAACTATCTATAGACCACTCTGAACTATCTATAGACCACTCTGAATTATCTATAGACCATTCTAAACTATATATAGGCCACTCTGAGCTATCTATAGACCACTCTGAACTATCTATAGACCACTCTCTGAACTATCTATAGACCACTCTCTGAACTATCTATAGACCACTCTGAACTATCTATAGACCACTCTCTGAACTATCTATAGACCACTCTCTGAACTAGCTATAGACCACTCTAAACTATCTGTTGACCACTCTGAACTATCTATAGACCACTCTGAACTATCTATTGACCACTCTGAACTATCTATAAACCACTCTCTGAACTATCTATAGACCACTCTATGAACTATCTGCAAGCAAAACAATCAAACTAGAAAGAAACCGCCAGTAATATTAGTAACTCTTCATCAAAGTAATAAAATAATGAAGTAGGTTCTAGATCTAAAGCGCCTTGAGCAGGTCATGAGCTGATCAAGCGCTGTTTAAGACTAATTAAAAAATAATAATAAAGCTTGCAAAGCGCATTAAAACCACAGCAACTAAAAACACAAAACCACAACATCTTCTTACATCAAAGAGATGCAAAAGCAGCATTTTTATTATAGGATGTAACTTCGGAGGAAGGTCAAAACGTGCATTGCATTACAATAAGTTTAATGAGCCAGAGATTCCACAGATAAACAGAATAGGCAAACGGACAAAAACGCTACAAATACACAAATACATTAACAATGTGTTGCTAGTTCCAAAACAGTTCAACAAGAGGCAAAGAGTTCAATGAGAGTTCGACAAAGCAGCGACTTAATGAACCATATCTGCACCAAAAACAAAACTCAAAACTTGTTCTCAACAAAACAAACAAGTCCAGCGAAAGTAGGTTTGAAGAGAAAAAAAAATCGATAGTTATTACCTTAACGATGTCTTGCTTGTTTGTGTTTTGATCACTTACTTGTCTTGATCTCGCAATTTCAAGGAGGCAAAAGATTTAAATTTTGCATTAAAGATGCGACTCACCTTTGAGATTAAAAAAAAAACAAACAGATGATTTGGGAAGACATTCACAACATCTTCTACATTTTTAAAATAGGAACTATGAACTTGACTTAAATGGACTACGTTTTACACATTTCATCACAGAACCTTTTCTAATTCATAGCCCAATTGAAAAAAAAAGATATTTAAAAAAAACTTTTAAAAGTACACTGTTGATATAAATCCATTTATTACTTTGCTTATGAAAAAGATATTAGCATCAAGGTTGATTCTAAAAATAACACTGCTGCGAAAGTGTGTATGGCATTTAGGCACAGTTATTAGTTTACAAAGCAAGGGAAGGGAGACGGCTAAAATTCAAAGCGCGGTCGGGTATAGGTTAACCATTATCATCTTTTAATGGGACAACAATGCAATGTCCTAAGTAATGGCATGGTCACACACAAAAAATAAACAAACGCGATTGCCACTGTGGTCCTATAAGCATAATTCCTAACAATGAAAAGACCGTTTTCTTACCTGAAAACGCAGCACCAGGATAACGTCACATGGAACAAAACAAAACAAAAAGCCTGCATTATTCACATGTACAGAATTTAATACAACACAAATGTAATTAATTTAGATGTTCTGGCAATGATTTAACAAAGGCAAGAATTCCGAACTCTCCCTACTCTTCTCTCCCCTCCCCCCCCTTCTCCTCCTCTGTCCCATCATCACCCACCCATTCCGCCCGCCACTTTCACAAGCAAACAAAGCGTATTCCAACACGTGCATTATAAACACAAAATAGAAGTTCGTGTTTAGACAAAAAAGAACCAACATCAATCTCATGAAATAAAGCAAAATAGAAAAACATTTATAATGCATAGAAACACAAACAATCAACAAGAAATTGAATTAGAAGATTGTATAGCCTTCGATGAACCCGAATTCTGAGAATGGTTGGTTGGTTGGTTGATTTATTATCGTCTTTTACACCAAAGATTATAAGACGTTGAAACTAAAACAAAATTGAAGTTTATAAATAAAAGAAAAAGATAGGAGGGGAGAATTCTGAGAATAGTGACTGGACGGTGGTCGACGTCTGGTCGTGCGCGTGTGTGTTTGTGAGTGTGTGTGTGGGTGTGTGTGTGTGTGTGTGTGTGTGTGTGTGTGTGTGTGTGTGTGAACGGATGTAAAGAGCTAAAGGGACTCTTTATTGAAAGGCACGATAGGGCGATTGACTTGGGTGTTTCCAGGAGGTGGAGAAAGCTATAGTCACCGATTACTGTAGCGTGTTCTGTGACAAACGTGCGCAGTTTCAGGCCTTCACTAGTGACAGTCTAGCCAGCAACAAACCTGACTTTTGTATTGTAGATCATGCGAATAGCCTATCATGTATGGTGGAAGTGACCGCACCGTATCATTGTTTTATAAACATCTGCTATAACCAGACATTTCTAAAGTACATGCCTTTGTGTCATGCTCTAAACGAAGCAGGATTCCAAACAAAAATCATAGTTTTGTTGATTGGCTCTTTGGGGCTAGTGCACATGAAGTTTGTGTCTGGGCTGCAACTCGCTGGAATATCACGGCGGCAGAATAAAAGTCTCGTCCGGGACCTATCAACCAGTGTCATGAACGGCTGTAGAAGGGTGAGAGAGAGGAGACAATTCAGGGTTGGGGTGGCGCATTTGACCAACTGTCCTGAGTTTATTACAACGTTGTTAAAGTTAACGGGTTTTGGTTGTAATAAAGTTGCCGAAATGTGACTGCAGGTCATTGGACTATCATGGCAGCAGAGCAAAAGCCTCGTTCGATTCCTATCAACCAGTCATGATCGGCTCTAGAAGGTATGGAAGCGGAGAAGATTCAGGGTGCGGGTGGCGTAATCGACGAACAGAGATCATTACAACATTTTTAAAGTGAACGGTTTGGATTGTAATAAAGTTATCGAAATGTGTGTGTGTGTGTGTGCGTGTGGGTGTGTGCGTGCGTGTATGTGTGTGTGCATCTTTGCGTCTGTCTCTCCATTTGTAAGGATAGTTTATTGCACTGGTCATGCTGTGAACAAAGAGACTGGACTTTAATCACCTTGAGATCACTACATCGATCTTTTCTGCATGGCAGTAGAGGTACTTTGTGCAGAGCACAATGTAATGGTGTTGGCTATAGTTCTGTTACTGCGGGCATGTGCTTTATGTTGTTCTCTAAGGAGAGAGAGAGAGAGGGGGAGATAGACAGACAGACACAGACAGACAGAAACAGACAGAGACACAGACTGCGAGACAGAGAGACCGACCGACCGACAGAGACAGAGACAGACATAGCGACAGATACAAAGAGGGGAGGGGAGACAGACAGAGAAGGTAGAGATATTATTGTTTTTAATTTTCTTTCTTATATAGCGCTTTTCCAGCTCATGAGCTGCTCAAGGCGCTGGCCGATACAAGATCTAACTCAAGACGCCCGAGTACAATCAAAGTCGCATCGAGCGTCAAGAATCGTATCCAAGAAAATATGTTGAGCATGGACTTCCCACATGTCTGGAAATCAATGCTCATTCAAAACGTGTCCAAAAGATCTTATCAGTAGCGCAGCATTGGAATGTGACAACGTGGGCATTGCGTGACTGTGCTCTATTGAACTGAACATTGAGGTTTAACGTCTACACCCACCATTGGCGATATAACAGACGGGGATAACCATCCCAGGGAACAAAGGGTAGGGACCTAAATCAGCGCTGAACCACCAGAGCAATCATACTGCTAAAAATGGACAGCGAAAATTGCCACTTTTTTTTTATTTAGCCTACCACGGGATTCGAACCTGGGTCAACGGTGTGCCAGGCGAACGCTCTACCACTTGAGCTATGGCGGTTGGACTGCCCTATTGCTTTATGAAACACACTGGAGGGTGGGTATTTATAGACGTCAGTTCAATGCTGCCTAACAACTCATGCTGAATATCAGTCACTGCTGAGGAATACGCAACATACAATGCAAAACAACAACAAACCGCACACAAATACCCTTCTTCTTCTTCTTCTTCTTCTTCTTCTTCTTCTTCTTCTTCTTCTTCTTCTTCTTCTTCTTCTTCTTCTTCTTATTATTATTATTATGATTATGATGATGATGATGATGATGATGATGATGATGATGATGATGATGATGATTCTTATTATTATTCTTATTATTATTCTTATTCTTATTATTATTATTATTATTATTATTATTATTATTATTATTATTATTATTATTATTTATGCGCCTAATCTATATTTTGCTCTAGGCGCTTACATGAGTACAGAACAACGTTATCTATAAAACAAAATGAGGAAAACTCATTAACTATTTAACAGTAACCTTATATATAAAAATTAATGAATCTAACACTCATAAAAACACACACATTCACTCACGCGCACAAAATCACACGCGAATTATGACTTTGTAGATCTCTTTCATCAATTTTAATCGGTGAAAGGAAAATAATGAGTTTTAAGAGCGGATTTAATTTTTAAACGACTGAATTTAAGATGAATTTCTGAGAGAAACATGCAGTTTGTTCCCAAAATACTAGGGCCCTGATAAGAGAAAGCACTTTCATCATATGAGTTTGCACGCAGATAGAACTGCAAACAGGCGGGAGTCAGAGGAAGAGAAAAGTTGTTTAGAAGGTATATAAATGTGAAGAAGGTCAGGAATATATTGAGGGGCAGTGGAGTTGAGGACACTGAAGCAAAGAGACGAAACTTCAAGCTGGATACGCCGTTCCACAGGAAGCCAGCGAAGGGACAGAATAAGAGGAGTGACATGGTCAAATTTATTTGAGCTGAATATTAAGCGGGCAGCAGGATTCTGGACTTTTTGAATTTTCTGAATGAGATAGCCAGTAGAGCCAGAGCGGAAGGAATTATAGTAATAAATTATAGAAAGTATAAATGCACAAAGAAGAGTTTTTGTTGCTTCTTCGGATAGAAGATGGCGTATGGACAAAATTCTGGGTATTTCCCCTTGTAACAAATCCGACAGACATTACCCCAAAGAACGATATAGTACAAAGGTAGATCATTATAAACACAATACGAAAAGCACAATTAAAACCATCAAATGTTAAATCAATAAAACAGTTCACCTCGAGCATGTCTCTTCGATATGGAGTAGTACGCCATATAAGTGGACGCTTGATTGGATTCCGATTATTATATACAGTTATTTAAAACGCTTGATTGGATTCCGATTATTATATAAAGTTATTAAAAAGTCGACTCCCAGGAGAAAAATTCCGGTCAACAACGAGGTTCGGACCCAGGGTTTAATGCACAATTGTCAAACATTGTTCCACTGAGCCGTTTTGTAATACCTATACCGTCATACAGCGTAGATGAGACTAGACGAGAGCTTCTTCATATACATGTACCACTTCATACTATAGCTGGGCGAGGGAGAAGGTCTCGTCTACTTTCAGCTACGCTGTATGATATGTGCAACGGCTACACAGAATGTTAAATATAAGCTCAGAAAATCTAGTCTGTCCGGTCTGGGAATTAACCGAGAGTAAGTCATCTATTCGATTATTTGTTTATAAGGCTATGTATAGCGCAGTTGTCAGCTCAAATAACTGCTAAAGGCATTTTAATTATCAAGGTTTGGCGTACACACCCTCTTCTTCTGCCTCATTGCACCGTGCTTTTCAGAATGGATTTTAAAAAAGAAAAAGAGAAAAAGAAAAAAAAAGAGGTGGGTGGACAACATTCGAGAAAGGACTGGCTTAACACTGAGCGAAGCCATGAGGGTTGCTGAGGACAGAAAGAAACGCTGGTTAAACGATCATCTGTGGTGCCTCAATGACCTTCGAGTTACGGGATAGGATAGGATAGGCGTACATTCCAGCAGCGCCAGATGTTCAGGCGTAGTAACCAGCCTGTCACAGCGTAATGGCTACTTTGACGTAAGGGAATCAAGCGTCCATCATAACACTACATTCAGCCACCGCCCGCCAATTTTCTGCTCCTTGCCAGTACTTAAACTGTCTGCCAACATTACCAGGACTTACTGCTTACTCACTCTGGTAAACAGAGTGCAGACTCTGGCAGACTCGTTGCTTACAGGGTCTAGCAGACAAGTGCTTATATGATCTTGTAGCCAAACTCTAGTAGACGAGTTCTTACAGGACTGGTGTAAACTTACGAATGCTTGCAGACTCTGGTAGACGAGTGCTTAAAGACTCTGTAGACGTTTGCTTAAAGACTCTGGTAGGCGGGTGCTTATAGTGACTCTGGCGGACCAGTGCTTCCAAGCTTTGGTAGAGCAGTGCTTACAGGCTTTGCTGGACCAGTGCTTATAGAATATGGTAGATCCAGTATTTAAAGACTCGCAGACGGTAAAAAAAACAAACAGCGACATGGTAAATTTCTTGGTGATAAATGACAAAATAAACTTAGTAAAGTGGTAGTTGTCCTTGTCATCAACATCGACGTCTTCATTATAATTAGCATGAGCGGTAGTATTTGCAACCGCAATAGCAGCAGCTGCAGCATAGCTGTTGTTGTCGTCGCAATCAACAAAAGACAAAGAAGAAGAAGAAGAAGAAGAAGAAGAAGAAGAAGAAGAAGAAGAAGAAGAAGAAGAAGAAGAAGATCATTCTCATGATTTTGTGGGACCCGAGTAATGAGTAACCACGTAGACATTGTGGGAGATTTAGCGATAACAGCAAGGAATTGACGGGTCTTGCGTCTTGAGTCCTTATTGGATATCGAACTGACATTATAGTAAACCCATCAAGATGTAATGGTCACGATTTTTATAATGTTTGCTACTGTTGTATCCTGTTGTATTAACTGGACTATTGTTTGTTTGTTTGTTTATTTCATTTAACGTCTATTCACCGAAGTGATTTTAGACAAGAAAATAAAAGGAAGGTGGGGGAAAAGGATATGCGCTACATGGATGGGGGAAAGGAAATAACATTTAAACAAAATGGTACAGTAACATAACATGAAATAAAATTAAATAAACATTAAGTATTCAAACAATATTTTAAAACTCTTTAAAAAAAAATAAATAAAATAAAATAATCTTACTATGGAACATGTCAAACTTGCGAAATGTGCATTGACAGAAAAGTCAATTTTGTGAGATTGTCATATACGAAGTAATCAGAATAAACTTGCAATTTTTATAACAAATGTCCTACAGGACTATAAATTATAGATTTAGCGATGGTTATCCAATATTTACTATCTTTATTTTGAACATTATGAATGTTCTGTGGAATATATTGTGTTATTACACTGCAGTCATGAATGATATGATTTATAGTTAAATTTTCATTGCAAATGCAAACAATATCCTTGCAATATTTTGTCCTCCAAGAATTTAAAGCAAGACGATGTGCTAAAGAGGTTATTGTTCGAGGATACTGTGAATTATCACTATATATTATTTTTAAAGGAAATTTATTTTTTCTTTTCTTTTCTATTATACTATAAATTTCTTTTGTTGATAAGGGGATATCAATATGGCTAACGTTGTGTTGATTTTTCGCCCCTTCTTTTGCTTTCCTGTCTGCCCAATCATTATTATCTAAACCACAATGAGATGGTATCCAACAAAATTGAACATTTGTGCCATTGATAATTAAGCAATGTATAAGATATTTTATTTCATATATAATATCACCTCTGCTTTTATAAATATTAGAGTCCAGACTCTGCAGAACAGATTTGGAGTCTACACATAATAAGATATTAAAAAAGGTCTTTTGTTGACTCAAGATTTTATGTAATGCCATAAGAATTGCGGTAAGTTCTGCTGTATAAATTGAACGATCTTTACCTAAATACAAGGATTCACTAATTTTTAAAGCAGGTATAACATAACCAGCCCCGGTTTGGCCTGTATCTAAAACAGAACCATCAGTATAAATTTGCAAATAGGAATAATATTTGTTATCTATACGTTCATAGGCTTCTGTTGCTAACAATAATCCATTTTCTTTTTTCCGTATAGCAGTATATTCAAAATCAAAGTTTGCTCGCTTAAATTCCCAGATTGGTATAGGCATTTGTGGTATTTTTTTAGAGATTGATTTAGGAAATAAATTTGACCCCTGTAAAAGTTCATTTGTATAAGATGCTATTGTTTGTAAATAACTGATACCCTGTGCTCTTTTTGGATAATCTAAATCAGATCTTACTTCTAGTTCTGTGTCAGTGAAATTTTCTACAGCAGAGGCTCTAACTATATATTTAGCGCATGATAATTTTCTCCACTCATTTAATGGTAATACTCCAGCTGCTTTATAAGCATCGTCAGTTTTTGTATGTACTGGAATACCCATAACAATTTTAATTGCTTTACTGTCCATACTCTGGAGTTGTTTCAGTAAATATTTTGGTGCTGAAAAATATACCTCTTGTCCATACGTTAATTTAGATCTAACAAGCATGCACACAAGATGAATAAGAGTTTTAGTATCACGTCCCCATTTTTGAAAGCTTATAATCTTTATTAAATTTAAACTTTTAACGGCCTTTTCCAACAAATAATGTATATGTTTTTTCCAACTTAATTTAGATGTAAAATATACCCCGAGAAATTTTATTTCCTGTACATATTTCAATTCTTTGATACCAATATAAAATTTTGGCAAACATTTGTGGTTAATCCCATTATTAAACAAGATCATGTTTGTTTTTTCTTCTGATAATTCCAATCCATTATCCTTCATGTAAATATCAATATTGTTCAGTTCATTTTGATATATCTTTTGAATATGTTTTATTTCATATATAGAAGTTTTCCGTTTTAAAGATACATTTACCCATATTGCAATATCGTCAGCATATTGAACTAGATGAATTTTATTACTTACAAATTGAGGTAAGTCATTTAACAAAATAGTGAATAAAAGAGGTGAAATTATAGAGCCTTGTGGTATACCCATGTTAATATTATATGTAGAAGAATAAGAGTGACCTACTTTGGCCATTATTTTTCTTCCATGCAAAAACTCTTTAATATATTGAAAAATATTTCCAGAAAGCCCTATAGTTTTTAATTTGTATAAAAGTCGAGCATGCCAAACTCGATCATAAGCCTTTTTAACGTCAAAAAATGTAGCTAATATATTTTTCCTTCTAGCGAATTGTTTCTTAATGTGTGTTGTTAATTTCACTAAATGGTCTACTGTTGATCTCCCTTTTTTAAAACCAGCCTGATTTTCTGGAATTACTTTATTTTTTTCACAATAATATGATAATCTATTCATTATAATTTTTTCCATAATTTTACCAGCATGCGATGTTAATGCAATGGGGCGATAACTTGAGGATTCGTGTCGATTTTTCCCTGTTTTTAAAAGTGGAATAATTATTGATGTTTTCCAAATATCAGGCAACACATTATTTTCCCAACATTTATTAATAATAGTGAGAAAATGTTGTATCCATTTTAAAGGCATGTGTTTTAGCAAAATGTATGATAACCCATCTGGACCAACTGCAGATTTTTTAGTGCCAAAATAATTTAAAGCATCTGTAACCTCTGTTATTGATATCATAGAATTCATAAATAAAGAATTATCTGAATTAGGTTCTTTATAATGTTCAGATTTTTCTTCATGTTTTCTTTTTTCGAACTCATCTCTAATTAGACTACTAGTATTGCTTGCATTTGCAAAAAGTTTTCCAAATTCTTCAGATTTCTCCTTTGGCGAAGAAAATAGTTTGTTAGCTATTTTTATGGGACACTTAGGAAGCTGAAAGCCATTTTTCATTTCTTTAACTTTTTTCCAAACATTATTGACATTACATGTATTTGATATTTCTTTTTTACAAAAATCTTCCCAATACTGTTTCTTTGCTGATGCTATAATTTTATTACAATTAATTTTTGCACATTTCATGTGCCTATGTGCGGAAACAGATCTACATTTTATCCAATTCTTAAATGTATTCTTTTTTTCCTTAACTGCATCTGCACATGCTTGATTCCACCAAATATTACCACTGTGTTTTTTCTTTACAGAATTTCTCTTAATAGGTATAGACTTATTAGCTGCAGACAATATTGTTTTTGTAAAACCTGTACAAATTTCATTAATATCTTCATTTTGTAGAAAGTCATCTTCAGAGTACAATAAATGCATTTGATACTGATTCCAATCTGCACGAGAATAAATATATTTTGGTATAATATCATCTTCTATTTGTACCTCTGGCTTTTCATTTATTACAGTTACAACTGGAAGATGGTCACTACCTAATGAATCAGAGTCCACTTCCCATATACTGTCTATTGCCAAATCAGGCGATACAAACGTTAGATCAATGGCAGAAGGTTGGTGGGTTGCTATGTCAGGAATCCTTGTTATTTTACCATCATTTAACAATATAAGACCAGAAGTAATGATATTTTCAATAAAACGACTATTTGTATTATAATTACATCCTTTATCCCAAAGTGTTGAATGAGCATTGAAATCACCAACTATAATCCAATTTTCATTTATATCAATTGATTGTAACCATTCAGTATTAAAATCATCTGGTCCTAATGGATAATAAACAGACGTGATATTAACATACATTTGATCATGTATTTTTACTTTCACGGCTACTGAATACACATCATTTAAATCTTTTGGAATGGGAGACTTGCATGTGACGTAATCCAAATCTTTCCTTATGTATATCGCAACGCTAACCTTTGTATTCTGTTTAGTAAATGGTGTTACCGGCGGAAAAAAGTAGCCTTCGATCTTAGGAAGTTTCTTCCTTTTTACATTCAATGACTGCAGTGCAAGAACATGATGTTGGTATGTTACTACATATTGTTGTAAAGAGTGTACATTTGTGGATATAGATCTGCAATTCCACTGAACAATACTAAATTTATCATCAATCATAAATTTAAGATTTTTTTTTTTTAAAGAATGTTGTTCAATTATGACAAAATATTTCTGAACATCAGTGACATTAACTTCATTCCTTTTTGATTCAGATGAATGCAGTCTCTGTAAAAGGAACGGTTTGTAGCCCCCGTTTTTGTGAGAAAGGATACACTGTGGTCCACAAAGTGTACATTTTCTTTGACACATGCTGCTCTCATTGCAGCGTTGGAGGCATCACCCTTCTTTCTCAACTGACCTCTTGGGGGTACTATAGATGACAAACAAATGTTTGCTGCAGGGAATGTTGTCTTGACTACTTTTATCATCTTTAGCCAGTCCTTCATGTTAATGTTTTTTGTTTTGCAGCTGTTGATACCTGCATGAATAATGACAGATTCTATTTTTCCATTTGCAGGTACATCATCCAACCATTGTACAATGTCTTCAATTTTCATACCAGGAATGCAGACTAGCTGACCTTTGACGCCTTCAACAGCAACTTCTTCCATTCTGATGCCACTAATGACGGAGTCTCCTATAATGAGTTGTTTAGTATCTTTGGCTACTTTACTATGCTTTAGCCTTTCAAAAGGAGTACTGGTGATGTCACTGACAGATCTCATGTTCAGTTTAGAAACAACCGGATATTCGACAAATGTGTCACAAGGAGTAGAACATGACACTGTCTCTGGTGATGATTCCTCACTTGTTATCGCAACTGACACCTGTCGTACATTGTGTTTACACAGTTTGATCAGCTGCTCTGCCTTCTCTCTTTCAGAGTGTACAATGCTTGCTGTTGTTGATTTATGTTGAAAAAGTGTTTTGTAGATTGCAAAAAGTCTGTCGATGTTTGTGTCTTGCTCACTAATTATTGGGACAGCTACTTTTTCCAAAAACTCTGTAAAAGATGGTGTTGAGGTTGCAGTTTGTTGTGCAGCTACTTGAGCATATGTTTTTTTAATTTCTTTTTCAGGACGTTTCTGCTGTACTTTCTTAATAGCCTCTTGTATGCTCATTGAGCATTTTGATCTTTCTGTGAGAGCATTTTTTAGTAGCACCTTTTTGTCGCATCCACGATAGGCAGCTGAGTGCTCACCTCCACAGTTTACACAGTGAGGCTTGGAGGCGTTGCAGTTTTGCCTTGCGTGATATCCTCCGCATCTGCAACATCTTTGTTTTGCACAGCAATGTTTCAAGGTATGGTTTAATCGCTGGCATCTTGTACACCGTAGAACTGGAGGACAATATGGATGTACCTTAAAAGTTTTGTCATTTTGTGTCAATGTTGCAGGCAATTGGTTTGATGCAAATACTATTCTTGTAATGGTGTGACTTGATTTTTTCGCAATGATATTCTTGTATTTGATTATGTTTTCATTGTTCTTTAGAGTGTGTGTATTGCTTAGTCCAAATACTACTCCTTCAGTTGTTTCAGTTGGAATAACACACTTTACATGTGCACCCCCGATGTCAGACAGTGATAATAATTTGTCTTGTTGTTGCTGAGAAACACAATGAACATACCAGTCTCCAGAACGCAGTTTACTAACAGAAGCGACACTACCTACAAAACCTTGAAATGGAAATTTACTTGATACAGGAAGTTTCTTCAAAGTTACATTTCCCGTATGTTTATCCCATACTAGTACAGGAAAGTTTTGTTTACATACATTGTCTTTTGAGTATTTTATACTTATTTGCTTTTCAGGTGTAGTAACTATAAATTCCGTTTCATTTTCAAGAATGGTCGATTTCTTGTCTATATTAAACTGTTCCCGAAGGCACTGCATCCTTATTGTACATTTTGTGATATTTATGTAATTTTGAAATATTTTATCAAGCGCGTATGTTGCGTCACTAAGATGAAACAACAAACTACCACATGTGACGTGTACGTAGTGTTTTGGTTTTTTAAACACTAAATGTTTACGTCATTTCCACTCTGGTCACACACAATGACGTATTTCTTCCTTTTATTTCATCCCATGACGAACACCACGCGATCACATTCTGGAAGCAGTGATCGAAGAAAACTGGATCCCAGAAAACGAACAATAGTTTATAGCAGCACACAGGCAAGTACAACACATGTTCAAACCAAACGAAAAATAAATAAATTTAAAAAAAAAAAGAAAAAAAAGAAATTCATCCGGTTGGGTAAATGATAAGAAAACATTTGATTCAATTTCAAGCGTTCTAGAACGTCAACTGGCTCCGAAATTGATCAGATTCAGATTCAGATTCAGAAAACTTTATTATCTCCAAGGAGAAATTCTAACATGGATTTGCTGTCAGCAAAAGGTAATAAAATGTAACAATACTATAAACATGTAAACATGTACGTGTAATCACGCTTATGTACATATTAACAAGAACATTTCCGACACATTGTAAAACTTAAAATACATATCACACTACATGTCCTTATTGCACTTCAACATAAATAAATAAAACACCTACCCACAAACACACACACCCACACACACACACAATCTACACACACATGGGTTAGACATGAGATTATAAAATTATAAACGTTATAAAGCATCTTAAGAAAAATATACAATCATCAAACTCTGCGTATCATTTTAGCACTGACAATCACAGATTTTAATCAGTAATTTGTGATCAGTACGCCCCACCTCTCATATCACCGACACAATCCCACAGTCATCCTAGTTGGAAACACTTTTCAATCTGGCTGATGGCAAACACACTTCCTTCAGTGACAATTTCACGAGAACCAAGATCTGTTTTTCTTTTATAATGAAACAGATCATTGCACCATTTCAGGAGCTCAGGTTGTGAAGATCCTTTCATTTTCATGACCGGAAGTGACCTCTCAATAACTGGACTATCTTGTGGGCATATTGGATATTTCATATTTCGCTATAATAATCTTGTCAAAGAGCAAACTTATCAAGACAACGGCTGGCAAGCCTTGGAGGCATATCTGACATAAATCTGATATGCCAGATCAATTGCACATGAATTTTAATCTGTGGTGCTCCATCAAATCTGATCGAATATCAAACATATTAAGATGTACTTGTCATACATGGCATTTTTGCAGCAATGGTGACACCTAATGTTTTATATTTCTGATCTTGATTATCATGTCCTATATGAAGCATATCACAATTCCGATACACGAACAATCGAACTTGTATATCAACATGCCGCGACATAATAATATAATATTGCATAAAAGATATCAAGATGTAGTCGTTGCTATGTTTCAACGCTCTTTAAAAGACGACGTAAAAGTATTGTGGCTTTAAAATCTTAAATTATAATTGTATTATTTAAGCTTTCTTAAATTGCCCTTTTCCAGCACGACAGCTGCAAAAAGACGATTGAAATAATCTGATGGATCAATCGGCCGTGAACTAAAAATCTGATATTATATTAAACTAGCAAGATGTAATAGTTGCTATTATTTTTCTCTGGAGCATTGCAGCTGGATTGACAGGCCTGGCAGTCATGTTTGATGTCAATCACGATAGCCTGCAATCAAAACGACAAGCAGGCGCAAGATTACGCGTTGATCTGACTAGAGCGATCAGTGCCGAGTTTTTGTATTAGCACTGAATGTTTCCTCTGAAACAAAATCAATTTCAAATAATAAAATCTTACTGCATTTGTGCGTATAGCGGGTGGGAGAGGAAGGGCGGCAGCAGTGTGTGAGTTTGAGTGTGGGTGTGTCGGTGTGTGTGTGTGTGTGTTTGTTTGTCCAACTCAAGTACATCCACTACGCATAGAATTTATTTCTTATTTAACATCGCCTGGAGGTTGGACCAGAATAACTCGATCTACGGCTATTTCCTGTATGCTATCTCGCCGTGTACCTGCTACATTTCCCCTCTCCCTCCCTCCCTCCCTCCCTCCCTCTCTCCCTCTCTCTCTCTCTTTATTTCTGTTCAGGCAGTGCTGAAAGAGAGACAGTGCTGTGTTATTTAGAAATTAGCGTTGAGTCTAATTAAAACTGAATACCAAAAAGTACAGCACATAATTATTTAGACATTTCTACATTGCACTTAAGATCTATACTGCACCGTACAATGTGGACGATACAACTTGCAAGAGGGAGTAGGCCTCATCATCAGCTACGTTGTATTATTCGGCACTCTATCTGAAAAAAAAAAAAAATTCAGACCCCAGAAGGTGTCATACAGAATTATAGAAATGTGCAATCGACAACTTTTCGTGGAAAACCTGATTTCCACGAACTAATGTTAGTGAGTACATTTTGGTTATTAAATCGTT
This sequence comes from Oncomelania hupensis, assembly GCA_036898135.1. NCBI lineage: Eukaryota > Metazoa > Mollusca > Gastropoda > Littorinimorpha > Pomatiopsidae > Oncomelania > Oncomelania hupensis. The sequence goes on from CM072518.1 coordinate 41,906,492, forward strand.
TGTAAAATGTCCAAAAATGATTTGAATTTGTATATGGTACATTACTCAACCATTTTAGAAGGAATAATGGGGATCTAAACTCGGTCTCAGACTTAAAACGTATTTTCAAACGAGCTACTGAAAAGAGGGCCCAAACCCTCATGGCTGTCTAGAATCTATCTATTCTGTATCACCAATCAGCAGTCCAAAAACTGTTTTATTTGACAAAAATGAAACTCGAAGCTAGAATGTAAAATATCTTCAATGTTAGAGCACTAAACCATCTTTAAAGTTCAACGTAATCGTTACATTCGTGTCAAATCATGATTTGTTAGAAGAAGCCTTACGTAGGCATAATAATCACAACGAAACTAGGTGCTGGAATCGAAAGCGCACAGAAACACGTTCGTTTCGTTTCGTAACGCGGTGTAAGAATCTCCCGGCGTGCCTCTCGTTGGACGAAACGAACACACAATCACTTTCACTTTTACCCGTTCCGAAAGACCCCTATACTAAGGTTTCGTTTCGCGACACCACGCTAGGGGTACTGCTTAGATGTTACACGAAATTCATTTCGTACCCGCACTGGGGCTTATCAGGCTGGAAACAAAACTTCTGTAGTGTTAACAAAAACGTAAGGCTATCTATCGCAGCCTATGCATTATTTGACACATGCCATATGAGTGGTAAATAAAATACAATACAGTTTAAACTGCTCGTATCTAAACAAATACCCGGAGTAATGTTTCGGCTTTGAATTTGTTTCTTTACAAAAAATAAAAGAAAAATGGAACAAGAAAGCAAGTGGGTTAGGAAGAGAGAGACGGACAGACAGACTGACAGAGACAGACATAGAGAGAGACAGACAAACAGACAAAGAGAATGGTGGTGAATAATTTGTTAATACATCACAAGAGGGAAGGGGAAGGAGAGAGGGAGACATGGGAAAGACTACTTAAAAACGCATTCCAGAAAAGAATGTTTGTGTCGTCTTTCTTTGCATATCGTTTCTGACCTTCTCAGCATGTGGCCTATCAAGGAATCTTATCGATAAACTATAACAATCCTCTACCAGATCTTATCAACAAAAATGACAAATCCCTATGTACATTCATATTATCCTCGTACAAAGCACGTAAGCCCTTTTTGCCTGATGCAAACTTGTCGACAGACAAGATACGAACATAGATCAATGATGACTGCCGGTAAAATATGCTGTGTGATGACAAAACAAAGCGAGTTCAAATGTTATTTATTAAAAATGTGGTGGTTTTTTTTTTTTTTTTTTACATATATATGCGCTTTTTTCGTGGTGTAAAGGCAAGAAGATCCGTCTCAAAAGACGGAAATTAAATCGAATATTTTTTTAAATTATTATTTCAGATTCTTATCCTATCCTATAACTCGAAGGTCGTTGGGGCACCACAGATTATCGTTTAACCAGCGTACTCCATCTTTCTCTATCCTCAGCAACCCTCATTGCTTCGCTCAGTGTCAAGCCAGTCCATTCTCGAATGTTGTCCTCCCACCTCTTTTGTGTGTGTGTTTGTGTGTGTGTGTGTGTGTGAGAGAGAGAGAGAGAGAGCGCCTATCAACCATTGTCAAGATCGGCTCTAGAAGAGGGTGGGAGAGAAGAAGATTCAAGGAGGGGGTGGCGTACTTGACGAACTGTGCTGAGTTCATTACAACGTTGAAGTTAACGGTTTGAGCTGTAATAAAGTAATTGATATGTATGTCTGTGGAAGTAAAGGTTTGCGTGATTTTACTGTTCAGGAACACGTTATTTCATTGCTCAATGATAAGGTCATATACGCAGAAATTCTATGTTATATTAGTTTTGTTTGCATTATTGAGTGAGGATAGGGGTGTCGGATAGCGCAGTGGTTGGAGCACTCGCTACTGTGTCGCAAGTTAAGCACCGTCCAGTGCGGTTAGCACTTGGATGGGTGACCGCAAAACGTGAAGAGACAAATAACAACGCCCTTAGTTGACTCAACTGTGACTGAGTACCTACTCTCTTAAGGGTGGGAAAGGTAAAGCAGCGAGGGAGAGAGATGGGCATCACCCTCATTACGCTGGCCCAAGATAAGTGTGATCTCCAACATCACGCTACCCTACGGCCACAAGGTTATGGGATCACCTTTACCTTTACCTTACCTTGCATTATTGCCATAGGGAATTGTCACACCACACCAAATGTCATTGTGATTTATGGGGACACAAAATATATTATATATACATGTATATTAAATATTGTGTGTATGGCTTTCCCTCCCAAAACTAAAGTCATTGACTCGCTGTGTTTTGTCAACGGATAAGAACAGAGATCAACGATGACTATCTAGGGGTAAGTTGTATCCGTGTTTTAAATCTTCTGCGAGGATTACGTGGCTCTTTCGATATCAACGGGGAAGAGATGGAACGAAAAAGGATATGAGATCAATCCATATAATTATGCAATATTCATATCAAACTTCTACCAAGTACTTTGCACATCTAGTCACATCACATTGAATAGAAAACTATATCGAAATAAGAAGTAACTGACAGGCATAAACAAAAACAAAATACAGATTTGTGTATATATATATATAATATGTGTATTATTCCTACTCGTGTATGTCTCCGGGGTAGAATGATAGCGTAGCGTTTAGGAGAATCTCGATCCCCTGCATACATACAAGAGGCTGTAAAGTACCTCCCTACTGAAAAATTACTTATAACTTATATGGAAATTATATTACTGCATTTGTACGAAACAAATTGATTTCTGATCCTTACAGTGGTAGAATGTAATTGCTGATCTCTAATTTCACCTCGCAGTGACGAGAGCAGCCTATAATGGCCGTCACCTGACACTGCGTGAGCGGGTAGAGCTAGACTCCTCATTAGACTACACCCAGGATTTACTTTCCCCTACATGCATAATTCATTGTGCTCTCACTAGAGTCCCCTATTGGTATAATTTAATTCTTTCCATCTGTTTACTCTTTTAAATTTTGTTATTCAAACCCTTTCACATACTGCATTATTTATGTTCATGTACTCGCATAATGTATTGAGTTTTATCAACCTGACAGTATTTACCTCCACCTATCTGAAGAAAAAGAGAAATACTATTTATAAAGTTTCCACCTAAATAATGTACTCTTCTCTACCAATGTGATGTCAGTCGGTCATCTGCCTTATTAATTCTATCATTGGGATATCGCAACAGCTGCCACTACATAAAATACAATGCTTATACGCCTTCCTTCCTGAGAAGTAGATAATCATCTCTCTCTCACATACACACATACAACCTCTCTCGATTATATTCTCTCTCTCTCTCTCTCTCTCTCTCTCTCTCTTATGTATGGAACTCTCTCCCTCTGGAGTGTAAACATTGCGACACACTGTTTTCTTTCAAATGTAAAATATGTAGGCATCTGCAAAATTAATTATAAAAGTGATGTATAATAACATCTATGACAACACAGTCATTCATGTATTTATTTATTTATTTATTTATTTACTTTATTATTATTATTATTATTATTATTATTATTATTATTATTATTATTATTATTATTATTATAAGGGTGAAGGATATGGGGAGGAAGGATGGTTGCCTAAAATAGTTTAAAGATAATGATGAAGATGGTGTGATTGTGTGTGCATGTGTGTGTGTGAGTGATGTGGTTTCCAAGTTAAAGTTAAAGGTTAATTATTATTATGTTAATTTCTTAAGGGACAGATTGGAAGATTAGACTGTATCATTAGTCTAAAATCTTTATCCCTAATAAAAAAAGTTTCAAGTTTCAAGTTTCAAGTTTCTGTCTGTGTGTCTGTGTGTCTGTGTGTCTGTCTGTCTGTCTCTCTCTCTCTCTCTCTCTCTCTCTCTCTCTCTCTCTCTCTCTCTCTCTCTTTCTCCTCAAAACACATCCGGTTTCATGCAAAGGGACAATCAAGTCGTTCAGCAGACCATAACGGCATGAAAGAAATCCTGCTATAAAAGACCCGTCTTTGGCATTCACTACAAAACACTGTCTCCGATCTTCGACCCACCGCCGTAGCTCAGTGGTAGACACAGATGACCGAGGTTGGAGTCCCCGTGGTCCCATGGACATCTTACAGTGTGGTTCAATGTAAATGTAGGCCCCACCCTCCTCCTTCTGATGGTTGTCCACCTCTGTCGAATCGCCAATGATTGGTGTGGACGTTGAACTTCCAGGTTCATTCATTTATTGTCTGTGTCATCGTGTACAGTACTGCTGGGATTTTTTACATGAATATTGCAATGTTTGCTTGACCAAAATGAATATGTAGGTTTTGCCTTAAGAGAGGTGGAGAGGCAGAGCAAGCAGAAGCATATCTATGTATGGAGAGAGAGAGACAGAGACAGAGACAGAGAGAGACGTAGACAGAGACAGAGAGCAATGCAGATCGAACGTTCGGTGTGTCACTGTGAGTGTAGGGATGGGGAGAAAGGGGAATAGAGAGAGGGGAATGAAGGGGTTTGCGTGGGCACGAGCTTGTTCAAGTGCTCACATGCAAAAACGCACTTGCATTAGCACGATGCCAAGGGATGAATGACAATTTTCAAGGTCACAAAGCATGGCATAACACAAAAGCTTTCACCATCAAAGAAGTCAAGGGAAATCACCCCTAAGGACCATTTGGTGGGTTCCCTTGAAGTGGCGGCCCTTTCCGGTCCCAGACTGTTTTAGGAGAGGCAAGAATAATTCCTCGTCACATGCAACGTGGAGCACCGAGTATCGGAGATTTCCAAGAGCTGCTGCAAAGATGCAAGATCAGAGAGTCTGGCATCTGAATAACCGGCAGAGAGTGGCTCAGAGGTAAAAAAGCTAGCAGTGCGTGCTTAACAAGCTGGTTCACAATTTGCATCGTCAAGGTGACGGGAAATCTTCCTTACAGCAGATGACTTTATTTAATGAATCTTTATACAGAAGAAGAAGAAGAAGAAGAAGAAGAAGAAGAAGAAGAAGAAGAAGAAGAAGAAGAAGAAGAAGAAGAAGAAGAAGAAGAAGAAGAAGAACAACAACAACAACAACAACAACAACAACAACAACAAAATGGGAGATAAATATCAAACCTTTTCACTTAAGTAAATAAAAACGATTGCCATTGTCTTTTAAGATCAAATGTCCAACCTCTCTTCTCCTTTCTGTTGTTCTCCTCCCTCCCTCCCCCCCCGCCCCCGACCCGACCCGCCCCCGCCCCCGCCTCTCCAAAAAGTAAAATAAAATAAAATAAAATGAAATAAATAAATAAGGAGGAGGATGTTAAACTACAGAGACCAGAAGAAGAAAAGACCGATTGCTCCTGTCAATCTGATGGTTTTTCTCCGTTCTTCAAGCTTTTTTTCTCTGGAACCACAACCATTTTTTTGTGGAGAGCGGTTTGAAATGCATCCCGTCCAAAGTAAACTCTGGAGCATGTCGTTGCTCAAACAGCGAGTGCCATTCATGTACACGTTTCTTTCCCCACAGCCCCGGGTGCTGTGCAAACAATCTTCTTGTGGACACACAGGCAGAATCTATCTAAATTTCCGAGCGAAAAACCAGCAGGGCCTTCCCTGAAATGGTAAGCCCTATCCAGAAGCTTCAGGAGTACAAATAAAATAATTGCATGGACTAAAAGAGTGTGTTGGGGGAGAGAGAGAGAGAGAGAGAGAGAGAGAGAGAGAGAGAGAGAGAGAGAGAGAGAGAGAGAGGGATAGAGAGAGGGGGAAGGGAGAGAGAAAAAGGGAGAGAAGGAGGAAGAATTATGGTTTATGAAACTCAGAAAGGAACAGCAGAATCTTCCGTGTGAGCTACGTAGGCGCAAGAAAAGTGATTTTACTTGAAGAAACAACATTTATAAATCGATAATTCGTAGCTCTTATCACAAGTGTTTGTAGTTTTTATCTCTTCAGGAGAAAGAAATATAGTAATAGGAATGACGCAAAAAAACCGCCATGTTAGTAGTTCTGGTTGCGGTGAAATGGTCTGTTTTATTTATTATGGAACCGCTAAGAGTCCTGTCATTGTGCATGCGGATTTTATGAATGAATGGACTGGCAATGTAAATACCTTGAAAGAGAGAACGAGTGACTTAAGAAGTGTTGTCTTTTACATTCAGTAAAACATAGTAGACCCTGTGCCAAATGAAATAGAATGCGCATGAAAAAACATTTCGCCGTCCAAAGTAAATAAGTACTGAATAAGCTTTGGTATTTAAGAATGAACGGGAAAGTCATGACGCTAAATACTATTTTTTTAAAAGTGGGATGGTATACTATATATCTTATGGGGCAGCAAAATCATCGAGTTTTATCCCATCCAGTAGCTGGAGGATTTAAAGCGTAAATGGATGCGTGTTAGGAACGTGTGTAAAAATGGCTGTTTTGGATTATCTGTGAACCTCACAGCGAAAATGTCATAATTATATTCTTCCTCACTGGCTCTACACTTCAAACCCTTGACCTGGGAAACAAAGTCGAGATACCCACTTCTCTGTACCCACCTTCACTTCTTCTGTGGAGGACATAGGATCACATGGACCTTGCCTCAGAAATGCTTCTTCAACCTTCTGCCCTTTCGGTGACGGTGGTCATGGGATCTGACATTAGTGGAAAAAAAATCCTACAATTGAAACATCGGAGAAAATTATAAAAGTGACAGATCCATGTTTCCTGTCTTTCATTTGACCGGGAGATAATCCTGTCACAGTTGGAATGTAGTGTAACTGTGAGAGGTAAATGTCAAGGAACAGTGGACGGAGGCAGGCGCAGAGGAAGGCCAAGAAAGAATTGGACAGATGATGTCCAAACATGGACGACGCTGAACATGTCACGCCTCCTGGCAACAGCAGCAGACAGACGGAAGTTGCTAAAACGCTCCGCGACAGCATCCCTCATGTCACCCCAACCGCCGGACAGGCTGAGGGATTAGGTAGATAGATATATAGACGTGTAAATAGACATGTAGATAGATAGACATGGAGAGTGAGACAGAGAGACAGAGAGAGAGATAGAGCAAAAGGACATTACTGCAGCTGACCAATATTGAGCTAGATTTGGACGGGAGATACTCCTGTCAGTTCGACCCTATTGTAAGGAGCAGTCAAATCGACCAATCGTAGTGGTAGTATTGCACGGATTTAATTAATCATCTTAAATATTCCTAGAAGGTGATTCTAATGTTAGTCCCACATCCTAGAGTAAGAAAGGTCTTTCTCATTGCTACTTACGTATTTGAGAACGATGTTGTGACACTCAGTATGGAAGTGTTCCATTAAAGGTTGGCGTTTGTTGCTTCAGGCGCATGCACCCACTAAATGCATTCCATAGACTAAACTACAGCTGACACAGTTTACCGTCAATAAGGTCGATAGTGCATTACGGGATTCCATTCTTCTTTTGTAATAAAAGCGAACAAAAAAAAGAGGCAGCAAAGAAATAAATAAAGAAGATGAATCTGAGGAGAGAGTGAAGAAGAAAACGAAGGAGAAGGAGAAAGAGAAAAAAATCGGAAGAAGATGAACACCAGCCAGCAATAGTTCTCTTCTACACGTTGTTTATTACTTTTAACTTTCTGCTATTATGCCTATCCTATCCTATCCTATCCTATCCTATCCTATCCTATCCTATCCTATCCTATCCTATCCCGTAACTCGGAGGTCGAAGGGGCACCACAGATGATCGTTTAAACAGCGTGCTCCATCTTTCCCTGTCCTCAGCAACCCTGATGGTTTCGCTCAGTGTCAAACCAGTCCATTCTCGAATGTTATCCTCCCACCTCTTTTTCGGTGTCCCTCTTCTTCTACCTCCTTGCACCGTGACTTGCAGGATGGTCTTTGCAAGACCTGATGATCTGGTGACGTGGCCATGCCATCGGAGTTTCCGTTTTTTCACCACTGTGAGCAGGTCATCGTGTTGTCCAATGGCTTGATTGTGAGGGTCTGTCGGACTTCGTTGTTGGTGCTGTGCTGGGTATAAGAAATGCCCAAAACTCTTCTGTAGCACCTCATCTCCATGCTTTGTATTCTTCGTTGTAGATCTGCTGTGAGGGTCTATGTTTCGCAAGCGTATAGGAAGATGGAGATGACAAGGGAACGCAGCAGTCTTACCTTGGAATGTACGCTGATGGTCCTGTCTTTCCAGATTGGCTTCAACCTCGACAGGACAGCATTTGTTTTTGTGCGATCCTGGAGAGGACTTCCTGTCGGGACCCATTGTCTGATACAATGGCTCCTAAATATTTGAAGCTATGAACCTTGTTGAGGGATTGGCCTTGGACTTTGATGTCCATGTTGATGCCATTGGTGTTGTTGGTCATCATTTTGGTGTTCTCTGCACTTATTTCCATTCCATAGGCTCTGGAGGTGGTGTCAAGCCTCTGTACCAGCTGTTCAAGTTCTTGTTCCTCTCCAGCCAATCCATAAATGTCATCCGCAAAACGAAGGTTGGCGATTGCTCTTCCCCCTATGCTTAATCTGCCTTCGTGATTTGCAAGGGCAATCTGACATGATGCGCTCTAGGAAGATGTTGAAGAGTGTTGGCGAGAGTAGGCATCCCTGTCGCACACCGATTGTTGCTCTGAACCAGTTACCGATGGCGCTGTTTGTGGAGGACTGCACTGATAGCCTTGTCATACAGGCTTTTGATGACTTCAATAATTTTAGGGCTGATGTTGTACACTCTCACGGCTGCCCACAGAGCTGCATGCCAGATTCGGTCAAACGCCTTTTTGAAGTCTACGAACATATGATATAGATGTTGTTGGTGCTGTAGGTATTTCTAGCAGATTATTCTGAGGTTGAAAATCTGTCCAGTGGTATTTCGCCCTACCTTGAATCCTGCTTGTTTTTCAGCTATGATTTGTTCAGCTTGGGGTTTCAACCTGTTGTATTATTTTTAGGAGGACCTTGCTGGGGTGGCTGATGAGGCTGATGGTGCGGTAATTTTCACATTCGTGAAGATTACCTTTTTTGGGAAGAGTGATGACAAGCCACTGGGTCCATGGTGTAGGCCACTCCCCACTCTGCCAGATCTTGTTACAGATAATAGTGAGTGCGTCAATCATCGCTTCTCCTCCCGCTTAAAGCAGTTCAGTGGGTATGTTGTCCACTCCCGCTGACTTCCCCTTCTTCAGCGATTGCACTGCTGCCTCAACTTCTTCTCGGAGAATTGGGAGGATTTTTTTTATTCTTCTCTGTTCTCTTATTATGCCTAACTGAGTAACTCTCTTATTTATAAAACAGGAATGTTAAACACGATTATGTTTTCCAGATATGTGGTTCAACCCGCGGAGTTGAATAAATGAACTTTGAAGTTTAACGTAACCATTGGCGATATGACAGACAGGGTAGGGATTTACCAGAATTTATGACAGAGACCGAGCATGCAAACTTATTAAGAAACTTCAAAGAACTTAAACTCCCTTCCCGCCATCGCCTTACAAATAGTAGTCTATACATGTGGGAACCATTGAAAATGGAAGCCTAAAAATCAGCAGATGTTTTTGTCCTTTTTTTGGGGGGTTGTATTTTCAGGCTTATCTGAAAATACTTTGAAATAGTCTTGAATCAAAAGGAACCAAAAGTCGGTCTGTGTGTCGGTCTGTCGATGCGTTGTAAGCCATATCTCAATAACCACTGAACGGATTTTGAACACACTTCATAGGAACATTACCAACGTTAATGGCCAGCCTCCCGTGCCATCAAATTATTCGTTCTTCCGCAAAGGTCAAAATTTTTACTTTACAGATACTTCAACTACTGTTAACCATGTTAGATCATTCTTATTTGTAATTTGTCAAAGCTCAAGGTCATAGTGTTTCGCCATTTTCTAAACACCTTTTGCGCTGTATGTAAAAATGGACTGAGCCGATTTGAATACTTTTTTGTTTGTTTGCGGATTGTTCAGATCGTGACCTGTCATGCCATTTTCCATTTTAGCTTCGTTAGGATAACGTATAGTCCCTGTCATGCCATTTTCCATTTTAGCTTCGTTAGGATAACGTATAGTCACAATACAGCCAAGAAAATAAACACTTTTCAAAATACATATTTTTTGTCTGTGTGCGTGTGTCTAGAAATACGCTTGAGTGGCTTACCATCTTATTTTTAACTGGAAAATTCTCTATTTAACGGGAATGTTTTGAACAAAAACCACCTGTGGATCTGCGTTGTCTAGACGTCATTAAGTCCAGCCCAAAGTAGCTACTGAGATTGCGGCTGAACACGCGAAACATGAGCAACAGAATAAATCCAGTGTCGCGACTGTAAGGTCACGTATATCAATGGCCACATAGCTGGTGTTAATTCCTTTTAAAGACCATGTTTGTCATGTCGCTTGCCCTTCAGACACAATGACCGAGATCTCTGATGTGCCGTTATGGCTACACGGGGGAATAAAGAGGGGAGGGTGGGTGTGGTAAATCCACCGTTGATATTGTCAATACGAGCATCCTACCATTAAGCCACTACTGCAACAGGATCTCAGAATGACAACATGAAACACGACTCAGAGGCATCGTCGCTCTCTCTGTCTGCTAGTCCACTAGATGGGAGGCAACAAGCTAATACGTATTTCCAACCGCACCCCGTTGTTGGACAGACGTGACCTCAGTCATTAGAAAAGCTCATATACAAAAAGGCACAGGGCAGTTCATGTTATAGAAAAATATCCTTCCAAAGACCTCTACCTTTGTGAAGACCTGAATAAATGTCATCGTCGTCTTCTTGTTCATAAGCAAAATATCGAATTCGGTAATTCTCAGTATTCGCACAAACGCTTCATGACTGAGAATAGTTGACCGTAAAAATGTATAACATTTTGAAGATATATAAATGCCACACACTATTCGTGTTGAATTCCTACCACAAATGTAGGAAAGATTATCGGAAGGGGTAGGTGAGATGGGAGGTTGAGATAGTTCTTTAGTCATTATTTATAGGATCCAGCGGACTGCAAATTGCCGAATCAGGACCACGACATGGTTGAAAGAGGGCTCACCCCTGATCCATATAAAAGATCGTTAATAAAACAACCAACCAACCATAAAAGATCTGCTGAAACAACCTTAACTGTAACACTGAAGGCACTCCAATAGCCGGTCACTTTACAAAATAAAGACATATATCCCATGCAGGTGACACTAAGGATGTACTCTAATTTATCGAACCCCCGTTGACAAATACAAAATATAATGTATACATCGTTATACAATATTAACATAACACATACATATAAAATGCCCAAATTGTTCAATAATAATACCATAGAAAGCCCTAGTGACCATTTGGCAGAAAGTGTCCAATATCCTCAAGCTGACCAACAGACCGCATACGCAAAGGAGGAGTTTTGGGAGAGCTTTTTTTAAAAGAAAAGAGGTAGGTGGCTGGCCTAGCGAAGAAGATAGTAGGCTGATGTAACAGATTAGCAACGAGAAAGAACACATGGGAATGACAAAAACGCAGATAATTTAAAGCACTAAATTTCCACAAAGTGGGGATACTATTTATACAGAAAAGCCCCCGGCGCCCCAACGAGGAGAGGAGGTTGAGATGGAAGGGGAAACCTTTGGAAGTCTTCCATCTTCTAATGTTAACCAGCACCATCTGCTGTAGGGCGAGAATTGAATAAAAGATTTAGGACGCGTGGAATGTATCCCCAAGCTGGGCGCGCAAATTCCGTGGAAATGCGACAGGCAGAGAAAACAGCACAAAATGGGCGCATGACTAGAGGGCAACGATTGGGAAAGGGACTTAAGAAAAGACTTCTGCTTCTGCTCCTTTTTTTTACCACGAATGCCCGTGAAATTACTTGTCAATAGAAATCGAAAATTGCACACGTAGGTGTTTATCTAAAGAGGAAAGTGCTTGTTAAGTGCAAAAAAGCTAGTAACACTCCCACACTCACAGTCAATAAAGAAGAATTACTGAAGATGTTTACATGGAAAGGATAATTAATTCTTTACTTCATTAACAAACAGACACGAAGTGTAAGAACTGTCATTAATATAAAGTTAAAGATGGCTCAAACATCAACTTCACAATCATATATGTAACAAATATAATGACTGAAGAGTTCTAAAACGGGAATATATACTGAACAGTTTCAGCTATAATTAAGACAATAACATGTTAATATCAAAAACACAGCAACACCAGAGAAGGAAGCTACACCCGATCTATGTATGAAGTCAGGTCAACAAACCTCCATTACAGATAAAATGAAAGTGGTTGTTGCAAATAGTACAAATGAAGTGTTAAGATCTGGAAAATGTATCTACAAAGACCACAGCTCCAACCTGGGGCAACGTGTGCAATAAACACATTTAAAATTAAAATTTTCCTTAAACAATCATACATAGCAGAGGCATGCCCAAATGACACACACACAAACACACACACACGCACACACACCCCCACACACACACACACATCCACTCACACCTACACACATTTTTCCTGGCACATATTCACTCTCTAAATATTAACAGGCCTATACATTTCAAGTGGACGCTAGTCTACACTCTCTAAATATTAACAGGCCTATATATTTCAAGTGCACGCTAGTCTACACTCTCTAAATATTAACAGGCATATACATTTCAAGTGCACGCTAGTCTACACTCTCTAAATATTAACAGGCATATACATTTCAAGTGCACGCTAGTCTACACTCTCTAAATATTAACAGGCCTATATATTTCAAGTGCACGCTAGTCTACACTCTCTAAATATTAACAGGCATATACATGTCAAGTGGACGCTAGTCTACACTCTCTAAATATTAACAGGCCTATATATTTCAAGTGCACGCTAGTCTACACTCTCTAAATATTAACAGGCCTATACATTTCAAGTGCACGCTAGTCTACACTCTCTAACTATTAACAGGCCTATACATTTCAAGTGCACGCTAGTCTACACTCTCTAAATATTAACAGGCCTATATATTTCAAGTGCACGCTAGTCTACACTCTCTAAATATTAACAGGCCTATACATTTCAAGTGCACGCTAGTCTACACTCTCTAACTATTAACAGGCATATACATTTCAAGTGCACGCTATACGCAAGCCTTTGAACGTAATAGTTAAATAACGGCCGGAGAGAACATTTTGCCCAGTGCAGAGGCAGATGATGATGTATACTACATTCGGCAATTGGAGTGTATTACAAGCAGATACATGAATGCCAAGTACAACAGAAACTTTAACTCAGTGTCCATATTTAAACAGTTATCCAAGATTCCAGCGAGTCTTTTTTCTGTATTTGTATGCCAAGTTCTTTAAGTTAAACAGAGATAGCAGGCTGCCTCTGGCTGCATGCAACTCGTCTCAAAGTTAACAATTTGCTGCCTCTGGCTGCATGCAACTCGTCTCAAAGTTAACAATTTACGCAAATGTGTTTCGCGTGCAACAGCAAGATAATGCTCGTGGCATCGTCTGAATGCTACCGACGTTTATGGTTAATGTTCTAGACTAGAACTGGAGACGTTCAGCACACCAAAAGGAAAGTGTCCAAGGCACTGAACCATTCCATATAACTATGCCATATACAGTTTTTAAAATTGTCTTCTTTTTTTCCTGAAACGATGGAACAATAAGGACAGTAGCTCAAGCCATGGTCACACAGCCATTTACGGCTGAATCACGGCCAAAGCGCGTCCAAAATTTGTTACCCGTGGAGTGGACGTTGTTGTTCGCGTTGATGTCGAGGTTAAGACGAGCTACGGTCGAGGTATAGACGTGGCAGGACGCGGGGAGAAATCTGAACGCGGCAAAGATCTTGCCTCGGTCACACAGCACTCCACGTCTTAATCACGTACAAAAAGTTCGGAAAATCTGGTGGACGTGGTCGTACGTGGTAATTTTCGGTCAATTTTGGTTTGGCCGTGCTTTGGACGGGGTATGGCCGTCGGCGGCTGTTCCACTGCTGAAGCACTGCAACCACGTCCAGCCACGTGTAAGCCTAAAAATAAATTTGCACATGTTCACGAGAGGGAAAAAGGCGACACTGCACGTGCCGAGGTCTAAGAAAATCAGAAGTGATACAGAAGTGATTAGGCAGTGATCAGGACGTCTTTCAAACGTGTTCGAGACGTCGTTAGGTAGTGCTATGTACGTGGAAAAATTCCATTTGTCAGTGATACGCCGCTAAACACACGCTATTTCCCGTGATTCCAACGCGGTACATGCGTCCAATGACCGTGCTCTGGCCGTGACTGAACGCTAAACTTTCGCGTCTTACCGCGTCTCCCCAAGTTTTAATCACTGCCGTAACACGGATTACCACGCGTGTTTCACGTGTGTTGCACGTCTTTACCGCGTGCGTTACCCGTGGTTGTGCGCGGGCTAAAATTTTGAGCAGTTCAAAACTTTTTGCCGCGTCCGATGCCGTTCAGATTTCTCCCCGCGTCCTGCCACGTCTATACCTCGACCGTAGCTCGTCTTAACCTCGACATCAACGCGAACAACAACGTCCACTCCACGGGTAACAAATTTTGGACGCGCTTTGGCCGTGATTCAGCCGTCCAAAGCACCGCCAAAGCAAAATTGACCGAAAATTACCACGCACGACCACGTCCACCAGATTTTCCGAACTTTTTGTACGTGATAAAGACGTGGAGTGCTGTGTGACCATGGCTTAAGAGAGAGAGAGAGAGAGAGAGAGAGAGAGAGAGAGATACAGACAGACAGACAGACAGTCTCAGAGAGACAGAGGGAGAGAGAGAGACAGTCAGACAGACAGACAGACAAAAAGACATACAGATAGATAGAGAATGCGGCCAATATTCCACTTCTCTTCAAAGAGGTGTTTCTTTTCTATTTTAACAATAATCCGAAACTTCTAAATTCAGCCACATTGGAGACAACTTGCAATTAGTTTGTTTTTTTTTTTTTTTTAAGGACGAAAACCAACAACAGCATCATCATGGATAATGCATCGTGTCACATGCAGAATTCCCGTCAGGTCATCTTCGCCGGTTTGCCCTACAGACATGACGCAGTACGAAACGTGAATATTCCGGAAGGAAGCAACAAATGCATGCACATGCGCAAGCAATATAAAACTGCACATCCGGCAAGGTTAAATTACTCCAAGCCTTTCTCCATTTCCGTGCCAGCTCTTCCTGAACAATAAAACAGTAATTGCTATTACCGACGCTGAAACAAAGGAAATTAAATTTGAACCAGAAAACAGACAACAGAAACCTGTACCAGAAATCAAAAACAGAAACCAGAAGCAAAAAACATATATGTGTATTAGAACCAGAAGCAGAAATCAGTCACTTAAATCAGAAACAGAAAATAAAAAAAACCTTGTATGCCGCAACATGTACCAGAAACCAGGAGCAGAAAACATAAATGTGTACCAGATCCCAAAACCAGAAAACAGAAACTTGTACCAACCAGAAAGAAAAACTGTAAGGAGTAGGGTTACATTTTTAAGGAGTATAGTAAGTGTCGGTGATGCTCAAATTAAACGCAATAACGGCAAAACAATTTTTATGTAGCCGTGCGGCGTATTTGACTCCCGCCCCTCGGCCACGCCCTTGATAACAGGGCCAAACTCGAACTGTTACTATTTATCCCTCGTAATGGAGACATACAAATTGTTGCCTTGCAAGGCGGGGAAGCGTGTTGGTAGTAAACCGTACTCCATCTTTCTCTATCCTCAGCAAACCTCATGGCTTTGCTCAGTGTCAAGCCAGTCCATTCTCGAATGGTATCCTCCAACATCTTTTTGTGTCTCCCTCTTCTTCTGCCTAATTGCACCGTGCCTTGTAGGATGGGCTTTGCAAGACCTGATGCTCTGGTGACGTGACCATACCATCGGAGTTTCCGTTTCTTCACCAATGAGAGCATGTCATCGTGTTATCCAATGGATTGTGGGAAGGTCTGTCGGATTTCGTCGTTGGTGATGTCCTGGGTATAGGAAATGCCCAGAAGTCTTCTGTAGCACCTCATCTCCAAGCTTTGTATTCTTCGTTGTAGGTCTGCTGTGAGGGTCCATGTTTCGTAAGCGTATAGAAAGATGGAGATGACAAGGGAGCGCAGTAGCCTTACCTTGGAGTGAAGACCGATTGTCCTGCCTTTCCAAATGGGCTTCAACCTTGTCAGGGCAGCAGTTGCTTGTTCGATCCTGGAGAGGACTTCCTGTCGGGACCCACTGTCTGATACAATGGTTCCTAAATATTTGAAGCTATGCACTGTGTTGAGGGATTCGCCTTGGACTTTGATGTCCGTGTTGATGCCATGGGTGTTAGTCATCATTTTGGTCTTCCCTGCACATACTTCCATTCCAAAGGCTCTGGGGGGTGGTGTCAAGCCTCTGTTACACTCAGTTCGATGTTGGTGTTTTCTATCAGTATCTGATTCAGCCCCGATGCTTGAATTCCTGATAGTTGTGTAACTCAGATTCGTTTATTCACACAGCCCGTCCAAACAGCATACAAGTCACAAAGTCGACGTATGAAGTTTTCCACTTTTATTCAGCACACACCAACAACTGCATACAATTCTCAACTCAACTCAACAACTTTCACAGCAACTCTCCAAGTCACTATCAACAACTTTACTCTCTCCCAACAGCAAGTCGGCACACGATTAAATAACCTCTCTCTTTTCCGGAAAGATTTCGAATACCGTAGAAATGACGCACTGCCACCAATCGAATAAAAGATCGTCATCACTGACTTACGTCAATACATATTTTTATATCTTCCAGAACGACCTCTTGCTTCTACATGTATCGGGAAATTTCTATCAAGAGTAAACACGCATATCCAGAAGATTCTCAAATAATATCGACTAACGCAAATTATCAACGTTATACAAAGCCTCTCCTAACAACAATGCAAACTCAAATCAAAGGTAAATAAACGCCATTATTGAATACTTTGCAAAACGAAACGATTAGATCTATCATGCGCGCTTCCGACATACTTTCGTTCACGTTTCAACGTAACATAACCCCCCACTCAAGAAGAAATGTACCCAATTTCTTTCAACAACGTTGAAACGTAATGCACAAACAAAGTCCACAACTGAAACTAATTTAAAACTTTCTGAATACTTTAATGGCGCTCAGCTTATCTACACAGAGTCAATGGTTTTCATCTTCAAGTCTATCTGGATATTGTCAATGTTCACAGTTCATCCACACAGTCAATGTTCTTTACTCACACACTCTGCTGAGGAAGTCCGCACCAACATTGTCCGATCCTTTGATAGATTCTACTCGCATGTTAAAGTTCTGCAAGTACATAGCCCATCTCATGATCCGACTGTTCACAAACTTGGCAGAGTTCAAGTAAGTTAGCGGCTTGTGATCAGTCTGTAGCACGAACTTCACTCCTTGAAGGTACAGTTCGAACTTCCGGATTCCCCATATGATGGCAAGGCACTCTTTCTCCATGGTCGAGTAATTTTTCTCAGCCCTGGACAGCTTCTTGCTGGCGTAACTGACCGGAAATAGTTTCCCTTCGTGTTCTTGCATCAGTATGGCGCCGATGCCTTCGTCCGCTGCGTCTGTCCTTAAGACGAATTCCTTGGAAGTATCGGGCAGTCGTAGCACCGGATCCTTCGAAAGGAGGTCGCGCACAGTCTGGTATGCCCTCTCCTGAGACGGTCCCCACTGCACTTGGTTTGGACAGCCTTTCCGCACCAGGTCCGACAAGGGTGCTGTGATGGCGGAGTAGTTTGGTACAAACTCCCTGTAGTATCCAGCCAACCCCAGGAAAGATCGCACCTGCTTCTTGGTTTGGGGGACGTGGAGCGTTCAGAATCTTGGTGACGTTTTCTAGTAGAAGCCCCTTTTGTCCTTCTTTCAGCGAATGGCCGATAAAGTCTACGTTGTCAGTCCCCAGAATGCACTTACTGGGTCTCACGGTCAGGTTGGCTTCTGTGAGACGGTGAAACAGCTCCTTCAAGGTCTGCAGATGCTCTTCCCAGGTGCGAGTGTGGACTAGCAGGTCGTCCCAGTAACACACGACATTGTCCATCCCTTTGAGCATCTTCTTCATCCCTCTCTTCAGGGTAGCTCCGCTGTTGACCATGCCAAAGGGCATCCTTAGGCACTCGTACGTCCCATCAGGGGTTATAAAAGCAGTCTTTGGTATGTCCTGTTGACGCACGGGGACTTGCCAATAACCTTTGCTGAGGTCAATCTTTGAGAAGATTCTACTCCCCGATAATTGGCGGAAGAGGTCTGCTGCGGTAGGCATCGGCTCAGGGTCGAAGACGGTGATCTTATTAACCTTCCTGTAGTCGATGCATACTCGGTTGCTCCCGTCCTTCTTCTTCACGACCACGACAGGGGACGCGTAGGGGGAACTGGACTCCTTGATGATGCCCATCTTCAGCATCTCATCGATGTCTTTCTTCAAGGATTCACGGGCCTTGAAAGGGATCGGGAAGGGCTTGGATCGAACAGGGATATTCGAAGTGAGGTGGACTTCGTGTTCGACCAAAGTTGTAGAGCCAGGGACATCGCTGAAGTTGTGGGGAAACTCGCCAATAAGGTCCTTGAGCTCCAACTTTTGACCTTCCGTCAAGCTTGGTCCTAGTTTAACATCATCGATGCCTTCTTTGCTGTGGAAGTCTCCCAGTTCCAACAGTTCTTCGCTGTCAAAGCTGTCGTCGGTCACAGCTGCTGTGGCTGCGTGCACAGTCTCTGATGGCCTTTCCACGTACAGCTTAAGGAGGTTGGCGTGGTATATCTTGGAATGCTGGCCGACCTTCACCTTGTAGTCGTTGATTCCCACCACAGTCTCCACTTCGTACGGGCCTTTCCACTGCATCAGCAACTTATTGTGATCGGTGGGTAGCAGCACCAGCACTTTGTTGCCAGGTTTGAACTTCCTGTTCACAGCCCTACGATCGTAGTAGTGCTTTCCACAGTCTTGGGACTTCTTCAGGTTTTCTCTGGCTATCTCGAGTGTCTGCTCCAGCTTCTCCCGTAGCTCAAACACGTACTGGTAGCTGTTCTTCACCTCTGGGGTGTCTACTTCTTTCGTCCACAGTTCTTTTAGGATGTGCATCGGCCCTCGGATGGTTCTTCCGTACAGCAGCTCGAACGGAGAAAAGCCGGTGGACTCCTGCGGTACTTCTCTGTAGGCGAAAAGTAGGGCGTTGATGTAGCGATGCCATTGTCTGGGCTGCTCGCTGCACAGTTTCTTCAGGGTGGACTTCAGCGTAGCATTGAACTTCTCGACGAGCCCGTTGCACATCGGATGGTAGGGTGTCGTAGTTAAATGCCGGATGCTCAGCAGTCTGTTGACCTCCTTCATGCAGTCAGAGACGAACTGCGTCCCAAGGTCTGTCAGAATTTCTTCAGGCACTCCAAGTCTACTGAACATGTCCACCAGTGCCTCTGCAACAGTCTCAGTGTCAATCTTCTTCAGAGGCACTGCTTCTGGGTACCGAGTCGCATAGTCCACCAAAGTCAGTACCCATCGATGACCTTCTTCACTCGGAGGTCTTATTTCGCCGATTAAGTCTAAGGCCACCCTCTTGAAAGGTCGGTCGATCAGAGGCATCCTCTGCATAGGCACTTTAGGGACCCTTCCTCGAGGTATGGTCTTCTGGCAAATGTCACATGATCGGCAGAAACGGCTGACGTCCGCATGAAGTCCTGGCCAGTAGAATACCGCCTGGATTCTATCCGACGTCTTCTTGATACCCAGGTGACCTCCCATGATTGAGTCATGCGCTACTCCCATCACCTGGCGCCTTAAGGGTAACGGTACCAAGACTTGACGTAGTGGTTTCCCTCCGTTGACCCTCGGGTGCTGGAAGATTCGGTACAGGATCTTGGCCTTCACCTCAAAATAGACCGTGCCACTGCGTTTGGTCACGTGATCTTGGCGGTTCCTGTACTTGTTTAAAGTGCTATCAGCTTCCTGGAGCTGAATCAGCTTATCTCTGTCCACGATGGCAGCTTTTGAGTTGTCGGCGACCTTCAGTGGCGTAGACGTCTTGTCTCTCTTGGCCTGGGCCCTGGTAGTAACAGCACCGACGATCTCTGGTCGGCAGGGCTGAGCCGGAGTAACCACATTGTCCCGTAGCAGCTCTGTAAGGTCTCCATCGGGAAACGGCAATGGATCCTCCTCCACAACTTCGACGTGTTGAGTTGAGGCAGGACTCCACTCTGGATCGGGGTCGTCGGGTCGTCTCGCGCCGTCGATGTTCCCGATCATCAAATCGTACAGCGGCTTCTTCAGGCAAACCGCTTCGACTTCGCCTATGTAGAAAGGGGTGCTGACTTGAATCTTTGCAACTGGCGCTCTCACACATTTGCTGTCGGCCATAAGTGTCCATTTTGAATCGCCAGTGAACTGTTCTTTAGCGATTAGGTCTTCTCTGACGATGACCCCACTGCAGCCAGAGTCTCTTAAAACAGTCACTTCATGATTTCCGACGCGTCCCTTGGAAACAGGCATGTTCTGGACGGTCACAGCTGCGCTGGCGACGACGGGGATGGATTTCCCGTTGGCAAGGAGGAGTTGGCCATCAGTCATGCACTCTTGCACGTCCGCAGGGGTAGCTGTGCGCTCGGTCTCACTCGGAAGAATGACGCTCCCGCCGCACACTTGATGGTCAGATCTACTGGTTTGCCGTTGATTGGAGAACCGCCTCTGCCGGTTGCCCGCCGCTGCGTTGTCCGTACTGCTCCGCTGTCCGCTACTTTTGTTTTGAGGACAATTAGCTGCTCTGTGGTCTGTAGCGTTGCAGGTGAAACAGCCTCTTGACTGCCCTTCCCTGGAAGGTGGCGTGGAGTCAGTATGTCTCTGGCTCGTCTGACTCCCCTGGATCTGGTTCCCATGGTTTCCAGTCTTCTGAAAATGTTTCGTCGCGCTGGGTGGCCCCAGGGTCTTCCCATGAGCGATGAGATATCTTTCAGCAGCCTCAGTCACATCTTTAAGCGTCTGCAGCTTTTGTTCTTCTAAGTGGGTCGCTAGGTCCTTGTGACAGGCATTGAGAAATTGTTCCTTCACGATCAGGTCATGGAGACTGTCGTAAGACTTCATTTCACCTGATAACTCCACCCACTTGTGTAGATATGACGACAGGCGCTCCACAAACTGCTTTGGCGTCTCGTCTGACTTAGGCCGGCATTCACGGAAGCGTTTACGGTAGCCCTTCTCTGTAAAGTTGTAGCACTGCAACAGGGCCTCTTTCAAGACGTCGTAGTTTTTGGCGTCATCGTTCGACAGTCTGGTGTAAACTTCGAGAGCTTGCCCCGTCAGAAGTGCACTCAGTCGAATTGCCCAGTCTTGAGGTTGCCAGTTAGAGCTTTCAGCGAACCTTTCGAATCTCGCCAGATAGCTGTCGATCTGGTCCTTCCCGTCGACGAAAGCTGGCAATTTTGGAGCCGTATGGTCGTTGGTGGCTTGTGGCGCATGCTGATTGTTCTGGATACGCGCCAACTCTAGCTGGTATTGACGCTCAGCTTCTAATCGTCTCTCTTCCATCTCGTCACGCCGACGCTGTTCCTCTAATTCTCTTTCTTGACGCCGGTCTTCTCTTTCTTCTCGGCGACGCTGTTCGTCCTTTTCTTCTCGGCGTCGCTGCTCCTCTAATTCTCTTTCTTCACGGCGACGCTGCTCTTCTAATTCTCTTTCTTCACGGCGACGCTGCTCTTCTAATTCTCTTTCTTGTATTCTCTCCTGGGACTTGACGTACTCCGTCAGCTGTTTGCCTTTGAGATTCAGTGCAATCCCTTTCTGCCAGAAGTCAGCCATCTTAATGCTTTTCTGGAAAGTTCTTTTCTGGAATGTTCTTTTTCTAGAAAGTTCTTGACTGTAGAGTTCTTTTTTTTTTCTGGAAAGTTCTTGACTGTGCTGTACCTTTCTAGACTGTTCTAGAACAGCACGCTTTCTGCAGTAGCGCTGATGCTTGTCACTAGTCGCCTTCGCTGACGCAGGCCCCGCTGTCCTCGTCGTATGCGACGCTGCACCACGCTGGTGTTGATGTATACGCTCCTGTGCTGAAGTAGACGCGACGTCCGCTCGTCGCTCTCTGTAACACTGGCGATGTAGCTCCGAGATTGTTCCTCGACGTAGTCTTGCGGCAGCTACGTAGTCCCGATCTGTTGTTCGCTCACGAAGCAACTCTCAGCGACTACACGCCCTTGCAGTCAACCCGAACCTATCGGTGATGTAGTCCCAGTATGTTGGCCCCTCTCGACGCAACTCGTTGGCGGCTACCCTCGATGACTGCCTCTCGTAACGTTGACTCGCTTGTTGTAGCAGTTGAACCCTTGGCTATGGCGTGAATCCCGGCTTGGCCCCCAAAATGTTACACTCAGTTCGATGTTGGTGTTTTCTATCAGTATCTGATTCAGCCCCGATGCTTGAATTCCTGATAGTTGTGTAACTCAGATTCGTTTATTCACACAGCCCGTCCAAACAGCATACAAGTCACAAAGTCGACGTATGAAGTTTTCCACTTTTATTCAGCACACACCAACAACTGCATACAATTCTCAACTCAACTCAACAACTTTCACAGCAACTCTCCAAGTCACTATCAACAACTTTACTCTCTCCCAACAGCAAGTCGGCACACGATTAAATAACCTCTCTCTTTTCCGGAAAGATTTCGAATACCGTAGAAATGACGCACTGCCACCAATCGAATAAAAGATCGTCATCACTGACTTACGTCAATACATATTTTTATATCTTCCAGAACGACCTCTTGCTTCTACATGTATCGGGAAATTTCTATCAAGAGTAAACACGCATATCCAGAAGATTCTCAAATAATATCGACTAACGCAAATTATCAACGTTATACAAAGCCTCTCCTAACAACAATGCAAACTCAAATCAAAGGTAAATAAACGCCATTATTGAATACTTTGCAAAACGAAACGATTAGATCTATCATGCGCGCTTCCGACATACTTTCGTTCACGTTTCAACGTAACAGCCTCTGTAACAGTTATTCAAGTTCTTGTCCATTTCTAGCCAATCCACCAAAGTCATCCGCAAAATGGAGGTTGGAGATTGCTCTACCTCCTACGCTGACTGTGCCTTCATGATCTGTAAGGGCATCTGACATGATGCGCTCTAGAAAGATGTTGAAGAGTGTGGAGAGAGTATGCATCCTTGACGCACGCCGATTCTTGTTCTGAATCAGTTCCCGATGGCGCTGTTGTGGAGAACTGCACTAGTAGCCTTGTTATACAACCTTTTGATGACTTCAATAATGAGCTTATGTTGTACACTCTCATGGTTGCCCACAGGGCTGCATGCCAGACTCAGTCAAACGCTTCCTGTAAGTCTACAAACACTTGATATAGATGTTGTTGGAGCTGTAGGTATTTCTCGCATTTCTGAGATTGAAAATCTGTTCAATGGAACATCGCCCTACCCTGAATCCTGATTGTTCTTCAGCTATGATTTGTTCCGCTTATTACCGCCAAAAGCAGAAGACGAATGGTCAGACGGGAAGAACATATATCGTGTCGCCTTGTCCTGCATAACCCAATGGCCACACCAAAGGATTCTGCACAGCAGGAGCCACCAAAGGCTAGACTAACCAACAAATGGAAGGTAGACAATCTCTCCTAAGGCGTAAACAGTCGCCCTCCCATTACTCCACAAATCCCACAGCTCAAATCAAACCATGTCCTAATGGTTTCCCTGTTCGAAACAGGTATGTCTGGAACCGACACTGACTACGCCCAGTCATTCACCATTCACTGACTTAACAGTGGTCCAGCATCATCCTGTTCCCGGTCGTTGTGCACCACTTGCAGCGATAGGAGCACATGACTCCCGCCTCTCGGCCACCACCTTGAGAACCCGACTCAATTCGAACCGTTATTTCATTTATCTTTCGTAAAAGAGACATAAAAAGTTTTGCTTTGCAAGGCGGGGAAGCGTGTTGAGAGTAAGCCGGATTGCCGGCTACTAGTGCCACGACACGGTCAGTGCCACTAACCTGCATAAAATGCCTGCCGATAATGTAGTCCTACTCATCAACAAAAGCAGAAGATGAATGGTCAGGCGGGGAGAACTATGTCGTGTCGCCTTGTCCTGCATAACCCAATAGACACGCCAAAGGATTCTGCATAGCAAGAGCCACCCAAGGTTAGACTAAAGGTGCGGTCTGACGGGAAGTGAAACAGAAGCAAAACAGCCAATAAAACACGAAAAATCGTAGTTTTGACGATGTTTATCGTGTGACTAGACATAAAGCATAACAGCAGCAAAGCGACGAAGTAAAGCAAAGGCGATGCTTTCAGTGTTTGAGCGTGCTCTAAAATTTTGGGTTGTTTCGCTGAAGCATTTGATTGCCATCCAATCAGAATAGCCGACGTTCGAAAACGAGGTTATTATCATTTCAGCGATCATGGCGGCATCAAAAGCTACTGGGCCATTACCAAATCTGAAACAAGACGATACGTTTATTCTCATCGATCTAATTCAAAGCCACAGGCATTATGGAATGTTAGAAGTCCTCAGCGTCCCCTGCGTGGGATGTCTTTATTGTAAAGTGACTGGCTGGTGGAGAGCTTTCAGTTTTACCACTAGGGTTGTTTCAGCAGATCTTTAATGCGGATCAGGGGTTGTCCGGTCCTGATTTGGCTCGGAAGAGTCCGCTGGACCTAAAGCAATAATCATGTAATGTAATTTCAATTATTTATTCTTAAATTCTTAATTTAAAATATACTGATTATATACAATGTTATTAATAGTTAAAGAGAAAAGAAAGAAAGTGAACGAAAGAAAGACAGAAGAGAAAGAAAGAAAGTGAAATACAAAAAAAGAAAGAAAGAAAGAAAGAAGGCTGGTCAACAGAGAGTGAAAAAATAATTAGAAAGAAATTAACTTGAATTCCTTGTCGTGGCCAGCTGACAAACGATCTGGAAGGGGATGGATAAAAAGATTGCGTCAGGGTCGTTTGAATAGGAATGTCGACGACTGCACACGTACATCAAAGTGTCATTCTCGGGGAAAGGAAGACTAGTATTCTGCGATACAAACTTGATCGACTTTGAATCGAGTCAGACTGTATCATTTCCTAACACTATTTATTATAATTGTTATTATATAGCGCTTTTGTAGTATCCAAAGCAAGGCAGCTAGCTCATTCTTGCACGGTAAAAAAGGAAATGGGTGGAAAAGGAAGAGAAGGAAAAGAACGAATAAGAGGAAAAGACATCGCCTTGACATCATTCACGGCCAGAAAAAAATTTGGATTAAAATAGAAGAAAAACATGATGGAGATGCAAAAAAGAAGAAAGGGTGAAGCTATAACAAAACAGATTAAGATTAAGATTGACACATAGTTTGGTCTCGCTGAATGGATGTCTAACAACGAGCTTCCACTTCAAATCAAAACAGATGCGGGCCACCAAACTGTGGAGTGTGTTGCCTTACATAGGGATTACCAAAGAGGAAGAAGAAGAGGTAAGGCTTTGATACCTTTTGGGTGGGTTTCGAGGGTGGTATGAC
Organism: Oncomelania hupensis; assembly: GCA_036898135.1. NCBI lineage: Eukaryota > Metazoa > Mollusca > Gastropoda > Littorinimorpha > Pomatiopsidae > Oncomelania > Oncomelania hupensis. The sequence goes on from CM072518.1 coordinate 41,931,942, forward strand.
CATGAGAGAGATGGAACGTAAACTATATAGCCCCTTGTGAAAAATGTTCGAAGAAACAGCACTTCACGTGAAATGTTGTCACGTCCCGTAAAATTCTGAAAGCAGCTGTGAAAGAGTTCATGACAGTCCTACCCAGTCACAATACTCAACGTTAGTTATTGTCCCACGACATAGGTTTACGAGGTACTTAGACACTCTGTCCTTGTCCAATATATCGCTGTTCGATATTCTTGACGACCCCCGTTGGGGGTGCCGGGGGTTTCAGTATAAATAGTACATGTATCCCCATTTTCTGGGTTTTTAGCAGTCT
>CM072518.1:41939751-41993914 GCA_036898135.1 Oncomelania hupensis
TACTTTAGATTTAGAATAAGAATCGTTATTGTCCGAAGAAACACCAATGGAAATTATTTTGCAGTATACAGCAATCACTCACAATCACATTCATACAATACAATCATTGTGAATAAAACATTATTTCAATTGATTGATTGATTGATTGTTGCTTTAGGTCCAGCGGACTCTTCCGAGCCAAATCAGGACCGGACAACCCCCAATCCGCATAAAAGATCTGCCGAAACAACCCTAGTGGGAAAATTGAATACCCTCCACCGGCCAGTCACTTTACAATAAAGACATCCCACGCAGGGGGCGGCTGAGGCTTTACCCCAACTACTCGAACCCCCGGTTACAAAAACAAAATAGAATACAAATATCATTATAAATCATCAACAAAACACATACATATAAAATGCCTATAGTGCTAAATAATACAATCATAGGAAGCCCTAGTGACCACCCGGCAGAAAGCGTCCAACAATCCCAAGCTGATCCAACAGACCTCATACACAAACAAGGAGTCTTGTCCAGGAAGAGTTTTCAAGAAAAAAGGTAGGTCATTGATCTAGCGAAGAAGAAGATAGTATAGCAGAGTGATAGGACAGATCAGGAATGGGAAAGAGCAAATGAGGAAGACAGCGACAGTGGGAATTTAAAGCACTAAATTTCCAGAAAGTGGGGATACTATTTATACTGAAACCCCCGGCACTCCAACGGGGGAAAACTGTTGCCGCAGTGAATTAGTCATGCCTACAAAGGCAAGACAGGTTTTCAACTGGGGCTTTCACTTTTCCCTTTATAGGTTAGAACAATCTACAGTGATTATTTCAATTAAACGTGAAACAGGGGTAGTAGAGAGATAAAAGGAGCGAACCAAAGAATGGCTTATATCTAGGAGAAACATTTTATCTTGCAACGTGAGGAGTGCAGATTCAAGAGAGCGGGTGGGGAAAAAAGAGAGAGAGAGAGAGAGAGAGAGAGAGAGAATGTGTGTATGTGTGTGAGTGTGTGTGTGTGTGCGCGCGCGCGCACGTGTATGTTTGTCACCGAGCCCAAAGGAATACCGATAAACCGGAAATAGAAACTAGCCGTGCTTTATCAGCCGGGGTGGCTTCCCCTGAGGACACAGGTTTTCACCATACAATGAGCACAAAAAGGTCCCCACACTCCTCTGTTCACCCTCATCTTGAAGCCACGAAGCTGGCTGGATACAAGAGAAAAGGAGCAAAGAGGAACACACAAACAGAGGATAAGGACAAATGATATACATTTTAATGTTTGTTTGTTTTTGTTTGTTATAAATAATACACAGTGCTATAACGATCCTAATCTCTTCATCAATCATGGGCGCAGAAAGATTCATATTCCAACATTCATTTTTATTACTGTCTCGACTTGAAAGCACACGGATGGATGGATGAACTCAAGAGACAAGGAGTCAGATGAATATTGAGATAGGGAAATAGGACGAATATTTCATTTATTTGTTTACTGTTCTTACATAGCGTGCTTTGTGTGTGTGTGTTTTTTTTTCTAGTTCAAGAGCCGCTCAAGCCCTTCGATGAGTCCACTTGCTGCCTTGGTCCAACTCCCCAGGCAACTGAGCACAATCCTAGGTGACCGGGGATGCAAGGAGAAGGGTCACAGTGCGTGCTGGCTGCACCCACGTAGCTGGTGTTCACTCGTTAAGGACATGAGCGTCACGATCTTTAAAGTCCGTGCGATGGAATGCAAGTGCGACGTCGGTGTATACTCTCATCGGAAAGGGTAAAAAAGAACAAGAACTTTTGGGGTTTTCCGTCTGAATTTACGCGTATCAATAGATCAATAGATCTGTTTGCCGGTTTATAATCAGTATATACCGTTTCAACCCTGGCAAAACATAGAGTTTCTGATGCTTTCTCCAATTTCGGATTCAACGAGATACTATTGTGTTAGCAGCAGTCAGTTTCTCATTGTCTGTGCGCGAGGTGGGCTAAGAACGGAAGTCATTTGTAATGTCTGCGGAGATTGGACAAGATCGACCCAAGGGCCATTACTGTCAGCGACAGGGATTGAACAACAAAGAAAGGGAGACAATTAGGGCTGTGTAGCTTATCTCCTCCCTGTCAAGTAGAAAAGACGGCTGAGGGACCTAGTCCCTTATACGCTAGGTGTCCGGAGACGTATTGTAGAGTGTGGACAGAAAAGCGAGAACGCTGTATTATTCTCTGGCCATTTTACTGTTATAGTTAGCGATTAATGGTTGTAGGTACAGTGACACTGCTAATACAGTAAAACCTCCGTTTTACGACCTTTAAATTGCCATTAAAACGAGGTCTTAAATTGGAGGGGTCTTAAAAAGGAGGTAGGACATTTTCGAAAAAGACATTTAGAAAGTTAAATAAGTAAAATAAATACATGTACAAAAAGTACACATACCATTAAGTATAGGGCACATCTACCATCTTTCAGAAATATAGATTACTCCTTCTTTGTTGTAGGCAGCCAACTTCAATATGTTGAAGAAACTTGCTGCACTGAGATAGGGGAGGGGGGGGGGGGGGCCTGCTGTTTTATTGTTTTAGATCAGGGGGATGGGACAATTTGGGGTATCTGGGCAGGTGAAGGGACTCTGTCTCACAACCAATACAGTCAATATCTTCCTGTTCCTCATTATTTACAAAATAAAAAATCAATGTTGGTATGATAGTTGTTTATAAATGTATGTAAGTGCTGAGTGCATGTTTGGAGTGATAACTATTTATAAGATAACCCCATTAATATTGTTGTAATTATTTTTTATTCAATCATTGAATAGTTTGGTTTTTTTGAAAGAAAGCGGTTATTTCTGTTTGTTTGCATGATCCGTGCCTGTTCTCTTAGTATGTCACTTCGAACACCAGACATGGTGTCGGCAAGAGCTGACAGGCCCCTGCTCAGGGCAATTCTGGTCAGCTCCTTAAGAGTATTTCAAGCTGCTTGAATGCATCGTCTGCTGTTAAAAGTTGTAAACGAAACTGTTTTCTTCAAGCGCCCAAATATAGTATTGCTTTGGAATATGAATTTTTCAGATGCTAGGTCGTAAAATTTAATTATTTGAAGGTCGCAAGTCGTGTTTTAGAGGTAGTCGTTTAAGAGAGGTCGTTTATATAGTACAAAGCATCGGTGAATTTTTTTCCGGTCGTATGTTGGAGGAAGTCGTTTAAGAGAGGGTCTCAAAACGGAGGTTTTACTGTAATAGAACCCACTTCCTCCTGCTGCTGCTCTTTCACCTCCTCATCTTCCTCTTCCCTCTTCTACTTGGTTTCTTTATACCACCACTATTGCGTTAAAGAAATATATAATAATAATAATAATAATAATAATAATAATAATAATAATAATAATAATAATCATAATAATAATAATCATAATAATAATAATCATAATAATAATAATAATAATAATAATAATAATAATAATAATAATAATAATACAGGATGCTATATACGTAAATATACTGGATTCAAATTATTGTTTTCTCACTTTAAAATGTTGTTTAATTCTACTCCGCCATGTACGCCGGCCAGTTTGCCAATGCAACGATAGAAAAAAAAAGCGCTGTCTTCGTACACACACAAATGTTATGAAACCCATTATGATCTAAATGATCATTTTTAAACATTGTCACACAGTTGGAATGGCACTCCTCTGCAGTTGCCGCGCTTTCGCACAGAAGGTAACACGAATTTCGCCCGCAAAGTTAACAAATATTCCTATCATATCCCGTAACTTGAAGGTCGTTGGGGCACCACAGATGATCGTTTAATGAGTGTACTCCATCTTTCTCTGACCTCAGCAACCCTTATGGCTTCGTTCGGTGTCAAGCCAGTCCATTCTCGAATGTTGTCCTCCCACCTCTTTTTCTGTCTCCCTCTTCTTCTGCCTCCTTGCACCGTGCCTTGCAGGATGGTTTTTGCAAGGCCTGATGCTCTGGTGACGTGGCCATTCCATCGGAGTTTCCGTTTCTTCACCACTGTGAGCATGTCATCGTGTTGTCCAATTACTTGCGTTATGGTCTGCCGGATATCATCTTTGGTGATGTTCTGGGTACAGGAAATAATAATAATAATAATAATAATAATAATAATAATAATAATAATAATAATAATAATAATAATAATAATCATAATAATCATAATAATAATTATAATTATATAGCGCTTTTTTCCCAATGAACAATACCAGTTCAAAGCGCAGTACTTACGCATTCATTCTAAACATCCGAAATGCCCAGAAGTCTTCTGTAGGACCTCATCTCCATGGTTTGTATTCTTCGTTGTAGATCTGCTGTGAAAGTCCATGTTTTGCAAACGTATAGGAAGATTGACATGACAAGAGAGTATTGTAAAACTCCAAATATATATTTTGCTTTGTTTTTTTAAATTATTATTTTTGTCACAGAAGGCTATTTAGACCATGCCCTAACACTTCTCGCTTTAAATAGTTCAGCCTGCTGTAGCCTTTGTAAATTAAAGTCTATGCCAAGAAGACGACGCAAGTCAGTTGTGTGCTAAGCATGTGTACGCTAACTCTGACTCAGTTATACAGTGACCTTATTCAGCTGACGTACGGCCAGAGACACCCGCCAGAGGCGCCACTTGTAGTCTAGTTTTCGCGGGCTTTTGCTGACCGCAAAGCTAGGCAGTCATTCTGTGCCTAACTCTCACACGAGACGGAGCAACGCTCTGAAAGATCGCTAACAGAAGACTAAAGCAGGGACGGGTGAAATTCAATTCAACCTAGTATAGCCACAGCCTGACATTGTCAAAAAGGTAAATGATCTATCTTTTGTTTCATCGCGCTTTATTGATATTATTGCTGTATTATGTTTGTGAAGTTTTGCCATGTTTAGAATTGTGAATGTTAGTCAAACTTTCTTGACCACGTGGCGGACACGCGACCGGCTTCGCCACCATGAAGTATCCCCTACGCACCAACTGTTGTCTAGCCTATGTGTATTATTGCAGACCAGTGGCTGTACCGGAGAATATGTATATTGTTAATTACTTCTCCATATGTTTAGTTTTGCCATGATGTGTATATGTATAGGAATTAGAGTGGAGATTACATTACATTACATTACATAATTGTTGCTTTAGGTCCAGCGGACTCTTCCGAGCCAAATCAGGACCGGACAACCCCCAATCCGCATAAAAGATCTGCCGAAACAACCATAGTGGGAAAACTGAATGCCCTCCACCAGCCTGTCACTTTACAATAAAGACATCCCACGCAGAGGACGGCTGAGGCTTCACCCCAACTTATCGAACCCCTGTTTACAAAAACAAAATAGAATACAAACATCATTATAAATTATCAACAAAACACATACATATAAAATGCCTACATTGCTAAATAATAACATCATAGGAAGCCCTAGTGACCACCCGGCAGAAAGCGTCCAATATTCCCAAGCTGATCCAACAGACCTCATACACAAACAAGGAGTCTTGTCCCGGAAGAGTTTTCAAGAAAAAAGGTAGGAGACTGGTCTAGCGAAGAAGACGATAGTATAGCAGATTGATAGAACAGAGCAGGAATGAGAAAGAGCAAATGAGAAAGACAGCGACAGTGGGAATTTAAAGCACTAAATTTCCAGAAAGTGGGGATACTATTTATACTGAAACCCCCGGCACCCCAACGGGGGTAGAGTGGAGATTCCAGTGGACCAAGGACATAGAAGATTGTTCATCGCTTATATATACAGCAGGAAGACCAATAAGCGTCACCCCTGACATTCGGCCTGCAGTGGAGCATCTAGCACTGAGCTACGATAGCCCTATAGTCTACAACCAAGGAGGAAACACCATCACCACACCTCAAACTTCATTTAAGTGACACCGAAAGCGTGCACTCACATTGAAAAAGAAGGACTGTGCGGTAGTCCACTCTCCTGAAACCAACAATAGGCCAGACAGAACAAATAGCCCAATGATGAGACATTAGCAAATATCAAGAACAGTAGCAGCATAGACCCATCAAGGAACGAACTATTCGAAGTGAATTTGGACATTTAAGTTAATAGAGTGTTTAGAGAATTATGTATAGAGTAGAGAAAATAAATGTGTGATATTTACTGTTAACAAGTGGCTGGACTACCTATGTTTCATAGCCGTGCGAGAGCTAGTGTGTCAGTGAAGCTATTACACTTTTCTCCCTATCTCTGTAACCCCATCCTAACACAGACCGAGCTAAACTTATAAATGTATTAAGATTAGTCCCCGCAGACAAAGACGAGTGGGTAATAGCATTCCATTGCGCAGAGCCCAGCAACCATAGACCCACCGTCACAATATTTGACCACGAAGTTTTATAGTTGTGTTAGCCTTTGACAGCCTTTGACCAGTCGCGCAAAATTGCGAACCCCCCTCAACAGACTTTAGAAGCCAAAATGATCGATGCATTGATCATGAGACCTCAAATCAAGAAGAAGAAGAAGAAGAAGAAGAAGAAGGTCATGATCTACATGTCGTAAGCCTAAACCCTGCACACAGCTGCATTAATACCAGAAGCTGGACGTCAAAGTTATTACAGAACCGGTGTTATTGGGTACCTTGTGAAGAGGATTTTTATTTTAAGTGTTGATATTTTGGAAACTCGGCATAATGTAAATATAAGTATGGTGTTTTGTGAATTGTAGTCACTAATTCTTATTTATTAAGAAAACCGCTTTGTACGTTTATCACACTGCCATTTGAACGCCCTGAAGAAGGTTCTAGAAACCGAAAATTTGGAAATCAAGACTTAATAACTGAGTGGCCAACATGTTGTCGTTTTAAAGTATATATAAAATATAGTACAATACTGGTACCTGAAAGAAGTTTTAGTTGGGTGGTTTCTTGTACTAAAATTCTACTACATTTTTCTTTGCTATATATGCAAATGCAGACTTTTGCCGTCACTGTTTGTAACATAGGTGTCATCAGTGTGCATTCTTTATGTGCTGCAATGGAAAATATGCCGAAATGCTGCAGTTGTGTTGGTTCAGGTCTTAACACTGGTAATTAAAATGTAGAAAAATGCATGGATGACTCAAAGCGTTGTTTGCAGTGGCCGTGTGCCTAACCTGCACCGCTCCAAGTAAACAGTGAGAGGATGTACCTTTATACAACCTTTCGCGGTTTTGGCGATATAAAATTGACTGCAGTGAAGACACGTAGGTATAAAAACCATCCCAACACATGCGGCCTTTTGGATTTATCACATAAAGGTTGTTAATACTGCTAAGTTTAATCTTCACCTCCTTCTTCTGATTCTCTTCGTCCTTTCCCTTTGTCTCCTCCTCCTTCTAAGGCTCTCATCTTTTTTCTTCATCTTCTTCTTGTGCACATTCTTATGTGTGTATGTGCGTGTGTGTTTCTTCCATAAACATCTGCTATAACATCCCTTTGCATATTGCCCTAAACGAAACGCGATTCCGGACAAACATAGTTTTGGGTGACGGGTTCTTTAGGGCTAGTGCGCAAGAAGTTTGTGTCTGGGCTGCAGCTCAATGAAAATATCACGGCGGCACAGTAAAAGTCTGGCTCGATTCCTAAGGGTATGGAATTGATTGATTGATTGATTGTTGCTTTAGGTCCAGTGGACTCTTCCGAGCCAAATCAGGACCGGACAACCCCCGATCCGCATAAAAGATCTGCTGAAACAACCCTAGTGGGAAAATTGAATGCCCTCCACCGGCCAGTCACTTTACAATAAAGACATCCCACGCAGGGGACGGCTGAGGCTTTACCCCAACTACTCGAACCCCCGGTTACAAAAACAAAATAGAACACAAACATCATTATAAATTATCAACAAAACATATATATATATAAAATGCCTATAGTGCTAAATAATAACATCATAGGAAGCCCTAGTGACCACCCGGCAGAAAGCGTCCAACACTCCCAAGCTGATCCAACAGACCTCATACACAAACAAGGAGTCTTGTCCAGGAAGAGTTTTCAAGAAAAAGGGTAGGTCATTGATCTAGCGAAGAAGAAGATAGCAGAGTGATAGGACAGAGCAGGAATGGGAAAGAGTAAATGAGGAAGACAGCGACAGTGGGAATTTAAAGCACTAAATTTCCAGAAAGTGGGGATACTATTTATACTGAAACCCCCGGCATCCCAACGGGGGTACTGTTGCCGCAGTGAATTGGTCATGCCTACAAAGTCAAGACAGGTTTTCAACTGGGGCTTTCCCTTTTCCCTTTATAGGTTAGAACAATCTACAGTGGCAAGATTGCTCATGACCCCAAGGGGTAAGGGTATGGAAGAGCAGAAGATTCAGGGTTGGCGGTGACGTAATTGACGAAGTGTGCCGAGTTTATTACAACGTTGTTAGAGTTAACGGTTTGAGTTGTAATAACGTTATCGAAAAGTGTGTGTTTGTGTGTGTGTGTGTGTGTAAGAGTGAGAGAGAGAGAGCGTGTGTTCCCATAAATTGTTCTTTTTACAACTCTAATGTGAGATGGCGACGACGTACAAAGATATTAAATACAATAAAATAAATGTTCACGCCGGGCTTGGTAAAACTCGACGTTTTCTGCTCTAGGTGGGGGGTGGGGAGAATTACTGAATTAATGTTTTCTGTTATGCCGACGATTATTTTAAGACTGAACCTATTTAACTTTCAAGGCCGAAGTTAGCGAACACTTTTATAAAGCCCGAACTGAACTCAGTCTTACAGCTGAATGCTGACGTTACAGATGCCTACAGGCGATAATCTATGTTTATCTTTTTGCACTGATCTGAACTTGGCAATGTTTCTAGAAAGAAAATGTGGGATAATTGTTCCATTTGCGATTTAGGATGTTTTGCATCAGTTCTGAACTCTTACACTTAGTTTAATTAAATGATTTGCTGAACCGTCAAATGTCACCTGCGTGCACTGATGCACACGATGAATAAATAACAAATGAAAAAAGTTTCAGACCATCACACAAGCCATTGGACAACATTATGACATGCTCACTGTAGTGAAGAAACGGAAACTCCGATTATATGGCCACCTCACCAGAGCATCAGGCCTTGCAAAAAAACCATCCTGCAAGGCACGGTGCAAGGAGGTAAAAGAAGAGGGAGATACTTGTTCTTGATAAACAGTTGCAAACATGTGCGAGGGTCTATAAATATATTTGATTGGCTTGCCATCTAGTATCTCTAGTTAAATTACACCAACACTACATTTACATGCAAGAGAACTAAAAGTTGTTTCAACACAGCGCGCTCCATTTCCTCATTTGCCTGTTAGGACTCGCCATGTTTACAAGGCTAGCATTTTGAGGATCATTTACATAGCATTCACTATTTTCAACGAAGCAGGTCACATCTGTTAGGAACATACACGAATATTTAGGGGTGAGAGAGATGATAATGATGATGATGATGGTGATGATGATGATGATGATGATGATGATGATGATGATGATGATGATGATGATGATGATGATGACGATGACGATGATAATAGTGGTGGTGTGCGTGTGCATGTATGACAGTGAGTACGTGTATTAATGTGGGCGTGTCTATGGGTCTCTAAACGACGGCGTAGAGTTAGAGATGAAGGATATGTGTGTGTATATGTGTCGCCTTTCTTTCAAGACACAAATACAAGTGTGTGCGCGTGCATGCGTGCAAGCGCGCGCGCGTCTTTCTCATCATCGTCAAAGCCTGCAAAAGCCTTCAGCATCCTGCCCTTTAGATGACCTGCCATCTTGCGCTTGTTGTATAGCACAGTGTGCACGGACGAAGGGGAAGTGTCATTTTCCACCGAGATGTACAGAGGGGTTTGACGGGGACAAAGAATGGGAGGGGGACAAGGGGAGCAAAGGGGTTATGAATCAGAACGAGAAAAGAGGAAGGAGGGGGGGATGAAGGGCCGAAGAAGTGTCTTTCTGTACTGGTCGTACGCTAGACCTTGGCGAGGAAGATGAGAGGAAATAGAGATGAGAGGAGGGGAGAGAGACAGAGAAGAGAGCGAGAGAGACAGACAGGAAGACATAAAAAATTACAGTTCAAAGAAAGTCCAACGGCCACCAAAGCAGTGGAATACATAATCTCAAAATAATGGAACAAAATTTGCTTACCTGAAGATGCAACATCATGAACCAGAGGGAAACAGCACATGAAACAAAGCAAACCAGTAAACATCATAATTGAGTATTCATATAAAACACTGAAGCCATTCAATTAGAAATTAAGCCTAAAGAGAAGGAATTTTTATACAACGCACTTACCAGCATAGACAGGTTGCTCAAATGCCGAAATGAAGATTCAACTCACACCAGACAAGGCACAAACTTGCAGATTCAAGCGCACTGTCAAACATCTCAAACAACTAAGCAAGGGCAGCTGAGTGAGAACATATATTGAAACAGAAACTCAAACGTCCCCAATGAAGATTCCCCGTCGAATAAATGGTAATAATCTTGTATAAAGAAGAATAATACTGCCTATACTGTCTTAATAATGATACAGACGCTGGATGATCTGGATGCTGAGGTTTTTAATGATAACGGTGGCAGTAATACGCTCGTTAAGGATGATTTATCTGGCTTCCTTTGTCAGACTCCCGCACACGCAGCGTAGTGTGATATATCCCACAGCGACAATGCAGTCAATGCTTCAGGGGATCTATGCATGAAAAGAGACTAAACGTTTAGTTCCGTACTATAGCCTAGTTCGGTTCTATTGCCCGTAGTCCGGTATGCAAGAAAGTGGCCTACCAAAAGTTCCGCCCTAAATTACCGACTAAACAGCCCCAAATTTAGTCCTCCTGCGATCAGGACTACCACCGAGAGTTTCGAACTAAAGTAGAAAACAATATGGCTGCCGACATACTATTACTGAATCGGTATAGACGCGCTCTTCGTCGAAATCGCGTTTTTCGTTATAGATCGCATACACTGGAGATTTTTAATGATGCTCAAGTTTTGAAGAGGCTTCGAGCGAGCGACCTTTTCCGCCGATCGCATTTACTGTGAATGCTATTTCCTCCCAGGCCTGCCTCTTTTTTTTTTTTTTTTTTTTTTTTTACAAAATTCCGCTTTCTTGGATGTCTGTCTGAGGGCCTCCCAGTGGTCAGAAACACACCTACGACGATCGCAGAAATCTCCTGCGGGGAAAAATTTGCACTTTTTTCCTTCTTAGGCGTTGGCGTGGTAGCATTGGAGGCCATCTTGAATATGAAGAATTTAGTGGAGTAACCTCTCTTGGATAAGAAAAAAAACGTAGCCGAGTAGCCTCCCTTCGAGAGATGCGCAGGATATATCAGGATAGTTCGGTACTATTAAAATTTAGTTCGAGACTGAGAAATCTCGAACTATTCCATCGTGGTGCATACCGGACCATGAAAATAAATAGTACCGAACTACAGAGTTCCGAACTACGGCATAGTTCTGTACTAAAATAGGTCGGTTTCATGCATAGATCCCCAGCACAGTGCAAACTTAAATAACGTCATCAATCATCATCATCATCATCATCATCATCATCATCATCATCATCATCAGAATAAGAATCAACTTCATCAGAATAAGAATCGTCAATTATCATTATTTTATTATTTTATTTTATCGTTCTTATATAGCGCTTTTTCAGCTCAAGAGCTGCTCAAGGCGCTGGCCGATACAGGATCTAACTCAAGCCGCCCGAGGCGCCAACGTGCAGCCTTTGGGCGCACCGTAATAACGCCCCAGACAACTGAGCACAATCCTGGGCAACCAGGGATGGGGGAAAAGGACCTAGGTGCATGCTGGGTGTGTTCTTGTCACCGGCTCTCACCCGTCTAGGACATGAGCGTCAGGATCTTTAAAGTCCGTTATGATGGAATGTATGCGACACACAGACTAGACCTCGGTTTATACTCTCATCCTAAGGAGTAGGAAACGGGAGTAAAGTGTCTTTCCCAAGGACACAACACAATGCCCCGGCCTGGGCTCGAACCCGTGACCTTCAGATCCGCAAGCCAAAGCTCTACCATTATGCCACCGTGCCTCCCATCATCATATTCTTCTGAGTCTTCTTCGTACCACTTCACCCCCACCCCCTCTCCTTCCCAGTTTTCTTCCCTTCCTACTTCTCTCCTTCGTCCTCCTCTTCGTCTTCTTCTTCTTCTTCTACATATCGGTATTAAAAGACATTAATAAGTGGACGACGAAAAATTACAATTAAAACATCACTCAAACACTGTTCCAAACGATCATCCCGGTTCAACAATATTACGTCTCCAATCTACACATGCACTCATCAGCGATAACGTCACCCCACGTTCTACGTACTTTTAATATTTGCTGACTTCAAGCCGATTCAGTGCAGCGAGGCGAAATTTCCTTATTCCATGTCACGACAACCGTCAAGATAATACTATTTCTTTCATCCTCAACCGGATGAGAGTATAAACCGAGGTCTTGTCTGTGAGCGCTCATATTCAATCGCACGGACTTTAAAGATCCTGACGCTTATGTCCAATACGGGTGAAAGTGCCAGATACACAAATACGCCCAATAAACACTAGGTCCCTTCTCCCCGATCCCCGTTTGCTCAGGATTGTGCTCAGTAGTCTGGATAGTCAGGCAATGCCCTTAAGGCAGCAAGGGGCGCCTCTGCAAGCCTGAGTTAGATCCTGTATCTTTCAGCGCCTTGCTTGAGCAGATCTTGAGCTGGAAAGGCGCTAAGTAAAGAACGATTAATAGAATTAATAAACAAGCGCGCGCCTAAAGCAGCTTGAGATAGATCCTGTATCGGCCAGCGCATTGTTTTGAACAGCTCTAGAGCTGGAAAAAACAACAACCGCTATATAAGAACGATAAAAGAAAGCTATTTTTCTCAGCTAAACAATCATAAGCAATAAGGTCCCTCCCGAGTCCAGATATATTTCCAATAGTTGGCGACTGGGGCCAATTGTGTGAAAAGAGTCCAGCGAGGCGAGAGGACTTGCTGTATTCAGCCAGCATTCCCCTGGGCGGAAATCATGACACGGGCATCCATGCATACTGAACCCAGGCAAAGAAACCCCGGAAAAAGAAAGAACTTCTATTCCGATGCTGTTCCAGTTCCCTGCTTGTAGCAAAGAAGAAACGACGCTTTCCGTGTGCGTTTCTTTTTTTTTATTCCCGTGTGTATTTGTTTGCTCGTGTCTGTCTTTTCTTTCTTTCTTTTGACATCCAATGAGACAAAGTAGCCTGTTAGCGTTGAGGTAGAACGCTAGCCTCCAATGCCGAAGTTTCCAGGGCCGAATGGAAGGACGTGAGTTCGATCCACGCAGAGGTCAAAATGTTTAACTTAGGTATTAAGCTTGTCAGGTCCATGAAAGTTTTCTCCAGGTACTCCGGTTTCCTTACTCCTTTAATAATGGTATACGATGTAAATCTAAATTTCAATTATACAAAACTAATTTCCTTTCCGTCATCCAAGAGCGATCTCCCTGCCTTTACACCATTTTTTTAGTGATAAATGTTGTGTATTGTGAGCGTGTGTGACTGTGCATGATGGTTTGTTTGTTTGTAGATTATAGTCACACGACACTTTCGCATATAGGTGACTACTGGACCGATTTATACTGACACCAGCGGGCCAGTTGTTGGTAAAGGGGAAAATAATATGATCACACGTTGACCAATCCGGGATTCGAACCAGCGACCTTTCGGTTACTAGCAAGACGCTCTTACCAACTGAGCTACCCGGCCCCTCGCATGATGGTACGGATCTACGCGCTTTAAACCTAATTGCTGATTTGGGGGAAAGCGAATATAAAGCATCCATTATTTAGTAGTAGTAGTAGTAGTAGTAGTAGTAGTAGTAGTAGTAGTAGTAGTAGTAGTAGTAGTAGTAGTAGTAGTAGTAGTAGTAATTAGGTTACGTTTTCATATTAGCCTTAAACTTCGAAACCAGGTAATCAAAGCCAATAAGGTTGCTATTTTTTTTTAAATCTTAAATAGCGCTATAAGGAATTAATAATTACATAAGGACAGAGCACAAGAAATGTCATAAAAGTAGCCTGCAGGTGCACACGGCGTGGCTGGACTAGTGGAGGGACAGTAAGAGTAGGCCCTAGGGCGGAAATGTCTGCAGTGCTTTTGCGATGACCTGGCAACCCGTAGGGCTTCAAACCATACTCCGGCACTTACTCAGTTTTGCCCCTTGCAAGCCGCTTTTGCCCGTCCCTTCTCTTTTAACCAACGGAATGGTTGATACGATTTCACGGTCGGCGGCTCATAGATAGAATTTCATCGATTCCCTGCACAACAAAAAAAATGGTCTCTTCTCTCATGCTGGAAGTTCTTAAAGGTTCTTGTCCATGTACAGAGGTCTACTCGCCCAGAGAGAGAGAGAGAGAGGGTGAGAGAGGGTGGGTGGACAGCAGTATGCCTCCTTTGCTGTTCTGGTGGTCATTCCAAGAGATAATATATTACTTACGGATTTTAAAACAAAAACTGGTCGTACATAATTTATTAACTGTGGATTTAAATAGTGAAGCTGCATAATGCTTAACTAAGAAGAAGGTCGAGACAGCTGTCACACACTTTGATCTCAAGCAACAGTGGCCCTCCTGTATAGAGTGGATGACATTATTCCAGAAAAGCTTTCAACTCACTTTCTAAAGTATAAGACAGTGTTGATGGCGTTAACTTTGACAGGAAATCTTCATCGGGGACATTTTCTACGCGATCATCCGCTATTCGGTCATGCTAAGCTTATTTGTTACTCTATAAGCTGTTTTAGGGTTTAAAAAAAATGAAACTATAACAATGGCGATACTGACAATGCGATCTCATGTGGAGCACATTTTAAGTCAAGCGTGCAATGGTAACTGAAGGCGCCGACGAAAAAACATGCATTTTGCACAAATATTTTCATTCCCATTAAGATGTCCCTCGAAACCGCTGCAGGGATATGTGTCATATTTAGGAAGAGCGAGGGGGGGGAGGAGAGACAGAGACAGACAGACAGAGACAGCAAGAGACAGATAGGAATGGGTAGGGAGGTGGGGGCTGGGGGAAGTGGGAAAGAAAGAAGGAAATAGAAATGCTCCTAGGTGCAGCTGTAAAGGACGGAAATCCGTACGACTGGCGAAAGCGAATGAAAAATGCGACAAAGATAAGGTAGCATATATCTCAAGTGAGGGGTAGAGGTAAGGAAACGAGACAGAGTCATAAACAGAGTGGAAGACTGTAGGGGTATTAGGGGTGGAGGAAGAGAAAAGCCTGAAAAATGAGAAGAAGAGGTGGAGGAGGAAAAATAAGCAGAGAATAAGGGAGGCAGAGGAGTAGAAGAAGAAGAAGAAGCAGAAGAAGAAGAAGAAGAAGAAGAAGAAGAACAACAACAACAACAACAACAACAACAGCAACAACAACAACAGCAACAACAACCACAACTAGAATGAGATAACAAGGAGAACAAGAACAAGACGAACAAGAACAAGACCAAGAACAAGAAGCGTCAGCTGTGACTGGGGCGAGATTGTGGGATTCGAGAGAATCACACAAGGAATATGGAGATTCCAGCAGATGGTAACTCTTGCAAGAAAACTTGACAAGAGCGAAAAAATCACGAGGTAAGGGAAAAAGAAGAGATTCCTCAAAAGGATTTCTAGTGTTTGGCGCGTGACAGTGCAAAAAATATGTATCTCGGCATCCAGTACATCCACCAAAAAGCGACGAACACTTCAAAACTTTTAACAAATACTACCCATCATCTTTCTACATTTTGGGAACCGCGCCGGAAAAACATGAGTACGACCCAGAAGAATTGTAGTCGCCACTCTCTCAAACTAATATCG
Organism: Oncomelania hupensis; assembly: GCA_036898135.1. Lineage (NCBI taxonomy): Eukaryota > Metazoa > Mollusca > Gastropoda > Littorinimorpha > Pomatiopsidae > Oncomelania > Oncomelania hupensis. The sequence continues at coordinate 41,955,526 of CM072518.1, forward strand.
AGGAGAAATAGATTCTCCATTCAAATCCTTCTGCGATCTGGTATTGGCAAGAAATGGAAATAAAACCTTCTAGATTTTCCTCGAGTATATTCTCATTTCAAAATATTTTTGCTGAAGTATTGAAGGACATAAATGTATCGGACATTAGATAGATAGGTTCGAGCGGTGGCGCTGGCAAGAGAGGTAACAATGGGTAGAGACAGCGTGAAAGAGCCTCAATTAGTGTCAACGGATAATCAGGAAAAAGCAGAAGTAGCATAATAATAATAATAACAACTAAAATCCACCACTATCAACACCGAAAACAGCAGCAACAACAAAGAAACCACCATCCCCACCAACCAAACAAGCCGGTTTTACGGTAGGAGGTAGAAATAAGGACTTGACAACGTATGGTTTAGGCGTGAATCTGAGGACTTTAATGTAGAGGAATGGTAAAGAAGAAGAAAGTGACGACGACGACGACGATGATGATGATGATGATGATGCCGATGACGACGACGACGCAGAAGATGCGGGAACTGTAAAGGAGTGTTGTTGATTTGACAAATCGCGTGCCAGCCATTGAAAAATAAGCGAAAAGACAGCTCCTTCTTTCCTGTTTATCTCAGATCAACTGACTGTTGATGCGGTGCATTCTCGCTTCTCTCTTGATGGCATGCTTGTTTATCTCCCCATTTCTGTCTTACCATGTATTTTCTGTCTGTGAGGCATTCCATGCGAGTATTTATTTTTACTGTCTTAATATCTGTTCATTTACCGTTTCTTTTTTTCTTCCAGCATTGTCCTTGCTGTTTGTTGGAACAATAAAAAGGTAAAGGTAAAGGTAGTCCCATAGCCTTGTGGCCGTAGGGGAGCGTGATGTTGGAGATCACACTTATCTTGGGCCAGCGTAATGAGGGTGATGCCCAACTCTCTCCCTCGCTGCTTTACCTTCCCCACCCTCAAGAGAGTAGGTACTCAATCACAGTTGAGTCAACTGGGGGCGTTGTTGTTTGTCGCTTCACACCTTAGCGGTCACCCATCCAAGTGCTAACCGCACCGGACGGTGCTTCACTTTCGACACAGTAGCGAGTGCTCCAACCACTGCACTATCCGACACCCCGTTGGAACAATACACTTTTTAATTCTGTTTTCTATTCCCAGATGTATTTTGGAATACTTTTATTTAGTCGTGGGAATCAGCACGAGCCAAAAGTCGGTTAGTCTGTCGGACCATTGCGTGCCATATTTTAAAAAATCACTGACCAGTTCTGTCAAAACTTCATACTAGGTTTAGACCAATCGCATTTGCTCTATCTCAAAGTGTGAATCAAGGTGGCTGAGTTTAAATTTGTTGCTCCTTCCGCGGCCTTGGTTTTTTTCTATTTTTCACTTTACAGTTTTATCTTCCTTTTCCTGTCTTAATAGCTATCTACTCTGTGTCCGTGAGGTATTCTTTTTTCAGCAAACTTTAAATCTTCTATGGCTTCAACCCTGTTCTTTTAACGAACAACTATTTTCCGTCGCCAGAAACGGAAGTCCGGTCATTCACCAGATCCGATTATGTCCTAAAATAACAGGAAACTGAAGTTGTTAATGTGGTCTACCAATGTTGTCCCAAACTCGCAAGAAACTCAACATTTTAATTCGTTCTACCAGCTAAACGTTAAAGCAATCTGATGAGGACAGACATTGGTGGTGGTTGTTGTTGTGTTTGTTGTCTTCTTCTCTTTCTTCCTTCCTCTGCTATCTACTCTTTCTTTCTTTCTTTTCTTCGACTTCCTCCTCCTTTCTGTCTTTCTCCTTTTTTTCTTAATTTCTTCTTCATTTCTTCCATCCGTTCTCTAATTGTTTTTTTTTGTCTCTTTCTCTCTCTCTCTCCCTCTCTCTTTATTTTCTCATTCCTTCTCCTTTCTTTCTTCTTCCTCCTCATACTTACTTTCTGTCTTGTTCTTCCACCTCCTTTCTTTTATTCCTCATCCTCCTCACCTGTTCTTTCTTCCGTACTCGCATTCTTTCTTTCTTCTCCTTTCTCTTTCTTTTCCTCGTCTTCTTGCTCTCCTCCTTTCTTTCCTTATTCTGTAAACTCTCTTCTGCGCTCCGTGGCGTGCCTAATGCATCCTTGTAGGAAAATAACATGCATGTCGTGCGAGCCAAACCTAAGGAAACGAAACTGAATATAGCACTCAGGAGGAGAATTCGGGGTAAAATCTTTTTACGAAATGGAAAAGTAATGAAAATTAAAACAAAACACTGAAATACAATATGTGTAATATTTTAACTAAAATAAACTTCACTTCTTACTCGAGTCATGAAGTTTCTATGATTTTTCTATGCCGTATGCAGAAGTTTGGGGAATTATTGTTTTTGGCTTTGTCCGTCTGTCCGGCCGGTTGTCACATTTGCGCACTTCTCTCTGAAACTAATGGACGGATTTCTTTGAAACTTGGTATGTAGTTAGGAAACAGTGAACTCTACCACACGACACCCCCCCACCCCCACCCCTCCGGTTCAAGTTTGGTACATACTTAGACTTTACTTATGTCTCCAACGTAAAAACCAAACTTATGCAAATCGAGTGACGTAATCATGATGACGTCATCTTAAAAAAAAATATATATATATATTTAAAAAAGAACATTTCCTTTAAACTTTGTATTCAATGAGTGTACCGATGCGTTGAACCTTAGGCAAAACGTCTGTATATTGAGTGACATCATCGTGGTGACGTGATATTGTTATTTTCATTTAGTTATAAGTTTTGCGCACTTTTCTCTGAAACTAATTGACGGATTTCTTCGCAACTTGGTTTTTAATTTGATTTTAATTATAAAATAGTAAAACCTACCAGAGGTGAAAGAAACAAAAGCATATCGGGTGATAACACCATGGTGACATTATAATTTGTTTGTACTGTTATTTTTATAAATATTTTTAATATTATTTTTAATAATGTCCTTATATTGCGCTTTTGCTGTTGATGAGCTACTTTAGGCGCTGTCCGATGCACGACCCATCCAGGCACCAACATACTTTTTTATATTGTTTTTGTATTTTATTTACACCCCTCCCTCCCTCCCTTCTCCCCCTCATCTTCCCCCGTTGCCTTATGTTCTTAGTACTAGCATTAAATATTTTTTGTATTACTATACATCAAAACTAGGGCACACGCAGGGAATTATTATATGCACGCCTAATTGTTAGCTTGTTCATTATTAATGAACCTCGCACAGGACAAGATATCAGAATTAAACATGTCAGTTTCACTGTTCACTTCTGTGACAGGTGTTGACGAAGAAGGCCTAGTCCGAATATTAGTGATAGCGCGGCGACTGGTGTCTTTTTAGTTGGAAACAACCTGACAAACTACTCAGGAAGTCAATGATGGTCAGCGCGTTACCATAGGAACACGTGCTGGACCCTAGAGGGTGCGGAGTTCCCTCACATATACTTCAGTTCTTAATCTGCGTAACTTGATGCGTTGACTAAATCATTAAGTGTTTTGATGATGATGATAATGATGATGATAATGATGACATTACTACTACTACTACTACTACTACTACTACTACTACTACTACTACTACTACTACTACTACTACTATTATTATTATTTAATTTTTTTTTAATGCGTACGGTCCCTGGTGATGTATGTGTGTTTATTTGTGTGCTTGTGTGTGTGTGTGCGTGTGTTTGTGTGAATGTGAACCTGCACGCTAAAGAACTATGCACCCGTTAGGATCCAGCACATAGTTTTGATTGTTTTAAGAAAATAAAATAGTGATTTGTTGTTTTTTTTACCAGCGCTAGAAACGTCCTATTTAGTTCTGGTAAATCAGTTCAAACACGGTTTCCGCCGTTCTATTTTTCGTCCATCATTACCATCATCATCATCATCACCACCATCATCATCACCATCACTATCAATACAGTACCCTGCGACAACGTAAGCACAAGACCACAACAGAGTGTTTAGGAAACGCGTGGCTTGGTGTCGCCTGCAGCCTGCCAAGCTCGAGTGTTCAATCATTATTCTTCTTCCCTTTACGGCACACCAAGCATAAAATAAAATCCGCACGCAGCAAATCACATCCCTGACCCATCAACCTACATCATCGCCTGCTCACACTGAGTATCAGAACATCGCCGTTCACATCTATGCATAGCTAACCTTTACACAATATAACAACTATCGATCCTTACGGTGCGGTCAAAATTGCGCAAACTTACAAAATGGCTACTTCACGCTAAAAGAGAACTTGTTTGTTTATTTTATTAAACGTCTATTTACCAAAGTGATTTTAGACTAAAAAATAAAAGAAAGATGGGAGAGAAGGCTATTTGCTACTTGGATGGGGAAAAGAGATAAGGTTTTAACAAAACTTTACAGTAAAATAACATGAAATAAAATAAAATAAAAATTAATTAGTCAAACTAATATAAAATAAAATAAGACACATTTAACATTTGATAACGATATATTATCAAACTTGTGAAATGTTCATATATATATATATATATATATATATATATATATATATATATATATATATATATATATATATATATATATATATATATATATATATAAGAAAGTCAATTTTTGTGATATTGCCATACATTAAATACTCTGAATAAACTTAACATGTTTATTTTAAAATGTCCTACAGGACTATATAAATGATAGAGTTTGCTAATGTTATCCAATATTCACTGTTTTTACTTTGAACATAATAACTGTTCTGTGGAATATATTGTGCTATTACATTGCAGTCGTTAATGATATGGTTTATAATTAGATTTTCATTGGACACAAACAATAGCCTTGCAATGTTTTGTCCTCCAAGAATTTAAAGCAAAACTATGTGCTAAAGAGGTTATTACTCTTTGGATCTCTCTGCCCTCCATCCTCCAGGACTCCCAGTTTCTTCAAAACGAACATCAAAATCTAACTCTTTACCAAATACTTTAAGATGCAGAACAATCAGTGTTGAGTGCATTATTGAATAGTTGGGTGTGTGTGGGTGTGTGGATGTGTGTGCGTGTGTTCCATCAGTGTCTTTTGTGTAAGGTTCTTGGTTTAAATGCTCTACTGCATGTACACGTCTTGTTATTTTTATTGGATTTGGCATGCAATGTATGGGTTTAAAATAGTTTTAGTTCAATGTTATTCTGGTTTATAAAACAAATTGTTATGTATTGTCATATTACGTCTTTTCCACGTGACACTAAGTGGTACTTTTTTTTATTTTGAGCTGTTTTAATCATTGCTTCATTATTTATTCTTAATGCAGATGCCCTCCTTTGTGTGTGTGTGTGTGTGCGCGTGTGCGTGTGTGCGCCTGTGTGTGTATGTGTGTCTCTCTTTAAACATGCCTTTTTATACTTAAGATATGATGTTTGTTCTTATATCAAACGATGTTTACCGTGTTTTACCTCATAATGTTGTACCGTAGTGACCAAATATGTATTCTTGTTAGATGTGATGTTTGTATAATGTTTTTACGATGTTAAACTGTTTTATCTCATAATAATTATTTACACTCATTGTTTAAATATTTGTCCTTGCGAGCGTATGTGTGTGTGCGCGTGCGAGCGCTTAGTGCAAGCTTTAAGTTTGGTTTTGCGCTATAAAAATATTATTATTATTAGTTATTATTACTATGATGATGATGATGATGATGATGATGATGATGATGATGATGATGATGATGATGATGATAATGATGATGATGATGATTATTATTATTCGATGTTATTGTGAATTTTCACTATACATTATTTTTAACGGAAAACTATTTTTAATTTTCTTTTCGATTTTACTATATTATTTTTTGGGTGATAAGGGAATGTAATGTCCTATCCTATCCTATCCCGTAACTCGGAGGCCGTAGGGGCACCACAGATGATCGTTTAACCAGCATACTCCATCTTTCCCTGTCCTCAGCAACCCTGATTGTTTCGCTCAGTGTCAAACCAGTCCATTCTCGAATGTTGTCCTCCAACCTCTTTTTCGGTCTCCCTCTTCTTCTACCTCATTGCACTGTGCCTTGCAGGATGGTCTTTGGCAATCTGGCGAATTTTGTTTTGATTTTTTACCCCTTCTTTTACTTTATCCAGTCGTTATGATTTACACCACAATGAGATGGTGTCCAGCAAAATTGAACATTAGTGCCATTTATCATTAAGCAATGTATAAGATATTTTATTTCATATATAATATCACCTCTGTTGTTATTAAAATTAGAGTCCAAACAAAGAGATAACTAATTGTTTTCTGTATTCATACAATTTTATTTCATTACTTTTTAAAAGACACGCTTTACCGCCAATCGTCGATACGGGCAGTTTGGTCCATAGAGCAAGGAAGTGAGCAGCTAGCTCAGTGGTTCAAAGAGCTTTTTTTTTACATGCGTCCTTGGGTGTCCTGGGCGTCGTGCGTTCGATATCCGCTTTAGCAAACAATTTTGAACAAATTTGTACATTAATACGGTAATAACGCATTTCACAGCACTTTGAATTGGTAATGAAGCTGCCTAAGAACAATACAATACAATACAATACAATATTGCCTAACAAAATCTCTCTTTGGTAAGAGCAATAGTCCATATACGAGAAAAGCCTATACGTCTTCATTCCAAGGTAAGACCGCTGCGATCCCTTGTCATTTCCATCTTCATATACGCTTTCTAAACATGGACCATCACAGCAGATCTACAACGAAGAATATAAAGCATGGAGATGAGGTGCTACAGAAAACTTCTGGGCATTTCCTATTCTCAGCAAATCACCAACAACTAAGTCCGACAGACCATCACACAAGCCATTGGACAACACGATGACATGTGGTGAAGAAACGAAGCTCCGATGGTATGGCCACGCCACCAGAAAATCAGGCCTTGCAAAGACTATCCTGCAAGGCACGGTGCAAGGAGGCAGAAGACGAGGGAGACAGAAAAAGAGGTGGGAGGACAACATTCGAGAATGGACTGGCTTGACATTGAGCGAAGCCATCAGTGTTGCTGAGGACAAAGAAAGATGGAGTATGCTGGTTAAACGTTAATCTGTGGTGACTCAACGACCTTCGAGTTACGGGATAGGATTGGAGAGAAGAAGAAAATAAAACATTGCAGAGTACAATCGGCAGGGCACATGATTTTCATACTCCAAATTTAGCATGGATTCTCAGGATGAGACTGAAATTCTAATATAAAATGCACGGAGTGTTTATGGCAGAGAGGGGATGGGCGGTCATAAAACACAGATAAAAGAGGATTAAATGACCATCAGTGGAAGAAGCGCGAACAAAGCTTGATCATAAAAACGGGAGGGAAAGAGAAAGAAGGAAAATAAGAAAGAGAGAGAGAGAGAGAGAGAGAGAGAGAGAGAGAGAGAGAGAGAGAGAGAGAGAGAGAGAGAGAGAGAGAGAGAGAGAGACAGACAGACAGACAGACAGACAGACAGACAGAGACAGAGACAGAGGAGACATTTTGTTCGCAGCAGGTAATTTGCTCGTATAGCTACTCTTTCAAGCTCAAAGAGGTATTTAAGCTTCAAAGAGCTGCTCAAGGCGCTGGTTAAAATAAGGATCTAACTACAGCGGCCCAATAGGCCAGCTTGCTGTATCACAGGGGCACTGTCAATCGCCATGGCACACTGAATCACCTCTGTACACCTGCGTATAACATGTAGTGTTCTTACTGAATGATATCCACCTCAAAGAACTATCAAAGGCGCTGGTCGTTCCAGACCTACCTTTCTTTTCAAAGATGAGATACTATTTTATTAATTTATTTATTTAATCGTTCCTTTCCGGCTCAAGAGCTGATCACTGCACTGGCCGATACAGGATCTAACTCAAGCGGCCCGAGGCATCTATCACGTGCTCCCTTTGGACGCATGGTCTGACGTCCAGACAACTAAGGAGCACGATCCTAGGCAACCGAGAAGAGACCTAGTGTTTGCAGGTGTATATGTGCAGCCGGTATTCACTGTATATGCATGCATGCATGCAAACCAGACTAGACCTCGGTTTATACTCTCTTCATAGCAGCTGAGATTCGTATGGTAGAATGTATTTGCCAGGTCACTGAGAAGCTAAACTCGCTGTTCCCTTTTGTTTGTGTGTTTTACCCCTTCTTCTTCTTTCTCATGGACCCTCACAGCAGATCTACAACGAAGAATACAAAGTATGGAGATGAGGTGCTACAGAAGACTTATGGGCATTTCCTATACCCAGCACATCACCAACGACTAAGTCCGACAGACTATCACACAAGCCATTGGACAACACGATGACCTTCTCACAGTGATGAAGAAACGGAAACTCCGATGGTATAGCCATGTCACCAGATCATCAGGCCTTGCAAAGACCATCCTGCAAGACAACGTGCAAGGAGGTAGAAGAAGAGGGAGACATAAAAAGAGGTGGGAGGACAACATTAGAGAATGGACTGGCTTGACATTGAGCGAAGCCATCAGGGTTGCTGAGGACAGATAAAGATGGAGTATGCTGGTTAAACGATCATCTGTGGTGCCCAAACGACCTCAGAGTTACGGCATAGGATATGATATTCTTTCACTCTAAAAAGATGAAAAAATAGCAGTAAATCCAAGCCGAAATTTTATTACAAGTAATTAATGACATTAGATTAATCAAATCAAACAAAAATGTTTGATTTGATTCTACATGTATATACAATACAATACAATACAATACAAGATTATTGCTTTAGGTCCAGCGGACTCTTCCGAGCCAAATCAGGACCAGAGAGACGTTATCTTAAAATATTATCAAATGATTCAAGTCTTAAAAAACAAGCCTGTTACTCTTAAATACACAAACATTCACATGACACCTCTTTAAGAGACTTCTTTAAAACTGATGTATTAAAAATATATTCTCTTTCCTCAATCAAATCACTAAATTCAGTCCTAATAAAATCCAAACTAAACAAAACATGTCGATACGATTTATATGCGATAAAACAAACCAACATCATGTAAAAATTGAAACAGATGTTGACCATTACATACTTTAAAAATCTCTTTGAAAGGTATGGAACCAAAATATGTTTCCCTTTCCTCAATCAAATCAGCACACTCAGACATGAAATGGCGAACGGAAAAAGATTGATCACATGCAAAGCACCATGGTGGTTCTTCTCCTTTTAAAAGGAAACTGTGGGTGACATAAGTATGCCCAATATGAAGGCGAGACAACACTGTTTCTTCTTTGCGAGTGGATGCAAGGTTAGGCAAAGAAGCAGACAAATCGGGAAGAATTTGAAATAATTTGTTGTTGGTATGGTTAGACCAGTCAGTCTGCCACAGTCGTTTACAATAAGATCCAGTCATACAACGTAGGTCAGAGTAGGGCACAAACTGGAAAATCTCTGGAGGGAAATCGAGATGCAGAGCATCTTTAGCCGCCCTGTCTACTGCAATATTGCCGCGGATGCCCATGTGACCAGGGACCCACATAAAAACTATCTTTTTACCCTCAGAAACAAGTTGTGTATGGAGGTCATGGATCTCTGCCAGAAAAGGGTGTGATATCTTTCTCGTGGAAAGAGCCTGAAGTGCTGACAGTGAATCGGACATGATTAAAAATAAGGGTCTTTTGGATTGATAAACTTGTTTCAGAGCTAAAAGAATTGCCTTGAGCTCAGCTGTATAAACAGAACAAAAATCAGGTAAACGCTGTTGCAAAGGCTGGTCTAAGTGTCTCCCAGAGACCGACGCAGCAGCAACTGAATCTCCTTTCTTTGACCCGTCTGTAAAAAGCTGTTCATATCCTGGGTATAAAGCACACTGTTCTAAATAAACTTGGTTATATACGGTTTCGGATGTATTGTTTTTAAGGAAAGCGGACAACTGCCAATTAATGTTTGGGATACATAATTTCCATGGGGGAGCTTCAGTCCGAAGCTCATCGTCGTTGATGGAAGCAACATTAATGCCTGCTTTTTCCAGATGAGCCTGCATTCTGATGCCAAACGAAGGAATTGTGTTAGGTTTGGCTTCAAATTTTTGAACAAAATCTAGGTTGAAAACACAGTCATAAGCGGGGTTCATGGGATCAGTTTTTAATTTTAAATAGTAATTCAGTGACAATTTTGTACGTCTGAGCTCCAGCGGGGGTTCGTTAGCTTCCACGTATAGGCTTTCACAAGGGGAGGTGCGAAAAGCACCCAAAGCAATGCGTAGTGCCTGATGAGCAACTATATCTAACATCTTAAGATAAGATTTTCTAGCAGAACCATAAACAATGCAACCATAGTCTAACTTGGATCTAATTAAAGAACGATATAACAGTAATAAAGTTTTCTTGTCAGCACCCCAGTCTGTACCACTGACAACCTTGAGCAAATTGCAGGCCTGTTGACATTTAGTTTTCAAATTTTTCAGATGAGGAAGGAAGGATAGCCTTTGATCAAAAATAACCCAAAAATTTGACTGGTTGGACCGCCTTTATTGGAGTTTTCCTATCCTATCCTATCCTGTCCCATAACCCGAAGGTCGTAGGGGCACCACAGATGATCGCTTAACCAGCATACTCCATCTTTCTCTGTCCTCAGCAGCCCTCATGGCTTCGCTCAGTGTCAAACCAGTCCATTCTCGAATGTTGTCCTCCCACCTCTTTTTCGGTCTCCCCCTTCTTCTACCTCCTTGCACTGTGCCTTGCAGAATGGTCTTTGCAAGGCCTGATGATCTGGTGACGTGGCCATACCATCGGAGTTTCCGTTTCTTCACCACTGTGAGCAGGTCATCGTGTTGTCCAATGGCTTGTGTGATGGTCTGTCGGACTTCAACGTTGGTGATGTGTTGGGTATAGGAAATGCACAGAAGTCTTCTGTAGCACCTCATCTCCATGCTTTGTATTCTTCGTTGGAGATCTGCTGTGAGGGTCCATGCCTCGCAAGCATACAGGAAGATGGAGATGACCAGAGATCGCAGCAGTCTTACTTTGGAATGTAGACTGATGGTTCTGTCTTTCCAAATGGGCTTCAACCTTGTCAGGGCAGCAGTTGTTTGTGCGATCCTGGAGAGGACTTCCTGTCGAGACCCATTGTCTGACACAATGGCTCCTAAATATTTGAAGCTGTGCACTGTGTTGAGGGATTGGCCTTGTACTTTGATGTCCGTGTTGATGCCATTGGTGTTGTTGGTCATCATTTTGGTCTTCTCTGCACTTATTTCCATTCCATAAGCTCTGGAGGTGGTGTCAAGCCTCTGTACAAGCTGTTCAAGTTCTTGTTCCTCTCCAGCCAATCCATCAATATCATCCGCAAAACGAAGATTGGAGATTGCTCTGCCCCCTATGCTGACTGTGCCTTCGTGATCTGCAAGAGCATCTGACATGATGCGCTCTAGGAAGATGTTGAAGAGTGTTGGAGAGAGTAGGCATCCTTGACGCACACCGATTGTTGTTCTGAACCAGTTCCCGATGACGCTGTTATGGAGGACTGCACTGGTAGCCTTGTCATACAGGCTTTTGATGACTTCTATGATTTTAGGGCTGATGTTGTACACTTTCATGGTTGCCCATAGAGCTGCATGCCAGACTCGGTCAAATGCCTTCTTGAAGTCTATGAACACATGATATAGATGTTGTTGGTGCTGTAGGTATTTCTCACAGATTATTCTGAGGTTGAAAATCTGTTCAGTGGTACTTCGCCCTGCCATGAATCCTGCTTGTTCTTCAGCTATGATTTGTTCAGCTTGTGGTTTCAACCTGTTGAGTATTATTTTCAGGAGGACCTTGCTGGGATGGCTGATGAGGCTGATGGTGCGGTAATTTTCACACTCCTGAAGGTTACCTTTTTTAGGAAGAGTGATGACAAGCGACTGGGTCCATGGTGTAGGCCATTCCCCATTCTGCCAGATCTTGTTACAGATAGTGGTGAGAGCATCAGTCATCGCTTCTCCTCCTGCTTGTAGCAGTTCCGCTGGTATGTTGTCCACTCCCGCTGACTTCCCTTTCTTCAGCGATTGCACTGCTGCCTCAACTTCTTCCCGGAGAATTGGGAGGATTTCTTCTTCTTCTCTGCTCTCGGGACATGCTAGAACTGATGGGTCTCCATTTGGTGTATGGTTGTAAAGGTCAGAGCAGTACTCTGTCCATCTGTCCAAGACTTCTTGTTCTTCTGTAAGGCAAATGCCAGACTTGCTTTGGATAGTGGAGACTTTGGGCTGTTTAACACTTACCATCCGTCTGAGAGCAACCCCTTTCAACATTACCATCATCCAGGCCTATGCCCCAACATCAGACTATGAAGACAGCGAAGTGGAGGATTTTTATGAAAATATACAGGCGGTCCTTGACCAAGTGCCGAAGAAGGACATAGTCATAGTGCAAGGCGACTGGAATGCCAAGGTTGGCCAAGATGCGCACCGCAACTGGGGAGACACATGCGGACCCCACTGCAACAACGAGACAAATGACAGGGGTCTGAGGCTATTGGAGTTTGCCAGATACAACAATCTGGTACTGGCAAACACGCTTGGTCTCCACAAAAAATCCAGACGATGGACATGGCACAGTCCCGGCGGGGAACATCACAACCAGATCGACTACATCATGGTCAAGAAACGCTTCAGATCAAGCATCAACATTGGCAGGACACGCACTTTTCCAGGAGCAGACATTGGAAGTGACCACGATCTCGTGATGATGTCTTTCCGGCTCCATTTGAAGAGAGTAAATACAGCAAAGTGCACTAGGCTGAAGTTCGACCTGGACAAACTGCAAGACCCGGAGGTGGCAAAAATATTTCAGGCCACAATTGGAGGGAAATTTGCACCACTGCTTATTTTGGGGGCAGGCGAAGTAGATGTCAACACCATGACCAATACCTTCAACTCAGCTGTAACAGATGCCGCCACTGAGATCCTTGGCAAGCACCGACCAAAGAAGAAGCCGTGGATCACACCTGAACTTTTGGATCTGTGTGATAAACGAAGAGAGTTAAAAAAGAAAAAGAACACCTCACAGGGAGCTGATGTCTACCGAAAAATCAACAATGACATCCGAAAAGGCATGCGCACAGCAAAGGAGAACTGGATAGAAGATCAATGCCAGGAAATAGAGAACAATCTGAACAAGAAGTGTATTGGAGTTTTATTGAGGGTAATTTCTACATGTATATACATAAAACGCCAAAACATTGGGAACAACAATAAAGAGTATTATACGCAGAAGAAATTCAAAACCGATACTTCTATTACAGGTAAATAATTACATTAGATGCATTTAATTAACAACAAAAAAATTGTAATCTAGACCATTTGGTTAACGTCTGCGTCCGCAAGTTAAATAAGCAAAATTACAATATATCCCGTTACAGACATATTTCTAATGAAACATGTTTAAAAGAATTACGAGTTACATCCCTTCTTTTAAGTGCAACCGAATATAGGCTTCTTCTTTATGTGTGCTTGCGGTTTTAAAATTAACAAGAAGGCAAGCCCTTCAAATGTATCTCCAGAAACTCCTTCACACAGTCGATGCGTAAGCATATCCTATCCAATTACACTTTGCAGCCTACTTTCAGTGTAAACACTTTAGAATGAGTTACTGTGAAACCAGTTAAATCACTTCTTGTAATTGCAAAAACAAATAAAAGCTTATGTTATTGTGTAATGAGGTTTCTAACTGCTTTCTTGCTTTGTGTACATCTATCTTTGATAGCAGCTAGAAAAATATTCCATCTTTCTAACATTTCTGACAGTGATGAGGAGGATGATGAGAATGATGAAGATCGAAAATTATATTTGTGTTTTAATTTTTTTTTCTTTATCTTTTTGGATTCGATGTATACTTCTTTTATTCATTTTTATCATAATTAATTTATTTCGGGGTTTATGAATGCGTGAGAATTGCGTTTTGAAAGGATTTTTTAAATAGGAAAAAGCGCTATATAAATGTCGTTATTATTATTATTTTTGTTATTATTAAAACGATGATAAAGATGATGATGATATCTGCCATTGACGATGGAGATGACGATGACTTCGACGACGATTACAATGAAAAAAATTGCGGCGGAAGTGATCGACAATAATTTGCCGTCATTTTCCCATGCAGCTACCGCGGTCCATACTCTTGACTCCTCTCCCCCCTCTCCCTCCCCACTTGAAATCGGAGGTGTATGCTTCATTCAAGGAACTGGCCGATAGGGTAAGAATAGCTGATAAAAAAAATACAGATCGACAAACAAAAATAACATAAATAAATAAATTAATGGTTTTTAAAATATTATTTCTCAACTTGGATAAAGATAATTCATCAACAGCTTATTCTCGGCTTATTTCCTCTTTGGGTAATTATAATACTGCATTCTACTACGTTCTTTGTGTTCGATGTTATATATTTATCTTCTATAAACAGTGCCGATTCGGCTCTAGTAATGCGCTGGGCTTTATAAGCATTAATAATCTATATATCTAGCTATACAACTGTAAACCTATCTCCTCTCTCTCCATCACACGTCCATCTTCTCATCCCCCTTTGTTGCTAAATAAGGAATTATTTACCTATATAATGCATTATTGAGCAGATTGTGTGAAATTATGTATGATTTAGAAATGTTCATAATTAATGATTTGTTTACCTACATAATGCATTATTTAGTAGAATTTGCTCGATAATGTATTATTTAGAAAATGTTGCTAAACAATGCATTATTTCCGTTTGAGTGATGTATGTGTATTTGGTGTGTGTGAGGGTAAATGAGACAGGTGAGCGTGTATGCTGGTATAGATCGCCGCGCTTTGAGCCTTGGGGAAAGGCGGGTACATAGAATCCTGTATTATTATTATTATTATTATTATTATTATTATTATTATTATTATTAAATAATTCATTGTTTAGGGACTGCCATTTTAATTATTTTGAGGATTTTAGGACTCGATTGAAAACTTAGTTTGTATAATTTGACTGCTTTCTATAATTAAATGAAAAGTCTTTCCAAAGATTGTGTATCAAAAACTTGTGTTAATTATTTATTTTTCCACATAAATCACTCCACAAATTCGAAGATAAAACGTCTGTAACGTCCCGAATACAAACGAGAGGTCAAGGTCAGTTTTGTGCGGGAGTGTTCAGTATTTTCAGTATCTCCGTCAGAAAAAAAAGCGTGCCAAAACGCAGAGATCGGTGTAAAAGAAGTGGCAGTATAAGGGATCTTTAATTGTTGAAAAACTGAAATCAACCCTTTGGCTATTTTTTTCACAAGATCGTTATTAACTGGCGAGTTCTTCATGTTTATTTACTCTGAAGGAAATCCCGCCAATGCAGAAATAATGATGGATGCTTTTTTGCCGGAGCAGTTACTGTTGCAGTTTCGTATATTAATACTGTTGCGAACATGTAAAAAATTAAAGTGAAATAAAGCAGTTCCTTCATTTTAAATCGCAAAACAGCGTACAATCACGATTTTCCAATTTTCTTTATTACTACAAACAACCTCACATTATTACGACTTGTATCTGCGAATCCCCTAAATAATAAAAATGGTATGGAATTCCCTTTGTAAAATATTTAGTTATTTTTTGGTGCATTTTTACGTATCCTATCCCGTAATTCAGAAGTCGTTGCCGGTTGGGGCACAACACATGATCGTTTAACCAGCGTACTCCATCTTTTTCTGTCCTCAGCAACCCTCATGGCTTCGCTCAGTGTCAAGCCAGTCCATTTTCGAATGTTGTCCTTCCACCTCTTTTTCTGCCTTCCTCTTCTTCTGCGTCTTGTAGGATGGTCTTTGCAAAGCCTGATGCTCTGGTGGCATGGCCATACCATCGGAGTTTCCGTTTCTTCACGACGGTGAGCATGTCATCGTGTTGTCCAATGGCTTGTGTTATGGTCTGTCGGAATTCGAATTTTTACCAATTAGAGCTAAATAATCTTTATTATATAGAAGCATATTTTCTAAATAATCATTTGTTTACAATGTAATGTGTATCCAACATGTGTGTTAATCATTTACTTTTCAACATAAATCACGCCACAAATTCGAAGATAAAATCTATGTAACATCCTGAACACAAACGAAAGGTCAAGGTCAGTTTTGTGCGGGAGTGTTCAGATTTTGAGTATCTCTGTCAGAAAATCAAATATGATTGCTTTTGTATTCATTTACCAAAAATCTTTGTTGAGACTGTGTTTCCGTTTATTATTTTGAGTTGAATTATGTTTTAATTTCAAACGGAAAGTTTCTGCTTATTCCAAAATTCCAGGAATTTGCAGGTCGGACTGAAAAACAAAAAAAACAAAAAAAAACATGGCAAGGACGCCATGCAGAAATAATGATGGACCCCTCTTTTCCGGAGCCCTTACCGTTGCAGTTTCGTATATTAATACTGTTGCGAACGACTAAATAATAGAGTGAAATAAAGCAGTTGCCTCCTTTTAAATCGCAAAAGACGATTGTGCAATTGTTTTTAACACTACTCTATAACCTATCAGTAATAAATGTACCAGCAAATCCCCTAAATAATGAAAATTGAAGTCCCTAAACAATGAATTGTTTACAGAAATACTGAATTATTTAGCTAGTAACATCTTCTAAAAAATAAATAATGTTTACTCAATAATCTATATATATAAATTGCTTAGCCGGAAGTCCTTCTTCGCCACTACTATAAAGTTTGTCCGGTATGGACGCTGATCTGGGCAGGTACTGGCCGCTGGGAATCGGCCTGTTGTGTGCTCAAAACCAGCGAAATCGTTATAGCCGACATTTCCTTACCGAACGTTTAACCGTTTCTGAGATAAATAAATAAACAAAATGTCCACAAACTTCAATAGCCTCATTCCGCGCGCTTCCATTAAAAATCAAATTGAGGTTTCAGCATGTTTTTCCATATAGACCAAAAAATTTATTGTTTTCGTACGAAGCATTGATAGCTCAGTTGGTAACACTTTCGCATAACGTTTAGGGCGAACCAAGTTCGAATCCGTCGCGGGCCATATTTTTTTTAAATGTTTTTTTTTCCACTACAATATGGATATTTTTCTTTTTAATTCAGGCTTTTTACCTTTATTATTATTATTATTATTATTATTATTATTATTATTATTATTATTATTATTATTATTATTATTACTATTATTATTATTATTATTTATAATATTATATCTTATATCAAATTTTCTTTTAAAACCTTGGTGTTTATGATTTCTATTTGTATTATTCTATATTCATTATTATTATTATTATTATTATTATTATTATTATTATTATTATTATTATTATTATTATTATTACCAAGGATCGGGATGGGGTGGTACGTTATTTTTATTATTATTTTTATTATTATTTTTATTATTATTTTTATTATTATTTTTATTATTATTTTTATTATTATTATTATTATTATTTTTATTATTATTATTATTATTATTATTATTATTATTATTATTATTATTTTTAATATTATTTTTATTATTATTATTTATAAACTAATAATAATAATTATTATTATTATAATTATAATATCTTATATCAAATTTTATTTTAAAACCTTGGCGTTTTTTATGATTTCTATTTGTATTATTCAATATTATTATTATTATTATTATTATTATTATTATTATTATTATTATTATTATTATTATTATTATTATTATTATTGTTATTATTATTATTATTATCAAGGATCGGGATGAGGTGGTACGTGTAGGTAAAAGGGGGCTACGGGTAGGTTTAAAGGGGCATGGGTAGGCATAACGGGGATACGGGTATATATAAGGGGGTATGGTGATGGTCGATTCCATTGAGTCTCCTCTCTGAAAGTCCTTATCGGGAAGAGAGGGGACTATAAACTGATTAAAAAAAAAAAAAAAAAAAAAAAAAAGGTCGATTCCTGTCGTCCCCTATACGCTTTGGTGTTGGGGACGCTAATTTAATCCTGAACTGGTCGATTCCTTTCATCCATACCTGCGAAACGATCAACGGGGAAGTATCAAGGAGGGTACAGGTAGGTTACAAGGGGGGTACGAAAGGTATCAAGGGGTTATGGGGAGGTATCAAGTGGGTTCGGGGAGGTATCAAGGGGGTATGATGAGGCATCATGGGGAAGACGGGGAGATATCAGAGGGGGGGGGGTATAGTGAGGTATCAAGGGGGATATGGGGAGGTATCATCGTCCAAATGAAACTCGCAGACAACAGTTGTCTCTCTGTCTACATTTTAAACAGCAACCTGTGTACCCTGGCTTGCCAGGGTACAAAAACCACTAGTGCATTATATAGGTAAGCAATTCATTATTTATAAACATTTCTAAATAATACATTATCTAACACAATCTGCTAAATAATGCATTATATAGGTAAATAATACATTATTTAGTAACAATGTCTGATTTACCTATGCCATGATTTTTTTTACCTAAACAATACTGTTTAGGTAATTAATAAGTTATTTGTGGAGAAAATATATTATTTAGAGAAGTCCTACATTGTTTATCAATAAATTATTATTATTTAGAAAATACGCTTCTAAATAACAATTATTTAGTTGAAAGTGGTAAACATAAATATTTTACAAAGGGAATTTGATAAAATTGCAGTCCTTAAACGATGAACTGTTTACCTAAATAATGCATTTTTTAGCAACGACTTCTAAATAATACAAAATTTAGGAAATTCGGCTAAATAATGCATTATATAGGTAAACAAATCATTATTTAGAAACATTTCTAAATAATACATTATTTCACACAATCTGCTAAATAATGCATTATATAGGTAAATAATTCCTTACTTAGAAACAATGCCTCATTTACCTAAATCATGATTTAGTTACCTAAGCAATATATTGTTGAAGTAAATAATAAGTTATTTTCTGACAAAATATATTATTTATAAAAAAATTTATTGTTCGTAAGCAAATGATTATTTAGACAAATATGCCTCTAAATAAAGATTATATAGTTGAAAGTGTGGAAAATAAATATTCTACACAGGGAATTCCATGCTCTCTCTCTCTCTCTCTTTTTATGTTTTCTGTCTCTCTCATACACTCTCTTCCCTTTCTTGCTCTCTCCTTTTACTTCCATTCCTCGTTAGGACGACGAAAGGAAAGGCTTCAAGCACACGTTATGGACGCGTCATATTCGAGATTTTAAAAAAACTAGGGAAAAATACCTCCCTACCCTCCCTCTCCCCCCCCCCCCCCCCCCAAAAAAAATCGAAATCTTTCCCAAGAGCTGCACGGTCAGTGTGAAAAGATTTCCATTTTTCATTTCAGTGTTATTCCTGGTGGGTTTTTTTCACGGGCCTTGTGCCGCACCGCAATTTCGCATTTAATGATGCGTCCGAGGAATAAAGCCTGCAGGAAAATATGAATTTCAATACACTTTTTAAATCGACCCTCTGATTTTCTTCTCCTCTTACCCTTCTTTTAGTTTTCAATATATTTTATGGAGCTGTTCCATGTTTTCCCTAGTAGCCTTTTTTTTTTAAATTTTAGTTTATAGTTCTGCTCCCCTGCTGTTTTTTAACAGGCTGTCAAAATCGAATGAGCACGTCAATTTCCTGTTTTGTGTGATCAACTTGCGTTTTCCGCTCCATTCCCTCTCCCCCTACCCAACCCTCAACTTTACACCCCACCCATTCCCTCTCCAAGCAGTTTACTTTTTGATCCCAACCACACTCATTTCTTCTCCGTTATGTCCATACCCCCACACCCCCTCTCTCTCTCTCTTTCTCTCTCTATTTCCTGTTCCTCTCTTCTTCCCCAGTTTCTACATTATAATAAGGTTCCATAATAAACTGAATGGTGTTTGAGGACGCAGATGTCTGTCGAACAGCATTGGGACAAATAATGTAGAAATTAACACCATTCCTGAAATTAAAGGTGTTCATCAATCTTCCAACATCTCCCATTTCAGCAATCCTCCTTCGCTTTCTTCAATCCTCCTTCTATTTCGTCAATCGACATTACCATCTGCCGTTTGAATTTTATGAATCCACCCACCTTAAAGGTTTGGGTTTTTTTTTCTTTGAGAAGGGGGGGGGGGGTGGTAAAATTAATCTCTCAATTCTTTCTTTTCAGTCCATGAACTGTCTTAAAATTATAAATCGACTCATCATCATTATTCCTTTTGTTAATGCTTATATCCGAGTATTTCTATCTTTCCTAAATGTAGTAATCATGCATTCACTTATCTATAAATTAATAATAATAATAATAATAATAATAATAATAATAATAATAATAATAATAATAATAATAATAATAATAATAATAATAATAATAATAATAAATGTATGCATATATCTGAGTATCTATCGTTCCTACATGTAGAAATAATTCATATATCTATCTAATAAAAAAATTATTAATAATAATGGATACTAAATACGCGCTTTTCCCCAAATCCCAGGCTCAAAGCGCGGCGATATGTACCAACATACACGCTATCTATCTATCTATCTATCTATCTATCTATCTATCTATCTATCTATCTATCTATCTATCTATCTATCTATCTATCTATCTATCTATCTATCTATCTATCTATCTATCTATCTATCTATCTATCTATCTATCTATCTATCTATCTATCTATCTAGCTAGCTAGCTATCTACCTATCCATCCATCCATCTGTGCTTGTCATCCACTTCGTCAATCTGTCCATCAACTTACCTCCTATTAACTCACGCATGCGTCCCTCTGCATTTCGTCAATCCATCCACTTCCTCTTGTCAATCTATCCTTCGTGTCGCAGGCGAACGCTTTATCAGGTACGAATTCCGTAGTGGGCAAGAAAAAACAGTGCAAATTTTAACTGTCCATTACAGCATGATTGCTTTGGTGGTTCAGTGCTGATATAGGTCCCTAACCCTTTTTACCCGGGAATGGTGATCCCCGTTCGCTATATCGCCAATTAGTGGGTGTAGACGTTAAACTTCAGTGTTCATTCTTCACACATCTTTTTTTTTTTCATTAAATTAATCTATCTTCCGACATCGGCATCAACCTGTTTTATCCCATAGTCAATCTAGCTCTATTTTATAAATCAATCTCTCTTCTCTCTTCTCTCTTCTCTCTCTCTCTCTCTCTCTCTCTCTCTCTCTCTCGCATCCAGAGCTTACTCTTTTACCCTTGCAAAATAAAATTGTTACCTTACCTCTCTCTCTCTCTCTCTCTCTCTCTCTCTCTCTCTCTCGTTCGCTTATTCTTTCATTCTCTCTCTCTTTCTCTCTCTCCTACCTCCCTCCCTCCCTCTCTCTCTCTCTCTCTCTCTCTCTCTCTCTCTTTCTAACCTCGTCAGCCTTGTCTCATCACTAAACGTTTTGCCCAAATCAATGTTCTGTGGCACCACAGATGTCCTTAATAAGTGGTGAAAAATAGAAAGGATAGAACACTGCTGAAATAGCTGAAAGATGACAAATGTCACACACGGCAGAGAGTCAGGCCAGGCCGACATCGATATCAATTTGTTCCTATGGGAGAAGAAATGCCGGCATCTAGCTTAGCTGAGACTTCACGAAGTCAGCTCCCTCTGAGCAACTCTCAGATACGCTATATAGAAAGGTCAGAAGTTTAGATGATAAGCGTAGAGAGTGTCCGGTCTTTTAAGATCCTAGGCTCGGAATGATAAAGGTGATGGCGTATTCCTTTGCAGTCTCTGTGTGTGCGTGTAAGAGTAGTTTTTTTTAATGTAAAGTGTATAGATTAGAGATAGACTCCTGCTCGTTTAGATGTGAAGTGTATAGACTAAAGACAGATTCTACTCTTTCAGATGTGAAGTGTACAGATTGAAGTCAGTCTCTGCTACTTGTGTCTGTGCTAACCAAAAGCAAACGCGTTTTTCCAACTTCCTATCAGAAGTAAGCCATATAAAAAAGCCCATTCCAAATGAAATTGTGCTGTTTACCAACTCAAAGCGCTGCTCAAGGCGCTGGCTGAAATCACGGTCGAAATAAAGCAACCCGAAGACTTCAACTTGCAGCTTTCAATGAGACTGTCAAACGGCTCAGGCAAAACTGAGACATTATGATCGACCAACATATATGTATGCCTGTTTTGTTCGAGCCTACATAGAGCAATGACGCAGAAACAAGGAATTAAGCAACATCTATGTAGTGTAGTGTCCTTCCAAATGAAACAGCTCTGTGTGAGTAGGAGCTCTGTGTGTTGAATTTAGAGTAGAAGTAATCAGCATTCCAGGCACACGATCAAACGGCAAGAGAAATTAAATTTAAGACCAAGGAAGAAATACTCTGATTCAACAATGCATGTAAAATTTTAATAAAAGAATTGTTTTCAGAGCAGAGAGAGACAAACCCCGAGAGACAGACAGAGAGAGAGAAAGAGTGGTCAAATTTAAATAAACCAACAGCATTGTAATCATTTATTTGGAGATTTGGGACTGTAGGGCAGGGCTGCGGATTGTGGACGGTCTCTTCATGTACAAAACCAGAACTCAGAAAGCAAACGTAGAATGTGATGAAGAATGGACGAGGAGGACAGGAGGGATCATCACAGGCAGAAAAAGAAATAAGCCAACTGGATCATGGAATAATCATTTATTTACAACACTCCTTGCGTTTCTGAATACGCATGTAGGGCAAAAATATTTGGTATTCATGTCACTGAAGGTGAATGGAAGGAGACAGAGAACATGAGGATGAATGGAAGAGTGGCATTAAAGGATAGGGTATCAAGGATCCTTTTTTGTGGTTGTGATAATGAGTTGCTCGGGAAATTGCATTTTTTGTGATATTCAACACTGATGGGTAATCGTTGCTGAAACCGACCGCTAACCTTTAAATCGTATGTGTCTTTTATTTGTTTGGTATACAAGACCACTTTGCCTATTACACACTGCTGTGCTGTGTTTAAAATGAACGTCGTTGATGGTTTTATAATAGGCATCCGAATGAATTAACCGATTTATATAAAAACCGTTCTTGTAAAAGAGGCAAATTTGAAAAGAAAAAAAGTGCTTTCTGACACTGAAATGTGGAATCTGGAAGTCCTTAAAAGTGTGCAGAAGAATAAATAAACTGGTTCGTTTAATCGTAAGGACAGAATGATTAATTGATTTTACTGAGGTGTTATTCGTGCACAAAATGCATAGCAGGGGGGGTCGGTTTTTATGTCACAGAAACAAGACAAAGGAACAATGGGTAGGAATGACGTTAGGGATGTTATCAGGTAAAATGAGTGTTTGATGTAATAACTTCACTATAACGTTTTGAAGTAAAAGGATAGACAGAGGTATGGGCGTTATTTATATTCAGTGGTTATTTAGTTTGTTTCTAAATAATAATTATTGCTTGTTCTTAACCTTAATTTCACAATTAACACAAGCCACATAAATATACTACATTCATATTTGCTACTCTATGGGAGGCGAGATATAGCAAACGCTCGAGCATTTGCGCGAGCATTTGCACGAGCAAATTCGCGAACCTCGCGCACTTGCTCGCGCATTTGCTCCTGCAAGTGTTCGAGCAAATGCGCGAGCAAGTGCGCGATCATTTGCTCGAGCGGTTGCTACGCCCGTTGCTATAAGGGTTTTGCTGAAAACTGTCAAGGGATAGGAACTGAAAATGAACACATGTTTTTTTGTAGATCTCCGACCTAGATATTTTGTATTTATTCGCATTAGTTTGATGTTAAATATTTACGTAATATTTGTGACCCTTAAACTTAATTTCTAAGTAGAATACAATTTAAATAACTGTCTCAATATGCTTTAAGATAGCTTTTATTTTAAAATATTATTAAAGTATTAGTAATTAATATGTAAATATATACAGAAACGGGTGGGTGTTTTTTTCTGCGCAAGAACGCGTAGGGTGTCTTATCTTCTAAAAGAAACTGCTCTTCTAATTCTTCGGTAGCAATTATGAATGGTGAATCATGGTAAGAAAAAGTAGTTCTGAATCGTCCTATAATGTTATAATAAGGTTATTTCATGAATGATATTAAGTTTAGTAGTGCTACTTTTCACTAATTATTATTAATATTATTACTAATAAATGCATGAAATATTTAATTTGTGCACGTCTCAAATTCTTTTACATACACATTCTTTTCCGGGTATAATTTTTACGTTTATGGAGCGGATTATAGCAAACGCACGCGCAGTTGCTCGAACACTTGCTGGAGCAAATGCGCGAGCAAGTGCGCGAACCTCGCGCCAATGCTCGAGCATTTGCTCCAGCAAGTGTTCGAGCAAATGCACGAGCAAGTGCGCGAGGTTCGCGCATTTGCTCGTGCAAATGCTCGCGCGCTTGCTATATCTCGCCTCCCATACTACTCTCACCCCAACATTCTCTTATTTAGAACCATGGGCTAATAATAACACGACAACTCAACTCTCTTTATGGTCCTGTGGTTCGCATTCCACAGACTTGCCTTGATGTGTCTCGGAGGAATAAACCGTCATGTCTGACCAGTTCGTCCACAACAGAAAAAGCACAAAAGAACAATAGAGAAACAAGCTTTCTTTCCTGTCACGTAACAATAAAACAAACATGAGGGTTCTTTGAAACGAGATCTGGTGTAATTACTTCGTCCGGACGAAAAATACACAGCGTAGAAAGGGGAATGGACATTTCACCGGCCCCAAAAAATATTTCCTGAAGTAGTCTGAAGAAGAATAATCGAGTGAC
Source organism: Oncomelania hupensis (assembly GCA_036898135.1). NCBI lineage: Eukaryota > Metazoa > Mollusca > Gastropoda > Littorinimorpha > Pomatiopsidae > Oncomelania > Oncomelania hupensis. The sequence goes on from CM072518.1 coordinate 41,980,146, forward strand.
AGGTACCTTTGGAACATTGTCCTTTCCTTAAAAGAACCACGCATAATTTAAGCACACATTTCGACTCGTAGTCCCGAGGGTGGTGGTGGATGTCATTTTAGCCAAACGGTATCAGAACAGATGAGAGATGAACTGTGTGAGCATATGGTGTGTTTAAGACTAGCCGAGGCCTACTTCCTCTCTCCTGACTCGCTGTATATGATGTGCAAGTTGTTGGGCATTCATTCGTACGAATGTAAAACGAAAAATAGAAACTGCCTGGCATAACCATTTGCGAGGTATATACAGTATCTGTATCTAACTATATTTATCTATATAACAAGGGAGAATGCATGAAGAAGAAAAGAAATAGAACAGGAAAAAAGTATAGAAGGGGAAAAAGAAGGAGCGAACGGAAATAAAATTAGTGAAGGTAGGAAAAAAACATTCAACAGAGCAAAGAGGCTCCAAAACTTTCTTATCGATGTAAATAGTCAAGAATCAATTGACATTTTGTTGCATAGTCCAGCAATAATAGATATTGCCCGAATAATTTACAAGTCTGCAATTGCTGTAGTAATGTTAGATATTTTGTATAATTATCGTTCAACTTTAAATTGTTATATTATATGTTTGTGTACATGCGTGAGAATGGCTGTATGGTCTAAAATCACATAAGTAAAAAGACGTTAAAATAAATTATTGAATTGAATTATTGAATTAAATTGCTCCAAAACTCTACAATAGAGAAGATTTTAAAGTGATCGCAATATCCTTACATCCGTTGAAAACCATTAGAAAGAAGAAAACTAGCTGAAAGGAAATAGATGAAAGAAAGAAGCCCGTGCACGAAAAGCGAAAAATCTCTCTATAATGAGATGCGCAAAGGAGACAAAGAGGGAAATATAAGGAGGCGAGATTACATTACATGGTTATTGCTTTAGGAGGCGAGGTAAGTGTGAATGTGTTGTTGTATCGTTGTTGTGGGTGGTGTGAGGGGGTGTGTGTTCCCTCTCTGTGTGTATGAAATAGAGACCGAGCATGCGTGTCCGTGTGTGGGTAGTGTGTGAGCGTTTAGGGAAAAAAGAGAAAGAAAGAAAGAAAGAAGAAAGAAAGAAAGAAAGAAAGAAGAAGTGGTGGAGAGAGAGACAGACAGATAGAGAGACAGAGAGAGAGATTTGTTTTTTACTAACATTCCCAACAAAGAGAGAGAGGGAGAGAGAGAGAGAGAGAGAGAGAGAGAGAGAGAGAGAGAGAGAGAGAGAGAGAGAGAGAGATACAGACAGGGATAAATAATGAGACACACAAATAGACAGACAGAAAGACACGAGGCATAACCAAAAGAAAGGGAGAGCAGGAAAACCAAGCCTAGTAATAGCCTGTTTCGTTTCTAGCATACAAATTTAATTGTGAGCCACTCAAGCACAGACAGGCTCAACTTGAAAAACGTGAAATTTGCCAGGATGGAGCAAAGACATGTCTTAACTTTCAAACAAGCGCACAAACACAGAGAGATCTGTAGCGAGTTGCTTTCTCGCGTCGTTTCGCATGCAAGTACTCACAAAGCAACGTTAGGAAAAATAGGACGTTCTGCGCCTGCGTATTACGAGATCCTAGTCTAAAATCGAAAGGAGGATACGTCTACAATGTTGGCAGCAATGATGTACGTGCAGAAAAGTATCTATTTTTCCAAGTCGCCAAAGTTACATGACGGATTGCTTGTGCAATGGAAAATCGCGTATTTTCGCGTGTTCTCGCGAGAATTCGCTTCAAAGCAACATGCTACAGGCTGCTTCTTTGGTAATGAAGCGAGGGCATACAAGGGCCTCCCCTCTCTCTCAAGTTGAAAGAGAGAGAGAGAGAGAGAGAGAGAGAGAGAGAGAGAGAGAGAGAGAGAGAGAGAGAGTATGATGGAGCGGATGTGGAGAGTGGGGGCTGAGAGGGTTGCGTGTGTTAGAAAATAAAGTGGTGTGTGTGCGTGTGTTTGTGTGTGTGAAAGAGAGAGAGTGGGTGTGTGTGTATGTTTGTGTGTGTGTGTGCGAGTGTGTGAACTATATATCCTTGGTCGTTTGTGTGTGTGACCGTGCAAAAATACGTTCCAGTCTGAATGTGGAAAATAGGTTAGAAACAAGCATGGGTATTCGTGCGTTAGTTTAAAAACCAAGCTGATTTTGAATGTGCAGGGGTCTTTGTAGAAACTGCGTTCTCGAGTGTTCTGTGTTCAGTTTTAAAGAAAAACAAATAATAACACTAATCGGGCAGGCGGGGAACATTAAACAAATGCAAGGGAGAGTATCGGGCTGTCACATCTCTAGGAAGGGGCAGTTAATTTGGGAGATTCAGCCCCTCGCGAGTCACTCTGGTCACACTTCTGGCGAGAAATCACGTTCTGTCAACGTCACCTTGCTTCACAGTTTTTGTTAGCCTTAACCGCATAAACAATGGGGGAAAGGGGATAGAATGGAAAGAAGAGTCCACCAAGGAAAGAAGGAAGACTGGGAAAAGAAGAAAAAGAAAATGTCTCAAAGGGAGGTAAGGAGGGTCCACACAAATTGCAGATATTGCGGTCTCGTCTCCATTCCATTGTTCGCGAATTATTTTTATTATTATTATTCTGCTTGCATGAGATGGAACGTTATTTTCAGGTCATGCAGTTCTGAACAGAGAATCGTAATAACAACAAACTGAAATATTCCAAACATCAGTGATCCAATGCACGTAGCGACCTCAAACAATCGTCCTAGACAATACCTATTGTCCCAGTTAAAAGCTCCTTGTTAGCGACGGTTTTGTCCTAGTTTTGTAACGGATTTCTTGTTACAATCTATGCAACACAGTAATTGCTATGCACCATGTGGCACTTCTGGAATGTGTAACTGCTGGCCTAATGAATGACCACATTTCAAACGAAAGACATCTCAGGTTCACAGAAATATAATTCAAACAGAAACAAAACATGAGCAACAACATTTTGCCTCCACCCCTCACACCAAAACAAAACAAACCAAACATTAATAGATCTAATAATGTAACTTGTTAACCGCACGTTCCCATATTATCATTATTAGTAATATCAAAGTTATTTTAATACTAGTGAAACAGGGTAGCGGCTGAGGGTACTGGGCCAAAGAAATTATATCTCACCCTTAATAATGATGATCAAGAAAGCCTGTTTCGAAGTGCACAATGTTACAAGTACATATACATGTACATTGTGCTGTCCAGTACATTGTCATTATTCCTACAGTACATAAAACAAATTTTTCAGATAACCATTATGAGATCCCTAGTGGCCGAACTCAGTTGTCTGGGGCTCGTAACACGCGTGGGACGAAAGTATAAACCGAGATCTAGTCTGCGCAAGCACGCATTCACATCGCAGGGACTGACGCTCATGTCCTAAAAATATACACAATAAAAATATACTAGCAAGCACTCGGTCTCTTTCTTCCTATCCCCCGGTCGCCCAGAATTGTGCTCAGTTCCCTGGGCACCAGGCAATGCGTCCAAAGGCTTTAAGTGTTCGCCTCGGGCGGCTTGAGTAAGAGACTGTATTGGCCAGCGTCTTGAGACACTCTCCGGACTTCTTTACATAAATAAGCGCACGCAGGATATTGTTGGTCAGCGGCTCGCAGTTGGAAAGCCAGCTGCATCAGAACAATACATATTTATTTTATTGTATCGTTCTCCTATATAGCGGTTTCCCGGGATAAAGGAGAAAGGACCAAGTATTTGCTGGACGTACTTAAATAGCTGGCACACATCCGTCAAAGACATGAGCGTTAGGATCTTTAAAGTTTGTGCGAGGGAAATATATTAAAAGAGTGCAAGGTCAATCCCCTGTGATGCAAAAACACCAACGTTACACCAAAACCATCACCGACGTGTGATAAATACAAAACTCAAAACACAAACTCAAAGGTTTGAGGGAAACAAATGGGTTGCTTTGAAAATGCAATATAGTCTAGTTTCATTTGCAAGTTTATTAAAAAAATAAATTTCCATACCCCTGGCCTTCTCTTTCTCCCTCCCCCCTTCCTTTACGCACTTTTGATTCTCTGTCTTTTCACCTGCACAGTTTTGTAAGTCTACTATAGACATTGATCTGTCGCCTTGTCTCTAAGCGTCCCCCAGACAGAAGTGAGAGAGAGAGAAAGAAAGAAAGAGAGAGAGAGAGAGAGAGAGAGAGAGAGAGAGAGAGAGAGAGAGAGAGAGAGAGCTTGGTCGAAAGAAAGGGAGAAAGGAAGGAGGATGGGGGTGTGTGAGGGGGTCGATGGGTCTGAAGAAGATGATGATGTCAATGACCTCAGTTACGAGTTCTGTGCCATCAACGCAGCCTATGGCATCTCTCTATTCATCGAAAACACCACGACAAAATATTTCATCTTGGAAGCCCTAAGACATACGAGTATAGAATTAGATTATGAAAGCTCAGTCAAAAGTATTTTTTCTAACGCACCCTATATTAGATGAATGGCGCGACTGAATGGTCTGAGTCATGACAACTCCGCGCAGAAAGGCTGCAAGCAACTATCTCGGGGATGAAAACTGCCAGGGACAACCTAAGAGTAGCATTAAACCACCCTTTCTTCTTCGTTTTTTTCTTTTTGCCCTCTTTTCTCTTTCATGCTTGTCTCTGCCCTGTTCTATCTTCAACCTGTGCTCTAATCCTTCCTTAACATGCCCTGTCGTCTTCCTGGTGATTTAAGACAAGCGCTCTGTTCCCATCAACGTCTCTCTAATGTACGGGTTGGCTGCCTTATCTCCATCTAATAACAATCGTCGTCGCTTTAACGATTCCTCTTTTTCTCTCAGTTTCAATCATCGTCAATATTATCGTCTCGTCATCGTCTTCATGGTGTGCAACATCGTCATCATTTTCATCGTCTTCATCATCTCCTTTGTACGCAGCGTCCGCCTCCACTGTCTCCCCCACCATTAACGGTATATTTGTGCGGGAATGTGCGAGGGCTTTTTGAGTCTTTGGCCTGCTCTTTTAACAGAATGACCCGGTTCATTATCATGCCGCTGACACGACACGGGAGACGTAGAAAGTCGTAAAAATACTTATTTCTTCCTTCCTTCCGCTCCTACTCCTCTCTCTCTCTCTCTCTCTCTCTCTCTCTCTCTCTCTCTCTCTCTCTCTCTCTCCCCCCCCCTCTCTCTCTCTCTCTCTCTCTCTCTCTCTCTCTCTCTCTCTCTTCTGTCTTCATGTTCATCTTCTTCTTCGGTTGTTCTATACAGTTTTCTTGTTCTTATTCTTCTCTCCTCCTTCTCCTTCTTCTTCGGTTGTTTAATACTATTTTTTGTTGTTATTGTTCTTCTTCTTCTTGTCTTTCTACACTATCTTCTTGTTCTTGTTCTACTTCTTCTTTTTCTTTTATTTCTATATTATTTCTTTTTTCTTTTTCTGTCTTTTTTTTCTTCTTCCTTTTTCTTTCTCTATCTTTGCCGCCAACCCTGGAAACGATCTCAGCCCTCTCGATCGACGGAAATGGACAAAAACTGATGCGCCACGCTGATCTCGCGCAGCTTCTCGTCTCGGCGACGACGATAATAATTACTAAACCAAGGAGATATATGGCTGCGCCCAACAGCAGATATTTTTCTTCCCAGGTCCGGGAGACACAAAATGTCCCTTACCGGAAGGAAAATACAACTGGGGTGGGAAGGGGATTGATGGGTGAAGAGAGAGAGAGAGAGAGAGAGAGAGAGAGAGAGAGAGAGAGAGAGAGAGAGAGAGAGAGAGAGAGAGAGAGAGAGAGAGAGAAAGAAAGAAACAGACACACACAGAGATGGGACGGGGAGGGGAAGGGGAATATAGTGCTAAATAAGATGGTGAGGTTAGTTGTGGGGAATGAAATATAAATTAAATGAGTAAGGGTGTGAATAGGAAGGAAACGTGCACAAGAGTGCAGACAACTTCCGAAATGAGCCCAAGAGTGTAACATGATGATGACAAATAACCAATGCGGCGTGGGGAGTTTGAGAAAAGAAGATGGAGCATGGAGACAATGGGGAGAAGGTCACGATACGTTTTGGCTGTATGCAGAATCTTCAGGATGCTGTAGGTGACGGCCCAATGACAACAAGATGAAGAAGAAGTGGAGAAATGAGTCCCATAATGTGAAAATGATGATGAAAACCGCACTGCCCATCAAGCAAGAAAGAAAAAGCAAAGGAAACTAATAGAGAAGAGCGAAAAACGAAGAAGGGAATGAGCTGCCCTTAAACAACCTGCAATGACAGTAAAGCTGAATGACAGTAAAGCTGAACTGCGTCGTAAATCAGAAGACAGTGAGAGCAGCCGCATCAAAGTCTAGAGAGGAGAATGATCTTCCACAATACGAAATTAGTCAACGCAATCCTTAGAGTATTAGAAGACAGGGAAAATGTATAAATAGCATGCAAAGGCATAAAACTGTGCACCGCCGATTAATCACACTCAGCAAAAACAGCAGCAGAAGCAATAAATATATCTGTCTATAATACGATAGAATACAGATACGATCATTTATTGCCAAGCTAAAACGCGAGGCACAGGCAGAGAATCAGCATTGCAAAAACATTAAGTAAAAGTGATGCCCACAAATAATCAGTTCTTCTGAGGAGAATGAGACGGACATTTGATTCTAAGAAATACACTGCAATGACAAATCAATAGCACATCTTAGTAAATTATAACACAACATTAGCTCCAGTAGCAAAGTCAACATTTTTAGTGGTTTTCTGTTTTTCTGTGGGTTTTTTTTCCTTCAAAATGCAGATGGTCAGTTCCAATAATATGAAGGAAGTTTCGAATTGAACTGATAAGTCATAAACAGCTGACAAAGACATTAAACTGAATATATTAAAGTGTTCTACGCATGAAAACATTGCAATAGGAGAAACAAATGCTCAACTACGAGGGCAAAGCCTGTATGACTCATATGCCCTTTATGGAACTTGCAATATTTAGCATGTAAATTAGTGCCCAGAACAAGAAACATGAAACGGTGGCATTAAAATACTGACTTTGATCTTTCTATGCTCTTGATCTTCATATGACCTTGACCTCCGGCTCCAACTACACTCGTGGAGGATCAAATAAATTTCATCAAAAATTGTATTATGCCCACAAAATAATGACATTTGAATGACCCTAGACTTTCAGTGACCTTGGTCTTGGGTTCACTTTGACGTTCACATGACCTCTCATGTACGTTCATGTATGATCAAATACCCCAATGTTGTTGCATACTATGGGATACATAAACAGCCTATCCACTGTACGATGACCTATTTTTTGTATGTTTTGTAAGTCCTAAAATGACCTTGAAGATCAACGCAAAAAACGGAACACATATGAATGATCAACCATCTCTAAATAATACAAGTTTGGACTTTATATCTTTCATAGTTTAGGGTCAAGGTCACTTAAAAGTACCTATACTGACCCACTTAGGACAGCTGCAGTGACCTTGACTTTGAAGTGAGGTTGACCAAATTTGCAAAAATATGTGTGTCTTATGCATCAAAGAATCATAAGTTCACCATTAATAACTTAGAAAAAGTTAAATATTTTGTGAAAAATTGTCATGTTTTGACTAACGTTTGTTGACCCTGTGACCTTGACCTTGAAATGGAAGTTATTCATTCATTGATCATTTACGAGGTCTCATGGATATACATCATCTTATAAAGTTTGGTTATGATAGTTGAAATAGTTTCTGAACTATTAATCCATTTGCAAGTTTTGCACAGACAGAAGCCGGACAGAGGACGGCGGACAGCGGACAGAAAGACGGATGGACGGACCAAAAAAAAACAACAAAATATTTAATGTCCGTTTAGGACATATCTCGCGCATTTTTGCAAAAATCCGGATTTTATTTGTGTCACATTGCTATGCATGTGATTCACAAAGTATGTCTACGAGAACGCATTATACCAGTATAATCCAGTCCAATGTTCACTGGTACTGGTACAGCGCAATGCTTCATACCAAGATGACATGCTTTGGAGCGCTGGGAAGCAAAAACATTAATTACTGTTGCAAGAAGAGATGGGAGGGCTTGAAATTTCAACAAAAACACAACATACTGTAGATCTAACTAGCAAGGTTCCGTTGAAAACAACTAAAGAAATTTACTTTTCGGTATTGCATTTAGTTTTTAATGTAAATGACACTATGTTAATGTATTGTAATTCCGTGTGTAATTCGATTATGTACACACACCTACGCAATTCACATAAACGATGCAAGGCTACGCTTGACGTCTAATGGCAAAACAAAGCAACACAAGAATATTGATGTCAATAACGAGATGTTTGCATTCTCATACAGAACGCCATTAGGCGCATCTTCCGTGTTAATTGTGAATGTCAGGTACACTGAGATTGAAAGATCCAGACAAATAAGTCATTTAAACAGACAAAAATCTCAAGATACAATGACAATTTGCTTAAAACTTACCGTTGATGGACGTGCTCATATGTCAGTATTAATACGTATTATAAATGTATGCATTGTAAATTTATTATTATCTATTATTTATGTCTACGACAGTCCTATTTCAAATAGAACACAAGCTATTCTACCGCAAGTGGGTATACACCAAGCTTGGTTGTGACAGTAGAAATAGGCTGTGATCAGTACTTAGCCACTTGAAAGTGTTTGCACAGACATACAGCGGACGCCGGACAGACAGATGGACGGACATATTTTTGTCGGTACCATTTTTGGGACTATTTAGAACTCGCCTCGCAGAGATTTGCGAAAATTTGGAGAAAAAAAATTTTGGGGTGAGTACACAGACTTACATTGCTATGTGTGTGAGTCAAAAATGGACATGTATCATAGACAAGTCAGTACAAAATGCTAAAATAAAGGAAGCACGCTTGCACACACACTCAGAGTTAGGTACATTAATATATGCTTAAAAGAACACTATTGCATTAAAATAAATTAATAATACAATGAGAAAACAAGAAACATTTATATAGATAAACAGTGTCTTGGAACTTTGGAACCTTGTCCTTTTATTAGCAAAACCACATATAATTCCAAGCACGAAACAAGGCCCATAGCCCAGGGGTCATTTTAGCCAAAAGTAGGGGGAAGGGGGGGATGGGGGGGATGGGGGGGGGAAGGGGGAATTACAGACATTAAAAACCAATGAAAGGCACAAAAAAGGCTGCTCCATAGGCATCACAAGACAAAACTCTGAAATGTCAAACACCCGTTTTAAGGTTTACATTGGTTCAACATGGAAAGAAAAATGTACAGCATCGCATGGTTCACAAAAGAAGACAAAAGGGAATGCACAACATATAAATAGTGACATAACTCCAACTCCAATGAAGCGGCTTAAATTTAGCAACCTGCTCTTTGAATCAATATTCGTCAGCTGGTTAAATTTAAAGACATTTAAATGAGTCCAAAGGAATTTTCTGTAAAAAAAAAAAAAGGGATTTTCCAAAAATGTTTTCTATTAGCAAGGAATTGTTACGTGTAAATAAATAATGAAACTCGTCACCAATTACTTCTAGGTCACACAGATTTATGGAGGGATGTGGAGTTAGGGGGGGGGGGCAGGAATTCCCTCCCCCCACACACACATATCACAAAAATAAATAAATACATAAATAAATAGTTATATAATCTTCCTTCTTACACAATGTACTTCTATAAGTTACAATACCTTCCGCGTCTGCCCCCACACAATCTTTCACCCCATGACAAAGCATTCACCCCTGAATCCCACCGGAGCCCAAAGCCCAGGCGGTTTTTCGACCGTGGCCACAATTTGGACCACCCATTCCCCTACCCCCACCCCCCTCTCATTTACCCCTTGATCCGCCCCTGATAAAAGGGCACGTTAGCTTACAAAAAAAAAAAAAAAACACACAAAAAAAACAACCGTAACACACACACTCTCTCTCTCTTTCACACACAAACTCACCTTCTCATCCCTCCTCCCCCTCCTCCCCTCTCTCTCTCATGGACACTTCCACACAAAACGAAATAAGCACACGTACTTGGACGCGCACACACAAAGTACACACATACACCTCTCACACTTTCGAGAGCATGGGGCTAAATCACTCTCACTCACTTACTCACTCTCTCTCTCTTTCTCTCTCTGTCTCTCTTAATCTGTGAAAACTCTTCTAAAATCACCCCCTGTTGCAATAACATGACGAGATTACAGTTTGAGGTGTTCTGGGATGTAAATCTTACATCATGTACTCATTTTTGAGTGGTACTGCATCTTTCACATTGTCACAATACATCCACTGAAAAATAGCTCGGAACCCGTATCGTATGCAATAACGATCTTTGCAAAACTATACGATTTTGTCTTTTTTAGACACGAAGCATCCAATTAGCCGACTTCGCTCAGCGAATCCGAGACGATTCTTGTCTTTTTAGCACAGTCTCCTAAGGGTGAAACTAAAAAACTACTTCAGCTCACCTGACAGAGAACTTCAATATTGCATATTGCAACTACTAAAAAAAAAAAAAAAACCAGCTGATATTCCATTTAATAATTTCAATTATTCACCAAAACAACAGTTAACTACAGATTTTATGTTGCCTTTTAAAAATTTGCCCCGAAGTTGATAAACAGCCACACACACTCACACATCCACACCAAAGGCAAATATCATCATTCCTGCAGCCATGTATCTCTCACACAAAACACTTTATAATACTTCAACTTTATTTAAAAAAATGTACAAACACCATAGCATTACATCACAATATAAAATATCAAAGATAGCCATATCATAGATGCTATCATACATGCAAGGAAGAATTGCATAACACAGACCACACTCAAAACAAAAAAAAAACAACAAAAACAAATAAAAAAACAAGAAACATCTCTTAAAAAAAACTCTCTCTCTCTCTCTCTCTCTCTCTCTCTCTCTCTCTCTCTCTCTCTCTCTCTCTCTCTCTCACATGGACGCTTCTCTCTCATGGACGCTTGTATTGGACGAACACAAACCGAACAAACATACACACTTTACACACACTAAAACTCCAATCACCTACTCTCTCTCCTCTCACCTCTCTTCTCAATACAAAATAACAATAAATACAGATCGACGTGTTCTGGGATATATATCCTACATAAAAGACCCATTTTTGAGACACAACGGATATAAGGAATGCAAAAATACAATTCGGCCACTAACTCTTGACTACGGGTACAACGAACTTCGGGTATAACGAATGGGAATTTTTTTCCCCTGGACTTCGTTGTAAGCGTGTTCGACTGTATAAGCGGTATGTTTGTGCCTGTCAGAATTGTTTAGTATTCATATTGTGCACACATTATTTGAATGCATGGTATAATGTGATCACAACATTTTGATCTTGCTTTGTCTATGGCGTTATGTTTGTCCAACTTGGTTAAAGCCCCTCAGAGGCTAAATGAACTTAAACTTGAACCCAAAAGTCAAATTTCATATTGCGGGTCTTATAGCACTTGGTCTTCAGGACGACGTAGAAACCTGTTTACCCTTTCAAAAACGTGGACACACTTTGTTTTGTCATCACATGGCAGAATGAGAACAGAAAAGGTTTTAAAAAGCGGGAAAGAATATGGATGTAATGGACGCATGCCTTGCCTGACACTAAGCACGTTGCTCAAAGACAGAACAGCGGTCCTACAGAGACGCAAATTGCTATAATTAAAATACCGTGTGGGTTGAGGTTCTGTCTAATACAAAATGACGATCACGCCAGTGATATTTCGTGAGCAAAAATGCAATTTTCGTCTGGCCAAATAATAAGAAGAAGAAAATAAATAAGACACCAAAATATGTCAGTTATATTTATCGAGGAAGGGAGGGAGGAGGGGGGGGAGGCACTTTGTCAGGAAAAATCAAAGAAGAAGAAGAAAAAGAAGAAGAAGAATGTCACGGACCGCTATTAGATTAGCTCATCAGACGAAAAACGTTTCAAAACGCCCAAATGTTGGCTTAAAACAATTGGCGAGCGATCTTGTAGTTTTCAAGCACCCAAGGTTTGGAATATTAGTTATTAACCCCTTTGTCTGCAGAAGTCTTTAGCTGCGGGGCCTCAAGAATAGGCAGAAGAAAAAGAAGAAGACGAGGAAGATGAAGAAGATACAGAAGACGAAGAAGAAGAAGACGAGGACAAATAAGAAGAAAAGATCAAGAAGAGGAAGGAAGAATCAAAAGGGAGAATAAGAAAGAGGAAGCAGACGATGACAAAGAGGAAGGGGAAGAAAAAGAATAAGAGAAGAAAGAAAGAAGAACAAGAACAAGAAGAAAAAGAACAAGAATAAAAGAGGAAGAAGAAGAAGAGGACGAGGAAGAAGACGGGGAAAGAGGCGGAGTAGAGAACAATGAGCAGAAAAATATTATATATATATATATATATATATATATATATATATATATATATATATATATATATATATATATATATATATATATATATATATATATATATATATATATATATAGATATAGATATATATATAAATTTTTTAAACATGTTTTGTTTGAATGCAATTGCGTAATAGTCTGCCTGACAATGTTACAACTCTGGGCCATATTAGTTTTGATGTTTGCATTAATTTAGCGAAAACGTTTGCTGGTTCTTCAATTGGTCAGTATTTTTCATAATTAATTAACTATTTTAATGTTATAATTTATTTCTTATATAAATTATTTCATAATTTATTAATATTATTATTTTTTAAGTTAGTTTTTGGTAATTTATTTATGTATTTTAATTCATTCATTTATTATTATTATTATAACTTTTTAAAAAACATGTATTGTGTTTGTGTGTGCGTGTCTTCTTATCATTTCGGTGAAAAAGACATTAATAATAATAATAATAATATTCGTCATTTGTAAGGCGCCTTAGCCTAAGGATCAAGGCGCCGGCCGATAAAGGATCTAACTCAAACCGCCCGAGACGCCCACCCGCAGCCTTTGGGCGCAAGGTCTGACGCCCGGACAACTGATCTGAGCACAATCCTGGGCAGCCAGGGATGGGGAAGAATGACCAAGTGCATGCTGGGTGTGTTCTTGTTACCGGCACTCACCCGTCTAGGACATGAGCGTCAGGATCTTTAAAGTCCGTTATGATGGAATGTATGCGACACACAGACTAGACCTCGGTTTATACTCTCATCCGAAGGAGTAGGAAAACAGGAGTAAAGTGTCCTTCCCAGGGACACAACACAATGGCCCGGCCAGGGCTCGAACCAGGGACCTTCAGATCCGCAAGCCGAAGCACTACCATTAGACCACAGTGCCTCCTTAAAGGAAAGAAACTCGTGTATTTCAAGTTGTCTTTGGGCACTCACAAATTATTTTGGGCAACCAGAAAAACCTTTCCTGGTTCTTCAATTGGTCAGTATTTATGATATTTATTGATTTTTGTTTTAAAGTCATAATTATGTTTTCTTTTAATTTTAGTTTTATTTCATTTTTTTAATAATTTATTTCTTATTTACATTATTTAATAATAATTAATATTATTATTTTTATATTTAGTTTTTGGTAATTTATTTATGTATTTTAATTCTTTTATTCATTTATTATTATTATAACATAAAAAATAAAATGTATTGTGTCTGTGAGTGCGTGTGTCTTATTATTTCGGTTGATAAGACATTAAAGAAACAAACTCGTGTTTTTAAAGTTATTTGTCTTTGGGCACTCAAAACTTTTTTGGGCACCCAAACGTTTCAAGTAAGGCACCCAAAGGTCACCCTTGTATAAAGTTAATTTAATAATAATAATAATCATAACGGATT
>CM072518.1:41994414-42304414 GCA_036898135.1 Oncomelania hupensis
CTCGTTCGTTTATTCTTTCATTCTCTCTCTCTCCCCTCCCTCCCTCCCTCCCTCCCTCCCTCCCGCTCTCTTCTCTCTCTCCTTAACCTCGTCAGCCTTGTCTGATCACTAAACGTTTTGCCCAAATCAATGTTCTGTGGCACCACAGATGTCCTTAATAAGTGATGAAAAATAGAAAGGATAGAACACTGCTGAAATAGCTGAAAGGTGACAAATGTCACACACGGCAGAGAGTCAGGCCAGGCCAACATCGATATCAATTTGTTCCTATGGGAGAAGAAATGCCGGCATCTAGCTTAGCTGAGACTTCACGAAGTCAGCTCCCTCTGAGCAACTCTCAAATACGCTATATAGAAAGGTCAGAAGTTTAGATGATAAGCGTAGAGAGTGTCCGGTCTTTTAAGATCCTAGGCTCGGAATGATAAAGGTGATGGCGTATTCCTTTGCAGTCTCTGTGTGTGCGTGTAAGAGTAGTTTTTTTTAATGTAAAGTGTATAGATTAGAGATAGACTCCTGCTCGTTTAGATGTGAAGTGTATAGACTAAAGACAGATTCTACTCTTTCAGATGTGAAGTGTACAGATTGAAGTCAGTCTCTGCTACTTGTGTCTGTGCTAACCAAAAGCAAACGCGTTTTTCCAACTTCCTATCAGAAGTAAGCCATATAAAAAAGCCCATTCCAAATGAAATTGTGCTGTTTACCAACTCAAAGCGCTGCTCAAGGCGCTGGCTGAAATCACGGTCGAAATAAAGCAACCCGAAGACTTCAACTTGCAGCTTTCAATGAGACTGTCAAACGGCTCAGGCAAAACTGAGACATTATGATCGACCAACATATATGTATGCCTGTTTTGTTCGAGCCTACATAGAGCAATGACGCAGAAACAAGGAATTAAGCAACATCTATGTAGTGTAGTGTCCTTCCAAATGAAACAGCTCTGTGTGAGTAGGAGCTCTGTGTGTTGAATTTAGAGTAGAAGTAATCAGCATTCCAGGCACACGATCAAACGGCAAGAGAAATTAAATTTAAGACCAAGGAAGAAATACTCTGATTCAACAATGCATGTAAAATTTTAATAAAAGAATTGTTTTCAGAGCAGAGAGAGACAAACCCCGAGAGACAGACAGAGAGAGAGAAAGAGTGGTCAAATTTAAATAAACCAACAGCATTGTAATCATTTATTTGGAGATTTGGGACTGTAGGGCAGGGCTGCGGATTGTGGACGGTCTCTTCATGTACAAAACCAGAACTCAGAAAGCAAACGTAGAATGTGATGAAGAATGGACGAGGAGGACAGGATCATCACAGGCAGAAAAAGAAATAAGCCAACTGGATCATGGAATAATCATTTATTTACAACATCCTTGCGTTTCTGAATACGCATGTAGGGCAAAAATATTTGGTATTCATGTCACTGAAGGTGAATGGAAGGAGACAGAGAACATGAGGATGAATGGAAGAGTGGCATTAAAGGATAGGGTATCAAGGATCCTTTTTTGTGGTTGTGATAATGAGTTGCTCGGGAAATTGCATTTTTTGTGATATTCAACACTGATGGGTAATCGTTGCTGAAACCGACCGCTAACCTTTAAATCGTATGTGTCTTTTATTTGTTTGGTATACAAGACCACTTTGCCTATTACACACTGCTGTGCTGTGTTTAAAATGAACGTCGTTGATGGTTTTATAATAGGCATCCGAATGAATTAACCGATTTATATAAAAACCGTTCTTGTAAAAGAGGCAAATTTGAAAAGAAAAAAAGTGCTTTCTGACACTGAAATGTGGAATCTGGAAGTCCTTAAAAGTGTGCAGAAGAATAAATAAACTGGTTCGTTTAATCGTAAGGACAGAATGATTAATTGATTTTACTGAGGTGTTATTCGTGCACAAAATGCATAGCAGGGGGGTCGGTTTTATGTCACAGAAACAAGACAAAGGAACAATGGGTAGGAATGACGTTAGGGATGTTATCAGGTAAAATGAGTGTTTGATGTAATAACTTCACTATAACGTTTTGAAGTAAAAGGATAGACAGAGGTATGGGCGTTATTTATATTCAGTGGTTATTTAGTTTGTTTCTAAATAATAATTATTGCTTGTTCTTAACCTTAATTTCACAATTAACACAAGCCACATAAATATACTACATTCATATTTGCTACTCTATGGGAGGCGAGATATAGCAAACGCTCGAGCATTTGCGCGAGCATTTGCACGAGCAAATTCGCGAACCTCGCGCACTTGCTCGCGCATTTGCTCCTGCAAGTGTTCGAGCAAATGCGCGAGCAAGTGCGCGATCATTTGCTCGAGCGGTTGCTACGCCCGTTGCTATAAGGGTTTTGCTGAAAACTGTCAAGGGATAGGAACTGAAAATGAACACATGTTTTTTTGTAGATCTCCGACCCAGATATTTTGTATTTATTCGCATTAGTTTGATGTTAAATATTTACGTAATATTTGTGACCCTTAAACTTAATTTCTAAGTAGAATACAATTGAAATAACTGTCTCAATATGTTTTAAGATAGCTTTTATTTTAAAATGTTATTAAAGTATTAGTAATTAATATGTAAATATATACAGAAACGGGTGGGGTTTTTTTCTGCGCAAGAACGCGTAGGGTGTCTTATCTTCTAAAAGAAACAGCTCTTCTAATTCTTCGGTAGCCATTATGAATGGTGAATCATGGTAAGAAAAAGTAGTTCTGAATCGTCCTATAATGTTATAATAAGGTTATTTCATGAATGATATTAAGTTTAGTACTGCTACTTTTCACTAATTATTATTAATATTATTACTAATAAATGCATGAAATATTTAATTTGTGCACGTCTCAAATTCTTTTACATACACATTCTTTTCCGGGTATAATTTTTACGTTTATGGAGCGGAATATAGCAAACGCACGCGCATTTGCTCGAACACTTGCTGGAGCAAATGCGCGAGCAAGTGCGTGATCATTTGCTCGCACAAATGCTCGCGCGCTTGCTATATCTCGCCTCCCATACTACTCTCACCCCAACATTCTCTTATTTAGAACCACGGGCTAATAATAACACGACAACTCCACTCTCTTTATGGTCCTGTGGTTCGCATTCCACAGACTTGCCTTGATGTGTCTCGGAGAAATAAACCGTCATGTCTGACCGGTTCGTCCACAACAGAAAACGCACAAAAGAACAATAGAGAAACAAGCTTTCTTTCCTGTCACGTAACAATAAAACAAACATTAGGGTTCTTTGAAACGAGATCTGGTGTAATTACTTCGTCCGGACGAAAAATACACAGCGTAGAAAGGGGAATGGACATTTCACCGGCCCCAAAAAATATTTCCTGAAGTAGTCTGAAGAAGAATAATCGAGTGACAGGTACCTTTGGAACACTGTCCTTTCCTTAAAAGAACCACGCATAATTTAAGCACACATTTCGACTCGTAGTCCCGAGGGTGGTGGTGGATGTCATTTTAGCCAAACGGTATCGGAACAGATGAGAGATAAACTGTGTGAGCATATGGTGTGTTTAAGACTAGCCGAGGCCTACTTCCTCTCTCCTGACAGCTACGCTGTATATGATGTGCAAGTTGTCGGGCATTCATTCGTACGAATGTAAAACGAAAATTAGAAACTGCCTGGCATAACCCTTTGCGAGGTATATATCTGTATCTATCTATATTCATCTATATAAGAAGGGAAAATGCACGAAGAAGAAAAGAAATAGAACAGAAAAGAAGTACAGAAGGAAAAAAAGAAGGAGCGAACGGAAATAAAATTAGTGAAGGTAGGAAAAAACATTCAACAGAGCAAAGAGGCTCCAAAACTCTACAATAGAGGTTTTAAAGTGATCGCAATATCCTTACATCCGTTAAAAACCATTAGAAAGAAGAAAACTAGCTGAAAGGAAATAGATGAAAGAAAGAAGCCCATGCACGAAAAGCGCAAAATCTCTCGATAATGAGATGCGCAAAGGAGACAAAGGGGGAAATATAAGGAGGCGAGATTACATTACATGGTTATTGCTTTAGGAGGCGAGGTAAGTGTGAATGTGTTGTTGTATCGTTGTTGTGGGTGGTGTGTGGGGGTGTGTGTTCTCTCTATGTGTGTATGAAATAGAGACCGAGCATGCGTGTCCGTGTGTGGGTAGTGTGTGAGCGTTTAGGGAAAAAAAAGAGAAAGAAATAAATCAAGAAAAAAAGAAAAAAGAGAGAAAGAAAGAAGAAGAAGAAGAAGTGGTGGAGAGACAGAGACAGACAGACAGAGAGACAGAGAGAGAGATTTGTTTTTTTTACTAACATTCTCAAGAGAGAGAGAAAGAGAGAGAGAGACAGAGAGAGAGAGAGAGAGAGAGAGAGAGAGAGAGAGAGAGAGAGAGAGAGAGAGAGAGAAACACAGAGATTACATTACATTACTATTGCTTTAGGTCCAGCGGACTCTTCCGAGCCAAATCAGGACCGGACAACCCTGATCTGCATAAAAGATCTGCCGAAACAACCCTAGTGGTAAAACTGAAAGCTCTCCACCAGCCACTTTACAATGAAGACATCCCACGCAGGGGACGCTGAGGCTGTACTCTAATTTATCGAACCCCTGTTTACAAAAACAAAATAGAATACAAACATAATTATAAAATATCAACAAAACACCTACATATAAAATGCCTACATTGCTAAATAATAACATCATAGGAAGCCCTAGAGACCGCCTGGCAGAAAACGTCCAATATTCCCAAGCTGATCCAACAGACCTCATACACAAATAAGGAGTCTTGTCCAGGAAGAGTTGTCAAGAAAAAAGGTAGGTGACTGGTCTAGCGAAGAAGAAGATAGTATAGCAGATTGATAGAACAGATCAGGAAGGAGAAAGAGCAAATGAGAATGACAGCGACAGTGGGAATTTATAGCACTACATTTCCAAAAAGTGGGGATACTATTTATACTAAAACCCCCGGCACGAACACAGAGATACAGACAGAGATAAATAATGAGACACACAAATAGACAGACAGAAAGACACGAGGCATAAACCAAAGAAAGGGAGAGCAGGAAAACCAAGTCTAGTAATAGCCTGTTTCGTTTCTAGCATACAAATTTAATTGTGAGCCACTCAAGCACAGACAGGCTCAACTTGAAAAACGTGAAATTTGCCAGGATGGAGCAAAGACATGTCTTAACTTTCAAACAAGCGCACAAACACAGAGAGATCTGTAGCGAGTTGCTTTCTCGCGTCATTTCGGAAGCAAGTATTCACAAAGCAACGTTAGGAAAAATAGGCCGTTCTGCGCCTGCGCATTACGAGATCCTAGTCTAAAATCGAAAGTAGGATAAGTGTACAATGTTGGCAGCAATGATGTACGCGCAGAAAAGTATCTATTTTTCCAAGTCGCCAAAGTTACATGACAGATTGCTTGTGCAACAGAAAATCGCGTATTTTCGCGTGTTTTCGCGAGTATTCGCTTCAAAGCAACATGCTACAGGATGCTGCTTTGGAAATGAAGCGAGGGCATACAAGGGCCTCCCCTCTCTCTCAAGTTGAAAGAGAGAGAGAGAGAGAGAGAGAGAGAGAGAGAGAGAGAGAAGGCCTAGTCTAGTGTCAGAAATACTGTATGAAGCAAAAGAGAATACTGGTGAGTATGATGGAGCGGATGTGGAGAGTGGGGGATGAGAGGGTTGCGTGTGTTAGAAAATAAAGTGGTGTGTGTGCGTGTGTTTGTGTGTGTGAAAGAGAGAGAGAGTGGGTGTGTGTGTATGTTTGGGTGTGTGTGTGTGTGCGAGTGTGTGAACTATATATTTGTGTGTGTGACCGTGCAAAAATACGTTCCAGTCTGAATGTGGAAAATAGGTTAGAAACAAGCATGGGTATTCGTGCGTTATTTTCAAAACCAAGCTGATTTTTGATGTGCAGGGGTCTTTGTAGAAACTGCGTTCTCGAGTGTTCTGTGTTCAGTTTTAAAGGAAAAACAAATAATAACACTAATCGGGCAGGCGGGGAACATTAAACAAATGCAAGGGAGAGTATCGGGCTGTCACATCTCTAGGAAGGGGCAGTTAATTTGGGAGATTCAGCCCCTCGCGAGTCACTCTGGTCACACTTCTGGCGAGAAATCACGTTCTGTCAACGTCACCTTGCTTCACAGTTTTTGTTAGCCTTAACCGCATAAACAATGGGGGAAAGGGGATAGAATGAAAAGAAGAGTCCACCAAGGAAAGAAGGAAGACTGGGAAAAGAAGAAAAAAGAAAATGTCTCAAAGGGAGGTAAGGAGGGTCCACACAAATTGCAGATATTGCGGTCTCGTTTCCATTCCATTGTTCGCGAATTATTTTTATTATTATTATTCTGCTTGCATGAGATGGAACGTTATTTTCAGGTCATGCAGTTCTGAACAGAGAATCGTAATAACAACAAACTGAAAATATTCCAAACATCAGTGATCCAATGCACGTAGCGACCTCAAACAATCGTCCTAGACAATACCTATTGTCCCAGTTAAAAGCTCCTTGTTAGCGACGGTTTTGTCCTTGTTTTGTAACGGATTTCTTGTTACAATCTATGCAACACAGTAATTGCTATGCACCATGTGGCACTTCTGGAATGTGTAACTGCTGGCCTAATGAATGACCACATTTCAAACGAAAGACATCTCAGGTTCACAGAAATATAATTCAAACAGAAACAAAACGTGAGCAACAACATTTTGCCTCCACCCCTCACACCAAAAAACAAAACCAACAATTATTAGATCTAATAATGTAACTTGTTAACCGCACGTTCCCATATTATCATTATTAGTAATATCACAGTTATTTTAATACTAGTGAAACAGGGTAGCGGCTGAGGGTACCAGGCCAAAGAAATTATATCTCACCCTTAATAATGATGATCAAGAAAGCCTGTTCCGAAGTGCACAATGTTACAAGTACATATACATGTACATTGTGCTGTCCAGTACATTGTCATTATTCCTACAGTACATAATACACATCTTTCAGATAACCATTATGAGATCCCTAGTGGCCGAACTCAGTTGTCTGGGGCTCGTAACACGCGTGTGACGAGAGTATAAACCGAGATCTAGTCTGTGCAAGCACGCATTCGCATCGCACGGACTTTAAATATCCTGACGCTCATGTCCTAAAAATATACACACCTGCAGAGTTTTGTAAGTCTACTATAGACATTGATCTGTCGCCTTGTCTCTAAGCGTCCCCCAGACAGAAGTGAGAGAGAGAGAGAGAGAGAGAGAGAGAGAGAGAGAGAGAGAGAAAGAGAGAGAGAGAGAGAGAGAGAGAGAGAGAGAGAGAGAGAGAGAGCTTGGTCGAAAGAAAGGGAGAAGAGAAAGGGTGGAGGATGGGCGTGTGTGAGGGGGTCGATGGATCTGAAGAAGATGGTGATGTCAATGACCTCAGTTACGAGTTCTGTGCCATCAACGCAGCCTATGGCATCTCTCTATTCATCGAAAACACCACGACAAAATAGTGTTACCTTGGAAGCCCTAAGACATACGAGTATAGAATTAGATTATGAAAGCTCAGTCAAAAGTATTTTTTCTAACGCACCCTATATTAGATGAATGGCGCGACTGAATGGTCTGAGTCATGACAACTCCGCGCAGAAAGGCTGCAAGCAACTGTCTCGGGGATGAAAACTGCCAGGGACAACCTAAGAGTAGCATTAAACCACCCTTTCTTCTTCGTTTTTTTCTTTTTGCCCTCTTTTCTCTTTCATGCTTGTCTCTGCCCTGTTCTATCTTCAACCTGTGCTCTAATCCTTCCTTAACATGCCCTGTCGTCTTCCTGGTGATTTAAGACAAGCGCTCTGTTCCCATCAACGTCTCTCTAATGTACAGGTTGGCTGCCTTATCTCCATCTAATAACAATCGTCGTCGCTTTAACCATTCCTCTTTTTCTCCCAGTTTCAATCATCGTCAATATTATCGTCTCGTCATCGTCTTCCTGGTGTGCAACATCGTCATCATTTTCATCGTCTTCTTCATCTCCTTTGAACGCAGTGTCCGCCTCCACTGTCTCCCCCCACCATGAACGGTATATTTGTGCGGGAATGTGCGAGGGCCTTTTTGAGTCTTTGGCCTGCTCTTTTAACAGAATGACCCGGTTCATTATCATGCCGCTGACACGACACGGGAGACGTAGAAAGTCGTAAAAATACTATTTCTTTCTTCCTTCCGCTCCTCCTACTCCTCTTCTCTCTCTCTCTCTCTCTCTCTCTCTCTCTCTCTCTCTCTCTCTCTCTCTCTCTTCTGTATTCATGTTCATCTTCTTCTTCGGTTGTTCTATACATTTTTCTTGTTCTTATTCTTCTCTCCTCCTTCTCCTTCTTCTTCTGTTGTTTAATACTAATTTTTTTGTTATTGTTCTTCTTCTTCTTGTCTTTCTATACTCTATCTTCTTGTTCTTGTTCTTGTTCTACTTCTACTTCTTCTTTTTCTTTTCTTTCTATATTATTTCTTTTTCTGTCTTTCTTTTCTTCTTCCTTTTTCTTTCTCTATCTTTGCCGCCAACCCTGGAAACGATCTCAGCCCTCTCGATCGACGGAAATGGACAAAAACTGATGCGCCACGCTGATCTCGCGCAGCTTCTCGTCTCGGCGACGACGATAATAATTACTAAACCAAGGAGAAATATGGCTGCGCCCAACAGCAGATATTTTTCTTCCCAGGTCCGGGAGACACAAAATGTCGTTACCGGAAGGAAAATACAACTGGGGTGGGAAGGGGATTGATGGGTGGAGAGAGAGAGAGAGAGAGAGAGAGAGAGAGAGAGAGAGAGAGAGAGAGAGAGAGAGAGAGAGAGAGAAAGAAACAGACACACACACAGAGATGGGAGGGGAGGGGAGAAAGGAATATAGTGCTAAATAAGATGGTAAGGTTAGTTGTGGGGAATGAAAGATAAATTAAATGAGTAAGGGTGTGAATAGGAAGGAAACGTGCATAAGAGTGCAGACAACTTCCGAAATGAGCCCAAGAGTGTAACATGATGATGACAAATAACCAATGCGGCGTGAGGAGTTTGAGAAAAGAAGATGGAGCATGGCGACAATGGGGAGGAGGTCACGATACGTTTTGGCTGTATGCGTCGTAAATCAGAAGACAGTGAGAGCAGTCGCATCAAAGTCTAGAGAGGAGATCTTCCACAATACAAAATTAGTCAACGCAATCCTTAGAGTATTAGAAGACAGGGAAAATGTATAAATATCATGCAAAGGCGTAAAACTGTGCACCGCCGATTAATCACACTCAGCAAAAACAGCAGCAGAAGCAATAAATATATCTGTCTATAATACGATAGAATACAGATACGATCATTTATTGCCAAGCTAAAACGCGAGGCACAGGCAGAGAATCAGCATTGCAAAAACATTAAGTAAAAGTGATGCCCACAAATAATCAGTTCTTCTGAGGAGAATGAGACGGACATTTGATTCTAAGAAATACACTGCAATGACAAATCAATAGCACATCTTAGTAAATTATAACACAACATTAGCTCCAGTAGCAAAGTCAACATTTTTAGTGGTTTTCTGTGTTTCTGTTTTTTTCCCCTTCAAAACGCAGATGGTCAGTTCCAATAGTATGAAGGAAGTTTTGAATTGAACTGATAAGTCATAAACAGCTGACAAAGACATTAAACTGAATTTATATATTAAAGTGTTCTACGCATGAAATCATTGCAATAGGAGAAACAAATGCTCAACTAGGAGGGCAAAGCCTGTATGACTCATATGCTCCTTATGGAACTTGCAATATTTAACATGAAAATTAGTGCCCAGAACAAGAAACATGAAACGGTGGCATTAAAATACTGACTTTGATCTTTCTATGCTCTTGATCTTCATATGACCTTGACCTCCGGCTCCAACTACACTCATGGAGGATCAAATAAATTTCAGCAAAAATTGTATTATGCCCACAAAATAATGACATTTGAATGACCCTAGACTTTCAGTGACCTTGGTCTTGGGTTCACTTTGACGTTCACATGACCTCTCATGTACGTTCATGTATGATCAAATAACCCAATGTTGTTGCATACTATGGGATACATAAACAGCCATTCCACTGTACGATGACCTATTTTTTGTATGTTTTGTAAGTCCTAAAATGACCTTGAAGATCAACGCAACACATATGAATGATCAACCATCTCTAAATAATACAAGTTTGGACTTTATATCTTTCATAGTTTAGGGTCAAGGTCACTTAAAAGTATCTATACTGACCCACTTAGGACAGCTGCAGTGACCTTGACTTTGAAGTGAGGTTGACCAAATTTGCAAAAATATGTGTGTCTTATGCATCAAAGAATAATAAGTTCACCATTAATAACTTAGAAAAAGTTCAATATTTTGTGAAAAATTGTCATGTTTTGACTAACGTTTGTTGACCCTATGACCTTGACCTTGAAGTGGAGGTTATTCATTCATTGATCATTTACGAGGTCTCATGGATATACATCATCTTATAAAGTTTGGTTATGATAGTTGAAATAGTTTCTGAAATATTAATCCATTTGCAAGTTTTGCACAGACAGAAGCCGGACAGAGGACGGCGGACAGCGGACAGAAAGACGGATAAAAAAAACAACAACAAACATTTAATGTCCTTTTAGGACATATCTCGCGCATTTTTGCAAAAATCCGGATTTTATTTGTGTCACATTGCTATGCATGTGATTCCCAAAGTATGTCTACGAGAACGCATTATACCAGTATAATCCAGTCCAATGTTCACTGGTACTGGTACAGCGCACTGCTTCATACCAAGATCATGAAGATGACGTGCTTTGGAGCGCTGGGAAGCAAAAACATTAATTACTGTTGCAAGAAGAGATGGGAGGGCTTTAAATTTCAACAAAAACACAACATACTGTAGATCTAACTAGCAAGGTTCCGTTGAAAACAACTAGAAGAAATTTACTTTTCGGTATTGCATTTCGTTTTTAATGTAAATGACACTATATTAATGTACTGTACTTCCGTGTGTAATTCGATTATGTACACACACCTACGCAATTCACATAAACGATGCAAGGCTACGCTTGACGTCTAATGGCAAAACAAAGCAACACAAGAATATTGATTTTTTATAAAGAGATGTTTGCATTCTCATACAGAACGCCATTAGACGCATCTTCCGTGTTAATTGTGAATGTCAGATACACTGAGATTGAAAGATCCAGACAAATAAGTCATCTAAACAGACAAAAATCTCAAGATACAATGACAATTTGCTTAAAACTTACCGTTGATGGACGTGCTCGTATGTCAGTATTAATACGTAGTATAAATGTATGCATTGTAAATTTATTATTATCTATTATTTACGTCTACGACAGTCCTATTTCAAATAGAACACAAGCTATTCTACCGCATGATGACGAAACGACGCAAGTGGGTATACACTAAGCTTGGTTGTGATAGTAGAAATAGGCTGTGATCAGTACTTAGCCACTTACGAAATAAGCACACGTACTTGGACGCGCACACACAAGTACACACATACACCTCTCACACTTTCGAGATCATTGGGCTAAATCACTCTCTCTCTCTCTCTCTCTCTCTCTCTCTCTCTCTCTCTCTCTCTCTCTCTTAATCTGGGAAAACTCTTCTAAAATCACCCCTTGTTGCAAAAACATGACGAGAGTACAGTTTGAGGTGTTCTGGGATGTAAATCTTACATCATATACTCATTTTTGAGTGGTCCTGCATCTTTCACACTGTCACAATAAATCCACTGCAAAATAGCTCGGAACCCGTAAAATCGTATGCCGATAACGATCATTTGCAAAACGGGAAGTTCTTTTTTAGATACGAAGCATCCAATTAGCCGACTTCGCTCAGCGAATCCGAGACGATTCTTGTCTTTTTAGCACAGTCTCCTAAGGCGCAAAACGAAAACTACTTCAGCTCACTCTGACAGAGAACTTCAAATAATATTGCATATTGGAGCGCAACTACACAAGAAAAAAAAAGCTGATATAACCAAGGAATTTGATATTCCATTATCAACGTTAAGCACCTTCACTCAGAATACAGACTATTCAGCCAAATGACAACAGTTATACTACATGTAGAAAATTGGCCCAGTTATATATTGCCTTTTAAAAATTGCCCCGATGTTAGTAAACAGCCACACACACATACATCCCCACCACAGGCAAATATCATCATTCCTGCAGTCATGTATCTCTCACACACAAAACACTTTATAATACTTACACTTTTAAAAAAATGTACAAACACCATAGCAGCATTGGACACAATCACACTTGACATAAAATGTCAAAAATAGACGTGTATATCATAGACAAGCCAATTATCATACAGAATGCTAAAAGAAAGGAAGAATGCATGCACACATACACACACTCAAAGGAGGGTACATCAATATATGTTTAAAAGAACACAATTGCATTAAAAATTAATACAGTGAGAAAACAAGAAACATCTATATGAATAAAAAAAGCACGTTAACTTACAAAGAAAACATAACTCTCTCTCTTTCTTTCTCTCTCTCACATGGACGCTTGCACATAAAACGATATAAGCACACATATTTGGACGAACACAAACAGGTAAACACATACACCTCACACTTTCGAGACCAAGGGACTAAATCACTCTCACTCATTCTCTCCTCTTTCATCTGGCAAAAATCTTCTAAAATCAAGGCCTTTTGCAATAACATGATAAGAATACAGTTCGATGTGTTCTGGGATATATATCTGTTACGTTGAGACGCGCATGATGGTGCGTGTGAAATGCGCACGATATTATGTGTGAAGCGCGTGCAATGGTAGGCTTGCGTGTGTGACGCGCGCGACAGATCTGTTCGTTTTGTTTTGTAACGAATGCAGTAATAGAGTGTATTTATCTTTGATTTGATTTTGTGTTGTTATTAGAACAAGCTTTGTATAACTTTGGTATTTTTAGTTGCTCGATATTATTTGAGAATTTTCTCGAGTCAGTTGTTTACTATCGATCGAAGCGCATGGATTGTTCTAGTGGTAACTACGAGACGCTTCCATCCCACGTCAGACAGTGATGATAAAATTAATTCTGATTGGTTGAGGTTTGTCACGTGGGGGGTATTGTCGTTCTTTCTGGAGTTTAGAGAGACTGTATATATATATAGTGCCGCGCTGTTTCAAAAGGTGTTTTTTTAGAGAGAGTTGACAGTAGAGAGAGCTGTTGTATTAGAGTTGAGAAAGTTGTTAAAAAGTGGAAAGTTCAAAGTTGAGAATTGTAGAGTGGAAAAAGCGATTGAGCAATTGTATGCAGTTGTTGATGTGTGCTGAATAAAATTGGAAAACTACATACGACGACTCCAGACTTGTTGATGATTAAACGGGTTGCGTGGATAAACGAATCTGAGTTTACACCTATCAGGAGAATTCAAGCATTGGGGCTGAATCAACTACTGATAAAAACAACATCGAGTGTAACAATATCCTACATAAAAGACCCATTTTTGAGACACAAGGGATATAAGGAATACAAAAATAAAATTCGGCCACTAACTCTCGACTACGGGTACAACGAACTTCGGGTATAACGAATGGGATTTCCCCCCTCCCCCCCCCCTCCCCCCCCCATGGACTCCGTTGTAAGCGTGTTCGACTGTATAAGCGGTTAGTTTGTGCTTGTCAGAATTGTTATAGTCTTCATATTGTGCACATATTATTTTGAATGCATGGTATAATGTGATCACAGCTTTTTGATCTTGCTTTGTCTATGGCGTTATGTTTGTCCAACTTGGTTAAAGCCCCTCAGAGGCTAAATGAACTTAAACTTGAAACCAAATTTCATACTGCGGGTCTTATAGCACTTGGTCTTCAAGACGATGTAGAAATCTGTTTACCCTTTCAAAACCGTGGACACACTTTGTTTTGTCATCACATGGCAGAATGAGAACAGAAAATTAGGTTTTAAAAAGCGGGAAAGAATATGGGTGAAATGCCTTGCCTGACACTAAACACGTTGCTCAAAGACAGAACAGCGGTCCTACAGAGACGCAAATTGCTATAATTAAAATACCGTGTGGGTCGAGGTTCTAATACAAAATGACAATCACGCCAGTGACATTTCGTGAGCAAAAATGCAATTTTCGTCTGGCCAAATAATAATAATAATAAAATAAATAAGACACCAAAATATGTCAGTTATATTTATCAAGGAGGGGAGAGAGGAGGGGTGGGGGAGGCACTTTGTCAGGAAATATCAAAGAAGAAGAAGAATAAGAATGTCACGGACCGCTATTAGATTAGCTCATCAGATGAAAAACGTTTCAAAACGCCAAAATGTTGGCTTAAAACAATTGGCGAGCGGTCTTGTAGTTTTCAAGCACCCAAGGTTTGGAATAATAGTTATTAACCCCTTTGTCTGCAGAAGTCTTTAGCTGCGGGGCCTCAAGAATAGGCAGAAGAAAAAGAAGAAGACGAGGAAGATGAAGAAGATACAGAAGACGAAGAAGAAGACGACGAGGACGAATAAGAAGAAAAGAAGAGGAAGGAAGAATCAAAAAGGAGAATAAGAAAGAGGAAGAAGACGATGACAAAGAGGAAGGGGAAGAAAAAGAATAAGAGAAGAAAGAAAGAAGAACAAGAACAAGAAGAAAAAGAACAAGAAGAAAAGAGGAAGCAGAAGAAGAGGACGAGGAAGAAGAGGGGGAAAGAGGTGGAGGAGAGAACAATGAGCAGAAGAGAAGGAGATTGAGGAGAGGAGGAGCAAAGAAGAGGAGAAGAGAAAGAGAAGGAAGACGGAGAAGGGGAGTGAGATTAAGGAGCAGAGGAAGAAGACGACGTGGACAGAAAAGAGACTAAAGAACGGGTAGATCTATATATGATAGATAGATAGATAGATAGATAGATAGATAGATAGATAGATAGATAGATAGATAGATAGATAGATAGATAGATAGATAGATAGATAGATAGATAGATAGATAGATAGATAGATAGATAGATAGATAGATAGATAGATAGATAGATAGATAGATAGATAGATAGATAGATAGATAGATAGATTATTTTTTTGAAACATGTTTGTTTGAATGCAATTGCGTAATAGTCTGCCTCACAATGTTACAACTCTGGGCCATATTAGTTTTGATGTTTGCATTAGTTTAGCGAAAACGTTTGCTGGTTCTTCAATTGGTCAGTATTTTTGATAATTAATTAACTATTTTAATTGTATAATTTATTTCTTATATAAATTATTTCATAATTTATTAATATTATAATTTTTTAAGTTAGATTTTGGTAATTTATTTATGTATTTTAATTCATTCATTTATTATTATTATACCTTTTTAAAAAACATGTATTGTGCTTGTGTGTGCGTGTGTCTTCTTATCATTTCGGTGAAAAAGACATTAAAGGAAAGAAACAAACTCGTGTATTTCAAGTTATTTGTCTTTGGGCACTCAAAAATTATTTTGGCCAACCAGAAAAACCTTTGCTGGTTCTTCAATTGGTCAGTATTTATTATATTTATTGATTTTTGTTTTAAAGTCATAATTTATGTTTTTCTTTTAATTTTAGTTTTATTTCATTTTTTTTAAAATAGTTTATTTCTTATTTACATTATTTAATAATAATTAATATTATTATTTTTATATTTAGTTTTTGGTAATTTATTTATGTATTTTAATTCTTTTATTCATTTATTATTATTATAACTTAAAAAATAAAATGTATTGTGTCTGTGAGTGCGTGTGTCTTATTATTTCGGTTGATAAGACATTAAAGAAACAAACTCGTGTTTTTCAAGTTATTTGTCTTTGGGCACTCAAAAATTCTTTGGGCACCCAAACGTTTCAAGTAAGGCACCCAAAGGTCACCCTTGTATAAAGTTAATTTCTAATCCTGCATCATATAACGCCCAAGCTTGCAGCAAATAGACGTCTTGGGCGATCTTGGGATCGATCCTGATTTCCGAACAACTGTGTACATGCATGTCGTGTAATATTATTAGGATCTCCATCTTAATAATATTAGTAGGATCTCCATCTTAAAGGAGAATGACTTAACAACACAACAGCATGAAAAAGGGACACACGCAGGACAAAAACTAGTGACAACACTACTCGAAGCTCAATGAGCTGCCCAAGCCGCGCTAGGGTCCACTATCATCCACTGCACTGAAAAGCCGGAGATTAATCCAAGTGCAATACAGGAGCTCTGGTACTCCACGTTGCGATGCAAGATTATTATCCTTATCGGGTGTTCCAGTAAGTGGCCCTAATCGGGTCCTGTCGTCCTGTCAGCCTTAGTTAGTGTTACTGACAACGCCGTCTCTACGTCGACCTCCTTCTATAAGGCTAGACTAACCACTCCACCTTGCAGCACCAAGGCTGTGTTGCTGATGCTTAAAAACGATAATATCTTGTTTGTTGTTGTTGCTGCTGACAAGAAAACATCTTTTTTGTTTTGCAAAAATGAAGATGTTTTCTTATTTGTCTTTAGTTTCAAGTTAGCTAATTTGAAAATGCCAAGCGTCAGAAAACAAATGGATACTGGGCAATTGTGTCGACGTCTTTGTCGCCATCATCGTATTTGGCTTTGTTATCACGATCATCATCATCATCATCAAAAACAACAACAACAATTTATTATTCTTTTACAATTTCAATACATTATTTTATTTCATAATAATCATCATTATCATCATCATCATCATCATCATCATCATCATCATCATCATCATCATCATCATCATCATCATCATCATCAATGTTTTCGCATTCTTTTTCTTAGTAAGAGCATCATAGCATCAATATCATCAACATCAGCACTAAATTCTTGTCTGCTACATAGGTGTTTAGAGTTTGCGTGCCGCGGCAAGGAAGTGGGGACTGTCAGTAGTACGAAGGAAAAGTTTCGAGTTAGACGTTGAAGTCCATTTTCTGGTCTGAAAGCCCGCTGGACTGGTCTTCTCAGTAACAGCTTGGCTGTCCGGCCTCTTTGCGTGAGTTTTCAAGCGTTAAAAGGGTACGTATCCATAGAGCGGCACTGCACGCGCAGCGGCAGCAAAGGTAGGCCTCTGTAGGGCTCATGCTACGCGATAAACATCCATAGCACAACATACTACACCATAGGCGCCTAGCTTCGCTGTTGTTTTGTGCCATGTGGATATGTGCCTATGGATTTTAAAGCGTCACAACTAGAAACACGACGCTTTGCTGTATTTTATTTTAATTCCTCGTGGCATCTAGAGTGCTTGTAAAAGGATGCACAGTGTAATTAATTATTGTCACTTGAGCAGCCTATTTTCCTGCTGTCGAACACACTGGTGTTGCTGCCGTTGTTGCAGCCGTTGTTGTTTGTTCTTAGGTTATCCTTGGAAGGAAGGAATAACGAAGCTTAACGTCTTATTGCGTTAGCGTTAAAGACGAATCACCACGTCGCCACCCTGACAACAATGATCATCATCTTCATATCAAAAACATGTTCGCGTTAATGACGGCGTCTTGCGTGATATATATATATATATAAGATTTATACAAAAATAGCCTATCGTTTAATGCAGCTAGTGTATGGAACTCTCTCCCTCTGGAGTGTAAACATTGCGACACACTGTTTTCTTTCAAATGTAAAATATGTAGGCATCTGCGAAATTAATTATAAAAGTGATGTAATAATAACATATATGACAACACAGTAATTCGTGTAATTATTAACTTATTTATTTATTTATTTACTTTATTATTATTATTATTATTATTATTATTATTATTATTATTATTATTATTATTATTATTATTATAAGGGTGAAGGATATGGGGAGGAGGGGTGGTTGCCTAAAATTGTTTAAACATAATGATGAAGATGTTGGTGTGATTGTGTGTGCATGTGTGAGTGATGTGATTTCCAAGTTAAAGTTAAAGGTTAATTATTATTATGTTAATTTCTTAAGGGACAGATTGGAAGATTAGACTGTATCATTAGTCTAAAATCTTTATCCCTAATAAAAAAGTTTCAAGTCTCTCTCTCTCTCTTTTTTTTTCTCTCTCTCTCTCTTTTCTCTCTCTCTCTCTTTTCTCTCTCTCTTTCTCTTTCTCTCTCTCTCTTCTCTCTTCGCTCTTCTCTCTCTCTCTCTCTCTCTCTCTCTCTCTCTCTCTCTCTCTCTCTCTCTCTCTCTCTCTCTCTGATGTTCACACTGCGTTTTGATGCTGTCAGTCTGGAGAACTTACATTTATTTGTACAAATAGAAAAAACATTGTTGTTGTTGTATCTGTCGTTATTGCGTCTGCTGCGAATGCTGCTGTTGTTATAGTGTTTTGTTGTTGTTGTTGTTGACGTGGGTGATAATGTTTTGTTGTTGTTCATGTTGATGATGTTTTGTTGTTGATGTTGCTGCTGATGATGATGATGATGCATGATAATAAGGATGATGAAGATGACGATGATGACTACGTTTTCCTTTCCGCAAGAAAAATCAACAAAATTGTGTTTCGAACACTGTGGCTAATCAGAATAGTAATCAAGTTCATTCGCATCCACTCAACACTACGTAATTCGATCCTAAAGCAATCAAAACTCTTCGCGTATCAGTTCTTCCAAACTCTCTACTCCATATTTTATTGCGTGCTAAGAGTTTCTTTTAAAAGCTTTCCAACGGCAAGAATCAATAGGATGTGCTACATTCTAGTTGTCCAGCAACAACAGCAGAAGCAACAACAGCAGAAGCAAAAACGACAATAACAACATCGAGACTATATCACCGGCCCATCATCGTCGTCGTCGTTTTCATCGCACCTTGAGCAACGACAACAGTGTCGTAAATGTCAATGAGATTATTATCGACAACAACAACATGCTCCAAATAATAACAAGAACGTCAATGCAAATATTTCCATCACCGTCAAGCTTTATCGTACGCGTAAATAGCTACAAGCACATCGACATTTTTTAACCTAGTTTTTCGTTTCCAACCCTATTCTCATGCTTCCAAACAAACATGGCACGGTAGACCGTACAATTTCTTACAGATATAGTTTGCAGGTACCTATTATTTCGTCATTATTATTGCACCAACTTGAGTTTCAGTTCCAAGTACTTTACCCCACATTGGGTGTTCATCATCACACGATCGTCTCTCCACTATAACAGAAAAGACAGCCAAAGTATCGGCTAGTCTCAGCGGCACAGGGGTTTCTTTCAGACTAACATTTCAGTACACTTTTCTGTACATTTTCAAGTACACTGATTTTATATATATCTATATCTATCTATCTATCTATCTATCTATCTATCTATCTATCTATCTATCTATCTATCTATCTATCTATCTATCTATCTATCTATATATATATATATATATATATATATATATATATATATATATATATATATATATATATATATATATATATATACACACACATACATGGACAGAGAGAGAGGGAGAGAGAGAGAGAGAGAGAGAGAGAGAGAGAGAGAGAAGAGAGAGAGAGACAAAGAGACAGAGAGAGATTTTTTCCCCATTATCCATAATAGCCTACTCGTGTTGCACCTATTTGTGGACTGTAATACTCCCCCCCCCCCCCTCCCAAAAAAAAGCCATCAAACAAACAAACAAACAAACAAACAAACAAACAAACAAAAAACACAAAAAAACTTCATAGTTTAGAACAGATTTCATACCATAAATTTTGGAATATAACAGCCCGTCCGCGAATGTCAACACTTTTGCCCGCAATTGCCACCAGCCACCCTATGTTCATTCAATCAATTGAAAATTAACTAACACACGTCTACAAATGTGTGTGTTTTTTGTGTTTTTTATGTCTGATTGCTGCCTAGATACAATAATATTTGTCATGTAGGCAGTTAAGATTTCAGTAATTTAGAATGTATACGATGTGAACAAAATTGCTTGCAATTGGATACACATACCCTGTATAGTGGTAGTAGTAGTAGTAGTAGTAGTAGTAGTAGTAGTAGTAGTAGTAGTAGTAGTAGTAGTAGTAGTAGTAGTGAGTAGTGGTAGTAGTGGTAGTTGTAGTAGTAGTAGTAGTAGTAGTAGTAGTAATTTTAAAAAGAAATACAGGATGCTATCAAGCGCTTTTTCTTCAATCGCACTCAAAGCGAGGCGGTCTGAAGATATCGCTATTAAAGAAGTCGGAATAGAAATTCATTTTTAGATTTGAAATGTTAGACTGACTGCATCCAATTGTCAAGAACCTGCTCTGCATGTCAATGTGTGCACAAGGGCATGAAAAGTACAGATGCGAGTTTTCCCATGCTATTCCAAACTCTTTAGTACAGAATGATAGTTTCTCACTGGACACATTCAATTACATGTAGCACAACATTGTGCACAACATTTAACGAACATGCAGACTGACAGAACATTGAAATACATTTCGAATACACAAAGTAAGGAATAAAGTAAGCAAATTGGTATGTCTGGAACTATAATAACTAAAGTCGTACACTTCCACACTACTTTAAATAGTGTTTTCCCCGTGTCCGTTCAACGCCCAAAAATAAAAAAATATATATCGTCTCGGCTTTTCACAGCATACATATACTTTGGAAGTCAGCAGGTTCACCGAAACTCAACTTTGCCTTATATACAAGAATAGAGATTTAAATTCATGGAGATCGCACTCAAACTTCAATCACGTCTCCTTGCCCACCAGCAAGCGTGGAAGGTTTACCATTGGATTTCAAGCAGCCACCGTCAGGGTCTCCACGCTGCATCACCACTACCAGTCCCGCAATGGGTAGTCTCAAACTATCCTAAAGGAATAACCTTGCAAGAAACTGTGACGATCAAACATATGAAAAACAACTAAAATATTTTAATCAACAGGGATGCTATTGAAACCCCGCGCCTTACTACATGTTCGCCAACATTTTCACCCTGCAGAATAAAGAAATTCACCCTTTTCTTTCTCAAGAAGAAGGTACTTCTAAAACTAACATTCAAACCATAATAGTAATGAAAAACCTAACTACCAAAACTTCACGAGTAAATCTAATTTTCCTACCTAGTAAACCGAAGTAAATACTCAGGGTAATGTAATGAAGCCCCCTCTAATAAGACTGCTAGAACGACCAGCCTTTACTAAGTGGGTGCACTGCGTAGCCCTAGCGATTTTTCATTCCTCCTAAGTGCAAGAGTGATTATGTTTTCCAAATTCAAATATGAACTCTTGTATAAACTCCGGTAAGAAACAGATCACGGTTAACTTAGCGTGACTACTAGTTGCGGACTACAAACGCACCTCAGCAATTACCTATGTTGCGCAAAAAAAAAAAAAAAAAAAAAAAAAAAAAAAAAAAAAACACGCAAAAGTATTAAAAAGTGGAATTGGGAAAAATATGACAAACTCACATTTGCGTCACCAATACTATTATTGAAGTCTTCATAAACCACCCCTTTTAATCAGCATGTTTTGTTTTAATTCTATTTTATTTACACATCTAGTATAAACAAAGTATCTCCTCCTTTTTATCCTTCTTTCTGCTGCTCGTCGAAGTTCTGGGAGTAGGTTTTAAATAGCAACCGCGTGTCTGCCCGACACGCAATTGCTCTCAAATAACTTTGGAATTCTGCGACTCCTTCGTTTCGACTTCCTTATTAGATTGTTGACGCTATTTGGCTTCCATAGAACTGAGTTCCACAGTAGAGTCAGTTCGCTTCCCCACACATTCTTTCAATATCGAATGCAGGAAGCCTTTCTCTCTGGTATATTACATATGTATTACTTCTTCCTATCTATCCTATCCTATCCTCTCCCGTAACTCGAAAGTAAATTGGGGCACCAAAGATGATCGTTTAACCGGCGTACATCTTTCTCTGTCCTCAGCAACCCTCATGGTCAGTGTCAAGCCAGTCCATTCTGGAATGCTGTCCTCCCACCCTTTTTTTTTTTTACTGTCTCCCTCTTCTTCTGCCTCCTTGCACCGTGCCTTGCAGGATGGTCTTTGCCAAGCTTGAAGCTCTTGTGACGTGGCCTTACCATCGGAGTTTCCGTTCCTTCACCACTGTGAGCATGTCATCGTGTTGTCCAATTGCTTGTGTGATGGTCTGTCGGACTTCGTCGTTGGTGATGTGCTGCGTATAGGAAATGTCCAGAAGTAGCACCACATCTCCATGCTTTGTATTCTTCGTTGTAGGTCTGCTGTGAGGGTCCATGTTTCGCAAGCGTATAGAAATACTGAGATGACAAGGGAGCGCAACAGCGTTACCTTGGAAAGTAGACTGATGGTCCTGTCTTCCCAAATGGGCTTCAACCTTGTCAGGGCAGCAGTTGTTTGTGCGATCCTGGAGAGGATTTTCTGTCGGGACACATTGTCCGATACAATGGCTCCTAAATAGCTATGAACCGTGTTGAGGAATTGGCCTTGGATCTTGATGTCCGTGTTGATGCCATTGGTGTTGTTGGTGATCATTTTAGTTTTCTGTGCACTTATTTCCATTCCAAAGTCTCTGGAGGTGGTGTAAAGCCTCTGTACCAGCTGTACAAGTTCTTGTTCCTTTCCAGCCAATACATCAATGTCATCCGCAAAACGGAGGTTGGAGATTGCTCTACTGACCGTGCCTTCGTGCAAGGGCATCTTCGAATGACAGTAGTCTATAAACCGAATGCGATATATGTGTCTCGAGCCGAATGATTTTGGAACTTGATTTCCGATTCTTAATCGCGGAAAACCTGGAGCGCAGCTTTATTCATTCTTCAAGGACAAAAAAGAACCACATATGGGCTCTTTATCCTGTCCCTGGAGCTAGTATGAATATTGTTTGATCTCCCTTCTAATTTTGTTCATGTACTTTTAAAACATGAAATTATTAGTTTCCAATCAATGTTCGCTAATTTTATCTCAAGGTCCTGCTCAGATTATTGTTTTTGCAATTTGAAATACGTATGTATACACGTTATTTTAAATGTGGTTTTATTGTTGATGTTTTCTTTTAGTTGTTGTTGTAATTCGTTTCTCTACAGCCCTGTTATTATATCATGACTCATTGCATAAGTGCACACAAATATCAGAAGAAGAAAAAAAAAGAAGAAGAAGAAGAAGAAGAAGAAGAAGAAGAAGAAGAAGAAGAAGAAGAAGAAGAAGAAGAAGACTTCGTGCCTTTCAATCTTCATGTTTTATCCGCGAACCGCTCGTCTTTCTCCTGTTTCTTTCGATCACTAACCTCAGTCTCAAAACGACTTGGCCTGACTTTTTTCATTTTCCACTCTGGGCCCTAGGGAGCATTGGGAATCGAGATACTCACAGTCCAATCAGCCTTTCACTTCTTTCAACCGTACTCATTGTTGACTGGCTACCACAGCGATTTAGCTTCTTCACATGGTAGCTGCGAAGAGTCACGTAAATATGATGGTTGAAAAGTAACTCCCTATTAAAAATTGCTTAAACCTTTGGTAAATAGTATTGCCGGGGGTTTCAGTCTAAATAGTATCCTCACTTTCTGGAAATTTAGTGCTTTAAATTCCCACTGTCGCTGTCTTTCTCATTTGCTCTTTCTCAGTCCTGCTCTGTTGTATCAATATGCTATACTATCTTCTTCTTCGCTAGACCAGTCATCTACCTTTTTTCTTGAAAACTCTTCCGGGACAATTCTCCTTATTTGTGTATGAGGTCTGTTTGATCAGCTTGGGAATATTGGACGCTTTCTGCCAGGTGGTCACGAGGGCTTCCTATGATGTTATTATTTAGCAATGTAGGCATTTTATATGTATGTGTTTTGTTGATAATTTATAATGATGTTTGTATTCTATTTTGTTTTTTGTAAACGGGGGTTCGATAAATTAGAGTACAGCCTCAGCGTCCCCTGCGTGGGATGTCTTTATTGTAAACTGACTGGCTGGTGGAGAGCTTTCAGTTTTACCAGCGTGTGCGTATGTATGTTTGGAATGGAATACTGAATCTAATAAAGAAACAGATCACGACGATAACGTTAATTAAACAGATGCACTGTGAACTTATATTAGATTTTACAAAAGAAAAGCCCGTTGTTCAAGGAAAATGAACGAAGTGCAAAGGCTTCAGATGGACGTCCTAATCCTTAATCTTAGAGGAGGGTGAAGAATCTTGGGGAGGGAGAGAGGAAGGAGGGGGATACAAAATGTTTTTTTTTTGTTGTTGTTCTTCTTCCTGTAATGTCCATCTATTATATTCGACAATTCCTGACATATTACGAGGTATTTTTTTGTGGTACTGCGCTGTGGGTTCTTCACTGTAGGAGGTCGATGGGAAAAAAATAGGGAAAGCAGATCTTAAGACTCGCTCTCACATCCCGGTCAACCGGAAGCCACTAACAGGACCGGCCAGCAACAGAGTTGTAAACACGTATCCACAGCACACAGATACAGCGCAGCTGAGACCAGACGATGTTTTCCTCCTCTCCCAAGTTAAGAGAGAAGAAGAGGGCCTCGTCTAGTCAGTATGCATCTTGGATACGACCTTAGATCTGCACTCGCAAACTGCGTAGTTGAGACTACACGAACTAATCTCAGCTACGCAATGTGCTTAACCTGCATACAAAATAATAAGCTTGAGAAAAGAACAGGAATTGGAAGGGGGAGGAAAAAGACAGAAAGACAGATAGACAGAAAGGCGTATGGAGATGGATCGACGCCGGGAAGGCATAAATGACGAGCACGTAACCAGCTGATAAAGGTCAGTAACGAGAGAGAAAACGAGTAGGGGCGAAAGGCAGAAAGCCTGAAGAGGAAAGAGGAAAGATCGCCCGCCTAGGAGACGAGAGTGGGGCTTCCTTCAGACGTGCCACAGTAAAAGAAAGAAAGGTGGTAACGAGAAAGAGATGGAGTGAAGAAGAAGAAGAAGAAGAAGAAGAAGAAGAAGAAGAAGAAGAAGAAGAAGAAGAAGAAGAAGAAGAAGAAGAAGAAGAAGAAAATTAAATCAGAAAAAGGGTGGGAATGGGGAGTGGAGGAAAAGGAGGAAGAAAAAATAAAAAGAGGAGCATTGGAAGAAGAAAGTCCTCCTTAAAAAAAAAAGCGAAGAAGAAAGGCGGTAGTCAAAAGGAAAGAACAAGTCAAGAATAGTAGGAAAGACGAAGAACAAGAAGAATTGATGATGATGATGATGATGATGATGATGATGATGATGATGATGATGATGATGATGATGATGATGATGATGATGAGGAAGAGGAGGAGGCGGAGGAGAAGAAGAAGTGGTTATGACGCTGATGATGACGAAAAACGACGAGGACGACGATGATGAAGAAAACCAAAAATAACAACAACGACGACGAATGTCAAATAAAGAAAACAACATCTACAACAAACAGCAGCAACAATAACAAAGATCTAAGCTTCAGCACCTGAAAATGAGCAAAATATTGGTATCATCGGAAGTCCTTAATGAGAAAACAAGAGCCTGCAGGCGTCAAAGAGGAGCCCCCAAAAAAGGATTCCATCGAGATGAAAAGATGGTCGAGAAGATACCATAGGAAGATGAAAAATGGCCTAGAAATAAATCAGGAGCTGGAAAGAAACTTTGGAGAAGGTAGGGTAGGATAGTAAAGGACGGGGATGGGGAAGAATAGAAAGAGAGAGACAGAAATATACAGACAGAGAAAGACAGAGAAGGAAAGGATAAAAGAAAGACACAGAGACAGACAGACAGACATAAAAACTGAACAGAGATACAGAAACAACGACACATACATTCTTAGGCGTTTGTTTACCTTGATAAAACAAACATGTTTTCCGAAGTTTGTGATCACTAACGACCTCTCCTAATTTTACGAATTCAATTCTCCTGCTTGAAAAAAACTAAACATCGTGCAACAAAACAAGGAGACCTTTATAGGCAAGGAAATGGATGGACAATATCAATAAATTTTATTGTTACTTGTAACGCGCACTTTTCCACGCAGGCAGCTTGCTCAGGGCGCTTTAAGAACAGACGGCAAGCGCACAGGGCTAAAAACATACGTGTCGTTGATCCAGCTAAAGAATTGCGTCTTCAAGCGCTTTGTAAAACATTCTACTCTTATAATTCTCAGTTCTTGTGTGCCAACTTAAACTTTTTAGAAGCCTCTGAAAAGTGTCTCAGTTTCGTTTAACCTTTTCTTCATCTGTGATATCAATCTGTGTTATTTTTTATATTTGTGGTTATTGTGAATGACTTAAATACCAAAACTGTGAGGTATACCGGTTATTTTTTTCTCCTGTAGTGGAGAAAACTGTGGAACTTTTTTTTTTTTTTAATGTGGACCATAACAAGGACATTTCTATAAATGGAGATTCTGCAAGAGTTTTAGTATCACAAGTGTAATTTTATAATCAAGAATTTTCCTTCTTTCAAAACCATGTTTTATTTACTGTCTCCAAAAACGCTCAGAAACGCTGCATCGAATAATTAGATGGTCAACAGAACAGCGTGTGATGGTCTTCAATACGTCAAATGTGCTCCGTGACGTAATAAGGTTCGAGATTTTTTCCATAATACTTGCCTGCTGATCGAAATTGCCGCTACTGACGTTTAATTCTGACGTCATTTAGACTTCACTTAATAGCGCTGTTTCATAATGAAAGCGAAAGTGGCGGATCGGTTGCGGCCCTTGGGTTCGCTAGTTCCGGTTGAAGCAAGAAAGATGGGTTATATAAATTATATTTCTCTTGTACAATCGTTCAAATTTTACTCAGAATGGCTGCTTGCTGTGCATATGGATGTACGAACAGACCTCAACGTGATAGAAAACGAGGCGTAACTTTTCACAAGTAAATATAATAGTAATTTTGCGTTGATTAATCGAATCGATGTACTGTGCTGTGTAGTTTGTTACTGTGTAAGCGTGTCTTGTCAGCTCCAAACCCAAGGAACACTGTCATAAGTAATCTCAACCAAATAACTAGCTGTCTTCAGCCAAAATCATGATAAATCATTTATTAAAATTGTAAAAGTAAAGTTAACAATAACTGCCTAAACATTGATTGCTGATTTGTTTGTTCAGTAGGCCTAATTCGTTTGTCAGTGACCTACATTCACGAGAAATTCGAAGTCTCTTTCTTTTTCTTTGCTTTAATTTTTTAATTGAGAAATGTTAATGTTGCAGTTTATCTAGAAGATAACATTATTATACAGTAGAATAATTTTTGTTTTTAATTCAGTGAAGCAACTGCAATTATGTCTTATTATTTTACATTGTTGTAATCTTTCCGAATCAGTCGCAAACGTTGTTCCCACAGTCGTTTCAGTGTTTTGTTAGCTGGTAATGTGTGTAACTTGACAATGCGCCCTTCAATTACTTTTCCTGCGAAATTAGGGCAGCAAACGCAATACTGTTTTCCTCCGCCACAAGTCTTCCGTCTACGTTCGGCCATGCTTAATACTCAACCGGAACTAGCGGGTGTCCGTGAAGGTAGGGACGGATAACTCTATCTGCACTAGTTTTGCAACAGCGCTATAGGCCTACCTTCGAATTATTCAGAGTCTCTTATAAGGTTCCTTTGTGTTCGAATTAGCCACTTCTTTTCTAATTCTTCTGACATGTAGACCTAAATTCAGCAGTACTTTGATGGCTGTTTCAAAATTGTTTTTTTTTTCTTTCTTTAAATTGTAAACAATGCACTATATATAATATACTGGTGTTAATATTAGCGCAATACAATGACGCTTCTCAATCCATCATCCTTCAGTTGGACACCTGGCCTAGATGTGAAGATCGATGAACGTCAGGTCACTTTTGATCTTCCGGATAAACTCATTCCAATTGCAAGATTTGTACTTTTTCAAAGATATGAAGTCGTTTTAAACAGCAAACCAAAGTTTAATGTTCAGTGGTCTGATGAAGAAAACAATCCACTCCGGCCACTGGAATTGCCAAACAAGTTCACAGACTTTGACTGTTTACCCTTTCATCTGCCAGGAAACCTTTTCAAAACAACCATCAAAGTGTTCTATGAACGCAAGAAGTTGGTCACCATCACTGTGTACTACACCACCAATACAGTGCTGGCACAAGGCAACTCTTGTCAAAAATGGCGCGGCAAGGAACTGAGGTCGCTGGTGGCGCTCATTAATACACTGGACAGTCACCTTTGTGTTTGCAGCGAGAGGAGGCTAAACAGATGATGCAAAGACTCCCGCTACCATCAATAGTTGAGACAGCAGAACAGCAACTGAGCATGCAGCCAACACGGCGATCCAGTCGTCTCCGAGGTCTGCAGTGTGTTGGTGATGAGGGACACTCACAAA
The DNA here is from genome assembly GCA_036898135.1 of Oncomelania hupensis. Taxonomy (NCBI): domain Eukaryota; kingdom Metazoa; phylum Mollusca; class Gastropoda; order Littorinimorpha; family Pomatiopsidae; genus Oncomelania; species Oncomelania hupensis. The sequence continues at coordinate 42,022,619 of CM072518.1, forward strand.
ACAAACTCCATTCCAGTGTCTGCCCCATCATCACCACTGATGATAACAACCCCTGTTATTCGCTGTGTCAAGTCAACTAAAAATGCACACACTGCTCCATCTACTAGTGGTAACATGCGATCTACTTCTCCCACTGCAGATATAACAACCCCTCCAACTACTTCCACTGCACTCATCGACACTGATATAGCTGATGATGACGTGATAATGTTTGCGCTACATAAACCTACTGTCAACTCAAACTTATCTCCCGCGGGGGATGAAGAGAGATCCAATGACAATACTGCCACGTTTGCCAATAACCCTAGGCCTGACTAGTCAGTTGACGGCACTGTTGATAATGCAGGAGTGGGGAATCAGCAGGGCACGCCTCTCTCTTGCAGTGTTGGGATCCAGCCAGTGACCACGTTTTTGTCTCATGAAGATTACGTCACTCGTGAAGAATTTAACAGGGTCACTGAAAGTCTGCGTGATGAAATTGCGGCACTTCGCTCAGCTCTTCGTGAAGCGAGGTACTCTTTCAAGATTGAACTCAGCGATTTGGAAATGCAGGTGAAAGACAGTATGCGTCACGACACTGCTTCCCAACCTGGCATGAGCGGCTGCTCGTCATCACAGCTCTCAGCCAGACCCACTCCAAGCCCAGCTGTCAAATCCTCCAAACTTGTCCATGTTGCCGTAAAACACAACCAGCAGCCGCATTCCAAACCCTCCAACCCCAACCCCGCGGTTGTAAAACAAAACCCGCAGTCAGATTCCATATCTCCCCAACAGGTCGTCATAAAACTCATTCCACGACCTCGTACCAAGCCATCTATTCCACTTAACCCTATGCCTGAAATTACGTCTGACACTGATGATGGCCCAGCCGCTCTAGAAAGCAACAGCACGTTCACTGAGACGTCGCCAGTTGTGAGTGTGTCTGACTACTCCTGTCCTTTAAACTCCAAATCTTCGGTCTCAGATCAGACACAGAGACACTGGTGATGGGAGACTTCGTGGTAGCAGGTCTTCATGAAAAGAAGATGTCAGTGGTCAAAGAGAAGTCTCAAGTCATCTAGATTTCTGGAATAGACAGATCATCCGTATTGGAAGAGGAACCCCAGCGCATGCTACCGTCACTACCCTGGTCTTACACGTTGGGATCAATGAATGTAAGCGTGGCCAATTTTCTGGGCAATCAGATATGGCGTAAGATCATTACAGAGGCCCAACGCTGTTTTCCAAAGCCCGTATCATTATTTATTATTGAGGATTTTTATAGCGCACTTATCTCGCCGTACTTGACCAGACTCTAGGCGCTGGCCGATACAGGATCTAACTCAAACCGCCCGAGGCACCCACCCGCAGCCTTTGGGCGCATGGTCTGACGCCCGGACAACTGAGCACTATCCTGGCCAGCCAGGGATGGGGGAGAAGGACCAAGTGCATGCTGGGTGTGTTCTTGTTACCGGCACTCACCCGTCTAGGACATGAGCGTCAGGATCTTTATAGTCCGTTATGATAGAATGTATGCGGCACACAGACTAGACCTCGGTTTATACTCTAATCAGAAGGAGTAGGAAACGGGAGTAAAGTGTCTTTCCCAGGCACACAACACAATGGCCCGGACAGGGCTCAAACCCGGGACCTTCAGATCCGCAAGCCAAAGCACTACCATTAGACCATCGTGCCTTACATCATGCTATCCACCATCCTCCCACATCGGCAAGGACATGCACATATCAGGTCCTGCATCCTTAGCTCCAACTCCTCCCTAAAACAAGTTTGCCAGCAGCTAGCCCTTGATCTTGTAAACAACGACTTAATGTTTCATACAACAGCAGGGAGGGTAAAATCAGGCCGGTTCATGGATGACATTCATCTGAACACTAGAGGTAGCAGTGGTTGGGCACTTCACATCAAACGCTGCTACTCTAGAGCTGTGAATGCTAAGAAGCATGCACAGCCCCAGAGCTACAGCCCTTCTGGACCACAACACCATTGCAACACTCAACAGATGGATGCCCGTAGGCCTACAACTCAAGGAGGAAACCAGCACCCCAGCCTTTCATCGGCAAGCGCCGTGTCACGTCCAAAAGAAAGTCCCTCAAGAGCAGGACAACTGGGGACCCAACCCTTGTATTCTACAGTTGTCAAGGGAAGGCACATGCACATTCCCAGCTTATTTGATACCAGAGTTTCCTACCAAGGGTCGTCGCATTTCTTTTCTACAAACAGTAATGTATTGAGACCCATGCCAGCGCACATCGGCCTATCAAATTGTCAACATGATCAACGAAATAACCCGCTAGAGCTTATGCCCCAAACTCGAGCAACCCCTCTCAGTGATAGTGAAAAGAAAACTCTTTTTGATTACCTGTCACGCCTGCTTGTTTAAGTAGCTGTGTGACAGTTGTGTGCATATATGTGGGTGGTGGTGGTGATAAGAAGTTAGGGTAGGGGGTTTGGGGAAAGAACACACACTTCTGTTATACCCTTGCCAAGGCTCATTGACTACAGTATCAATAATTTTCATCCACGTGTCACCGGACCTGTTTTTAACCAGCCTAATACCAGCCTAATATATATTGTTGTCATTCAACTAGTGTATGTGACAGAGACACTGATTCTATTTAATGACTAATAACTGATGTTCATGTATTTCGTTTTATATATATGTTATTTACACTATAAAATAGTGCAACATAGAATTACTAACAAGTTTGTAAGATAGTGCTTGTTTGTTTATTTGTTTTTTTAAATGGAATCTAACATTTTATGTGGACACGTCAGTGGCTACCATCTCTACAACAAACTTCATGACATTTGTTCTCGTTTACAGCGTCACGGATGTCTACATATACTCGGCGTGACTAAAACTAAATTATGTGATTCTAAACATACTTCCGAGTCAATTGCTATTCCACATTATTATTTTATAAGACAAGATGCTAATTTCCCTGGACATACTGGTATTGGCGTCTATATTCTGATTCATAATAATTTAAATAACTTTGTGAAACGGAGAAATGACGAACTGAAATGCATTGAATGCATCTGGCTGGAGGTCAGGCCATATAAAAATATGCCTATTTTATAGGATTTATCTACAGAAATCCTGCCAGCAACTGCGACTGGTTCAGTAATTTCTTACAAATGATGGACAAAGTCAATGCTTGCAATTTAAACTTTATTATATTAGGAGACTTTAACATTAATCTTTTACAGTCTCACTATGGAACACAATAATAAACTTGCTTGGTATAACTCAGTTTATTCAGGAACCGACAAGAGTAACTGAAACAAAGTCAACTCTTCTTGAACATAATACAGTACCAATCATAATATAATTTCTGCTGCTTTTACGTCTAACGTGTCTGTCAGTGATCATACTGCCGTTATTTGCAAATGTTCATGCCAGCTTCCAAAGTCACAGTTCAAAGGACACACCTACATTATGTATAGAAACTTTACGAATTTTGATAAGTCCGCATATTTACAGGACTTAAGTTTGATTGATTTTATGAATTTAAGAGCATGTAATAACCCTAACGAAACAGCCGAAATATTTTTCAAACTGTTGCTTTCTGTCGTCAATGCGCATGCTCCACTCAGGAGAAAGAGGGTAAAACATGCGTCTGTACCCCCCTGGATGAATACTGAAATTAAAGCTGCCATGTCCTTGCGTGACAAACTTAAAAAAAAAAAACAGTTTGTTCTGTATAAAAAGCAACGTAATAAAGTCCTTACTCTTGTAAGAAATGCAAAAAAATATATTTCCAAACTTTATTATCATCTGAAAACACTAATATCACTTGTATTTGGCAAGCAATGAATGAATTTTGCCAAAAATCTCGAAGAAAAACAAATCAAGGAACTCCTAATACTACCACTTCAAAAACAATTTAAATTTAATACAGCTATCCTTATGTTCAAAATCACACACGGAGAAACACCTGCATATCTTTTATATATTTTTTACTAAGCCAGTTGATGGGCATAGACTTTATAATTATAAACTACCCTCCCCTCGCATTGATATATACAAAAATAGCCTATCATTTAATGAAGCTGCTGTATGGAACTCTCTCCCTCTGGAGTGTAAACATTGCGACACAATATTTTCTTTAAAAAATAACTTATTTAAACATTTGCAAAATTAATTATAAAGGTGATATATTTTGATATGATAACAGTTTTTCATGTCATTATTTTTGTTTAACATTAATAATTATATATATTTTTATTTTTATTTATATTATTTTATATTTATCTATTTATTATTATTATTGTTTTGTTAGTTATTATTATTATTATTATTATTATTATTATTATTATTATTATTATTATTATTATTATTATTATTATTATTATTATAATTATTATTGTTATAATAATAATAGTCATGATAATGGTGGTGATGGTGGTGTTTGTAGTAATACTAAAAATACTAATTATTATTGTAATTGTAATTGTTGTTGTTGTTATTATTATTATTATTATTATTATTATTATTATTATTATTATTATTATTATTATTATTATTATTATTATTATTATTATTTGTATTATTATTGTAAGGGTGGGGGATAGGGAGGGGTGGTTGCCTACAATTGTTTAAAGATAATGATGAAGATGTTGGTGTGATTGTGTGTGCATGTGTGTGTGTGTGATTTATATGATTTCCAAGTTTATGTTAAAGGTTCTTTACTATGTTAATTTGTTAAGGGACAGATAGGAAGATTAGACTTATTAATTAGTCTAAAATCTGTATCCGTAATTTAAAAAAAGTTTCAAAAGTTTCACACAAAAAAGTTTATCTCTCTTTCTGTTACTATGTTAATTTGTTAAGGGACATATTGGAAGATTAAACAGTCATTAGTCTCAAATCTGTATCCCTAATAAAAAAATTTTTTTTAAAGTTTCTCTCTCTAATAACAATTAGCAGACCTAAAAAATCAATGCTGTATGAAATGGAAGAATTGGCTAAATCATATTGGAGTGGGATCTGACAATGACTATAAGAAGTTAATTGCTTAATATTATTACGGAACGAAGCTAACGATCCATAGATGAGAACCAGCAGCCTCTCAAAACTCGACAGAAGGGTAGACTATGACAATAAGGTTCATTATCGTTATGGGCCGAAATTAAATTAACGATCGATAGCTAACAACTATAGAGTTTATTATCGTTGAATTCCACAAAGACTCTAACGAACGGTAAATAACCATGAAAAGACATTTTTAAAATAACAGGAATACGAAGAAGATGGATTAATTTGTATGGCCAAGTTCACTTAACGTCGAATTACATCCACAAAAAAGGAGGGGATATGGAGAACAGGAGAGGGAGGGAGGGAGGGAGAGAGAGAGAGAGAGAGAGAGAGAGGAAGAGGAGGGGGAGAGGGGATTTTAAAGGAACAGGGGAACTTAGCATACAGTAGTAGTACCAACATGAAATCTTGAAGCAGCGCAGTCAAGCCCGGATTGCTTATCAAACGAACTTTAGATGGCGAACTGCTTTCGGGCAAACCTAGATCTCTGTCTGAATCGGTAGGCGCTCTCTTCGGAAATAAACTGTAAGATCGCCCATTATAGACAGACCGAATGCGACCTGCCGGTGGTGCATTACAAGGAGAGGATGGATAGCAAATAAAGCTACCGAAACTCGAATATCTTTCACGAATATTTTGCATTTAAAACTCTTTTACTGGACATCGTAGCCCCGTACCGACCCCTTTACTCCAGAACATTGTTTTAATAAATAACATTGTTTTTACACGGAATTGTTCTCTCTCTCTCTCTCTCTCTCTCTTTTCTCTCTCTCTCTCTCTCTCTCTCTCTCTCTCTCTCTCTCTCTCTCTCTCTCTCTCTCTCTCTCTCTCTCTCTCTCTCTTTTAGCGCTGTGATAATGCTTCTTGTACGAAAATATTTATGCGCTTAATAAATGTTCATCTATTCATTCATTCTTTCAAAGATTGGCATGACATGAACGTGCCCGACCTTCTTCGACTACCAACTAAGAACCTGTCAGGTAGCGGTACAACAAGAGACAACGTGTAACTGTCTTCGTAGTACAGTGTATCGATTACAACTTGCAGTCACCTTAAGGCTAGAAACAGTGTCGCTGAGAAGTTAGCTTAAGCACTAGAGGGACTAAATGGTGTCTACGATGAGAGAACTGGACAAGACACTCTTGTAGTATAATGGACACCAGACAATATACACAACTAGTTATTGTCTAAGTTATTGCCAAGCGCCTTTGAGCAGCTCACTGAACTCATAAGTTGGCTCTAGTAGTAATAGTAGTAGCAGTAGTAGTAGTAGTAGTAGTAGTAGTAGTAGTAGTAGTAGTAGTAGTAGTAGTAATAATAATAATAATAATAATAATAAGTTACGGGCATTTTTCTTCAATAGAACTCAAAGCGCGTCCACCTAAGAAGACCGCCATTATAAAAGGCTAAAAGGGTCTCAAGTCGTTTTAACAGTGGTGTTTCACCCGTCCCCTATACGCTTAATGTGTCCGGGGACGTAAATTTACTCCCAAAAAAAAAAAAAGTCGTTTTACTGGGGCCGGGTAGCTCAGTTGGTAAGAGCGTCTTGCTAGTAACCGAAAGGTCGCTGGTTCGAATCCCGGATTGGTCAACGTGTGATCACATTATTTTCCCCTTTACCAACAACTGGCCCGCTGGTGTCAGTATAAATCGGTCCAGTAGTCACCGATATGCGAAAGTGTCGTGTGACTATAATCTACAAACAACAACAACAAGTCGTTTTATTATTTTTGACATTTAGATTGGCTGTATCCAATATCCTTATTAATGAGGGAGGAGGAAACCGGAATCCTCAGAGAATATCTTCGCTGGCTCAACAATTCGTCTCCATGCGGGGATCGAACCCAACCCACTTTCATCCAAATTGTAAATCAATGTTCTAAATACCTTGCGCTACCAGCTCTCTCTCTCTCTCTCTCTCTCTCTCTCTCTCTCTCTCTCTCCATGTCAAATGTCTCTCTCTCTCTCTCTCTCTCTCAAATGTCAAATCTCTCTCTCTCTCTCTCTCTCTCTCTCTCTCTCTCTCTCTCTCAAACATATTAACAAAGAATTAAACTACAAATGAACCTACTATAAGAAAATCTGTAGCTTTTTGGGGAGGATCTGCCTTAAATCCCCATCAGAGTGACTTCATGACAGTTGTGATCTACTCGACTCCCCCTAATCCATCCCTCCATTTTCAGTCATTCAATCCACCGGCTTGGCTTCATGAATGGTCCATCAGTGTCATCCGTGTACTGGAATTACTAAAGATGTATTTACCCCTAGTCATTCCTTACTCTTGCCTAACTACTGTCAGACTGATTAGTGCTCTCCATCTTCGTGTTTCTTCTTACTTGTACTACACTCCCTATCCTTGGTTTTAATCTTAGTCTTAGTGGGCGTGGGGTGGTGGTTTTAAGATCTTGTCGCAATATATTTTCTTTTTTTTCTTCTATTTCTTCTTTCCCCCGGTTCTTTTGTGTCGTCGTCTTCTTTCCTCGCTAATGTTTTCTTCGTTACTCGCAACTTCTTCTTCTTCATCCTCTTTTTCTTCTTCTATATGCCCATCGTGAAGGCTTATTTGCCGCACTGACACCTCATTCTAGCTTGAGGCTCTTCTTTCTCTTGTTCTCCTCTTCTTTATTCTTCTTCTTTCGCCTACTCCTCCTCCACCTTCCTCTTCGTCTTCTCCTCCTCCTCCTTGTATGTGATCTTTCGTCTCATCCTCTTTGTTCTTGTTCTCCTCCTCCTCTTGTTCTAATACTCTTCACCATCATCATCCTCCCTCTTCTTCTTCTACCTCTTCTCCTTCTTCTAGTTCTTTCAACATCTGCATATTCTTCTTCATTATAAACTTCTTTTTCCTCATGCATCGTCGGCGTCTCTTCTTCTGCTTTTCCTTCCTCCTCCCTCAACAGATCAAACTTAACAAGAGTAAGTCTCGCAGATGCCGTCTGCATAAAGCAAAAGTACACACGGTAATATTTTCTTCTCAAAAGATTCTCCTGCTACGATTGTGTGGTTAACACAGCGAGATTATTTAATATTTCATATGAAACAAAGCATATATAATACGAAAACCTTTTCGAACAGATTATGATGAAATGCATAGTTCCCACAGACGTCGAGAGCACAACATATTAAGCAAAATAAATATTTATGTCAACAATTTGTTCTTAATAGAGTTCTATCCGCGCTGTAAATCTTGGATACTGTCATGTAAAAAGTAACAGGCTGGGAAGCCTGTTTTATTGCTGGCTTAAACAGGCTTAACAGTTCCCCGCTTTCAGCACAATCCGCCACTTATGTTGAAAGGGAAAATTTTCAAATACTTAAAAGAACGCATGAGAAAGTTGAACTCCACAATTTAGCATTAAGATTCTCGCAAAGTCATTCAAGAGAACTTCAACCATTTCGATTTGACTCTGCAGAAAGTACTCTTCTTCTTGTTCTTATTATCCACCTCCTCCTCCTCCTCATCGTCTTTTCTTCATTTATTATTTCTTTCTCGTTGTATATCGTGCTAAGACAAGCTGATCAGTGTTGGATTCTGCTGACTTTCGTGTGAAACTGTGTATTGTAGACTTGTATGGCGTAATCTCTGAGCTAAGCGTAGCTGTAGTGGGACCATTTAAGCAAATCCTGATGTTAATGTTTGTTCGGTCTCAAAACTAGTCGCCTTGAAAGTGCCGGTGTTTGAGACTAGCTCGTGTTGATGTAAGCTCATACTCTTAGCGATACTCAGTACTTCACTGAGAATAAGTGCGACGGAACAGGACATTGCCTGAAGGCTCGTTGTCATGCGCAAAAGGTGGCCCTTGACCGCCATTATCGCCATCGGAAGTGACGTTCGCACGTAAGAGTTTTGTCCCCTGCCATTGCAAATGCAGAATACGGCGTGAGGGTCAGTGCTACTGTAGAGTTTAAAGGCCTTTTTAGTACCAATTACTTAACACGCTGAGACAGTACACACGACTAATGTTACTAATTTGAAATGGTACAGAAAAGGCAGTGATGTCGTTTTCGTTGGCAAATCGGTCATTCACCGATAAAATTCCAAAATGTCGGAAAGAGTCATGTTCTGATCGGCCCGCTGTCCTAAGGTTTTATGCCTCAATCGGCCACCCTTTGGCCGCTTTTTGCTTGTCTCATGTCTGTTTCGTCGTTATTGCTTCTGGCCATATTAGTTTCCTATCGGATAACTAAACGTGTTATGAGTTATTGTTGGGACATCGCGTGTCGGAAACGCCAAGCAGACGACACATACATCAGCAAAGAGAGTTAGAGTAACTCCCCTTGTTGCGAACGGCGTGTTTCCGGCAATAAACTTTTTTTTTTCGAAATGCGGCCGAAAAAGATACCCAAACTTGTCAGTGGCCTCTCGTTTGGTGTTGGAAAGAAGTCAAAATGATGCCCGAAAGATTTTCAAAATGTCCTAAAGGCTTGTGACTGAATCGGCCAAATGGCCTATGCTGAAAATTTCTATCAACATCACTGAAAAGGCTATAAATAATTTAAAGGTATCTCATAACATTATGCAACAGTGAAAATAGATTTCACACCTGTTAATAGTTCGCGTTGTTTTAAATACATCACTCTTAAGTTATACGTTATCAACCATAAGCTATGTCCTTTAGAAAAAGGGGTTGCTGACAATTTCGGCGAAAAGGTCAGGTCTGCAAGAAGGGTTGGCATGCATTTTCAGCAGTAGGTGTTTTATGGATACTTCCGACATCTATATCTCTTCTACTTCCAACTATCCAATTTTTCCCTGACTGGCTGCATTAGAAGAACCGTTAGACAGCTTTTGATATTGACTAAATTAAGTTCTTCCTGACTACATTTAACCCAATATATCTTTAAAACTTGTTTTGAATTGAATTATTTTTGACTGAGTGTATATACTACTGCCCTGGCGAGGTTGAAGCCAATTTGGAAAGACAGGACCATCAGTCTACATTCCAAGATAAGACTGCTGCGCTCCCTTGTCATCTCCATCTTCCTATATGCTTGCGAAACATGGACCCTCACAGCACATCTACAACGAATAATACAAAGCATGGAGATGAGGTGCTACAGAAGGCTTCTGGGCATTTCCTATACCCAGCACATCACCAACGACGAAGTCCGACAGACCATCACACAAGCCATTGGACAACACGATGACCTGCTCACAGTGGTGAAAAAACGGAAACTCCGATGTTATGGCCACGTCACCAGATCACCAGGTCTTGCAAAGACCATCCTGCAAGGCACAGTGCAAGGAGATAGAAGAAGAGGGAGACCGAAAAAGAGGTGGGAGGACAACATTCTAGAATGGACTGGTTTGACACTGAGCTAAACCATCAGGGCTGCTGGGGACAGGGAAAGATTGAGTACACTGGTTAAACGATCATCTGTGGTTGACTTACGACCTTCGAGTTACCGGATAGGATAGGATAGGATAGGTTAGGATGGGATATGATAGGTATATACGTATTGAAAATTTCAATTTACACATTGTCTAAATTAGTTTCTGCCAGAGTATATTCTACCCGATCGATTCTCTGAAATACCTCATTAATATTCTAAGTGTCACACGAAGCTTACATGCAATAGCTCATTGGCAGTGTTAAAGAGCAGCGATTGACGACGAAGACGAAGAAGAAGAAGAAGAAGAAGAAGAAGAAGAAGAAGAAGAAGAAGAAGAAGAAGAAGAAGAAGAGGAAGAAGAAGAAGAAGAAGTGTTACAGAGCAGCGATTGACGACGACGACGACGAAGAAGAAGAAGAAGAAGAAGAAGAAGAAGAAGAACAACAACAACAACAACAACAACAACAACAACAACAACAATTTTGCCAGGCTAGGGGATCACAAAAGAAGTAGCCGAATTTCTGCCAGGCTAATTTGGAATCAGACACACATCTCATCATTAGTGGATGTTGTTGAGGAGATATTCTATTGCCATATTGCATGCCAAGACTTGACCCCAAGAGTATAGATTGCCTTAAATCGTGCATTTTTCTTTGTTGTTCGCTTGTCTGTTTGTATTATGTTGTTGTTTTTGTTTTGCTCGTTTTATCTGTACAATATATATATATATATATATATATATATATATATATAGAGAGAGAGAGAGAGAGAGAGAGAGAGAGAGAGAGAGAGAGAGAGAGAGAGAGAGAGAGAGAGACAGAGAGAAAGAGAGAGAGAGACAGAGAGAGAGATGTTTATATATATGTGTTACGTTGAAACGCGTACGAAAGTATGTCGAAAGCGCGCACGATAGATCTAATCGTTTCGTTTTGCAAAGTATTCAATAATGGAGTTTATTTACCTTTGATTTGAGTTTGCATTGTTGTTTGGAGAGGTTTTGTATAACGTTGATAATTTTTGTTGGTCGATATTGATGTAGAATATTCTGGATCTGCGTGTTTACTCTTGATAGAAATTTCCGGATGGATATCGAAGGTCGTGAATGTTCCCGGAAGTAGAGAAAATGTGAATGACGTAAGTCAGTGATGACGATCTTTAGTTCGATTGGTGGCAGTGCGTCATTTCTACCATGTACCAAATTGTTTGAGAAAAGAGAGAGGTTATTTAATCGTGTGCCGAGTTGCTGTTGAGAGATAGTAAAGTTGTTGATAGTGATTTGGAAAGTTGCTGTGAAAGTTGTTGAGTTGAGTTGAGAATTGTATGCAGTTGTTGGTGTGTGCTGAATAAAAAGTGGAAAACTTCATACGTCGACTTAGTGACTTGTATGCTGCTTGAGCGGGTTGCGTGAATAAACGAATCTGAGTTACACCCTATCAGGAATTCAGCATTGGGGCTGAATCAGATACTGATAGAAAACACCAACATCAAACTGAGTGTAACATTTTGGGGGTCAAGCCGCGATTCACGCCATAGCCAAGGGTTCAACTGCTACAACAAGCGAGTCAACGTTACGAGAGGCAGTCATCGAGGGTAGCCGCCAACGAGTTGCGTCGAGAGGGGCCAACATACTGGGACTACATCACCGATAGGTTCGGGTTCACTGCAAGGGCGTGTAGTCGCTGAAGAGTTGCTTCGTGAGCGAACAACAGATCAGGACTACGTGGCTGCCGCAGGACTACGTCGAGGGACAGTCTCGGAGCTACATCGCCAGTGTTACAGAGATCGAGCGGCAAACGGACGTCGCGTCTACTTCAGCACAGGAGCGTGTACATCAACACCAGCGTGGTGCAGCGTCGCATACGACGAGGACAGCGGGGCCTGCGTCAGCGAAGGCGACTAGTGACAAGCATCAGCGCTACTGCAGAAAGCGTGCTGTTCTAGAACAGTCTAGAAAGGTACAGCACAGTCAAGAACTTTCCAGAAAAGAACTTTCCAAAAAAGAACTTTCCAGAAAAGAACTTTCCAGAATAGAACTTTCCAGAAGCATCAAGATGGCTGACTTCTGGCAGAAAGGGGTTGAACTAAATCTAAAAGGCAAACAGCTGACGGAGTACGTCAAATGCCAGGAGAGAATATTGCGTGAAGAAAGAGAAGAACAGCGAAGGCGCGAAGAAAGAGAATTGGAAGAGAAGCGTCTAGAAAAAGAAATAGAATTAGAACAGAAGCGTCTAGAATTAGAGGAGCAGCGACGCCGAGAAGATAAGGAAGAACAGCGTCAACGGGAAGAAAAAGAAGAGCAACGTCGTCGAGAAGAAAGAGAAGTAGAAGAACAGCGACGCCGAGAAGAAAGAGAGGAAAGAGAGGCTGAGCGTCAGTACCAGCTAGAGTTGGCGCGTATCCAAAACAATCAGCATGCGCCACAAGTCACCAACGACCATACGGCTCCAAAATTGCCAGCTTTCGTCGACGGGAAGGACCAGATCGACAGCTATCTGGCGAGATTCGAAAGGTTCGCCGAAAGCTCCAATTGGCAACCTCGAGACTGGGCGATTCGACTAAGTGCACTTCTGACGGGGCAAGCTCTCGAAGTTTACACCAGACTGTCGAACGATGACTCCAAAAACTACGACGTCTTGAAAGAGGCCCTGTTGCAGTGCTACAACTTTACAGAGAAGGGCTACCGTAAACGCTTCCGTGAATGCCGGCCTTTGTCAGACGAGACACCAAAGCAATTTGTGGAGCGCCTGTCATCATATCTACACAAGTGGGTGGAATTATCAGGCAAAGGGAAGACTTACGAGAGTCTCCATGAGCTGATCGTGAGGGAACAATTACTCAACGCCTGCCCTAAGGACCTCGCGATCCACTTGGAAATACAAAAGTTGCAGACGCTAAAAGACGTTGCTGAGGCTGCTGAAAGATATCTCATCGCTCATGAGAAAACGTTGGGGCCACCCAGCGCGACGAAACACTTTCAGAAGACGGCAAGCCATGGGAACCAGATCCAGGGGAGCCAGACGAGCCAGAGACACACTGACTCCACGCCTCCTCCCAGGGAAGGGCATTCGAGAGGCTGTTTCACCTGCAACGCTACAGACCACAGAGCAGCTAACTGTCCTCAAAACAAAAGTAGCGGACAGCGGGGCAGTACGGACAATGCAGCGGTGGACAACCGACAGAGACGTTTCTCCAATCAACGGCAAACCAGTAGATCTGACCATCAGGTGTGCGGCGGGAGCGTCATTCTTCCGAGTGAGACCGAGCGCACAGCTACCCCTGCGGACGTGCAAGAGTGCATGACTGATGGCCAACTCCTCCTTGCCAACGGGAAATCCATCCCCGTCGTCGCCAGCGCAGCTGTGACCGTACAGAACATGCCTGTTTCCAAGGGACGCGTCGGAAATCATGAAGTGACTGTTTTAAGAGACTCTGGCTGCAGTGGGGTCATCGTCAGAGAAGACCTAATCGCTAAAGAACAGTTCACTGGCGATTCAAAATGGACACTTATGGCCGACAGCAAATGTGTGAGAGCGCCAGTTGCGAAGATTCATGTCAACACCCCTTTCTACATAGGCGAAGTCGAAGCGGTTTGCCTGAAGAAGCCGCTGTATGATTTGATGAACGGGAATATCGACGGCGCGAGACGACCCGACAACCCCGATCCAGAGTGGAGTCCTGCCTCAACCCAACGCGTCGAAGTTGTGGAGGAGGATCCATTGCCATTTCCCGATGGAGACCTTACAGAGCTGCTACGGGACAATGTGGTTACTCCGGCTCAGCCCTGCCGACCAGAGGTCGTCGGTGCCGTTACAACCAGGGCCCAGGCCAAGAGAGACAAGACGTCTACGCCACTGAAGGTCGCCGACAACTCTAAAGCTGCCATCGTGGACAGAGATAAGCTGATCCAGCTCCAGGAAGCTGATAGCACTTTAAACAAGTACAGGAACCGCCAAGATCACGTGACCAAACGCAGTGGCACGGTCTATTTTGAGGTGAAGGCCAAGATCCTGTACCGAATCTTCCAGCACCCGAGGGTCAACGGAGGTAAACCACTACGTCAAGTCTTAGTACCATTACCCCTAAGGCGCCAAGTGATGGAAGTAGCACATGACTCAATCATGGGAGGTCACCTAGGCATCAAGAAGACGTCGGATAGAATCCAGGCGGTGTTCTACTGGCCAGGACTTCATGCGGACGTCAGCCGTTTCTGCCGATCATGTGACATTTGCCAGAAGACCATACCTCGAGGAAGGGTCCCGAAAGTGCCTATGCAGAGGATGCCTCTGATCGACCGACCTTTCAAGAGGGTGGCCTTAGACTTAATCGGCGACATAAGACCTCCGAGTGAAGAAGGTCATCGGTGGGTACTGACATTAGTGGACTATGCAACTCGGTACCCAGAAGCAGTGCCACTGAAGAAGATTGACACTGAAACTGTTGCAGAGGCGCTAGTGGACATGTTCAGTAGACTTGGAGTGCCTGAAGAGATCCTGACAGACCTCGGGACGCAGTTCGTCTCTGACTGCATGAAGGAGGTCAACAGACGGCTGAGCATCCGGCATTTGACTACGACACCCTACCATCCGATGTGCAACGGGCTTGTCGAAAAGTTCAATGCTACGCTGAAGTCCACCCTGAAGAAACTGTGCAGCGAGCAGCCCAGACAATGGCATCGTTATATCAACGCCTTACTTTTCGCCTACAGAGAAGTACCGCAGGAGTCCACCGGCTTTTCTCCGTTCGAGCTGCTGTACGGAAGAACCATCCGAGGGCCGATGCACATCCTAAAAGAACTGTGGACGAAAGAAGTAGACACCCCAGAGGTGAAGAACAGCTACCAGTACGTGTTTGAGCTACAGGAGAAGCTGGAGCAGACTCTCGAGATAGCCAGAGAAAACCTGAAGAAGTCCCAAGACTGTGGAAAACACTACTATGACCGTAGGGCTGTGAACAGGAAGTTCAAACCTGGCAACAAAGTGCTGGTGCTGCTACCTACCGATCACAATAAGTTGCTGATGCAGTGGAAAGGCCCGTACGAAGTGGAGACCGTGGTGGGAATCAACGACTACAAGGTGAAGGTCGGCCAGCATTCCAAGATATACCACGCCAACCTCCTTAAGCTGTACGTGGAAAGGCCATCAGAGACTGTGCACGCGGCCACAGCAGCTGTGACCGACGACAGCTTTGACAGCGAGGAACTGTTGGAACTTGGAGACTTCCACAGCAAAGAAGGCATCGATGATGTTAAGCTAGGACCAAGCTTGACGGAAGGTCAAAAGATGGAGCTCAAGGACCTTATGGGCGAGTTTCCCCATAGCTTCAGTGATGTCCCAGGCTCTACGACTTTGGTCGAACATGAAGTCCACACCCAGACCTGGAAGGAGCATCTGCAGACCTTGAGGGAGCTGTTCCACCGTCCCGCAGAAGCCAACCTGACCGTGAGACCCAGCGAATGCATCCTGGGAGCTGACAACGTCGACTGCGTCGGACATCCGATGGAAGAAGGAGACAACGGAGGACGCACTGATTCCAGGGAAGCCCACGTGATCATCGTCTTTGACCCTGGGCCGATGACGACCGCAACTGACGAGGGCGTCGTTTCCTTGCGGTTGAAAGAACATTGACTGTGTGGAGAACATTGGCAATATCTAAACAGACGTGTAGATGAGAAACATTGACTCTGTGTGAATGAACTGTGAACATTGACAATATCCAGATAGACTTGCGGATGGAAGAACATTGACTCTGTGTATATAAACTGAGAACATTGACAGTAAATGAGACAGTCTGAAGTAAGTTTTAATTCTGTACATTGTTTGTGCATTACGTTTCAACGTTGTTGAAAGAAATTGGGTAAATTTCTTCTTGAGTGGGGGGTTATGTTACGTTGAAACGCGTACGAAAGTATGTCGAAAGCGCGCACGATAGATCTAATCGTTTCGTTTTGCAAAGTATTCAATAATGGAGTTTATTTACCTTTGATTTGAGTTTGCATTGTTGTTTGGAGAGGTTTTGTATAACGTTGATAATTTTTGTTGGTCGATATTGATGTAGAATATTCTGGATCTGCGTGTTTACTCTTGATAGAAATTTCCGGATGGATATCGAAGGTCGTGAATGTTCCCGGAAGTAGAGAAAATGTGAATGACGTAAGTCAGTGATGACGATCTTTAGTTCGATTGGTGGCAGTGCGTCATTTCTACCATGTACCAAATTGTTTGAGAAAAGAGAGAGGTTATTTAATCGTGTGCCGAGTTGCTGTTGAGAGATAGTAAAGTTGTTGATAGTGATTTGGAAAGTTGCTGTGAAAGTTGTTGAGTTGAGTTGAGAATTGTATGCAGTTGTTGGTGTGTGCTGAATAAAAAGTGGAAAACTTCATACGTCGACTTAGTGACTTGTATGCTGCTTGAGCGGGTTGCGTGAATAAACGAATCTGAGTTACACCCTATCAGGAATTCAGCATTGGGGCTGAATCAGATACTGATAGAAAACACCAACATCAAACTGAGTGTAACATTTTGGGGGTCAAGCCGCGATTCACGCCATAGCCAAGGGTTCAACTGCTACAACAAGCGAGTCAACGTTACGAGAGGCAGTCATCGAGGGTAGCCGCCAACGAGTTGCGTCGAGAGGGGCCAACATACTGGGACTACATCACCGATAGGTTCGGGTTCACTGCAAGGGCGTGTAGTCGCTGAAGAGTTGCTTCGTGAGCGAACAACAGATCAGGACTACGTGGCTGCCGCAGGACTACGTCGAGGGACAGTCTCGGAGCTACATCGCCAGTGTTACAGAGATCGAGCGGCAAACGGACGTCGCGTCTACTTCAGCACAGGAGCGTGTACATCAACACCAGCGTGGTGCAGCGTCGCATACGACGAGGACAGCGGGGCCTGCGTCAGCGAAGGCGACTAGTGACAAGCATCAGCGCTACTGCAGAAAGCGTGCTGTTCTAGAACAGTCTAGAAAGGTACAGCACAGTCAAGAACTTTCCAGAAAAGAACTTTCCAAAAAAGAACTTTCCAGAAAAGAACTTTCCAGAATAGAACTTTCCAGAAGCATCAAGATGGCTGACTTCTGGCAGAAAGGGGTTGAACTAAATCTAAAAGGCAAACAGCTGACGGAGTACGTCAAATGCCAGGAGAGAATATTGCGTGAAGAAAGAGAAGAACAGCGAAGGCGCGAAGAAAGAGAATTGGAAGAGAAGCGTCTAGAAAAAGAAATAGAATTAGAACAGAAGCGTCTAGAATTAGAGGAGCAGCGACGCCGAGAAGATAAGGAAGAACAGCGTCAACGGGAAGAAAAAGAAGAGCAACGTCGTCGAGAAGAAAGAGAAGTAGAAGAACAGCGACGCCGAGAAGAAAGAGAGGAAAGAGAGGCTGAGCGTCAGTACCAGCTAGAGTTGGCGCGTATCCAAAACAATCAGCATGCGCCACAAGTCACCAACGACCATACGGCTCCAAAATTGCCAGCTTTCGTCGACGGGAAGGACCAGATCGACAGCTATCTGGCGAGATTCGAAAGGTTCGCCGAAAGCTCCAATTGGCAACCTCGAGACTGGGCGATTCGACTAAGTGCACTTCTGACGGGGCAAGCTCTCGAAGTTTACACCAGACTGTCGAACGATGACTCCAAAAACTACGACGTCTTGAAAGAGGCCCTGTTGCAGTGCTACAACTTTACAGAGAAGGGCTACCGTAAACGCTTCCGTGAATGCCGGCCTTTGTCAGACGAGACACCAAAGCAATTTGTGGAGCGCCTGTCATCATATCTACACAAGTGGGTGGAATTATCAGGCAAAGGGAAGACTTACGAGAGTCTCCATGAGCTGATCGTGAGGGAACAATTACTCAACGCCTGCCCTAAGGACCTCGCGATCCACTTGGAAATACAAAAGTTGCAGACGCTAAAAGACGTTGCTGAGGCTGCTGAAAGATATCTCATCGCTCATGAGAAAACGTTGGGGCCACCCAGCGCGACGAAACACTTTCAGAAGACGGCAAGCCATGGGAACCAGATCCAGGGGAGCCAGACGAGCCAGAGACACACTGACTCCACGCCTCCTCCCAGGGAAGGGCATTCGAGAGGCTGTTTCACCTGCAACGCTACAGACCACAGAGCAGCTAACTGTCCTCAAAACAAAAGTAGCGGACAGCGGGGCAGTACGGACAATGCAGCGGTGGACAACCGACAGAGACGTTTCTCCAATCAACGGCAAACCAGTAGATCTGACCATCAGGTGTGCGGCGGGAGCGTCATTCTTCCGAGTGAGACCGAGCGCACAGCTACCCCTGCGGACGTGCAAGAGTGCATGACTGATGGCCAACTCCTCCTTGCCAACGGGAAATCCATCCCCGTCGTCGCCAGCGCAGCTGTGACCGTACAGAACATGCCTGTTTCCAAGGGACGCGTCGGAAATCATGAAGTGACTGTTTTAAGAGACTCTGGCTGCAGTGGGGTCATCGTCAGAGAAGACCTAATCGCTAAAGAACAGTTCACTGGCGATTCAAAATGGACACTTATGGCCGACAGCAAATGTGTGAGAGCGCCAGTTGCGAAGATTCATGTCAACACCCCTTTCTACATAGGCGAAGTCGAAGCGGTTTGCCTGAAGAAGCCGCTGTATGATTTGATGAACGGGAATATCGACGGCGCGAGACGACCCGACAACCCCGATCCAGAGTGGAGTCCTGCCTCAACCCAACGCGTCGAAGTTGTGGAGGAGGATCCATTGCCATTTCCCGATGGAGACCTTACAGAGCTGCTACGGGACAATGTGGTTACTCCGGCTCAGCCCTGCCGACCAGAGGTCGTCGGTGCCGTTACAACCAGGGCCCAGGCCAAGAGAGACAAGACGTCTACGCCACTGAAGGTCGCCGACAACTCTAAAGCTGCCATCGTGGACAGAGATAAGCTGATCCAGCTCCAGGAAGCTGATAGCACTTTAAACAAGTACAGGAACCGCCAAGATCACGTGACCAAACGCAGTGGCACGGTCTATTTTGAGGTGAAGGCCAAGATCCTGTACCGAATCTTCCAGCACCCGAGGGTCAACGGAGGTAAACCACTACGTCAAGTCTTAGTACCATTACCCCTAAGGCGCCAAGTGATGGAAGTAGCACATGACTCAATCATGGGAGGTCACCTAGGCATCAAGAAGACGTCGGATAGAATCCAGGCGGTGTTCTACTGGCCAGGACTTCATGCGGACGTCAGCCGTTTCTGCCGATCATGTGACATTTGCCAGAAGACCATACCTCGAGGAAGGGTCCCGAAAGTGCCTATGCAGAGGATGCCTCTGATCGACCGACCTTTCAAGAGGGTGGCCTTAGACTTAATCGGCGACATAAGACCTCCGAGTGAAGAAGGTCATCGGTGGGTACTGACATTAGTGGACTATGCAACTCGGTACCCAGAAGCAGTGCCACTGAAGAAGATTGACACTGAAACTGTTGCAGAGGCGCTAGTGGACATGTTCAGTAGACTTGGAGTGCCTGAAGAGATCCTGACAGACCTCGGGACGCAGTTCGTCTCTGACTGCATGAAGGAGGTCAACAGACGGCTGAGCATCCGGCATTTGACTACGACACCCTACCATCCGATGTGCAACGGGCTTGTCGAAAAGTTCAATGCTACGCTGAAGTCCACCCTGAAGAAACTGTGCAGCGAGCAGCCCAGACAATGGCATCGTTATATCAACGCCTTACTTTTCGCCTACAGAGAAGTACCGCAGGAGTCCACCGGCTTTTCTCCGTTCGAGCTGCTGTACGGAAGAACCATCCGAGGGCCGATGCACATCCTAAAAGAACTGTGGACGAAAGAAGTAGACACCCCAGAGGTGAAGAACAGCTACCAGTACGTGTTTGAGCTACAGGAGAAGCTGGAGCAGACTCTCGAGATAGCCAGAGAAAACCTGAAGAAGTCCCAAGACTGTGGAAAACACTACTATGACCGTAGGGCTGTGAACAGGAAGTTCAAACCTGGCAACAAAGTGCTGGTGCTGCTACCTACCGATCACAATAAGTTGCTGATGCAGTGGAAAGGCCCGTACGAAGTGGAGACCGTGGTGGGAATCAACGACTACAAGGTGAAGGTCGGCCAGCATTCCAAGATATACCACGCCAACCTCCTTAAGCTGTACGTGGAAAGGCCATCAGAGACTGTGCACGCGGCCACAGCAGCTGTGACCGACGACAGCTTTGACAGCGAGGAACTGTTGGAACTTGGAGACTTCCACAGCAAAGAAGGCATCGATGATGTTAAGCTAGGACCAAGCTTGACGGAAGGTCAAAAGATGGAGCTCAAGGACCTTATGGGCGAGTTTCCCCATAGCTTCAGTGATGTCCCAGGCTCTACGACTTTGGTCGAACATGAAGTCCACACCCAGACCTGGAAGGAGCATCTGCAGACCTTGAGGGAGCTGTTCCACCGTCCCGCAGAAGCCAACCTGACCGTGAGACCCAGCGAATGCATCCTGGGAGCTGACAACGTCGACTGCGTCGGACATCCGATGGAAGAAGGAGACAACGGAGGACGCACTGATTCCAGGGAAGCCCACGTGATCATCGTCTTTGACCCTGGGCCGATGACGACCGCAACTGACGAGGGCGTCGTTTCCTTGCGGTTGAAAGAACATTGACTGTGTGGAGAACATTGGCAATATCTAAACAGACGTGTAGATGAGAAACATTGACTCTGTGTGAATGAACTGTGAACATTGACAATATCCAGATAGACTTGCGGATGGAAGAACATTGACTCTGTGTATATAAACTGAGAACATTGACAGTAAATGAGACAGTCTGAAGTAAGTTTTAATTCTGTACATTGTTTGTGCATTACGTTTCAACGTTGTTGAAAGAAATTGGGTAAATTTCTTCTTGAGTGGGGGGTTATGTTACGTTGAAACGCGTACGAAAGTATGTCGAAAGCGCGCACGATAGATCTAATCGTTTCGTTTTGCAAAGTATTCAATAATGGAGTTTATTTACCTTTGATTTGAGTTTGCATTGTTGTTTGGAGAGGTTTTGTATAACGTTGATAATTTTTGTTGGTCGATATTGATGTAGAATATTCTGGATCTGCGTGTTTACTCTTGATAGAAATTTCCGGATGGATATCGAAGGTCGTGAATGTTCCCGGAAGTAGAGAAAATGTGAATGACGTAAGTCAGTGATGACGATCTTTAGTTCGATTGGTGGCAGTGCGTCATTTCTACCATGTACCAAATTGTTCGAGAAAAGAGAGAGGTTATTTAATCGTGTGCCGAGTTGCTGTTGAGAGATAGTAAAGTTGTTGATAGTGATTTGGAAAGTTGCTGTGAAAGTTGTTGAGTTGAGTTGAGAATTGTATGCAGTTGTTGGTTTGTGCTGAATAAAAAGTGGAAAACTTCATACGTCGACTTAGTGACTTGTATGCTGCTTGAGCGGGTTGCGTGAATAAACGAATCTGAGTTACACCCTATCAGGAATTCAGCATTGGGGCTGAATCAGATACTGATAGAAAACACCAACATCAAACTGAGTGTAACAATATGTAGAGAGAGAGAGACAGAGACAGAGAGAGTGCGTGTGTGTGGGCGCGCGCGCGTGCATGTCTGTCTGTCTGTGTACTTGCCCTTCTGTACTTTAGTGCTTAGTATCTTCTCAATCCTACACCCTACTATCCATTCACAAACGCTCATTCTCTTCACTCTACTGTTTTCTCAACATTCCTTCGAATTTCCTATTGTTTTTCTTTCACTTTTGTATCCAACCACCCCCTCTTTCCAAAATCAACTTCTGCGCTGAGAGAGAGAGAGAGAGAGAGAGAGAGAGAGAGAGAGAGAGAGAGAGAGAGAAAGAGAGAGAGAGAGAGAGAGAGAGAGAGAGAGAGAGAGAGAGAGAGAGAGAGAGAAAGAGAAGAGAGAGAGAGAAAGATAAAAAAAAGGAGAGAGAGAGAGAGAGAGAGAAAGAGAAGAGAGAGAGAGAAAGAGAAAAAAAGGAGGGAGAGAGAGAGAGAGAGAGAGAGAGAGAGAGAGAGAGAGAGAGAGAGAGAGAGAGAGAGAGAGAGAGAGAGAGAGAGAGAGACCGTGTGGTCTTTAAGACACGCAAGGTTTGTCCAAATATTTACTTCCATTTTTGTCTTTCTCGTTTCAAGATTAATGACAGTTTTGAAACTAGCAGTAACAATAAACCCGATGTTTTCACCGCGAGTTTCAAAAGGTTTTTGGCTCCAGAAATATAAATTCATTGGTTAGCGTAAAAGTAGTGGTAGGGAGATGAATGGAGGTATGGGGAAGAGATGGAACAAACGAGAAAGTATACAACAGCAATCCTTCGTCTGTAAATACAAGGATGAGAGTTTAAACCGAGGTATAATTGTGCATTCACGCATTCCATCGCACGGATTTCGTTAAACGATGCTGAGAGGGAAGGGTGGATGGGTGGGGGGATGAACGGCTAGAAAGAGAAAGCACTAAAAAGGAAGGAAACTAAACGGACAAAAACTGATAACTGGATACTATTATTAGCCTCAGTTTCCTTGATCTACAAACCGCACGCCCTGCCATATTACTTATACATACACCCCTCTTCCTCCAGCCTCGAA
The DNA here is from genome assembly GCA_036898135.1 of Oncomelania hupensis. Taxonomy (NCBI): domain Eukaryota; kingdom Metazoa; phylum Mollusca; class Gastropoda; order Littorinimorpha; family Pomatiopsidae; genus Oncomelania; species Oncomelania hupensis. The sequence goes on from CM072518.1 coordinate 42,045,579, forward strand.
ATCTCTTCCCCACCCCCCACCCCCGCTCCCCACCCCTATACATCAACTCCATCTCCCTTTCTCCCCGAACATCACCTTACCCTCTTTAAAAAAAAGGTATACAAGATTGCACAGGACCTAATCTAAACAAGTCCCTGAACTGGGATGCCAAGAAAGCAGACGCAACAGCAAACGGGAAAACGGTGGCGGCTGGAAATGGATCCGCTCTCCAGTCTGAAGAGAAAGAAAATTGATTCCGCGACGACCAGCTTCCTGAAACGGGACACCTTTTATCTCTCTTCCTCAAGACGGAATCGGTACTGGAGTAGGTGGTTGGTATAACAGCCATAAGCTTTTAATGACCGGAAAAAATTAAAATGGGACCGAACTAGCAATCAGTGTAATCGATTAAAAATTTAAGAAGAGAGCAAGGAAAAACTAAATTGGAAGAACAGGAAAATAAAAAAAAATATTGAAAAGGATGTAATACTTGCGGGTTATTGCTATCTTATTGGAGTATTTGATTAGTTTTTAAATCTTTGGAGTTGAAAAAGTCGAGAAATAGCCATTAATGCCATAGATCTACTCAATAACCAACATATAATAGAACTATCGAGTCTGTATTCTATTAAACCACGTTAGTCCCCTCAAGCCTTCAACCTAAACTGCCGGCCAAACCCTTAAACTTCGCTCTCTATTTTCTTGAACAATCAATACCTAAGCACGGTTACAGAGGAATTCTCCTTAGCTAATCAACTGTACAAAAACATTGTCACTGAAAACCCACCCACCACCAGCGGGTTTCTATCAATTGAACCGAGAAAGATCGGTTGAGTTAAACTGTACGTAATAATTTCACAGCGAATCTGCAGAATAACGACAAGCACACACGCATGCATAAGGCTACATATAAGCTCACGCCGGAAATTTGAGATAGCAGTACGAAGTAAGAAGATTCACAGCATAAAAACTTTTCAAAGAGCAAAAAATTATAACGGTACAGTATACAAAACTAGCAACAATAACCATAACGACAATACAATAACAACAACAACACCCAAACAATCCAACGTCCAACGTCCATACATAATTCTATGCAAACTCTCTCTCTCTCTCTCTCTCTCTCTCAGTGTGTGTGTGTGTGTGTGTGTGTGTGTGTGCGTGAGTGTGTGTTTGTAGGCACGCCGTTATTTTTACAAACTCTTTATACTCTACCAATGTTCTTTTCACGGCCCCGTTATATTGACGTCAAAACAGTTATCCGTTAGGGTTAGGGCTGTGTTAGCCTTAGTGTTAGGTTAAGGGTTCGGGTTAATGTTAGGGTTTGAGTTAGGGTTAGAGTTTGGGTTACGGTTAACTTCAAAAATTGGACAAATTTCAAAAAAATGTCAATATAACGTATGTGGAGTTTCATGAAAGTCATAACAACGGCGTTTTTAAAAAACGTGTGTTCGCGTGTGAGAGAGAGAGAGAGAGAGAGTGTATGTGTGTGGGTGTGAGTGTGTTTATTTCTGCAATAATTATAATGTCTTCACCATAGTAATATTGACATTTAAAAAAAAAAGATTCATATAAAATAATGTTTTTCTTTACATAACAAAATTTCCTTTTTGCTCTGTGCGTATGTGTGTATCAGTAAGCAAGTGCGCGTTTGGGTTAACGTTAAACGTTAGTAATCAGATGATCTACAATCTTAATCCAAATTAAGTCTTCCTCTCTCTCTCTCTCTCTCTCTCTCTCTCTCTCTCTCTCTCTCTCTCTCTCTCAATTACACACACATACACACACAACTACTCACACTGCAAATAGCACCGACAATAACATAAAATTTGCACAAAACGCCCCGTGTATTTCACTGCCAAGACAACAACAAAATCATAACTCACTTGATATAATAGATGCGACCTTTAGGATGTAGTTTGGCTTCCCACCCTTCCTCCAACTCCGTGTTAATCCGTTGGAGGACGTTCTCCTGGCGTTTAGCCATCTCCAACAAGAGGCCTTACTGGGCCTCCTGATAGGCCTGAGAGGGGCCTAGGGCGCTGAGGTCACCTGGAGATTGGTGGGCAGCGTTTCAGGTACTCCTGCTGCCCGACCATCTTGATGAATGCTGCTCACACGATCACAACATCGACGTTGTAATACCAGGGTGGTGGACTCTTCCCCCCTTTGCTGTGAAAATGTAAGTCAAAGACTTCTTTCTAATCACAAAATTGGAGAAACAATGTGAGGTTCTATGAGAAACACTATTTACAGATCAAACATCGAAGTTAAAATACCAGGTTGATAGACTTGCGTAAGAAAATCACTTATCGTGTATCATAAAAAAGAGAAAAACAAAAACTGTGAGGTTTTATTTGAACCACCCTTCACAGATCACAAATTGTGCGGTTGAAAATTCTGCTCACGGATCATACGACGAAGATTCTGCACGAGTTGCAACAGAAAACATTCTTCACATATCACTATTTAAAAAAGCACGACGCTGATTTTTTTTTAAATATTCCTGTAAGAATAACACATTGGACGTAAATAGCATTATGTTTTACAGCATGGTAATGTAACAGATTTAGCTTTGAATGTGATCCAGGTGTTTTTCCCCTGTTGTTTGCTGTTATGGTTAAAGTGGCCTAATAATACATTAATAGTGTTTAGGCTTCACAAACCGCAATAAGAAAATGCTAGCGAACTATTATGAATTGAAGTCAAAAACATTAGGAAAACTGAGGAAGAAAATAAACAGCCCCCATTGGAAATAAAACCAATTAGCCTTCTTGATACCAGACGTCCGTATCATTGTTGTCCCCGCATTATTGTTTTAATTGGTTATTCTTGTAGAAAATAATATACCCTTAAAGACCTTTCTAGTTTCGAAACACGACGGAACAACAAGGTCACAGGTGCAAACTCATTTTCTTCGTTTCAATGAAGAGTCTCCGGCGTCTGAAAACACACTGAATTCAGAACTACAAATCCTGATCACATAAAAAAGAAGGATTTTTTCCCCGAACTCCTAAACTGCAGCGCACCCTGTGATGAGGAACCTGAAACAGAAGAGAAGACGAAAATTAACATAAGAATAAATTTACAGATTGTGGTAACAGCAGAAGAAGAAGAAGGAGGAGAAGAAGGAGGAGAAGAAGAAGAAGAAGAAGAAGAAGAAGAAGAAGAAGAAGAAGAAGAAGAAGAAGAAGAAGAAGAAGAAGAAGAAGAAGAAGAAGAAGAAAAATCATACACTATCAACACCACCACCATCACGATCATCACCCACAACAACAACAACAATACAACAAACATCAACAACGTCATGAAAGACCAGAAAATAACCCTTACATTCGGCAGATAAAAAGTATTTGGCTATTGTCATCGTCGGTCGACTACCTCCCCCATCTCTCCTCACAGACACGAACACACTCTCTCTCTCTCTCTCTCTCTCTCTCTCTCTCTCTCTCTCTCTCTCTCTCTCTCTCTCTCTCTCACTCTCTCTCCCTTTCTCTCGCTCGCAACAACGACAACGAACGCGAATTGAATAAATGGCCGTAAGGTGAGAAAAAACGTGCCCAGCAAAAACAACGTTTTAGCGTTTAGCCTTCGCAAAATAACTACCCAGCTAATTAGTAACGTTACTATTATCTTCGTCCGTCGCTATATATTTCACGAAAGAAGGAATGATAAATGGTCATTATGTACGGAAATAACTCACTCAGAACTTTTTTCATATCCATTGCCTTTCTGCAAACTGAACCCACGGTCGGATCTCAGTGGTACAGCGTTCGCCTGGCACACCGGTGACGCAGGTTCGAATTCCGAAGCGGGCAAGAACAAAGTGGCTATCTTTTTAACGGTCCATTTCATCCGCATGATTGCTCTGGAGGTTCAGTGGTGATTTAGGTTCCTACTCCCTCTACCTTTGGATGGTTAACCCCCGATTAGTTAGTTATTCATTGTTATTCATTGCTTACAGGGTCCAGCGAACTGCAAAGAGCTGAATCAGGACCACAAAATCAAGACCACAACTTGGTTAAAAGAGGATTCACTCTTGATCCGTAAAAAAGATCTGCTGAAACAACCCTAGTTGTAACACTGAAGGCACTCCACCAGCCGGTCACTTCAAAATAAAGGAATTCTCCCCCACGAAGGGGACGCTGAGGCTAGATTAATTTATCGAACCCCCCTTTACAAAAACAAAATAGAATATAAACATCAGTATAAAATATCAACAAAACACATACATATAAAATGCCTACATTGCTAAATAATGATATCATAGGAAGCCCTGGGGTAAATCATATTCGTTATAATTAATCCAATGTTTTAAGCAGCTAAATTCTTGGTTGTCCAGCTACAGGGAGAACGACGCAAAAAGCACGATGTCTACAAAAGAGCTAATTTCTAAATATTGTTACGAAGGAAAAATAAGTCTCTCCTCCCCTTTTATTACAATTTACCGAGAACGGAACAGATCATCACACCAAAATTAGTTAACTGAGGTAACAGCTAGGCAAAATGGGTCATCATAAAGATAATAATTCGGAGGTGTCGGTGGTAGTGGTGTCGGTGGTGGTAGAGATGGTAAGCTGCTGCTGCTGCTGCTGCTGCTGCTGCTGCTGCTGATGATGATGATGATGATGATGATGATGATGATGATGATGATGACTGGCGACAATGACGACGACGATGTGGACAGCTGCGACGATGACAGTGTGTAAAAATAAAGGCATCGCTCACGCGTCTTCTTTCACACGACCTCATCTGGCTCACAGGACATGAAATTGGAAAGAAGATTGTTTTAGCAAGCTGAGGCTGAAATACGCCACAGCAACGGTAGTCAATTCGGAACACCCTAGGAAAGAAAATGCAGCTTGTCAGCTTTTCTATCAAAGAAATGTGCTGAAAACTCGCCGTTATTTCAGATTAAACAAAATAAGATCCCTGGTAAAACATAGGCCTTAGTAAAAAAAAAAAAAAAAAACACAGAAAAACACACACGCACAGAAACACACACATAGGAACACACATACACAAATTAAATACATTTTACGTAAACTACAGTTAATTCGTAAAAAAGACACGGGACAAAGGAAGGGGTACAAAGAGAGGGAGGGAGAGTGGACAAAGCCAGAGCGGTGGGAGGGAGACAGAGAGAGAGAGAGTAAGCATGCAAGGAGGTGAGGTGGGGGGAACAGGGAGAGGAGAAGCGCGAGAAAAGAGGAGAAGCGCGAGAAAAGAGAAGAGGGAGGGAGACAGACAGGCATATGTAGACAAATAGAGAGTTAAACTGACATATATAGACAGACAAATTACGAAAGGAGAGGAAGACAAGAATGACAAAATAATAAATGCACCGATAGCGACATTGACTGCACCAGACGGTACAGAGGAACAAAGGAAACGTTGCAAAAAATAATATGCTAAATCTCTAGCAAAAGATTGCCATTTCCAGCGAAACTTGACACATTTCCTGCATGAACGACGCATAAAGAACCGCCGCGGATGAAGATATTTCGGTCCTAAAGAAAAAAACAGCTTAACTATTATTGGCAGTTAAACATGCTAACTTGTGCATCATTCAGGTAAATAATATACCCCTTTCAACATGAAAGTACGTCTTTTCTGCTTGTTTAACTCTGTCTGTCTGTCTGTCTGTCTATCTATCTGACTCTTTCTCTCTGTGATTATTCGCCTCTAACATCTCAACCATTGTCTTCTTCTTCTCCTTCTTCTGCCTCTCATTCTTCCTCTTTTTCTCCTTTCTGCGTATCATTCTTTTTTCGTTCTATTCATGTCTTTTCCATAAAAATCGTGACAATTCCATCTCACTTCGATTTTTGTTCCTTTTGTCAAAACTCACACACAATTTAAACTGCATTTACTTTTTGTTTAAGCCAAGTTATTTTTTCCTTCATCTTTCTTCCGTTCTTCCTTCTCCTGACCCCCTCCGTGTTACTGATGTGTCCACGTGATTTACATACCACACCAACAAGACACAAAATATGTGGGTTGTTGTTTATCCCAAACTGTTACACTATATAGCACACACACAAACAAAGAGTGTAATCATTCATATTACTGAGGTAAAAGCGGTCCGATGGGACTGTATGCACATTTAAAAAGTCATACAGTTCCCTAATCACTTCCCGGGCTTCGCTACCTGAGGGGCGCCTCTAATGAAGTCACTGAGAGTCACATCGCACTACAGGCACAGCGCAGCTTCCTTTGGCTAAATATTTACAGCAACGCATTGAGCTTTGTTGGTCACGCTGCGGTCGTGTGTGGTTCGCCAGTGCCTGAATTCTAATGGAGATAAGTCATTCATTGCTTATGGCAGATGGCTTTTAAAACGCTCGTATACGATGTTTAGATCCCAATTTCGCAAATATCAGATATATACACATGTATGAATATCTAGTCATATACTAGTCGTCTTATAGCGTGAATTAGACCTTGCTTCGCAAACTTTGGTAGAGACTAGACCTCACTCGCCAGAACTATAATCACAGTACATTTTACAAGACCAGCGATAAGAAAGAACTACGACGTCAGAAGGTACCTTCTTTAATGACCCCTCGCACGCTAAGATCTGCGGAGTACGAGGATCAGTTTCATCCACTCACGCCGACCAGCCCCGTCTCCGCTAGCCAGTCTGCCCATCTCGGCAAACCACGCCTTAAGTCTCGCCGCCGAGACACAGAAGAGAATTCATCTGGACTGAAGCAATAATAGTCGGCTTTCGCTTGTAACACGTCCTGTTGGTGTTTTTCTCCCGCCTACCTGGAACAAAGAAAATGTCTACTACATTAGGCACGCAGTATGGAAACTAGGTAACAGGATTTGGGTATATTCCTTAATGTAACTACAAACAAAATATAATATATTTAACAAGACTCCATTTCGGTCAAGTAGAAACGATACAATTAAAGATGGCAGAAACAAAAACAAAATAATAAATATTCAAAACAAAATAAAAAAGGACAATCATGTGGAAAATCAGATATGATGCTGATTGTGGTGGCATTCCAATCAAAAGAAGATGTTATAAGGGAAAACTTTAGTTTTTGACTGCTGTAAAAATGTATTCAGAATCGCTACCAATATAATATAATGTAATAATAATTTTATTTTTATTTATTTATTACTTTATTTTATTATTTTTAATATATCATTACTTATTTCACATTCCTGTTTAAAATCAATTATTTTGTGAACAGACTTTAAGTATATTGATTGACTGATGACTGATATGTTCAGAACATTATGTGAACCTTGTGCGAGAATCCCGGGTCAAAGTTCTCGACCTCATCTCATGCAAATCTACAGTTCAGCGGAAGGCAAGGCGCTATTAGCAGACAAAAGTCAAATCGAACTTTAGTTTTGAATTTTAACAAAGACTGCATCCAATACCATTATTAAAGGGAGGGAGGAAACCGGAGAACTCGGACAAAACCCTCGGTTATCTGAAAGTCTCGTGCCTGAGTCACATTAGTTCGTACATTGCGGGGTTCGAACCCGCAACCTTCCGCATAGGAAACCAGCTCCCTATTCACTGAGCTACCGTGCCACCCCGAAGTCCAAAGCAAAGGCCAAATCGCAAAGTCTTCAAGAAGACGAGACACATTTATAAATACAGATATTTTGACTTGGCTTGAGAACCAAAAGCGACGCCGAAAGAAGAAACACAACAAAATGACATGTAATCAGAAGTAATCGTGCAGAAAAAATAACTCCCACTCCGTTTTTCCCCATGAAAGACATCGAGTAACAAGACCTGTAATCTGATCGCCGTTTATCTGATTTCTGATAATTGACAATACACCCCCTCAAAGCTTGGTATTCTTGTAATGTATCAGGACAACAAACCGATTAAACTGTAATCTGACCAGCGTTTCATGCACCTCTGATTTATACACGATGACACAAAAGAAAGTTCCATGACAATAAGTGAATTAGACGCCAAAGCCGATAACCATACACGTACAAAATTACGGTAGGTTTATGTACTCGAAACCTTTAAAACCACAGTCTGGCGCTATGGTTCAAAAGACGTTAACTGAGATTTTGATCGACAACATCCATTAGCGCTTTAGATGGGAGAGGGAGGTGTGGGGGGAGGGGTTAGGGTGAAAGGGGAGAGGGGCGCAACAAGGGTGAGAGCTGGGTGAAGCTGAGGAAGAGATGATAATGGGGGATGTGTGTGGGTGCGGGGCACGTGCGTGGCGGTGTGTGCCTTGCAAAACCCGATCCCATAATTTCGTCTGGGAGTATGGGTCTTACAGTACATCAACTGACACCTGAGCGACAGCATCTATAAAAATAATAATGAAATGTACTCTTCTTATGATGTCGTTCTGTCTGGAATCACGGTATAAACTACATCAACGGATAATACATCAGTTCAGTTCAGTATTTTAGTTTAACGTCTGTTCACTCTAAGTCAGTGATATTAGACAAAATAAAAATAATATAAAATAAAATAAATTTATAGCAATCTACCAGTTGATGAAATACGCCAATATTCGTAATAAAGTAAATTACTTAACTTTTAGTACTTGCTAATTCGGTTTAGGTGTATACAAGTGTATATGGTCTTTCTTTTCCCCATTTTCTTATATCTGAATCGGTTGCGTTTCTTTTATTTGTATTTCTACCCATTTTCTAGATCTACGTTACAGTGTGCCTGAGATTAATGTCACAATTTTGCTAAACATTATCCAATGTATAATTGACGCTAACAGATGACTATTTCACTTAAATAATTATATTCAAACATTTTAATTATTATTGTATTTCATGATTATTATTATTTTAAATTTTATTTATTTATTTTTTATTTTAACAACAACGACAACATTTGCCAAATACAATTTAGCCTTTCGTAATTTTGTCGAGCTAGCTACAGTTATAAAGAACCGTGGCACTCGCTACATTAGTTTTAAACTAAACTTTCACAGGATTATTTCCCATTCAACTGTCGCACATTCCTATCTCCCACCCCATTAACTCTACCCTTTTGAAAACTCAAACTTCAATTTAAAGTACGAATAGCATGTTGTTCGTTTGTTCGTTTCACAGATTCGAGTCCCTGGACACGTTAGCTTACAAGCATCGTAAAAATGAAGTCTTGTAGTAATAAGATGTAGTGATGTAGTAAGAGGTCTGGATGTAGGAAATCATACAGGAGATAAGAGCACAAGGCAGCAATGGAGTGTAGGTGGAAACCCACAAAGGTGGGGAAGGTGTGTCGTCTCAAAAGAAGGCTGAAGATGGCGTGGAGATGTTACGTGTCGTGCTTTGGAATCTTAGACAAGGAGATGTGGCGATGAAGCCATAGAAATCTTGCGAGAAAATCATGTGTGGAAGGCAAACGCCAGCGGCGCCTAATAGTAGTAGAAGATGGGAGCAGCCAAGGAGTAGAGCAACCAGCAGCAGAGTGGCGCGGTAATTCTAGACGATCCGCCGTCGGCGCTCAGTCAATGGTAGTAGAAAATGAAGCATGAGAGTTGAGGTGGAGTGTTGCCTCTGGATCTCCCAAGTTCGCCGGAGCAGCGGGAACTCCCAAATCGCCAAAGCTAACGACGAGTCCCCAAATAGCCAAAGCAACGGCAACCCCATAGCAGCAGCAGCTGGGGTCTGAACGCCTCCTTAAAGCAGGTGTGATCGAGCTGAAAGCATTGTTGGTCCCCCATACGCTCAATGTGTCCGGGGACGTTCATTTACTCAAGAAGCATTGTTACCGCCGCAGTGGAAGATGCTGGTGCTGACCGCCGCAGTGGTAAATGCAGGTCCGCTGGGCTAGACCGCCGTAGTGAAAGACGCCGGTTGGCATGACCGCCGCAGTGGTAGATGGAGGTCGGCAAGAATTAGTATATTGTTAAGCTTCCAAACTGATCACAGTTCGGCTGCAGACCACTTGAGCGAAGACGGGAAATCAAATTCCTCTCAGGTACGGAAATACACAGGGGGAAATAAAGTGGGATTGAGAAGATAGGGTTGGGGTGAAAGAGAGAGAGAGTGAGGAGGGAAAGAAAGAGAGAAACACGCACACACGCAAAGGAAGAGAGAGAGAGAGAGAGAGAGAGAGAGAGAGAGAGAGAGAGAGAGAGAGAGAGAGAGAGAGAGAGAGAGAGAGAGAGAGAGAGAGAGAGAGAGAGAGAGAGAGAGAGAGTATTTTTCCATAGAAGGAATGTTTAAATTGCAGCCGAGATATATTGATGGAAAAACAAGTTTTTTTGAAAACTTCACGAATTTTTTAAAATTTAAATTTCAATACACTCCTAGTGATTATTATCGCCAAGGACGACCACTCTCAGGTGTCATTAAGCAGTCTTGTCATTGTTGCTTCCCTTTTTTTTATTTCGAAGTTGTCGCCACCTTTCTCAATAGTGATCTCGCCCTGTTGTGAGCATGAGTTGTCTGTCCTTTGATGTGCAGACTCAGTCCGAGGATGCCAAACAGTATTCTGGTCGCCGGTACCGCTGTCGATCACTACTGATGATAGAGGGTTTTATTTACTTTTTTTGTATAAGCTCTGTGCCAATGGAGCTAGAGATGACTAGTCTGTCTTTCAACTCAACATCTGAGAAATATATTCCCTTTTAAAGATTTCTGTGAGTGTGACGTCACTCCATATTTACGCCTCCGTACTTACGAAGAATTTATATTCCATTCAAAGATTCACATGGCCGCGACAGTAAGCATATATATTTCATAGAAATATGCCCTTGGCCGCAACAGTGTGCCTATATTTAATTCCTAGATTCCCGTGGTCGCGCCGATCTATTCCGTTCAATGATTTTTCTTATATTGTTAGTCGTTCTTTTTAACACGCCATATTAAAACATTTTCTCTACATTTATCATGCACTATTTCCTAAGAATACTTTCTAAATAAAAATGACACTGTTCTTGTCCACAGTGTCTTTTTTTTCTGACACGCGAACTTATTTACAACGCTTTCAAGCTAGTTCTTTGACTGATTTTATAGGCCTGTTAGCCGCACAGAGCTCTTTCGGATGAGAATATACACACCAAAGTTTAGTCTGCCCACGCACAAATTCCTTTCGCGTGGACTTTAAAGACCCTGATGCTCATGTTGTAGACGGGTGCGCGCCAGGTACAAAAATACACCCAGCAAGCGTTAAGTCAATCCTCTCCCAACCTCGTGCATTCACGGCGAGTGATGTGCGCGTTATAAATCTCATTATTATTATTATTATTATTATTATTATTATTATTATTATTATTATTATTATTATTATTATTATTATTATTATTATTATTATATTTGGTGTTTGGCCTAGTCGGTAGAACCAGACCGTCCATAGTTGTACAGCCCCTAATGTGAGGGTACAGCATTTTGCATTGATCAGTCTCGATCCACTATTGATCCCCTTTCAACAGAACTCTTGTAGTTGTCACTAGTACTGCTGTGCAAAGACTGGGACATCAGCCAGTCTGAGGTTAAACCTGCACTACAATGCATAAGCAGACTGAGTGAAATCAGCGGCAAAATGGATAGTGGTGATTGCTGGAGCGTTGAACATAGAAATACGTTATGTATTAGAGTAACTGTCCCTGTCTAGGACAACGTGTTTAGGACCGAACTATGCATGAGACCCTTTAGCATGATTTAACTCCCAACAGTAAAAATGCAAAGGACTCTTTTGTCCTCATTGGGAATTTCAGCGACCTTTCTATAACTACACCGTAGCAGAGAGACAAAAATAGAAAGGGAATTGAACATGAACGTTGCCCTCTTGGCTGTCTAAATAAAAGTGATTCCCTTTCAAAACATTTCACAAATGACTTAAAGGGCCCCAAGATCACACATTTCACTGTCACCTATCATGTTCAAATTCACAATGAGTGTTTCCCCACAGAAAAATACGAGTTTGTCAAAATTCACCTCTTTCAAAAATACGGTTTTTATATTAATCGATAGGTTCATTTGTTTGTGTGCCTGTTGATCGAGTCAACATTGTTTCTAAAAATAGCACTGGAAATAAAAATGTATATATAGCAGACATAGTGCTTTGTTTACAAAACTAAAAAAGAGACGCACAAACTTCAAAGCTTAATGGTCGGGTTGAGCAATTATTACCCCAATCTGGCACCAATGCAAGTTCCCAAGTAAGCTCATTGTCACAAATAATTAGCAGCCATCTTAGAAACGGTGGCCCTGTAAGTGTAGCTCCTTTTCAACACATTTCTTGCCATAGTGACTATAAGGACTCCGAGGTCCTATATAGTTGAAAACGCTCAGTCCTCATCCGGAGTTCAGCGACCTTTAGAGAAGTAGGATGGGAGGAGGAGGAAGAAGAAGAAATGAGGATGAAGCGGGTGGGGGAGAGGGTTAAGGAGTGTTTCCTCACCTCACCTCACCACGCCTGTTTGCCTAAAAAGTGTTACTCCCTTTTTCAGCAGTAGTAGGTGACCTAAAAGAACCCGCGTTCTAAAAGTACAATGCAAAAAGGACTGAACCATCAATGGGAATTTCAGCGAACATTTATCAAGGCACAGCTATAGAGAAAAAAAGACGTGACAAGAGAAGTTTGTTCGGACAATCACCTATAAAATGTTATTCCTTTTCAACAGAACTTTTGCAGCAGTTTCTAATAGATGGGTCTGATTTCATACAGAAAACAAATGGATTGTGGGTACTGAGTCTACAGTAGGACTTTTGACGATCCCTTTTTGCATCTGTCAGAGATACATACACATAAACTTTCATGAAAAAGACAGTTATCCCCCTAGGCAGCCTATAAAAAGTGATTACCTTTCAGCACCACTCTTGTAGTAGGCGGAGGATCAGAATGTCTACAGTACAAAAAAAACAACAAGACTCGGGATTCCTTCCTGGGGAATTTCAGCGACCTTCTTCTATAGCCACGCGTCATAGACACAGAACTAGAGGAGAAAAGACGTGAAAAGAGACCTTTGTTCGAACAGTCGCCATTTCAACACGTCTTTTGCAGCAGCGACTAAGAGGACCCTTGTTTCTCCAGTAAAAAAGCAAAAGCACTAAGAATTCTCCCAATGGGAATTTCAGCGACCTGTTCCATAGTCGCACGTCACAGGCACGATTATAGAGCGAAAACGCGAAAAGGGGCAGTTTGTCCACGAGACTGCCTACAAAGAGCGATTCCAATGCCTATATGGACCTCGTGGCTAAAAGACAAAACTTACAGTTACTGACTAAGAGAGTTGTAGTAAACAAGCTTAGAAACAGAGAATGCCTAACCCCTTTTTATTAAGATACCGACACTTTGATAATTAAAAATGTCTTCGGACCGATGAGAATATAAGTTTTACAAATAATTCTTGACAGAGGGGTTTATTTGTTTGTTTGTTTGTTTGTACAAAAATGTTTTGCCAAGAATAGAACATGGTTGGAAATAAGAAGATTGTCTCAAAGCAAATATCCGACAATTTAATAAACTAAAAAAAATAACAAAAACAGAATGCCTTGTAGTGAACCAGGCGATTTAATAACAAGAAATAGAATGCTTTGTGGAAAGCAGACAATTTGATAAGACGACTATCGGAATTGTTGGTCCTTTGCGGTTTGGTTTACGGTAGCATCCAGTTCCTTCTATTGTTTCCAGCACAATAGGCTTCGCTATCCTTTAGGTGAGTCTGCCCTTCGCATTTTCGGCACCATAATTATAGTATAGAAACAGGAGAATCTAATAATCCAAATTACTCCGGCAAAAGTTCTCAGGCTTGTGCGTAAGCAGTTCAGAAAAGACATTGGGCTCCCTTATAACATCGTCTGTAGACATAGAGACCCACTTACTAGTTCCATCAAAACTTCATCAGTAGACAGACAGATTGACACATTGGTTTTAGCAAAACGTCACTAGTAGCCAGACTGACATTCTGGTTTCAGCAAAACTTAATCGATAGACAGACAAACCTTCTTCAGTAAACAGACTGACACGTTGGTTCCAGCAAAACTTCATCAGTAAACAGAAAGACCCACTTACACACTTATTTCAGCAAAACTTCATCAATAGACAGACAGACCCATTTGCAAACTGGTTTAAGCAAAACTTTATCAGTAGACAGACTGACACACTGGTTTCTGCAAAACCTTATCCTAGACATTCAGACTGGCACACTGGTTTCAGCCAATCTTCAACAGTAGACAGAGAGCACTGACCCATTCACCAAGTTTCAACAAGACACTATATTGACTGAAAGATACTCTGACTTAAGCAAAGTTCAGGAGTACCTACGGAACAAAAGACTTAAGCTCCGTAAAGAGAGGTTAGCACCTCTCCTCATGCCCTAAATCCTTCTTTAACTCGAATCCCAGAGGAATAAAGGGTGAAAAAAGGTTTTCCAAGAGTGTGCCAGAAAGAGAGGCTGGAATTGACAGAATGGGAACACCAAGTAGGATTGTTTTTTTTAGGATCAAAAGATCGAAAGTTCCACGTACAAACAGCAACAACTGTGTTATCAGAATAACGTCATGAAACAAAATTTATTTTAAGAAAATAAATTTTCATTTTAAAAAAGTCTTTTACAGATAAAATTTAGATAAAAGTCTACTTATTATCACTATTTCAAAAAAATGATGATTACACTTTCATCCCTCAACGAAACCTTGCAGTGACTGAAAACATAACCGTTTAACATACGGTCCTTGCTAAAAAGGCAACTCGAAATATAACATAACTATTCTGACATCCGTTTTTTCACCACTGTGAGCAGGTCATCGTGTTGTCCAATAGTTTGTGTGATGGTCTGTCGGACTTCGTCGTTGGTGATGTGTTGGGTAAAGGAAATGCCCAGAAGTCTTCTGTAGCACCTCATCTCCATGCTTAGTATTCTTCGTTGTAGATCTGCTGTAAGGGTCCATGCTTCGCAAGCATATAGGAAGATGGAGATGACAAGGTAGCGCAGCAGTCCTACTTTGGAATTATTTTCTCATCGTTTTTGAGAGATCATCAGGCCTTGCAAAGACCATTCTGCAAGGCACAGTGCAAGGAGGTAGAAGAAGAGGGAGACCATAAAAGAGGTGGAAGGACAACATTCGAGAATGGACTGGTCTGGCACTGAGCGAAGCCATCAGGGCTGCTGAGGACAGAGAAAGGTGCAGTATGCTGGTTAAACGATCATCTGTGGTGCTCCTACGACCTCCGGGTTACGGGACAGGATAGGATAGGATAGGATTCTGACATAGCCCAAATTGATATACACATGTGTTTATTATAATACATTCAAAATGTTTACTGTTTATTTGTGTTTGTTTGTATGATTAACCTCGCGAAGTTTTGTTCGTTTGATGCTGTTTTCAAGTTGTTACACCACAAGCTGTTTTGAAATTGTTACCCAACACATGCTACATTTCCACATCACATTGCTAGTGTAAATCTACAGACGGGTTGTTTACGACACGAAATGCGCGGCAGTTTGTATATAAAGTTATTATTGATGTTCGTCTTATATTAGATTGCACTTCTGAGCAGAAGGAGCCTGAGTAGACAAATCACGCACAAAAACACGCGCTGATTCACACATCTATATATAACAACAACACATTGCATTACATTACACTACACAGACATAAGAACACTACAATACACAGACTCATAGTGCACGAGAGAGAGATGGAATGAGAGGGTGTGAGAGGGTACAAAGAAAATGAGGACAGAGAGAGAGAGAGAGAGAGAGAGAGAGAGAGAGAGAGAGAGAGACAGAGACAGAGACAGAGACAGAGACAGAGAGACAGAGAGAGACAGAGAGACAGAGACAGAATGAAAAACGCTCAGTCACACCCACCCAATCTTACTGATTCTCTATACTCATTTGGACACAACAGCGCAACTATTTCTTGGTCGCCGTCAACACTTCTCTGTCGTACACGACCTGAATCCGCTGTCCTTTTCATTTATTCTTAATGGTAAGTAACGGTACATGAATTCGTAGCATAAAACCGTCCGGGTTTTCCCCTTGAATGGCGAATGCTTCTATTTAGTTTCGCCAGCTTAGTAGGAAATATACAGGAAACGCATCCACATTCTTTGGATGTCACTCAAGCACAGTACTATCACAACAGTAGTAGACTCTATTTGGTTGTAGCTCTACATAATACCGAATTGCTTGAAGTCTCGTTGGTTTTAAATCATACAGAATTGCATCAAGTCGGCCAGAACACTGAGCAAGCTCTTGAGCTTCAAAATGCACTATAGTATGGGAGGCGAAATATAGCAAACGCACGCGCATTTGCTCGAACACTTGCTGGAGAAAATGCGCTTGCGTTTGCTATATTCCGCTCCATAAACGTAAAAATTATACCCGGAAAAGAATGTGTATGTAAAAGAATTTGAGAAGTGCACAAATTAAATATGTCTGGCATTTATTAGTAATAATATTAATAATAATTAGTGAAAACTAGCACTACTAAACTTAATATTGCCGCCATTCGTATCACAGATAAGACACACCACGCGTTCTTGCGCGGAAGAAAAAAATACACCCGTTTCTATATATATTTACATATTAATTACTAATAATTTAATAATATTTTTAAATAACAGCTATCTTAAAACATATTGAGACAGTTATTTAAAATGTATTCTACTTAGAAATTAAGTTTAAGGGCCACAAATATTACGTAAATATTTAACATCAAACTAATGCGGATAAATACAAAATATCTAGGTCGGAGATCTTCAAAAAAAAACATGTGTTAATTTTCAGTTCCTTTCCGTTGACAGTTTTCAGCAAAACCCTTATAGCAACGGGCGTAGCAACCGCTCGAGCAAATGATCGCGCACTTTGCTATATCTCGTCTCCCATACTATAGATAAAAACCATACAGTAAATAGGACAAGCATTTTGTTGCTCTGAACCTAGATGCGTTTGTTATACAAATTCCTTACAACAGGACAGTCCTTGGTTTACCTGCTAAGATGTGTATTTATTTGTTTTATCTTTATAATATAGCGCTTTTCAGCTAAAAACTATTATAGGCGCTGGCCGATGCAGATCTAACTCCAGCTCAAGATATCTACCCAAGTTCTCAGGAGCCTACTAAAGCAATAGTTTTTACAAAAGAGAAGTATGTTGGTTGTATCAAAGAGGTTAAACTATACTGTATAGTTAGTTAATAGTATAGTATATAGGCTCTTTAGTTGTATTTCCTTGTGACAGGCCAGTCTTTAGTTATAACCTACTAACAACAATGTAACTCGAAAACTTTATTAATATCTCTTAAAGGAAAGATACTAGCGGTGTTAACAGCTAGTAACAGCATACTCTCGGTAACTTGACGATTAGAATGAGACGATTAGAACTAGATGGGGTTGTTTGGGTCTTGTTTCCCCGGGTCGTGCTTTCGCTGAGAATACAATCTGAATTTCAGCCGTTGCATCAACTGCACGCAACGTACTGAAGTCTCCTACATCTGTTTTAAGTCTCAGCAGCTGTTGATCAGGGGTCGAATTCATGGCCCGTTAAATTATAGGCGATGGTTAACGTTACCAACATTGGTTTTGTAACCAACGAGGGTATCGTTAACCATCGTTTAGCAGATCGCTATTCATGAGCGAGTGTCCACCCATTGTTACTTAACCAAAGCTATTTTTGGGCTGTGCGGGAATATCCGTAAGAAGGCATTATTCAAGCAGCTGTTTTCCTTCTTTCGTCAACAAAATATAAAAATGGCTGTGGCAATGGCAAAGAGAAAAGCAAACTTTTCGTACACTGAAACTAATGTTCTCCTTGAGAACGTTATAGAATTTAAACATATACTGATGGCAAGTTTATCAACTGATGTCACGAACTGCCTGAAAAACGACTGCTGGAAAAAAAATCGCCGAAAGAGTGACTGCAGTTGGAGGTGCGAACCGAACAGCCGAAGACTTGAGGGAGAAGTTTTGTAAACTTAAAAAAGACCATCGGAATCGTGCAGCCGCACGATTAAAGTCTGGCAATGGTGGCGTGATTAGCAAGCCTACCGACAGCATGCTGGATATCATAGTGAGCAAAAAGAGCGAGCTTTTTGTTGGGGTGAAAGGTGAGAAATATCTTTTGATCATTTTGTAGTTATGTTACATTTTGTTTTTAGACTGAGGTGTCAATTTCTGCCGTTTCTGGGTAGTTTGGAACTTGAAATGTATTTATTTCGTAGGGTTGCATTACCCTACGAGTATAAACTATACAGATACACAATAAGCCTACACATCACCAGTCAAAATCCAACAACAATATTTTAATAATAATAATATTAACCCGTTTTATTAATATGACAGATTATTAAAGGTGCCAGAGGCATAAAAACGAAGAGTGAGACACACACGTAAAAGTGGTGACAAAACGCCTTGCCGATCACACAGTTTACAGTTTACAGTTTCAGTCTGTCTACCGCGTTCGTTAACGTGATGATGCAAAAAGACGAGATAAATTGCAAAAAGACGAGATAAATTGTCATGCCAACGAAAACGAAATTTTGATACCAGTTCCACATCATCAAATTTGTCAAGTGGATTACTTCTGTCGCGAAATACTCTCTCTCTTATCGGAGCTCGTCTCTGTCGAAGTTGCCACCAAACGATGGCCGCCATTTTTAACCAGTGTTCCATTGGTTATCGGGTGGTGCCCCCTCCGTTAAAATAACCATGGTTAGCAACCGTCGTTAACTCTGCTAAGGCCTCATGAATTTAAAATTTCCAGCTTAACCAACGTCGTTAATTTTACCAACATTGGTTAAGCCTTAACCAACGGTCATGAATACCACCCCAGGCCTACCCTCTGCTGAATGCAGGTTGGC
This sequence comes from Oncomelania hupensis, assembly GCA_036898135.1. Classification (NCBI taxonomy): domain Eukaryota; kingdom Metazoa; phylum Mollusca; class Gastropoda; order Littorinimorpha; family Pomatiopsidae; genus Oncomelania; species Oncomelania hupensis. The sequence continues at coordinate 42,064,332 of CM072518.1, forward strand.
TTGGACGGAGTATTTCGTATTCGCACCGCCATCGGATTCCCTTCCCGCTTTGAGTAAGTAGGACAGACGTTAACGTCACCAGCTTGTAGTGAGTAAGCCTGCTCAACAGTTGCTGAGACGTGAGACAGGGAGAAGGACTCGTCCAGTCTAAGCTACGCTGTATGTATCGCCTTTACAGCGTAGGCGAAGCAAGAGTTGCAAACATGTCAAAAAAATGGTGACACGCTGAGTTTCTTGAGACTGCTGAGGTATACGCCAACACCAACAGCTATTGTATCGAGCTCTGGTAGATCACTGACACTCAGTTTGAATAATGCACTTGACTATAATAATGTACGTTTGTGAGAAACAAATGCCGCTCTCAAGCGGTCATTAGGCTTTGAGAAGCTGTAAATGTTTTGCTGATACTGTTGATGTGTAAGCTAAAAAGCTAAGAACTGACACTGAACATAATATTTCATGCACTAGACTGTCATTGGGTCTTTTATATCGAAAGACGCGTCTTTGCGCTTCCTTTCATACAAACATTGTAGAGTACAATATGATATGTTACCTGTATATGCTACTTTCAAAATAACCAATCTATTTCGAGCTCCCAAAATATATAGGCCCCAAAGTCTACCGCCGCCACTGAAAATAATAATTCCATAGACTGTCACTGGGTCTTTTATGTTAAAGAGACACGACGCACGCGGCATTCCTCTGCGTAATGCCTATTCTTCATGTGTATAGTTTGATGTTTCGTATTATGACTAGAAAATTGTATATCCCATTCAACGAGAAAGTAATTGTATACGGTTCCAATCTTTCACTCTTGTAACACACTCATACACACACCCACTCTCTCTCTCTCTCTCTCTCTCTCTCTCTCTCTCTAGTAAACCACGCACACTATCCTTTCTTCTATGCAGCACATACTCTGCATGGACTGCACACTCCACTGATTGTATTGTCTTGATACCGATACTTATTATACTGTATGAACGATATATATGTGTTATGGTTGAGCATTGTGCTTATTTATGTAATTCTAATTATTTGTTTTAGATTAATACTTCTATACGTGTACGTATGTAAGTGTGAATGTGTCCGTACATGCGTGTATGCGAAGGACAGGTTGATATTCTATTTTTGTCTTTTTTACTTTTACTGTTCCGTCTTTTGGTGTATCGTAACAAAAGCGATGTTTGATCGAGTGCGTGTATTTTATGTATTGACTATGTAAAGCGCGGTGAGTCTGGTCGTAGGCTGGAGTACCCGCTATATAGAAACCCGTTATTAATATTATTATTATTATAAAATAAGCCCTTGGTTTAATACCTTAATCCTTCAAGTCAATAAAATGTTCAGACTCAGACTCAGACTCAGACTCTCTCTCTTTCTCTCTCCCTCTCTCTCTCTCTTCTCTATTTTTCCACTACCCTATTCCACCCTACATCTCTGCCTATCCCATCCCTAATTCCCCATTCCATCCTCTCACCTACATTCCCTGAACTTTCAATGCAAACATCTCGAATAACAAACAGCAATCACACTTTGAGGATGCGAATGACAGTTTTTCCCCTTAAAACTAACAAAACAACATTTTTCTTTCGCAAGTTAACAGGTACATTTCAACAAACAAAAAGGTCACGTTCGAACACATTCGCACAAACACAAACACACGCACACACACACACACACACACATATACACCCTTTCGTCGCCTCTCACCTTCTCCGCCATCTCCCGCCTTTATTCGTTCCTTCCCCTTGCTTAAAGAAATCTAATATGAAACGCCTACATACTCGTCGCAAAGTTTGTCATGAACAAGTCGCACACACACACGCACACACAAACATACAACCAAACACGACCGTTTCCCACCGCCTCTACACAAACACACACACACTCCCATCCACACACACACACCTTCGACACAAACAATAAATCCCTTATACTACTGATAAAGCTACTTTTCCGTCCATAATTACTTTCTTGTATACTAACACATTGTAAGAATTCAAGAACGAGTCTCACACGGACAAAGTCAAACTTCAATCACATCATATGTTTCTTTCTAGCTTTGTTTCGTTCTTTATTCTCGTAAACATTCTCCAAGGGACAAGAGACGAGGAGGAGGAAGAGGGTGGGGGTATAAAAGAACAGGACAGAACATAATGAACTTTTTTTTTCAAACGACATGTCTGGATAAATCCAAAACATTCCATGTTGTTTCAAGGCTGGCGACTGGAAATCCAAAGCAACAAAGCCAAAACCTCTAAAGTAAACAAAAACTTTTAAAACCCCTAGTCTCTTGTTTTAGGGTGCTTTCAAAGAGTATTAACTTCACTAACGCGCAATAAACAGTATTATCTCAAATGACGTTTGGCATTGTATCTCCCGCAATCTACGCTATACGGGGCTCCACATTAGTACGAGATTGTGTAGCATGCCTAGGCAACGCAAAGACATCTGCAAGACTTAAGGCCGCACAATTACCCTGGCCCTTCATGGCATGGCCATGGCGAACTACTAACATATAGAACTTGGGTTTTCAATTTAATTGAATTCAACAAATATGTATTACCTCTTACAAGGAATTGTGACATGGATTATTAAACGTTGCTCAGGCACACGAAAGACAACGAGTGTGATACAAGCCTGTCTAGTCGTTCCAAAGTATCTTTTTCCATGGATTTGTGGTTAATCACACAGCGTAACTGAGACTCGCCGAGAACCTCTCACAAGTACTAGTGAAAGGCAAACGTGAGCCTCGGCGGAGCTTTAGCTAGGCAGTGTGCTTGTTATTATGACCAACAATTAACGGCAACCTCCGTTGGGGTGCCGGGGTTCTCTATATAAATAGTATCCCCACTTTGTGGAAATTCTGTGCTTTAAATTACCACCGTTTCTGTCATTCTCATTTGTTCTTTCTCGTTCCTATTCTGTTCTATCAATCCACTATCTTCTACCATCTTCGCTAGACTAATGTAATTGTATAGTTTAAGACAACACTTCACTTGTGCTGTCATTAGGTTATTTTGTGTGTGGGTGTGTGCTTTTTTTGCATGAATGTACAATTATTAGTTATTAGTGATGTGGAATTTAGGTTGTGAATGTCTGTATTTGATTGGAATTTAAGGTTGCTGTTGTGTCATTCGAAATGAATGTGCCTCTGCTAGTTGTGTATATACAATGGATATATTGCATGCTTCTTGCGGACGACGAGCCAAAGACAAATTTCTGTATGTGATGAACATCAGACAATAAAGTTATATTGTATTGTATTGTATTGTATCACCTAACCTTTTTATTGAACACTCTCCCAAAACTTCTAGTCTGTGTATGGGGTCTGTTGGATCACTTTGGGGAGGTAGGACGCCTTCTGCCAAATGGTCACTAGGCTTTCTATGGTATTATTATTTAGCAGTTTAGGCATTTTATATGTATGTGTTTTGTTTATATTGTATAATGACGTTTATATTTTATTTTGTTTTGTAAACGGGGGTTCCATAAATTAGAGTACAGCCTCAGCGTCCCCTGCATGTGATGCCTTTATTGTAAAGTGACCGGCTGTTGGAGTGCCTTCAGTGTTACCACTAGGGTTGTTATAGCCGATCTGTAATGCGGATCGGGGGTGAGTCCTCTCTCAACCAAGTTGTCCTGATTCGGCTCTTTGCAGTCCGCTGGACCCTATAAACAATGACTAACTAACCAATTAGCGGCAGTTTTATATAACTCATAGAACCATAATCACACTGACTGTAGCAGGCAACGTTCCGTTTAGATACTCTGAATTAGCACAGCAGTAGTTCTTATATACTACCGCATTTACCAGCCCAAAGATGGACTCGAGGCGTCAAACACAGCTTAATTAATAAATTAATAGGACAGGCGTGTATCTAAAACCGTGTTGCAAACTTTACGGATTTCCTACTAACCAGAAACTTCATATAAATTAAATGGATCAAATTGATGTGATTCGGCTATTTGGATTTTGGACTTGATTACAAAGCGCAGCTGAGACTCGCTACGCTGTGTGTTCATAGACTTGCAATAAACAGAAACTTGATATCGTTGCATATTGCTTTTTTAGTTCAAACTTTGAGAAATTTCACCACATTATGTAACAACAACAAAAAAAGACAATGGGGCAAAAGTACACATTACTATTTTATTACAAGATGGCCATTACTGCAACTTCAACACACAAATTTGTACGGTGCTGATCTTGATAGTTTGTAAAGAGAAGACTAATAAAATGGTTGAGGTGTAAAAACTAGATCCAGTAGAATTCAAACTCTTTATTTGTCAACGAACATGCAACTAATATATATATACAACTGATATACAACTGATGTACGAAGCTGACAGCAAAAATCGTGAAACTTTCACAACAGATTAGTTGGGCGTTGATGAGTCTAAGACTCGACGCGGTGCCAATTGTTATTCTGCTGGTTCTAATTTTACCACCTCGACCATTATTTTTTATCATTTTACTTCTCAAGACTGTAGCTGTCGCTCTACATTTAACGTTGTGCACAAAAAAAGAGAGATGTTTATTGTTTTAACATTAAAGAAAATAAAAGCGTCGAATGACCTTTATCCACTCTCCACGTCTCGTTTTCCTTTCTCTTGCTCTTCATTATCCCAATACACAAAATAAAATAAGCACTATTTTATTAATTAAAAGAGGAATTAACACAAGTGCGGAACATACTGAAATGGTATTAAATGTTTTGTTTTTGAAGTCTGTCACACCTATACAATATACAAATATCTCTCTGTATTTCTCTGTCTGTCTGTCTGTCTGTCTGTTTCTCTCTCTCTCTCTCTCTCTCTCTCTCTCTCTCTCTCTCTCTCTCTCTCTCTCTCTCTCTCTCTCTCTCATATACAAATACACATACTTTCTGTCTCTCTCTTTCTCTCTCTCCAGCTTCCCCACAAACAATAAAATTCACGAGAAGCGTCTTAAAGAATGCCATTCCTTTCATACCAATATCCGTTTAATATCTGAAAACCGAAAACAAAGGAGTTGAACCGAGCCAGCACAATCACTGGTGTCATTTCACCGAAATGTGAAACAATCACCACCCAGATCAAATACCGATCACATTTTATTTTATACTGGATTCCATACGGTCAATAAACGCCGATACCTGATTCAAACACAGCACTTTGGTCATTATAAAAAAAACTTTGATCCGAAAGAATTTCACAAAAAGAATATTTATCTAATCTATACCACCACGCTTGACTAATGAATCCTAATTTAAAGTCAGTACTCGATTCTGTTGTATAGGTAAATAGCTGAAAGCAATATTTTTTGCTCTATCAGTTTCCATATGCCTCCCTAGTTCGACGGGATTCAGTTGAAGGGCTCAAAGCATGCCTTGAAAATTAACTCCCTATTGAAAATTGCTGATAACTTTTGTAAACAGCACCTCATTTGCACGAAACAAAACGTACTGTGCTTCTTGCAGTGGTAGAATTTAATTACTTATCTCTGATTGCATCTTCTTAACCAACCTTTACATACATTTACACTTTTATAAACTTAAGCCACGTTTCCCTCTCATGGAGGGAGAGTGGGGGTGGGTGGATGGGGTGGGGGGTGGGGAGTGAAGTATTACCCAGGCTTCCCGCAAATAGGTCAGCGAATGCACAAGATGGGCGTCTGTATAGCGAATCATCTATAGCAAAGCGGTGGATAACACACAGCTTTACGAATGACAGATTAGTGTCTCATTATCTGGAATATGTAAGCCTTTTTAACGCTGTGCAGCAGAGCTACAGGCTCTCAACTTGAGTAATGTCTCTGTGTGTAAGAGTGTACTTGCAGGCGTAATTATATCAATAGAGATTGGACACCCGTTAATGCTGTCGTGCACATAATAATTCAGGTATGTAGGGCGCAAACCCAGACAGAATGTCTGTAAGATAGATCTATGGAATGTAGGTATTGCCGAAGGATTGTGTCTCAATATCCTTTTCATTGTCTCCTTCCATGGAAAGCGGTGTATACGGCGTGTGTGCGATGAACGAGTGGGAGGGTGTGAGGGAAGGGGTGTGGTAAGAAGGTAGGAGTAAAGTCGTGGAGAAGTAATGCAAAACTATTCTTACGCTTGTCTTGTGACTTGCAATAGATCCGTACTTGTTTCATATTGTGCATCAATACTGTCATGAATTGGCTAGTTTAACTCTGCTCATTGACTATTTAGCCATGTGTAGTACTTGTAACTTTAGAAGTTAGACTATAACACAGCAGCAATTAAATTACACAGCAGACCACACACAGCGAGCGAGCCCGACCCACATCGCAGTGAGTCAGCACTTGAGCTTTGAATCGGACCGTTTTAACCAATCAGCAGCTGGCTCAGTGGGTAGAGCAGTTTGAATGTGTCAAAACCTAAGGCAGTTTGAATCAGTCGTGTGTGGGACGAGGAAGAAGTAACATCTCCTTAGCTAGCAGAGAACTATCTTCACTCATAGACCAGGAAGCAGGACTTGGAATCTCAGAATTCTATTAAGTCACAACGGGCCTGAACTTGTCAAACAGGTAAATGAACACCCTTCTGTTTCATCGTGATATATTTGTATTATTGTTGAAATTATGTTTGTGGAATTTGCTATGCATAAATGTGAATTGTTAATCCGAATTTGCGGGACCACGTGGAAGAGCCTACCACGAGGCGAAACACGACCGGTTGCGCCGCCATGTTGTATCCCGTACGGAACCACTGTTGTTTAACTTATATGTATGGTTGCAGACCAGTGGCTGTACCACGGAATGTTTATAATATTATTAATTCTGTATGTGTATAGTTAGACACGATTTATATTTATGTATGTATAGGAATTTAGAGTGAGATTGCAGCGGACCCCGGAAGTAGCAGAATGTTCGTCGCTTATGTATAGAGATGTGGAGCTATCACTGAGGACTACTTTGGCTTTCAGTGAGACGCTCTGCACAAACCGATTATTCAGGGTTGTGCAGAATTTCGTCTCTTATATTACAGACGAGCAGGCGAGCTATCCCGAGCTATCCTGTGCACCCCACTCCACAGAAACGACTAGTTGGTTGAGGATCCTCTACCGCACAAGACGGAAAGAGCTGCCTTGAAAGACACCCTGTCAGACCCCACAGCGTGGCAAGGGAACCCAACTACACAACTACAAAGGTGTACCAGAAGCTACCTCACAGAAGGACTTCGACCGCACCATAAGAAAGTTAAGTGTACACCCAGAAGTGCACTTAAACTGATCATAACAGGACCACAGTAGTCCAACTCTTCAGAAACTGTAAAACGGACCACAGTAGTCCAAATCTACATGAAATATTATAGCAAGTGCCCGAGGAAGATATAACAGCTGCCTAGACTATCAGCGATCGAACTATTAGCATTGAAAGAGACTTTTTAAGTTAGATTAGTACTTAGAGAATCTTGTATAGAGTAGAAGAAATAAATGTGTGATTTTAACTGTTATCAAGTGGCTGGACTACATATGATTCATAGCCGGGTGAAAGCTAGTGTGACAGTAATCTTTTACCATTTTTCTATCTATCTCTGTACCCCAATCTTAACACAGAACGAGCTAAACAAATAAATTTATTAAAGTAATTCATAGGGTGACTTACTAGCAGTTCCCACCGAATAAACGTGAGGGTCCATAATTCCATTGTGCAGAGCCCATAAACCCCACGTGACAAATACAATGATCTTCAATTATCACTTGAAGGATGTGGATGGGTTGAGGGGTGAGCGGAATGGATTGGGGTTGAGATAGAATGTCGAAATATATTTGTACAAGACAGAGCTATCACAAGGATATCGAAAGCTACAAGTAAGTGGGGAAATGTGCTATACAAACTTGCAGGAGAGAAAACACAACCAGCTCAGGTTTAAAACTGACTGACTTTCTCTGGTGCTTGAAGAGTTTGAGCCCTGCTTGGAGATGTATGCCATGTTAACTTATACAAGGACTTCAATATGGTCAGATTCACACAGCGTAGCTGAGACCTCCTATGTACCTTTCAGGCGAATGTAAGTCTCGGTTAGTCTCAGCTACGCAATGTGGGTAAGATTTTACCTGCCCCTCCCCTCTCCTCGACACACGCACCACCATCACCACCAGCACCATCCACGGGCCCACACTCCCACCCTCATTGCATAAATTTACAGATCTGAGTCTCACAACACTGCTACTCAATGTCCGCATCCTCACCACAAATACAAAAACGGGAGGCTCCAAACGCAAATATGGCCGTACAGTGGTGGATACAGAACAACAATGAAGTACATCATCATCATCATCACCATCACATCACCTGCATCCATCATCATCATCATCATCATCATCATCATCATCATCATCATCATCATCATCATCACCATCATCACCTGCATCCATCATCATCATCATCATCAACAACAACATTATTATCATCATCATCATGTCAGGCATTACCATCACAAATTAGCAAACAAACGTGAGGATCCAACGCGAACACGGCATGGCCAAAAAGTAGTATAATGATTAGTTGATAGAGAACAACAATGTCCTACTCCTCCTCACATCATCATCATCACAAATAAGCAAACAACCGGGAAGCTCCAACGCGAACACGCCCATACATAAAACCAGCCTAATGCAAAACAAAAGCCTTAGCAACATCATCATCCACTATTTATAAACCAGCAAAGGAACGATAGTAGCCCGAGCGACCGCGGCGATACAACAAATTAATCGGGTAAGACCTCATTGCTAGAGACCAAAGACAAGAGTCATGGATAAATATCCATCAAGAGATGGCTTCTAATGAAGATAATGTAGGAACTTTAAAGAAGCCACTTCCGACTAGTTTGTGCTTACCAGAAAGTGATTTTCATTAGGGCAAGAAGGAAAACAAATAACTTTCACTCACATACACAAACAAAGCAGATAGGTTAACAAGGGGTTCAGATGGCTCAGTGGCGATAGCCACAGCGAGACGATTGAAGCACATATTAAATTAAATTTATTTTAAATTCTGTTCACAATTAAGTGCTATTAGACGTTAAATTTTTTTTTTAAGTTCAAGATAACAGTTGTTAAAAACTAACTAAATTCAAAAAACAGTACCGTTCACTAAAAGAAATCTGGATGAGATGGTGTACAATTGTGTGATCATAATAATTTTCTATTTAAAAGTTGAAGCAGTGGACCTTGACAGACAACGTTTCGAAGTCGATTGACGGCCTGGACTACCGAAACTATAATGTTAAAAATAATGTGAACATGATGCAAAGGCAAGCGTCCCCTACTCTTTAGGATGAGAGTATAAACCGAGGTCTAGTCGGTGCACGCACGCATTTCATCGCACGGAATTTGAATTGATCATATCCTTGACGGGTGAGAGCCACATGCATAATTACACCCAGCAAGTACTAGGTCTCTTCTCCCCCATCCCCAGTCGCCCGGGATTTCGCCCAGTGACAGTCGTCGCTGAAGTCAGACGATGCGCCCAAAGGCATCAACATGGCCGCCTCGGGAGGCTTGAGTTAGATCTTGTATCGCCTTGAGCAGCTCTTGAGCTGAAAAATCGCTGTATAAGAACACTATAAGAACAAAAACTATAGCAGACAGGCTAATAACTAACACAGAAACACAAAGACATCGGCAGATCACAGGGTGTTGTCCCTTAACTGATGTGTAGAAAGCAAATTGGATCTGATGACATACTGAAAATGGAAGAGTTGATGAGCCCATATTATTAGTTAAGCGTGCTGAGATGTGGTATTGTAGAATAATTATAAAAAACAACACGCTCTCTCACTATCTGCCTATGTCTGTCTCTCTTCCTCTATCTCTCTTTGCCTCTGCCTGTCTCTGTCTCATCTTCCCTCCCTCCCTCCCTTCCTACTTCTCTCTGCCTGTCTCTCCACTTCTCTCTTTCTGTTTACTCCTTTTTCTAGCCTACACTGTACATTAAAATGTGAGTATTGAGTCTATTCTTATATCTCTTTCTCTCTCTGTTTTCCTGTCTGCTTGTGTCTGTCTGTCCCTCTTTTCTCTTTTTTCTCGTTTTTATAGTATCATTCAATCAGTCATAAACTACTGCAAGGCTCCAACCAACAAAACTAGCATTTAAATTTCCAAATCCACATCTCCGTGTATTCTTTGTGCCATGGCATTTAATATCTGCTGAGCAACGCCAGTGTTAATTGTGCACGTAGCCAGTAATGGCATCTGCCACAGATCGATAAAAGTCACTCAGACCAGCCAACCAACACAAAAATTACGGAGTGTTAAAAACAACAGCTCCCCAGCTATTGCTTCAAAAACTGAAAACAAAATATGGCTGCCACATTTTACGAAATACCAAATCAATCATACTAGGCCCTACATGCTATCATTCTGTGTGTGTCATGGTATTTAATTTCTGCTCAACGACGTCAGTGTTAAATTGCACGTAGCTACCCGCTCACATATCACTACAGATCAATAACAATCAGCCATCCACAAGAATTTGTCGTCACATTTTGCCCAATGCTAACTCAAACACGGCACAATATCTGTATCAAGCTTTTTTTTTTTTTTTTTCATTTTTTGTAAGTGAATATCTATTTAGCATTTATTTTATTGCAATAACCCCTTTCTAACTTAGCTTTTTTTTATTTTTTCTTAAAATACCCACGCACCCAGCTCTCTTCCCATTGCAAAATGTGTTACTTCCACACAGATTCTTTATTATTCTGACTCCCTACATTTCCACCTATCCTCTCAGAAGGAAGGCTACGCCTAAAATGTCGGACAGCATTCATTTATCAAAGATCTTCGTTTCCATGCACAGCAAACAAAAGCTGTTGTTGTTTGTTGTTTGTCTTTTTTTTTTACAACGTTTTAATTGAAATATGTTTTAAGATCCTGCAGTCAACTTGCATGCATTTCCATCTGCTCAACGACATATAAGAAATCAAAATACGTCTATGAATTCTACTTGGTGAAGAAAGGCTGTACGTTATAATTAATACAGAAAGCAATCTTCTTCAGAGGTTATAGCATGCAATCCACTGATCACTTTGTGGCAGCCATAATGTACTTGAGCAAATTTAAACAATCGCGCTATACATCCACTGAGACTACAAGAAGTCTGGGCCTAAACCTGAGATAAAACTATGACTTATAACGCAATTTGATCTAGAACTGCTCTTATTGCCTTTAAGCGCTCCGTGCGCCATAGCTTTTAACGAATGTAAAACAGAAACGGAGTGCGGGGAAGCTAGTCATAACTTGTTATCTAATGAGGATAAAATGATATCTGGGAAAAAAAAGTTGTAACGTGCTAGACGAGGAAAAATTTAAACAATGTAGATAAAAACCTGGCCTTCTGACACAACTCGTCCAATTAGCTTTAGAGTGCTGAAAAGATTTGCAGGAAATTTATTAGCTAATGAGACGCCCGTCCTTCTACACATATTAAAGGCTCGGTCACAGTGGTCGGTAGCACCTGGCCACACTTGGTTTACGCTTATGAATTCCTTAGGTATTTCCTTGCGTACTGTCTAAGTTAAAATTTCACAAGGCTAAGAAGATAAGACAAGGCAAGGCAAGGCAAATGTATTCCAGAAAGGACTCATTAAGGGTACATGAGCATAGGTAAATGACATATACATGCAAAATAATTAAATATATAACATTTCACATTTAAAAAAAAAAAATTTCTGTACACAAAAAGGCCATACCCTCGGCCATACCATCGGAGTTTCCGTTTTTCCGATGGTATGGCCATGTCACCAGATCATCAAGTCTTGCAAAGACCATCCTGCAAGGCACAGTGCAAGGAGGAAGAGGAAGAGGGAGACCGAAAAAGAGGTGGGAGGACAACATTCGAGAATGGGCTGGTTTGACACTGAGCGAAACAATCAGGGTTGCTGAGGACAGGGAAAGATGGAGTACGGTGGCTAAACGATCATCTGTGGTGCCCCTACGACCTCCGAGTTACGGAATAGGATAGGATAAGACAAAAAAAGGTGTTGTATGAGTTAATTAAAAAAACAAACATTTAAAAAAACCACAACAACTTGTTTGTGGGAAGCAACTATAAATCATAACAATAATTTCAATCCATACACATTAATGGCAAACTACTAAAATGTTTGTTATACACAACCTGCAAGATGCATTTTTATCTACATTGTTGATGTTTTTGCTCGCATGTTTGATTTCTATAGCAAATATACGTAAGTCGGGATTAGTAGTAGCTTTTACATAGCATGATACCTTAATAAAGAAGTTAAGGTTAACGCATTCATGCATTGGATTCCCCTATTCAGTGCTTCAGATTGTTTTCAGACATCATGGGCCCAATGACCCATGGCCATGCAAAATGATGGATCAATTTTGAAAAAGATGGGTCATTGACAATCGAAGGTATTCGTATCGTATGTTTATGACGCGCCAGGCTGGCGCATTCACGTTGACTGTTACGCGCCATTCTGAAAAAATATGCGCCAATGGCGCGGGCGCTCCAACAATCTGAAGTACTGCCTATTGCTCTGAAAAGAACAGAAAACTCAAGGGATTGTTCTTCTTATATAACACAGTAAGTTATATTTATGGTTAGCACAAATCGGACGTTCGACGTTTACGATCGCTCATTTCTCCTGGGAGTTACACGGTGCGCATCAAGCAACACGTTGGTGCCTTGGGCGGTTTGAGCTAGAAATCGTGCTTTGAGCAGCTCTTTGAGCTGGTGAAGTGAGGGAAGAGTGGGTATATTGAACCCTTTAAGGAGCTTCTTCGATATTTCGGTGGAAAGTAGATAAAACCTACAAACACGAACGTCATTTGAAAGTTAGACATTACACTTCCGTGGCCTTAAACGATGAAAGCTGTATTGTCAACGGTTTCTGTCTGAGACTGATTTTTTTTAAAGTTGTGAAAGTCCAAATTAGACACCCTAGCGGGTAAATTGAACTTAAACGAGGGGTAAGAACAATTCACAAAATAAATTTCACAAGAGAGAAGTAGGTCAGTAGAGTGTGTGTGGGAAACGGGCAGAACGAACACTCGGTAGCGTCTATAGTAGCCTACAATCATCAAGTTCCTGTATTACTTAGCGACCCTGTCAGGCACGTATAAGTCCTGTGACCTATCCACGTTTAATCCGCGATAACTCGTTTAGGTAAATAATTTACAACGTGCACGCTCTATACAACCGCTGTAACAAGACTTACTCTGAAACCTGAGTTACATTCATTCCATGAATAAGGTCTCGTTAACACGTCGGATTCCGGCAACATTTTCAGAAATCAATCTCACAAACAGAATCAGATTATCAGTTTCAGACTAAATTGCCTTGTCCACAGGCTAAAAACCAATGTTGCCTGACAGGTGCGGGATCGATCTAACATCTGGGCGTTGTGTTCCTCCGATATATTATTTACTTTTGACTCGGGCAACGTCTCGGGGGTACTCCGTTTGGCTCCCCCATCAAAATTTCCAATACACAACTAATATTAGGTAGGTTGGATTTGGGAGCGCCACAGGTTGCACCTTCCCCAGAAAAGGAGGCCCATAATTTCCCAATAAAAAGGGACAATAAAGTGTCAAAAAATAAACAAAAATAGAATCTCAATCAGAATCAGACATCAGAAATCAGTCTCAAAATCAGACATCGGTTTCAGAAATCTCAATTTCAGAATCAGAAATAAGAATAAGACTTATGTTAATAGAGAGCTTTAAGAAGCAAAGAAACTTGGTTAGGAGTTCTTTTCCGTAGGACCCCCCCCCCCCCCCCCCCCCCCCTCCGTCTACATCATAACTTTTGCTCTTCCGGTAGGTCACGACCTCCTCATTTGCATCACGAAGAAAACTTCGTTGAGTAAAAATGCGGAATTTTCATCATTTTGACGAATCGTGTTTTCTTGTAAGTTTCTGGTATTTTTTGCAAATAACGGGTCAAATGATATAAACGTAAGCTTGAATAAATGCTTGACTGTGTTCTCTCACCATCTGCTGTTGTTGATTCATTACAATTGGCGTACTTTGCTCCGAAAAAAGCTTTTGCTTTTAGATGTAAAATCGCGGAGGAGTTTGTGGTTCCAGGAGCGGACGAGAGGGAGGGGGGGGGGGTTTCCGGGGTTTCCGGAAACCCCCCTCACCCCTCCCTCCCAGCCAAAAAAAAACGAAAAAAGAAGAAGAAGGAGAGAGAGAGAGAGAGAGAGAGAGAGAGAGAGAGAGAGAGAGAGAGAGAACTTTAAAGGAAACAGATCAATCACTTGGAAACGGTAACCTCCATACCCTAGATATATATAATTTTTTTTTTGGTACGAGTATTTGACCTCTCCCACAATATGCAAGACCTCGAAATCTTCTCCCTAAAAATCTTCAATCATTGCAATCATTCTAAACAATCTCCAGACGAACACCGTCTTTCGTGCTCCACAAAGAGCAAAGCTGGTATTTCCCGTCTTCAGCAACATTCTATTTATTTATTTATTTATTTATTTATTTATTTATTTTTTGTTTTTATTTTTATTATTTTTTTTAAAGGAGGGAGGGTGGGGGGGGGCGCCACGAGCGGAAGAAATAATAAAAAAGAAAACCATAATCCTAATGGATAATATAATGGATTACGACAGGAGTGCCCAATACGTCGATCGCGCGGTCCATCGCGAAGGCAGTGTGACTGAGTAGATCGGGTAGCAGTAAAAAAAAAATGACGTCAGCCTCTTATATGACTATATATATGTTTTGCATTTTGGTGGTAGGTAGATCATTTTGGCTTGGTCATTTTAAAAGTATAGCTCGCATGCTAAAAAAAAGTTATAGTGTGGGCAACCCTGCCTTACGTTGACGTTTTAGCAAAAAGACAAATAGTCAAAGTTCCGTCCCTTTGCTTGCTTATTCCGACTCGCGCCAGCGCTTCAAAATGCCGCGAACGCCGTCGTTGAAGCCCTCCGATTCGAAAGGTGTGTGGCTAAGCTCAGTACATATTTTGGGAGCAAAGGAGGTAATTATTATTTTGATAATTTAATCTAACAAGTAAATAACATATCCTATCCTATCCTATCCCATAACTCGGAGGTCGTAGGGGCACCACAGATGATCGTTTAACCAACGTACTCCCAGAGTTGCCAACCCCCCAAAAAGTTTTCAGTAGTAAAATTTCTGAATTTCAGTAGTTTTATGACATTTTCCGTAGCCATACGTCCTCGCATTTTTTTAAAAAGAAGACATGCATACACAGTCTGCAACGAAGGTCGTGAAGAGTGTTTCCGCACGAATTATTTAGAGATCCATATCGGGCTTGAAGAAGGTGGCTACCGACTGAACAGGGACTAACTTTTCTGGATCAGGGCAACGACTTTTGTGACGGTTGCCATTCACGTGTCGCGTCACATCGTGTGATCTCAATGACGCAGTGATGCACGGAAATTTTTCAGAATACTCTTTCCTGTACTCTTGATTTGCTGTCCTCTTCTTTTTTTCTGGGCTTTCATCGCTAGTTTTCTTTCTTTTTGGCATCATGGATTCAAAATACGCCGCACACAAACTTTTCTTCTCGCGCTGTAGAACGTGACCCGGAAACGAAAGTGTCACAGAAAGGTCGAGGTTTTGTGCACCGATTGGCCGTTTGCAAATCCACTTCACGGTGATTGGTCGAATTTCCTAACATGCACTGGGAGCGTGATCTATTACACCGTGCACGTAAACCGAATGACCGTGGCCTTGAGGTGCTACGGGAGGCACAGGCGCTCAATAAAACTCGTTAAAACTGTAATACTATCGTCGAAAATTGACTTTCCGTAGTAAATTTTCGATTTGCGTAGCTCCGTAGCCGCGTATTCATTTCCGGAGTAAACTACGGAAATTCCGTAGTGGTTGGCAACCCTGAACTCCATCTTTCCCTGTCCTCAGCAACCCTGATTGTTTCGCTCAGTTTCAAACCAGTCCAGTCTCGAATATTGTCATCCCACCTCTTTTTCGGTCTCCCTCTTCTTCTACCTCCTTGCACTGTGCCTTGCAGGATGGTCTTTGCAAGACCTGATGATCTGGTGACGTGGCCATACCATCGGAGTTTCCGTTTTTTCACCACTGTGAGCAGGTCATCGTGTTGACCAATGGCTTGTGTGATGGTCTGTCAGACTTCGTCGTTGGTGATGTGATGTGATGTGGGTGGGTATAGGAAATGCCCAGAAGTCTTCTGTAGCACCTCATCTCCATGCTTTGTATTCTTCGTTGTAGATCTGCTGTGATGGTCCATGTATCGCAAGCATATAGGAAGATGGAGATGACAAGGGAGCGCAGCAGCCTTACCTTGGAATGTAGACTGATGGTCCTGTCTTTCCAAATTGGCTTCAACCTCGCCAGGGCAGCAGTTGTTTGTGCGATCCTGGAGAGGACTTCCTGTCGGGACCCATTGTCTGATACAATGGCTCCTAAATATTTGAAGCTATGCACTGTGTTGAGGGATTGGCCTTGGACTTTGATGTCCGTGTTGATGCCATTGGTGTTGTTGGTCATCATTTTGGTCTTCTCTGCACTTATTTCCATTCCATAGGCTCTGGAGGTAGTGTCAAGCCTCTGTACCAGCTGTTCTTGTTCCTCTCAAGCCAATCCATCAATGTCATCCGCAAAACGAAGGTTGGAGATTGCTCTTCCCCTTATGCTGACTGTGCCTTCGTGGTCTGCAAGGACATCTGACATGATGCGCTCTAGAAAGATATTGAAGAGTGTTGGAGAGAGTAGGCATCCCTGACGCACACCGATTGTTGTTCTGAACCAGTTTCCGATGGCGCTGTTGTGGAGGACTGCACTGGTAGCCTTGTCATACAGGCTTTTGATGACTTCAACAATTTTAGGGCTGATGTTGTACACTCTGATGGTTGCCCACAGAGCTGCATGCCAGACTCGGTCAAACGTCTTTTTGATGTCTACGAACACATGATATAGATGTTGTTGGTGCTGTAGGTATTTCTCACAGATTATTCTGAAGTTGAAAATCTGTTCAGTGATACTTCGCCCTGCCCTAAATTCTGCTTGCTCTTCGGCTATGATTTATTCAGCTTGGGGTTTCAACCTGTTGAATATTATTTTCAGGAGGACCTTGCTGGGATGGCTGATGAGGCTGATGGTGCGGTAATTTTCACATTGCTGAAGGTTACCTTTTTTGGGAAGAGTGATGACAAGCGACTGGGTCCATGGTGTAGGCCACTACCCACTCTGCCACATCTTGCTACACATAATGGTGAGTGCGTCGATCATCGCTTCTCCTCCTGCTTGAAGCAGTTCCGCGGGTATGTTGTCCACTCCCGCTGACTTCCCCTTCTTGAACGATTGCACTGCTGCCTCAACTTCTTTTCGGAGAATTGGGAGGATTTCTTCTTCTCTGTTCTCTGGACATGCTAGAACTGATGGGTCTCCGTTTGGTTTGTGGTTGTAAAGGTCAGAGCAGTACTCTGTCCATCTGTCCAAGACTTCTTATTCTTCTGTAAGGCATAAGCCACTTGCTTTGGATCGTGGAGACCTTGGGCTGTTTAACACTTGTCAACCGCTTCACAGTCTGGTAGGCCTTCTTGCTGTTGTTCTTGTTCAGACTGTTCTCTATTTCCTGGCATTGAACTTCTATCCAGTTCTCCTTTGCTGTGCGCATGCCTTTTCGGATGTCATTGTTGATTTTTCGGTAGGCTTCAGCTCCCTGTCAGGTGTTCTTTTTCTTTTTCATCTCTCTTCGTTTATCACACAGGTCCAAAAGTTCAGGTGTGATCTACAGCTTTGACCGGTGCTTTCCAAGGATCTCCGTGGCGGCATCTGTCACAACTAAGTTGAAGGTGGTGGTCATGGTGTTGACATCTACTTCACCAGCTCCCAAAATAAGCATTGGTGCAAATTTCCCTCCAATTGTGGCCTGAAATATTTATGGGGCCCTATTCATAGAGGGACTACATGTTATAGGGACTGCAAACCTTGAAAGGACTTTAGATTTCGTCTGATAAATGCGGCATCTGAACTGGCATTCATGAAGGGCTCACAGCCGGGATTGTGGCTATAGTCCTTTCTAATATTAGCATCGGGAAAGTCAGCCAAATTATATCTACTGCGCACGCGTACTGCAGCGGATTCGATCATTTGTGTGTAGTGCGTGATCGCCTTCAATATTTTAGAAACTTTGCTGTACACTGTAAACATTACACACACATACTCTGCAGAGCCAATTTAGTGTTTTTATGCGAAAAATAGAACTATAGGCATGCTAAGGTGCATGCTGCGTTTTGCAAGTTGTGATTGTTGGCAAAAGTTTGTCGTGCACGCTTATACAAACATTCACGAATATATATTTTTTTCCGCTGCAAGGGCGATTGAGTTAACAAAAAAACGTTGACAGTTTGCTCACTTATTAGTTGGTGTCCCTGTGTCTAATTTGTTACTGCATTAACATTGTATCCCCTCCCCCCTCCCCCCCCATTCCTCTCTCTTTTATCTGTCTCACTCTGCATCTATGCAATTGTATGTGTGTTTGATTTGATAAAATTGATCAATGTATGTGCACATGTATGAGTGTGTGTGTTTACCCAGTAAAAGAAATGCATATTAATAAAACCTTTCAATTTATTATGCATACCATTTAAAAAAAATCTGTTTAGTGTCATGACCTAAGGAAACTTGATTACATGACTGTGGCTAGTGTAATTTCCATAGTTTTTTCCTGCAAACATACTCGTGTTCATATTCCGGTGGCGCTTGGATTGGTAGGCCTATTAGTGTCCCATCTATGCACCCAAACACGTTCGGCATGTTGCCGATTCTTTGAAATTTTAATTTTTGTCTGTCAGCTTCGTGTTGATCTGGAAACTGGATCCAGTTGCTGACTATCGATTTTAGAGCAACAGTAACTTTTGAGATTACTCTGTTGGCTGTCGGTTGCGAAATTCCCAAAAAATCAGCACATACCAGGGCCGGATCCAGGGGGGGGGGGGGGGTTACCTGGGTTCCGGAACCCCCCCCTCCAAACTAAAAAAAAAATTAAAAATTAATTTTGTTTTATGCAAAGAGGTTTAATTTTTAAAAAATTGTTTTTAAAACATTGCACTTTTTATTCACTTTTGGTCCAAGGTACAAAATAGTTATTTATAGACAATTCAACGGAAATCCATTTCAAGGGATCCGTTGAAACATCCAAAGCGTTTTCCCGTTGAAACGACCAAGTAACCCAACCCCTAAGCCTAAATTAGTAAATGCAGCCATATTTTCCTGTTCTGTCCGCAAGCCTCTTCCAGCACCTTCACCTTGATACTGCCCTAATCCCCCCAAAACGACTTTTTAGAAATATTAATTGATTGATTTGATTGATTGATTTATTGTTGCTTTAGGTCCAGCGGACTCCTCCGAGCCAAATCAGGACCGGACAACCCCAGATCCGCATAAAAGATCTGCTGAAACAACCCTAGTGGGAAAATTGAACGCCCTCCACCAGCCAGTCACTTTACAATAAAGACATCCCACGCGGGGGACGGCTGAGGGTTTACCTCAACTACGCGAACCCCCGGTTACAAAAACAAAATAGAATACAACCATCATTACAAATCATCAACGAAACATATACATATAAAATGCCTATATTGCTAAATACTAACATCATAGGAAGCCCTAGTGACCACCCAGCAGAAAGCGTCCAACACTCCCAAGCTGATCCAACAGACCTCATACACAAACAAGGAGTCTTGTCCAGGAAGAGTTTTCAAGAAAAAATGTAGGCCATTGATCTAGCGAAGAAGAAGATAGTATAGCAGAGTGATAGGACAGAGCAGGAATGGGAAAGAGTATATGAGGAAGATAGCAACAGTGGGAATTTAAAGCACTAAATTTCCATAAAGTGGGGATACTATTTATACTGAAACCCCCGGCACTCCAACGGGGGTACTGTTGCCGCAGTGAATCTGTCATGCCTACAAAGGCAAGACAGGTTTTCAACTGGGGCTTTCACTGTTCCCTTTATAGGTTAGAACAATCTACAGTGGCAAGATTGCTCATGACCCCAAGGGGTAGAAATATTAATTAAGATGCTAAGTTGATAATTATGAACTATAATTCGTTGCCTGGTTTGGTGAAGTCAGCAAAATGGCAAATGCTTTGACAACTGATGTTATTGTTCCTCGTCAAGCATCCCGACAGACTCTCCGTGACAACCAACCTGCGGCCACTCCAGAAGAATATTTCAAGATTAGCATTGCCATTCCTTTCTTGGAACACCTGTCAACCGAATTGGACTCGAGGTTAAAAAATGCTGACCTAGCAAGTTGATGGTCTCTGTCTGGTGCCAAGCACTTTAATAGACAACCAGGATGGTTTCATGCAGGTACCAGAAGGGGTGAAGACACTGGCAATGTTGTGGGAGTCTGACCTACCAGACAACGCTACCCTTGATGCAGAATACCAACGATGGGTTTGCAAATGGCGAAGTGCTGCTGAGAATGCGACAGCTATCATCCCATCCACGGCATCAGAAGCACTGAAACATTGTGACGGGGATTTTTATCCCAACCTGTTCATCATGCTAAAGAACCTTTGCACCCTGCCTGTCACTACTGCCGAGTGTGAGCGTTCAAACAGTCAGTTGCGCAACCTGAAAAACTACCTGCGCTCTACAATGGGGCAACAGAGGCTCAATGGACTTGCTTTACTGAAAGTGCACAGGGATGTTGATATTGACTTCAAAGAGGCAGTGAACTGTTTTGCCAGAAGATACAATTCACAAATGGTACTAATGCCGGAGAACCTAGTGCAGCAAGACTGAAAGTGAAAGCAGGGCGGTGATGTTCATAAACTACAAGGTAAAGCTTTATACCGTTAGCGATCGACAAAAAGTAGTGAATAATAATAGTATACAAAACATCTCTGCTGATAAATAAATGTTTGTGTGTGTGTGTGTGTTGTTGTTGTTTTTTTAAGGGAGGTGCAGAGGATAATTTTTGTACCTCAGAGTTTGTCAGTTCAACTGTTAAAAAAGCTCAAAGTCCCAGACCATCACAAATGGCTTTTTAAAGGTTCAGATAGCACCAGATTGCACCATTTTGCATCCTTGAAAAAAAAAATTTCCGGGGGGGCATGCCCCCGGACCCCCCTAGAAGGCTCGGCGCTTCGCTGAACCTGTAACCCCCCCCCCTTCGACTTTCCCCAGGTCCGGCCCTGCATACTATTTGGAAAGAACCACACGCGTAAAATCTCAAAGCAACTAATACTTGCATTGATGGTGTCAAAGACCCAAGTCGGTTTGCGTGTTCTAGTTGCTCTGCAACATCATGACGACGAAAACGAATCCGTGTACAGTTTTACGTCATCATAACTATCTAAGGGATTCATCCTGTCTCTGAAAATTCTATTTCTCCTCAGCTGTCTTCGCCTTAGTAAGATTGGAATCAACGCACCCGCCATTTTTGCTCGATGTTACAGTCCCTTTACCGGCATAAAGGCCCGAATCTTGGGCTGATAACTTTTAGGCCGTTTGCCGCGGCCGATAAGCTCTGCTGTCCCTCTATGAATAGCAATATATTGCAGTTATAGGCCGTAGACGGTTTGCAGTCCCGTTCCCGCACTTGCAGTCCCTTCATGAATAGGGCCCCAGCCCTATACTACAAGGTTCGTAGGCCTAAACGGGTTAGTTAGTAGGCTAGCGTAGGCAATTAACACAAGTTGGGGCTACAGAAGCTCTTTAATGTGTGTGTGTGTTTTTATGTTTGTTTGTTGTTTTTTTAAAGAGAAGAAAAAATCACCAATACTCTATTCTAAACTTCAACTGATCTTTCCTTGGGAAAAGTGTCTGTTTTAGCCCGTAATGAACCAAATCTAAAGACTTGTGCGTTTTCGAGGAAAACAACCTCGGCAAATTAGAAAGTTACGATGGAATTTACCTCCCGTGAATATAGGACACACAAAAAATTTCGTCTGCAACTAAAGGCGCTGCCGCTGCAGAACCGCAGGCACGAAGAAAAAGTTCGTAAGGACTTCCCGATTGCATAACCGAAAACGAAAAGGATCACTATGAACCAAGTTTCGCTGGTCGATCTAAAGGTCATTAAGAACAAAAAGCTGTTGTTCTGATGACGCCAGAGCAAAAATAATCACTGAAAATAATTATGCTATCAGACTGAATCTATTTTTAACACTGGGCTTGACCTTGGCTCGCGGCCTTGAGCTCTAAACGCTACGCTATGATCGGAACATCACATCCCATTTCTCCAAATCCCCAAAATCCTTAGTGTAAAATCAATTTGGTGAAAAGATGATAAAACATTGGATGCTATATACGCGCTTTTTCAAATCCCCAATCACGCTCTAAGCGCGGAGATCTCTGCAAACATAGGCGCTCACATATTACACACACTCTCATATTCACAACACACATCTATCGCTCAAACATGAGGAGCTAAGGCAGAGAGATCGCTATTAAAAGACTGGAAAACGGAAAGGAAATATAATTTTATTTTTGAAATTTTAGATTGACGACGCCCAGTACCATTATTGAAGGGAGGGAGGAAACCGAAGTCCTCGGTGACCTGAATAGTCTCGTACCTATCGTACCTAAAGTCACATAAATTCTCTCACTGCGGGAATCGAACCCGCGATCGACCTTCGGCATAGCAAACAGGCGAATAACTAACTGCGCCATTAGGCCACTCCTCCCTTAGACGGTAAAATATCTAAACAAACATGGTGAAAACATAATCTTTCTGGAGACTGTACATATTAACCAACGCTGTAAACGTGCTATTTATGTGCAAGTGCTCATGCATATAAAACATTTATGTATTCACTCATTGGCTGTGATCTTTAAAGATCGATAGTCGCAGTGCACAGTAAACAGAAAACGGGCATTGAGCACATCCCTATTATTTCCACACACTATGCCATGCCGTAGGCTTTAAAATGCGACATCCGACAGTCAGGATGTTCAATATTGAGACCTTTCCACCCTCCCCCTCCTCCTGTCCGAGTTACGTCCCAATTTTTACTCCTCCTACCCTCTCCCCCTTTCTCTCTCTCTCCCACCCTTCTCTCTCTCTCTCTCTCTCTCTCTCTCTCTCTCTCTCTCTCTCTCTTATTTCACAGGTTGTGAAGCTAGGCTTTTAAGCCTAAAACCTTTATCCTATTAAGCGACCCAATTCAGCTCAGTTCAGTTCAGCTCAGTTCAGTTCAATTCATCTCTCTCTCTCTCTCTCTCTCTCTCTCTCTCTCTCTCTCTCTCTCTCTCTCTCTCTCTCTCTATCTCTCTCTCTTAACTACACCCTCCTCCCTTTCTTTTAGGTTCTGTCTATATTCTTATTCTTGGAGGGGGGAAGGGGGGAATACCTACAACCAAAAATTGTATAGCGCGCGTTTTCTTTAAATACATTTTTTTTGGTTGTTGTTGTTCGTAATACAAAACCAAATTACTAAAATACTAATTGATTAAGTACAGTGGTGAAGAAACGGAAACACCAATGGTATGGCCACGTCACCAGAGAATCAGGCCTTGCAAAGACAATCCTGCAAGGCACGGTGCAAAGAGGAAGAAGAAGGAAGACAGAAAAGGATGTGGGAGGACAACATTCGAGAGTGGACTGGCTTGATTGACACTGAGCGAAGCCATGAGGGTTGCTGAGGACAGAAAAATGTGGAGTACGCTGGTTAAAGATCATCTGTGGTGCCCCAACGACTTTCCAGTTAAGGGATCGGATAGAATAGGATAGGATAGAACGTTCTTGTTTGCACACACAATGTCTGTACTTGACGTTACTAAAAACCCAAACAGCTAAACACGGTCACAATACGCCAGTTTCCACACACCAAAGGAGACCTTGACGTTAGCCGAGTCTCAAGAAAACTTTCAAGCATAGGCGTATAAATGTCTCAACAACCTCTGACGTCAGATTGGGAAAGTTAAAAGACGAAAAAACATAACTCTTGAACTTTGTTTTTATCCCAAAGTGACTTTTTTTTCTTAATATGCAATTTCTTTGAGGGTTCTTTTACTGACCAAAATTAAAACCTGTCGAGCTTTGGTAGGTATTTAGGAAGTGGTGTACAATATGTAATTTACAATCTACTCTACACAGCATGCACATGAGATAATAAAATCTACAAAATACAATTCCGATTTTGCTTCCATTGCTTTAAAACTGTATATGACTTGTATTGCTGTACCTACGTACAAATGTACGTGTGGTTAGTGACAATGTTACGAAGTGATGAAACTTTTTTACCCTCAAACGCGATGTTCAGCAATTAAAGGCATTTTCTGTTATTCTACAGTGTGGAAAGAAAATGGATAATTCGCAGCACGAAAACAGTACTTTAAAAAGTTTGTAATGAGATAAAAATGGTTTAAAGAATGTAGGCGTAACCTGCCTTCCGAGAAAGTTCCTTTCAATGGGATTAGAAGTTAGATGTTTGCATACAGATTTAGGTTTGCAGACTGATTACTCGGTTGATGTATAACTAGTCGATACCTGTTCAAAGTCGATTCCTTGTTTACAAGGTCATTATATTCATCCCAGATTTTACGTCATTTTACCTTCTGCTTTCGACTACAACGTCAGTTTTTATTCCATCTTGTAGATATTTATTTATATAATTATGTATGTATGTAGGCATTTATTTATTTAATCGATCTTATATAGAGCCATTCCACCTCAAAACTGCTCAAGGCGCTGGCCGATGCAGGCTCTAACTTAAAGCCCCCCGGAGCGCACACTTGCAACCCTCGTGAGCATAGTCTGACGCCAAGACAACTGAGCACAATCCTAGGCGACCGGGGATGGGGAGTAGGGATCTAGTGTGTGCTGGGTGCTTGTGCAGCCGGTACTCACCGGTCTAGACATGAGCGCCAGGATCTTTAAAGTCCGTGCGATGGAATGCGTGTAAGCCCAGACTACACCTCTGTTTATACTCTCTTTCTAAGGAAGAATAAAGGAGATATCGTCGGAACTGTCTTAAAGGTAACACCAAACATTTTATTTTGAGTCTGCTTACAAATCACGAAGCAATTTCAGGCAATGTATGGTAAATATATATGATGAGGGCTTTTTAGCCCAATTTTATTGTCCTTAACGCTCATGCAATAGGACGTTAAGCATCGTTTTTCGTTCGTTCGTTATTAACCTATACTAACTCGTTATCATTTAAATAACAGGTATTATATCGCATGCAATTTTTTTTTACAATTGCTATTCTTTTCTGTTTTGCAAGGCCGAAAATAACTTTTTCAAAGTAGATTTTAGGCTGCTTACATGGTTTTATGTCTTATACAACGTTATTGATTGATTTATTGTTGCTTTAGGTCCAGCGGACTCCTCCGAGCCAAATCAGGACCGGATACAACGTTATAATCGACTGACTGACAGAGACTTTATTCGTTTATAAAATTTATATAAAAATTTGCCTTTCGGCTGCACAAACATAGTAAATGTAAAATGTAGAATATCTTTAAAAGAATGACCTGTACAAACAAAAAAATAAATAGGGCAACACGTAAAATACAATAAAAGAACTACTAACCCTACACCCCAAAACATACTTGCGCCCTACACTCCCGCATGCGCCCCTATACATCATCACAAACCAACGCCATCATGCACAAACACCAACCACAGGCGTACAACAAACGCAACCCATGCACAGACGACATGATCATCATATGCTAAGCCAAATCATAAAACAGGGCTGTTTGAAAAATTAACACACACACAAACAAACACACACACAAACATACACACACATCTCCAGACACATAAAGACCCACAATGCACAGTTTTCACAACAACAAAATACTGTATTAGGCACTGAGAGTCTCTATATACTGTATGCTAAATCATACACACACACGCAGTACACGCAGAATTAAAACGCAGGCCATTTCACACTCACGTACCTACACCCACACACTCTCTCACTCTCATACACACGCAGGCAAGCAAATATTCTAACTCACTAGCTACATTTATCAGACTGACTGACAAAATGCATGATCAGCTTTCACAAAGTTAGGAAATAGCATTTTTGAGTGGAATGGCTCTCGGCAGAAAGGTCTGACGGAACCTGTCAGTCCTCGCGCGGCCGCTGATAAGCCTTCCGGAGCTTGAGGAGGTCTGCACCAGCAGCTCGTCACACAGAGGATGGGTGGGGTCACGCTGAGTGGTCCTGACTGGGCTCTTTGCAGTCCGCTGGACCAGGTAAGCAATGAATAACTAACTAACTGTGAGCAAAAGGCTCCCGCCATCATGCAGATGCTAACCCGCTTCACCTGTACAACAAGCGAGCGTTCCACCACTGGGCTACGGTGGTGGGTTTTATGGAAAATCCAGTCAATGGTGATTTATCTCTTGCATACCTCGTGGCTGTCTAAATGTATATTATATTGTCAATGAGGGGCCGCTGATTAATATCGGGAATGGGAGGGACCAAGGTGATACACATCAACGAATGAATAAATGAATAGCAAAGAACAGCGGTCTCTCACGCTTTTCACTCCGCTAACGTCTTCAATGAATGTCCACAGTATCGAGTTTCAGGACTGAAGGCTTTTCCAAAATTCTAAAAATATGAAAGAAGGCTTTTAAAATTCTGTCCCTTTTCGTCATGGTCTGATTAGCACATACTTCATTTTGATGTCCCCGGGAGTGAAGGGGTGGGAGGCGGCGGTAAGGGGGGGAGAGAGAGAGAGAGGGGGAGAGAGAGAGAGAGAGAGAGAGAGAGAGAGAGAGAGAGAGAGAGAGAGAGAGGGAGAGAGAGAATCAGAATCTCTATTATCCCAATAAGGTAAATTATCTCGCAGAAGTGCAACACTTATTGACAATACAATTGACACAACACAGTCCGCATAGAATCCATTCACTACAAGCCAGATGGCCATGAACAACACCAATCTCCTGTACACAACAACACATATACTGTAACGGAAGGGCTTTAGAAAGGACTGGGGGTGGGTGTCTAACAAAGCAGATTGCCCTGTTCATCTCGTCACTGATCGATGACTGCGATTTAGCACTTTTCATCAACCACATCTTCATCTACTTGGTCCTGTCGAGTCCATCCTGTTAGTCCTGGTACAGTCAGGACCAGTTGAGCGATTCAGATAAATAGTCAAAATTAAAGACAGAGAGGAAAACAAAAGCATTTGCTCTACAGCACCCGGACACCCCACCCTCATCGTTCCGAGCAACGACCTTGATCAATGACTGTGATTTAGCGGTTTTCATTAACAAAATCTTCTCTGTCACGCCTGGTATAGTGTTTCAATACCGTCCATTTTCCATAAAGACAACATTAAGTTTCAATCTACCGTACCCCTCTCCACTCCTCCACCCCCCCTCTCTCCTCCCTCCATCTCTCATCCTCACTATACTCGGGGCCTTGAACGAAGACTCTCGTTTAGCGTTTTTCATCAAACCAAGTCTCTTCAACAGTGAACTAGCACCTGCTATGCCTGGTATCCTCGGGCCAGTTGTGCGAACTGCCGCGTAAATTTCACGATCTACAGCAACTGTGAGTATTCCACTTATCTTTGATCGACAACTGTGCTTTTTTCATCAACGATTTTTCATTTACCTCTTTCATCGTTTGTCCTGCCGTGCCTGGTATACGCGGGCCATTTTTGTGATCCGCTGCAGATGCTGTCCAACTTCCACAGTCTACAGCAACCCAGCCTTCATTGATCCCCTCGTCACTGATCGATGGCTGCGAGTTAGCACTTCTTCTCAAACGCCTGGTATATTCGGGCCAGTGACATGCAAAATTCAACAAGAGACAACGCGCAATAAGCTGGATTTTTTTTCTTGTCAATAGCAGGAAATGTGTTCAAACAAATGTACGCTAAGTAACATGCGCCCCACTCCCCACCTGAACTCGTATAAGATCTACATGCTTTGGGAACTATCACATAATATTACATGCCATGCCACTACACCCAATCAACCAGTATCCATGTAAATTATAATTGTTTGGATAAATCGAGAACGGCTAGAAATATGTATTAAAACGAACCGCCTTACACGAAACCTAATACAACGAATTAACGCAATGATTATTAATTTATATAGACTACAATAAAATAATATCAAAAGAAATTCGTAGTCTTATCTAGCTACGGTGGAAATTCACAGTTTAACACACTGAAACCTAGCCCCACAGTGGACAATAAACCAAATGCAGTCTATATACGCACAGGAAAATGCATGGTCGTAATCACTGTTTTAAAGAGCACTGGTCGGGGCCGGGTAGCTCAGTTGGTAAGAGCGTCTTGCTAGTAACCGAAAGGTCGCAGGTTCGAATCCCGGATTGGTCAACGTGTGATCATATTATTTTCCCCTTTACCAACAACTGGCCCGCTGGTGTCAGTATAAATCGGTCCAGTAGTC
Source organism: Oncomelania hupensis (assembly GCA_036898135.1). NCBI lineage: Eukaryota > Metazoa > Mollusca > Gastropoda > Littorinimorpha > Pomatiopsidae > Oncomelania > Oncomelania hupensis. Next base: position 42,092,693 of record CM072518.1, read on the forward strand.
ACCTATATGCGAAAGTGTCGTGTGACTATAATCTATATACAAACAAACAGCACTGGTCCAAATATAAACTGATTGATTATTCCGAAGAAGGATCTTCTAATTCTAAAAAAGATATCATTAATTTTCATTATCCCTCCTCTACACGCGAACTCCATATTTTATTTTGAAGGTAACTCGCCAAACTATGAATAAAACCTTAATTACGAATTATACTAGGAAAGCTCCAATTTCTTACAAATACTCAGTGTTTCACGCGAACTCTGTATTATAAAGGCGCTCGTCCAGATATAAGTTGCCTGATTATAATTATTCCAAGGACGTTCTAAAGGCACGGTGGCCTAATGGTAGAGCTTTGGCTTGTGGATCTGAAGGTCCCGGGTTCGAGCCCAGGCCGGGGCATTGTGTTGTGTCCTTGGGAAAGACACTTTACTCCCGTTTCCTACTCCTTCGGATGAGAGTATAAACCGAGGTCTAGTCTGTGTCGCATACATTCCATCATAACGGACTTTAAAGATCCTGACGCTCATGTCCTAGACGGGTGAATGCCGGTGACAAGAACACACCCAGCATGCACTTAGGTCCTTCTCCCCCATCCCTGGCTGCCCAGGATTGTGCTCAGTTGTACGGACGTCAGACCATGCGCCCAAAGGCTGCGGGTGGGCGTCTCGGGCGGCTTGAGTTAGATCCTGTATCGGCCAGCGCCTTGAGCAGCTCTTGAGCTGGTAAAGCGCTATATAAGAACGATTAATATAATATAATATAATATAATATAATATAATATAATATAATATAATATAATATAATATAATATAATATAATATAATATAATATAATATATAAAAAAAGAGTAACTCTCACAACTTTCCCTTAACTCAGTATTTAAACCTTAAGGTCATTCAGCCAGATATAAATTTATTGATTATTTTACAGGAAAGCGCGTCAAAATCTTATTTATTTTGTGTACCCCTAGCGGCATAAACTTGAATTAAAGGTAAGGCACTCATCCAGATATGAATTGATCGATGCTTCAAGGGAAAGAAAATACAAAATATATATATATTTAAAATAACTAAATAAGTAAATAATTTTCATCCTTCGCTTCACCTAAACTGTATTTATTTATTTATGTTATATATTAAAAAAAAACAATAAATAAATACATAAACAAAAATAAAACTGGACCGATTATTCCAAATAGCTTCACATTCTCCTCCTCCACTTCTCTTTATCTTTTCCTTCTCATCCTCGCTTTCGCATAAACTTTATATTGAAAGTTCACTCATCTAGATTTGAATTGATTGATTATTCGAAGGAAATCGCTTCAAATTCTCATTCATTCTCAGCCTCTTCGGTGGCATTTCGCTCATAACAAGACAGCCCTCCAAACAGAGCATCTGGACAAGCTGAGTACATGTACTGCAAAACTGCGTGGACTCTTACAGATTCTGATTTCAGGATAGGCTGTCTGAACTGCAATCATCGCCGTCATCGTCATCGATTGTACGAAAGAAGGCGCGCTGAAATCATATTCATGAATTTAACAACTTTTTTTTTCTCCAGAAAAGTTACCATCCTTTCCCATACACTTCAACGGTTTAACAATAGCAGAATAGTAAGAGTCCTAGGAAACGTATGCAATCCACACATTTCAGTGTCGCGGATGCATTTTTAATTAACAGTAAAGGATGGCCCACCGGGAAAAAAAGAGAAAAGATTAAGACAACAAATAACTTATTTTTAAAGTACTTTTTTGATATAAATCGACATGTTCATTTTTTTTGTACTAAAAGCAACCAGGTTGATTAAAAAATTTTTTAAAGCACAGCAACTCAATTGTATTATACTGTATTGTATAGTGTTGTGTTCTATATATTGTATTCAAATTTGTTGCAGTGACTCGCAATAAAATTGTTTACAATGTAAACAAGAAATAGCCGAAAATACGAATTTCGAAAGTGTTAATTTTCTTGTTGTGACTCGGTTTAATTCAATCGAAGCTCAAGGAAAACAGAATGATAGGCCACGATCGGAACCATGGTATGCATCTTGGCCAACCTTGACATTCCAGTCGCCTTGCACTATGACTATGTCCTTCTTTTGCACTTGGTCAAGGACCGCCTGCAGATGTCCATAGAAATCATCAACTTCGCTGTCGTCATAGTCTGATGTTGGGGCATAGGCCTGGATGATGGTGATGTTGAAAGGGGCTGCTCTCAGACGGACGGTAATGAGCCTACTGGAGACTGGGCTACATTGTCTTTGTTGACCAAGAATCCAACGCCGTATTCGTGCATTTCATGTCTTCCGCTGAAATAAAGCTTGTCGCCTTTGTCAGACATTGTTTCACCTAGGCCTTTCCAGCGCAGTTCGCTGATACTTAAAATGTTCCATCGATAGGGGTCCAGCTCGTGGGCCAGTTCTTCTCATTTTCCCTCCGCAGTTAGGGTCCTGACATTCCAGGTTCCTATGACGATGTTGTCTCTCGTGCGGATCTTGCTCAGTTGTCCATCACTAACACACTTATCACCTCCGTCCTGGTGGCCAACGCAAGGCGCGGTCCTTGGATACCCGTGCGACGACCGATCCGGTATGAAGAGATTGTTTTTTTTTTCATCATATGGTGTGTCTTGGGCAAGTAATACTTGGCGCGGCCCAATCCTCTCCGGGCTGTTTGCCACAGCCGAATTCTACGAGTACAGTGTGGCACTCCTTGGCCTCGATCACGTGGTCGTTGAATCTATAGTAACGTGAGGTTCTTCCGTCCTAGCCGATGACTTCTGTGTAGAAGACTTTCGCCCAGTGATGCCGTGCTGACATCACCCCTGTTAGTCGCCTCTGACGACACGCCTGGAAACGTTGGGTCTATTTTATTCAGTGCCCGATCCCACAGAGACCCAACACGGTGCATAGCTTCAAATATTTAGGAGCCACTGTATCGGACTATGGGTCCCGACAGGAAGTCCTCTCCAGGATCGCACAAACAACTACTGCCCTGACAAGGTTGAAGCCCATTTGGAAAGACAGGACCATCAGTCTACACTCCAAGGTAAGGCTGCTGTGCTCTCTTGTCATCTCCATCTTCCAATACGCTTGCTAAACATGGACCCTCACAGCTGACCTACAACGAAGAATACAAAGCATGGAGATGAGGTGCTACGGAAGACTTCTGGGCATTTCCTATACCCAGCACCTCACCAACGGCGAAGTCCGACAGACCATCACACAAGCCATTGGTCAATACGATGACATGCCTACAGTGGTGAGGAAACGGAACCACCGATGGTATGGCCACGTCACCAGAGCATTAGGCCTTGCAAATATCATCCTGCAAGGCCGGTGCAAGGAAGCAGAAGAAGAAAGAGACCGAAAAAGAGGTGGGAGGACAACATTCGAGAATGGACTGGCTTGACACAGAGCGAAGCCATGAGGGTTGCTGAGGACAGAGAAAGTTGGAGTATACTGGTTAAACGATCATCTGTGGTGCCCCAACGACTTTCGAGTTACGGGATAGGATAGGATAGGATAATGATGGCATGGAAGGTGTGCCACTAATTAATGTTCCTATGAATTTTAGTCACAATCCGTTCAGTGGTTCCTGAGATATGGCTTCCAAAGTACCGACGGACAGACCGACTGTTTCACAGTATTTCCAGATAACTCTGGAAATAGAAAAATAGAAAACAAAGCACTGAGCAAACCAACAACAACAACAACAAAATCTTTAAAAATCCAACCATGTTGAGAACTGAGTTAATACTTGGAAATGAAAGCCGAGTCCTTAAGTTATTTTAAATATCTTTGTAAAACGTAAAACATGGCGAGATGTTTATTTTTAGCACGTCAGAAAAGTCCGTCCAACTTTAGAGGCATGCGGCTCCACTCCATTTGCGTAAAATTTGATTTGTTTAATTTTAAATTTTTATTTTTAATTTGTGTGTGTGTGTGGGTGACTCGCCTAAATTACTTCCGTTCAATATGAACGAAAATACAAGGTTATGAAAGCGGTTTCGCTGATGACGTGAGTTCGATCCCAATTTCACTAAATGCCTGCTGTCTTCAAATAATTAAGATACAAGACATAAGACTTGGATCACAAGATTTAGATTGGAAAAGTTGCTTGTCAGTGTTGTATGTTCTTTTCTTATCAAAATAAATAAATAAATAAATATGATGATGTTTTTATTCATCGGAGTAACTTAAAGTTGTACCGGTGCTCTTACGATAAGAATTTCGTAGGTGTAAGCACAACAAAACCATGAGATTAGCCTCTGCAAGGCGACCTATGCCGGCAGGAAACGGCAGTCGTCATTAAGGACTCTACCATCCATTTCCAACACACGGTGTGTGACAGCGGTATGTCTCCTGCTCCGCAAATACGACCTCTGTTAACACGCATAAACAGAGAAGAAAGGGAACGAGAAAAGCAATGGGAGGAGTGGGGTTGGGGGTGAGAGGGGAGAGAAGCGAGATATATATTTTGGCAACAGAAACTGTGGATGGAACAAATTACGTGTAAACATTGGTGTAGTCTGGATATAGAAAATATATTAATTTTGGTTGGTGGTAGCCTAAGCTGGGGAACGAGGGGAACTGGGTGCCGTGAGAAGAAGGACAGGGGTAGGAAGGGCAGTGAGGCTGACACAAACAACATACCACCACACATAACACGCCTACAGCAAGTAAGCTACGTAGTATTATGAAATGAACTAGGGATTGGCTACTTGTTTGTCTGCCAGTCTATCAGTCTGAGGTACACTTAAACATTATCGCATTACCGTCAGTCTGTACGTCTGCCGATTGATTTCCTGACAAATGCTGCACGAGAGAGTCGTATTTCAGCATATATATCTGCCTCTCTGCGTGACTGCTCCTCTCATTAGTTTCTCATTGCCATTTATCACTAGTCTTGTTAAGCTTGTTTGTCTATGAAACCGTTGTGTTGGCCTCTTTTGTTTTGCACACTAAAACCCACGACCCGTTCCTCTGAATGGAAAATATGAGCAGATCCGTCAGTCCGTTGACCTGCCAATTTTTTGACAGGATCTTCGTCCGATGAAATAAATGAATTATGAATGTATTTATTGACTGGGGGTCACATACCGAACATTGATTGGGGTCATTATACCGCGAATGATAATGCCATCATGGCATGTTCTAAAAGTCTGTCAGTCCGCTTACCAGGTCAATGAGCAACATTTTGACGGCAGATAAATCTGTCAAAGGTCGAGCCTAATGTAGCTGTAGGATGTAAACAAAGGCGAAAGGACATAACTACACCTAAATCGACCAAAAAGGGAGATAATCCTGCCTGTTCTATCCTGTATCAGTAGATCATTGTTTGAGTCTAAATTCGTCCTTTCAAATCCTCCATCCAGAGACTACAAAACACATCGAATAAATAATAACAAAATCCATATAATAATTAAATCCACTTTAAAAACCACGCTTTGTCCCTCACAAGGAAGCTCCATGCGCGTTAATAAAACATATTTACAAAATTTAAATGACAAAAAGCAACTCGCAAAATAAAATATAATACGTTAACTTGCCAATTTTTTAATTCTAAAGTTCGTCGTCTGCGTTCGCTTGATCAAACTTTCAGAGAGCTAGAGGACCATGCAGCTTGGTTAAGACTCTCTCAGGTATAGAGGGAGAAGGCCTCGACTGGTCTCAGCTATGCTGCATGCTAGAGGAATATAAAACACACAAAATACTATGCAATACTTTTGTACAGTGACATTCCTGTGTTGTGTCTTGCCTACTGGGTAGATAACTATCGAGCATTCGCACATTCCAGAAATATATGAAGTGGCGTTTGGAGAGTCTTGGGGTTTGGTTCTTCTGAAACAACAATCAAAGTGGCCTCGCAGTGGTACGTAGTTTTTGTCGAGCTATCAAAACAGAGCTGATAAGACTGACACCATGCAGAGCTTCTAAGGCTTCATTCACACAACTCATTACAGTAGTAGGCATACACGAGCGCAGTAGTCTCGGAGTATTACAAACATTTAAGAGTGTGTTCTTCGCCCCAGCGCTAACAGTAATCAGTTGGGTGCAGTCCAATGTTTAACTTGTCGTCTCAAATGACAATTAATATCCTTCTTATCCTTATCAAACCATGTATATGTAGTATAATACAGGCAATGCAAAATCAATATATTAAGTGTTGCAGAATTTTTTTTATTTCCGCTAAATTGAAAATGACAATGTAATCTTGCATCTGGTTTTAGAAGACGAAAATCAAAATCAATAATAATACATTAAAACCTCATTTTATTTCTGTGTTGTTGTTGTTGTTATTTGGTTGGTATTTTTATAGTCGCACACAAACACTCTTTTGATGAAGAAGTTGTCCAAACACACTGTTACGTTGAAACGCGCACGATAGTTCGTGTGTGACGCGCATGATAGATGCGATCGTTTTGTTTTGCTAAGCATGCAATAACAGAGTGTATCTTTGATCTGATTTTGCATTGTTATTAGAAGAAGCTTTGTATAACGTTGGTAATTTTAGTTGGTCAATATTATTTGAGAACTTTCTAGAGTTGGTTGTTTATTATCGATCGAAGCGTATAGATAATTCTAGTGGTAACTAAAGAAGCTTCCATCCCAAATAAGGTTGTATGACGTGAGACAGTGATGACGAAGTCTGTTCTGATTGGTTGTGGTGTGTCATGCTGGGGTATTCTCACCCTTTCTGGAGTGTAGAGAGACTATATATATAGTGCCGCACTGTTTCAAAAGGTGGGTTGATAGTTGAGAATTGTAGAGTGGAAAAAGCGATTGAGCGATTGTATGCAGTTGTTGATGTATGCTGAATAAAGTTGGAAAATCGCATACGACGACTCCAGCCTTGTTGATGATTGAGCAGGCTGCGTGGATAAACGAATCTGCGTTACACTTATCAGATTTCAAGCATCGGGGCTGAATCAACTGATAATAAACAACATCGAGTGTAACACACACCCCGCCTTCAAATCTCCGCCCTGCCCCCTTCCTCCTCCACCTTAAAACTATGAAAGTTCGCTGGGTCTGGAGTCGAGTGTCAACTTCAATCAAATAACAAAGAATCGATTTTAGTTTTTGTGCAAATATAGGCTAATATATAGTATATATGGGCTTTGGATTATTTGTATAGTGCGATGAAAGCCAGCAGAATCCATCTTGTTCATGCTTCAATATTTGATCCTCGTATTCTCTGGATCTGGATCTGCGATTGTAGGAGGGTACACAGGAGCCTTAATTGACTAACTGTGATTTTGTAACTAAAGAGTGTGCGCAGCCGCAGGTTTTCTCATAAAAAAAAAAAAGCTTGGATTTGGTGTTGAACACAATACACTATTAATTTCTTCGATCTGTGAAAATTAGAATGAAGCCGAGTCTGGTCATGTTAACTAGTGAATGGTCCTCAAGAAGTCGCGATTGTTTAATATATGTTCGATAGCAAAGTTCGAGGATACTTTTAATATATCACTATCATATTCCCCCAAATGCCAAGTATATTACATTTATGATACTCTTTACAGTACGAGTAATGCTACAGGCATAATAAAGGAAGGTAAATGCAACACAACGAGCCTTCAGATAAAATCCAAGCTGGTGAAGTTTATATAAAACTCTTTCCCAAGAAAACCAAGGCTAAATGCTAGTACGAGTAATAGGGGGAGCACAGATTTTTTTAATATAAATATTCTAATCTTCTACACAGTAAGTGGGTATAATTCACATCAACTGATCAGAAAAAAGGTTAAATTTGACTAGTCTTACCTGATCTTCAAAATTCAATATTATATTTTGTATCGTTTAAGTTACCTAACTAGTTGTTTGCTTGTTTGATAAAGGACGGATTTGTTGGTTGGTTGACTTATTTATTAGTTGATTTATTAGATTACAAGACGGTTAAATTATTGACACATTGGTTGACCGATTGACTGAATCTCCCGCGACTGGCCTAGATCGAGAACCGTTTAATGCGGCATGCACGCACGCACTCTCTCTCTTTATCTCAATCACTCTATCACACACACACCCACACAAGATATAGATACATTATTCGTCCAGTATTCATGAATCTTCATCTTCTCTGTATTTTCAAATACCCCCCATCCCACTCCCCTCCCCTCCATCCCATCTTTTTCACTGGCGATCTGGTTGTTGGAAATGGCGCTCCGACATGCTATTACTATGCCTCATTTTAAAACCAGCTATCCTCGTTTTTCATTCTAACTTGTACTATGTTGGTTATTTATTTGATTGTTTATTTCCCACCCCACCCCAGCTGCTCTTGGTGTTGAGTGCCTGTGAAAGCGCGTGAATGAGCATTCGGAGCAAATTACAAATCTGGTTGTGCGCTATACAAATTAAATTATTATTATTAATATTATTATTATTATTATTATTATTATTATTATTATTATTATTGATGTTGTTATTGCTGCTGCTGCTGCTGCTGTTGTTGTTACATTAGCCGATTTGGTACATGATTAGACTCGGTTCCATTCCCCTTTTCACTGTTCGAAGATACTAATACTCTATTGTGTAGTCAGTACGGTGATAATACGCAGTGTAATTTTAATCCTACACCCAACCAGTACTGATGAACAAAGCGGACTGCGCACAGTAGTATACTACAAGTTCAATCTTATTCAATAAAGCTAATTACTGTAACACATTTGCTACCATTATGGTAACATCACTTTTACATTTTTGGAGCTGCGACAACGGCTGGCATCTAAACTAAACTGAAGTCAACTGACTTCCTAAAGGAATCAATGCAAATAAGAAATAGGTGTAGTAGTTCATGAAAATACAAAAGCAACTTTGGAAGCTTCGACAGACTCACATCATACAATCGAATTCCAGTATCAAATGTTATGCTACTCCCTGATCGTTGCATTAAAAAAAAATTAATCAAAGCGAAAATGTAATTATCCTATGTAAAACGATGTTTTATTTTCAACTTGAATACAATTCTTCATCTAATCTGAACACTTAACTACACTTACTGGGTCATAAAGATACACGGAAGCGTTTCAAGCTACTTAAAAGTGCTTAAGAGGTCACGTGCAAAGCTATTAAAGCAAACGTTTAAGTAGGGCGTCTAATCGGCAACTTCTGTAGAATTTCACCGTTATAAATACAAAAGGAACCTCTTAAAGTCTTCAGAATCTTCAATACGATAAAGGCGGTAGTCAACGGTAGCGGTAGTCAACGGTAAGAAAGAAGAAGAAGAAGAAGAAGAAGAAGAAGAAGAAGAAGAAGAAGAAGAAGAAGAAGAAGAAGAAGAAGAAGAAGAAGAAGAAGAAAGAAAGAAAGAAAGAAAGAAAGAAAGAAAGAAAGAAAGAAAGAAAGAAAGAAAGAAAGAAATTTTCGTTAGACTAAGAAGGTGAGAGGGTGAGAAAAAAAGAATGGATGAGAATGTGAGAAAAAAAATGAATGAAAAGGTGAGAGAGAGAGAGAGAGAGAGAGAGAGAGAGAGAGAGAGAGAGAGAGAGAGAGAGAGAGAGAGAGAGAGAGAGAGAGAGAGAGAGAGAGAGAGAGAGAGAGAGAGAGAGAGAGATTGATCGACCAACCCCAGACAGCCAGCCAAACAGACAGCGAGGCAGAAAAAAAACTATAATCATAAATATATTGACTGAAATTGCTCTTCTTCGCTCATAAATACTGGCCAGTAGAAAAAGAGCGCTGGTGACAGCAAATGGATTTGGAATAGATGCTTCCGTCAGCGAGATGTGATGTGCTGTAACAGCGTGCATGACAGATCGAAAATCTAGGGAAAGAGTTCGGTCGCCACCTGCATGCTTCTGGCACTGACGTATAGTCTAGTTGAGAATCAGCTCACCTTTCGAGGCACCCTGTTCAAAAGTCCTGGCCGCACAATGTTACGACTTAGACTACGATTGAGACGCGCACGATAGATTCCATCATTTTGTTGCGTGTGTTTTGCCTTGTTTCTAGAAAGGGCTTTGTATAATGTTGATAATTTTCGTCGGTCGATATTATTAGAATTTTCTGGAGTTACTTAATTGTAATTTATGAATTATATCTCTTTACAACAATTGATAATAACGGATCTAATTCCATTTATATATATTTTTAATTATTTTAAAAAATCGTTTTCCTTTACATTTTACTTTTCTTTACAAGTTAGTTAGTTATTCATTGCTTACCGGTTCCAGCGGACTGCAAAGAGCCGAATCAGGATGACAAAATCAAGACCACAACTTGGCTCAAAAAGAGCTCACCCATGATCCGCATAAAAGACTTGCTGAAACAACCCCAGTGGTAACAATGAGGGCGTGACCAGCCGGTCACTGTACAATAAAAGCATCCCACGCTGGGGACGCTGAAGCTATACTCTAACTTATCGTTTACAAAAATAAAATGGAATACAAACATAATAAAATATCAACAAAACACATACATATAAAATGCCTACACTGCTAAATAATATCATAGGAAGCCCTAGTGACCATTTGGCAGAACGCGTCCAATATTCCCAAGGTGATACAACAGACCTCACACACAAATGAGGAGTTTTGTCCCGGTAGAGTTTTCAAGAAAAAAAGGTAGGTTACTGGTCTAGCGAAGAAGAAGATAGTATAGTAAATTGATAGAACAGAATAAAAATTAGAAAGAACAAATGAGAAAGACAGCGACAGTGGGAATTTAAAGCACTAAATTTCCAGAAAGCGGGGATACTATTTATATAGAAACCCCTGGCACCCTTTCGGGGAAGGGGGAGGGGGTAGGGAGGGAGGGGGAAGAGGGTAGGATGGGAGGGGTGTCTCTTTACAATGCTAGCAAAGACTTCAAACTTGTCATGCATAAATTACTTCTCTTCACACCGTTGCAGATAATCAAATATAAATTATTTCCTTGCATTCAAAAGCATACTTTCTCTACCAATATTCCCTTTCACTCAAAATATAAAATATATACATGTTTATACAAATACGCTTGCACTCGAGCAAAAATGGCCACTTAGGGATTGCCTGCAGGTACTTATCCTACCGGTGCTTTCCTCGGACACGACATAACACACACAACGACGAGATAAGTCCGATTGGTCACAGATGTGCATGCAACTCTCTTCTCTCTCCTCAGGGTGGTCACAGCAGGACTACAAACTGCTTGAGGTAGGTGGCAAAAGGTACATAACCACGGTCCACACAATCCCCCTTGAAAAACTCTGCTGGCACTAGTCACACTTTTCTGCTATCCTATGCACCAACGGGAATCCCCTCAATGAAACATACTTCCGGTTTTTTTCTCCGTATATTATAGAGTTATTTCCAAATATTCAAGAATAATAACATGTGTCACTGGCCACCTGTATCGTACCCTCACATATTTTTATTTTTTTTTGCTGCAGTTTATTATCCCTTTCTATCGCCAGTGGCGCGCCTAAACCCTACCTACCTAACATTATTTGTGAATTTTTGAAAAATATTCGGAAAAACATAACGCCCAGATACTGGCTCGAACCCACACCTGTCAGGCGCCATTGGTTTCTGGCTTGTGGACAAGGCCAGTTAGTCCCGCCTTAGCCCACTTGGCCACAACGCTCGCCTAAGATAGTTAGTTACTTCGTGTTTTGTGAAGGTTGCGACGGCGAAGCTATGGAAAACTACAAAAGTCTTCAGGTCCTGTTTCACTTTCTGTCGATGATCGACGCACCTCCGAAGTCGCCACAAATACAGGCCTCTACGATTGTTTTTTGCATCCTTTCACTGAGCATGTACTTCCTCCACAGTTTTTATACTTATCCCACTCGTTTTCTGGCTCTAACAATCGCCGTTTTCGGCAATTTGCCATATTTAACAGTCACGCATCAAGCTTTGATAAAAGCAAAACAAGCTAGACCGGAACTTGGCTTCATGCTAACCTCGTTTTAATTTATAATGGCGATACCCACGAGTTTTTATGAGAGGTGCCGGAAAGTTGTGAAGAGCAACTCATCTTTTCAAAATTTATCTCTGCGACTCCCAATTTCAGTAACGTACATCAGTTTTATTTGCTCGCACTCTCAAATTTAGTGCACATATCGCTCTCTGCAAAAATTTGCACGGCACGTGAATATACCCATGCAGCGGCAATCTTGACCAGTTTAGGGTGACGAAGCAAAACTAGCCAAACAATGCACATAAGAACATTATATTATTTGCAACCATATCAATGAACTTAAATTAATTTTGTCTCCCTCACCTTCCACTCTCTATAGCAGGCTTAGGTTCAGAAAACCGTGTCATGACATTGGCTGAAGACAAACTTGGTAAGCGAAGCATAGCTTGCATCTCAGATAGGCAGTTGCGGATCCATTATAGATATATACAAGTCTGTGCTTGTGCTGTCCTGGTGGTAGGTACTGTTGACACAACACAGTATTGACACTACATTATGCCATTCATCTTTGCCCACAACTGGCACACCTGCAACCTTGCAGATTGTTTGTATCTGTAATTAATTCATATACTCACATAATAATAATAATAATAATAATAATAATAATAATAATAATAATAATAATAATAATAATAATAATAATAATAATAATAATAATAATAAACAAACAACAAATATACCATACACTTACTAGTGAGTTATGGGAGCATTTTTATGTTGTATGTACATGCGTATTGTACAGGTATTATTTCCGGCTGGCGACCTGAAGCCTGTTTACAATTATGAATTCACGTTAACACACATTATCGTTCCAAGCCTTTTTTGGTTTTCTAAATGAATGTTCAGATCTCTGTTTAGAATTACTAACAACAAGGAATTAAATAATTGTTTTAGATGTATGTCAACTAGTAATATTCACAGTAAGGCAAACAGCTTGCCATTCTAATGAACTTCCTCACTGCTTAGATCTGACATTACTTCAAAGATTCGTGTTATTCGGAGTCAACTTCTTCGTGTATTAGAACAAGCAATACATGACGAAGAAGCTTGTTAATTTTAAATTCACTATAAACGTTACTTACAATTACATCTTTCGAAACAACATTGTATTCTAAAGTACCTTCATCTGACTAATTGGAATTGAACGTAGCGTTAAGCTTGCACGCGTAGTGTAAACGAATCGTACTTATTCCTACACCTGACATTATAGCAAAAATGACTGTAAAGAACGCTTGTTGCTCAAATGATTGCCATCACCTGCTGCTGCTTTTGATGCTGCTGTTGTTGCTGCTGCTGCGACGCCGTCACCTTCTCCACAGGCGCCACTATCCTCGCCACTACTATCATTAGTCACTACATCGACAAGCAGGTTGCGTGCTTCTCCGAACCAATTTACATGTATCTGTACATAACTTCCCTTTAATTTAATTCCATTATCGATTAGTACTGTCAATACACTAAGCAGCTTGCCTAATTTAATTTCGCATTAACCTAATTTACTGTCTTCACTCTGCAACGTGTATGTTAAAATAAAACTGAAAGGTATATACTATGTGCCCTTACCAAGGAAAGTGTACGTAAAGTGTTGAAAGCGACTTAGCCTTGTTTTATCTTGAGAAAGAGTTCTGAATAAACTCCAAAGTGTGTTTTCATCTTTTCTTCATTTTTTTTGGTGTTGTTGTTGGGTTGCGATCTTGCTATACTACCCCAGGAAAAAGACATGTTACGTCTTTCGCCTATAAAGCTTTTGTGTCTAAATATTACAACAGTGCATAATTATATCCAACACTGACGCATTTAGTATTAAATTTTAGCTCATTAGAAACGTCGCCCTTACAAACACACTTGGATTCGAACTATCTATGATTTTCTTTTTAAATCAAAACGAACTCCAGAGTCTTATTTATGTATCTGGTATGTATACGGACTAACTAGATTAATGAAATGATATTTTCTGTACATCTTGATTGTTGTTGTTATTATTGTGGTTATTGTTATTGTTGTGGCTGATTCCAGTACTTGTAAGTAAACCCAGAGACCCTATATATTATATCTTTCATAGAAGACGACAAACGGATTATCATGTAGTGTAAACAGCATCCACAGAATTTCACGTGATTTACACAGCATTACGTAACTGTTGAGGAATGCACTCTCCGCCATAGGGCACAGCATCAACGAACGCATCAATCTACACCCTCAGTGTTGGAGGTCTCTCGGTCAGTGATAACACAGAGCGCGCGTCTGAGTCTGCTGCCTCCTGAAACAACATGAGAGAGAGAGAGAGAGAGAGAGAGAGAGAGAGAGAGAGAGAGAGAGAGAGAGAGGGAGAGAGAGAGCGAGAGAGAGAGAAGATGCATCATCTAGTCTCAGCTACGCTGTATGGATGAATCACACACTTAGTAGCTGAGACGCACCTCTCACTCTCTCACAAGCAGACAGGCGAACGTAGGTCTCGGTTGGTCTCAGATACGCTGATGCCTGACATTCAGTTTTCGTACGCGACTCCCACCTCCCACCTCATTGCTTTTAATTTATCATCATCTTAGGAGGTTGAGTGAAGAAAGTGGACGCGGGCGAGGTGAGGCAGAGGCGCATGGGGGAAGTTCATGACCGATGATTTAGCCGACAGCCTCCCTTCCACCATAGATCTATCAATCAAGCATAGCCCGAGCACTCCAGCACAATTGAGCAACTATCTGAGCTGATAAGTGCGCTAAAAAAATACGCGCTCACACACAAACACACACACATAAGAACATTTCATTTCAATTTGTAATTTCTGATACTGAAATTCACTCAGCCATCACTGTCTCTCTCACTCTCTTGCTAAACAATATCAAGGCCTGATGCCCTGCTGACGTGGCTATACCATCGGAGTTTCCGTTTCTTCACCATTGTGAGCATGTCATCGTGTTGTCCAATTGCTTGTGTGATGATCTGTCGGACTTTGTCGTTGGTGAGGTGCTGAGTATAGGAAATGCCCAGAAGTTTTCTGTAGCACCTCATCTACATGCAATTGTATTCTTCCTTGTAGATCTGCTATGAGGGTCTTTCTTCTTTCTTTCTTTGATTGTTGCTTTAGGTCCAGCGTACTCTTCCGAGCCAAATCAGGACCGGACAACCCCTGATCCGCATAAAAGATCTGCCGAAACAACCCTAGTGGTAAAACTGAAAGCTCTCCACCAGCCAGTCACTTTACAATAAAGACATCCCACGCAGGGGACGCTGAGGCTGCACTCTAATTTATCGAACCCCCGTTTACAAAAACAAAATAGAATACAAACATCATTACAAATTATCAACAAAACACATACATATAAAATGTCTACATTGCTAAATAGTAAATAATAACATCATAGGAAGCCATTGTGACCACCTGGCAGAAAGCATCCAATATTCCCAAGCTGATCCAACAGACCTCACACACAAATAAGGAGTCTTGTCCCGGAAGAGTTTTCAAGAAAAAAGGTAGGTGACTGGTCTAGCGAAGAAGATCTTCTTCTTCTTCTTCTTCTTCTTTCTTCTAAGATAGTATAGCAGATTGATAGAACAGAGCAGGAATGAGAAAGAGCAAATGAGAAAGATAGCGACAGTGGGAGCTATGAGGGTCGATGATTCGCAAGCATATAGGAAGATGGAGATGACAAGGGAACGCAGCAGCCTTACCTTGGAGTGTGTCACAAGCAGACCCGTTTAACCCGCACTATTTGAGCTTTTGCTTGTTTAGCAGTAGCAAAACTTAGAAGGTTACTGTAGTCTATAGCAGACGAATAAGGTATAACTGATGTGTACACACACACTGCGAGCTGACGCGAGCCGTTTAGTGACATCATCGCGGCCTACGATCGAGTTTTGAACTTTATAGCCACTTAGATTGTTTCCGCCAATCGAGACACGGGTAGAGCGGTTAGGACCAGTTCTGGCTGATTCAGTCAAAGCCAAGTAGGAGATCAGTTGTGTGGAAAGCTCTGAGCAGTACACAGTTACACCCGAGTAGAGAAATATCTCCACTGATAGAACAGGGAAGCAGTGCTTGTTGAATATTTGAATTCAATCAAGTAGCCACGGGCCTGACATTGTCGAACAGGTAAATGAACATACTTCTGTTTCATCGTGATGTATTTATATTATTGTTGAAATTATGTTTGTGGAATTTGCTATGCATAGATTTGAATTGTTAGTCCGACTTTGCCTTACCACGTGGAGAAGCCGAACACCTGTCAAGCATGACCGGTTTTGACGCCATGTTGTATACATGACGGAACCACTGTTGTTTAACCTATATGTATGCTTGCAGACCAGTGGCTATACCAGTGAATGTTTATAATATTATTAATTCTTTATGTGTATAGTTAGC
The DNA here is from genome assembly GCA_036898135.1 of Oncomelania hupensis. Lineage (NCBI taxonomy): Eukaryota > Metazoa > Mollusca > Gastropoda > Littorinimorpha > Pomatiopsidae > Oncomelania > Oncomelania hupensis. The sequence continues at coordinate 42,108,957 of CM072518.1, forward strand.
CACGATTTATATTTATGTATTGTATGTATAGGAAATTAGAGTGGAGATTCCAGTGGACCACAGACCTAGCAGAATGTTCGTCGTTTATGTATAGAGATGTGGAGCTATCACTGAGGGCTACTTTGGCTTTCAGTGAGACGCTCTGCACAGACCTATTATTCAGGGTTGTGCAGAATTTCGTCTCATATGTTACAGACGAGCAGGCAGGATATCGTGGGCCCAACTCAACAGAAGAGCAGAACCTAATCTACTATTCGAGTTGGCTGCCGAGGCATCTACAGCATCGTGCGCAGATAGCCCCAAACGTCGTACCCAAAAGTCAAAGACTACACGACGACCCAGCGTGTACCAGAAGCTACCGCAACGCAGCGCTTCACCCATGCATCAATTCAGTTAAGTGCCCAGGAAACAGTGCACTAAAACTGTAGCAAAAGGACCACAGTAGTCCACTCTTCATGAACGGTAGTAGCCAGTGCCCTATGAAGAAAAAATAGCTGCCTAGACTATCAGCGAGCGAACCATTCGCATTGACAATTGAACTTTTAAGTTAGATTCGTACTTCGAAGATCGTGTATAGAGTAGAAGAAATAAATGTGTAATTTTGACTGTTATCAAGTGGCTGGACTACATATGATTCATAGCCGTGTGAAAGCTAGTGTGACAGTGATCTCTTACCATTTTTCTATCTATCCCTGTACCCCAGCCTTAACACAGACCGAGCTAAACAAATAAATGTATTAAAGTAATTCAAAGGGTGACTCACTAGCGGTTCCCATAGAATAGACGTGAGGGTTACAGCATTCCATTGTGCAGAGCCCAGCAACAATAAAACCCCACGTTACAGAGTGTAAACTGATGGTCCTGTTTTTCCAAATGGGCTTCAACCTTGTCAGGGCAGCTTGTGCGATCCTGGAGTGGACTTCTTGTCAGGATCCATTGTCTGATAAATGGCTCCTAAATATTTGAAGCTATGCACTGTTTTGAGGGATTGGTCTTGGACTTTGATGTCCATGTTGATGCCATTGGTATTGTTGGTCTTCTCTGCATTTATTTCCATTCCATAGGCTATATATATAATATTGCAGTATAATTGCAATGTATTATGCTATGCCCTCCAAAACAGGACCAGCATTCAGCAACCCTTTTGTGTTGTCTGAAAGCCCGCAACCGAAAGGGGGTTATATTATTATTCGGTATTGAAAGCATCATTACCTAACGCTGCTCCAATCTTCGAGCATTAGAATGCTTAGGTGGATCGACGGTTGCGGGCAGCAATTACAGTTTTTCTGTTTAGGTGCCACACTGAGTATAAGCAAAGAGCTTAATGATAGAAAGAGGGGGAACTTGATACAGAACCGCGAGACGAAAGGTACGAGTTATGCTCCCTTGTCGACATGCTGAAAAATGGCTCGTGGCAGAAATTCAAAAGGCGACAGAGTGAAACAGGGCAGTGCCTTTTGCACAGCCATCAATTGCCATAATGCCAGATACAAGAAAAGTTGTGTTGGCAAGTCCTTTTTCAAATTTCCAAGAGACAAAGAAAGGTAAATTGCAATTGAAAAACTTCATTTTTTGTGTTTATTTAGGCCTAAACTAAGACCACCGCAGTGTTGTTAGTGTTAAAACAATCGGAGAGCGGCTTGAATGATTCATGTTATACCTACCTGCTGAATTCAAAACAGTTTGCTTGCTGACAGTTTACGTTCAACAGGTCGCTCACTGTTAATTAACTATTCATCATGAGCCAGACCAAATGGTCTGGTAAAAATGTATGATGAGGGCTTTTTAGCCCAATTTTATTGTCCTTAACGCTCATGCAATAGGACGTTAAGCATCGTTTTTCGTTCGTTCGCTCACTGTTTACGTTATTGCTAGGTTGTTTGACTATATTTGTGCTTATATTTCAAAAGTAGATGTCAGATTGGCAGTTTGGCTTCGTCAAACTGCTTATGTTAACAAGTTAAATTAGACTAAGTCTGTTTTCTCCTCGTGATCAAATACTGTGCAAGATAACCCCTTACCTAGGCACAAAAATGGTCCTTGATCTGTTGTAATCCCTTGTCGTTTGAGTGTAAACGGGAAAAAAAATGTAATGTAGAAACTCAGTCCTTGTTCTGATCTGTGAATTTCTGCGCATTAGATCTATATTGTGTTGTAGTCTAGGTTCTGATTGTTCTGTCTGATTAATTAATTATTTTCCATGAAGTGACTGATGTTATTAAGCCAGTGATGTGGGAGGTGAGAGGGTTGGGGGGTAGGGGGGACACCTGATATAAATTAAATTCACACTATTAGTGAAACATTTTGTTATTTTGCTTTATTGTGATTAATTGATTGAATGACAGAGCTCTCTCTTCCCCCCACCCACCCCCTCTCTCTCTCTCTCTCTCTCTCTCTCTCTCTCTCTCTCTCTCTCACGATTACGGATTTACACAGTTTCGGATAAATGAAACAGTCTGTCATGCATATTTTAATTTTAAAATATCTGTCGTTGATTAAAAAATAATAAATTCCAGGGCAGAAAACGAACCTATGACATACACACATAAGCAGCATAAAAGCACCTAATAAATGTCAATAAGTAAACATTTTAAAAAAAGACAGCAGTAGCGGAATGTTAATAATAATGATGGTTAAAAGTTTGTTTTTTGCAAACGTTGCCATAAAAATGTTCTTTTGCAATGGCATAGGCTCAATAAGTTACCACGCACAGATCATTACCACGCACAGATCATTACCACGCACAGATCATTCATATAACCCCTTGGGGTCATGAGCAATCTTGCCACTGTAGATTGTTCTAACCTATAAAGGGAAAAGTGAAAGCCCCAGTTGAAAACCTGTCTTGACTTTGTAGGCATGACAGATTCACTGCGGCAACAGTACCCCCGTTGGAGTGCCGGGGGTTTCAGTATAAATAGTATCCCCACTTTCTGGAAATTTAGTGCTTTAAGTTCCCACTGTCGCTGTCTTTCTCATTTGCTCTTTCCCATTCCTGATCTGTCCTATCACTCTGCTATACTATCTTCTTCTTCGCTAGATCAATGCCCTACCTTTTTTCTTGAAAACTCTTCCTGGACAAAACTCCTTGTTTGTGTATGAGGTCTGTTGGATCAGCTTGGGAGTGTTGGACGCTTTCTGCCGGGTGGTCACTGGGCTTCCTATGATGTTATTATTTAGCAATATAGGCATTTTATATGTATGTGTTTTGTTGATGATTTATAATGATGTTTGTATTCTATTTTGTTTTTGTAACCGGGGGTTCGAGTAGTTGGGGTAAAGCCTCAGCCGTCCCCTGCGTGGGATGTCTTTATTGTAAAGTGACTGGCCGGTGGAGGGCATTCAATTTTCCCACTAGGGTTGTTTCAGCATATCTTTTATGTGGATCGGGGGTTGTCCGGTCCTGATTTGGCTCGTAAGAGTCCGCTGGACCTAAAGCAACAATCAATCAATCAAACAATCATTCATATAGCAGATGATGAAATATAGCCAGCCCGAGCAAAGGGAAATAATCCGTGAGAGCGTCTCGCATTTTTGTATATGACATTAATGGAAGTTCCCCCTCTTTCCGTAATAAGCTCTTTGGTATAAGTCTATGCCTGGTTCATACAGCGTGGCTGATACTAGACAATACCTCCTCCCTCTTGAAAGACAGAGAACGAACGCATCGTCTAGTCTCAGCCAATCTGTAAAGTGCCTGGTTCAGACGTAATCAGGCCTCATGTGGTCAGGTGTAGGGCGTCAATCTGAGTATCAGCGAATGCTTGATTCAACGAATAACGAATAACGAATAACGAATCTTTATTGTCCCCATTTGCACAAGGATATTTGTGTGTGATGCACAGTAACTGTTGGCATATTAAGAAGACAACACAAAGGTTAGCGTACATGTATACAATAAAGAAACGGTAGCGGATATTAGAACACCTTAATGCATAACAATACTAAAAAAATCTCAAGACTATTACTACCATTTTCTCAATCATTCACGCTTTCTCATGCCCATGCTAATCCTTGCACATTCATTCTTATCCACGCACCGACTCATCCCACACACACCCTTATTACATTTAAGGGGCTCACTGTAGTTACGCTAGTCGTTCTAGGGTTACACATTACACACTTCCACTGTCAACGCTATGTCAACATTGTTGTTTCCCTTCACTAACTACAGGGGAGTGGGGGTTTTACATACATTATAAGAAAATTGGTAACAACAATAGGCTGCTGAGCAAATTAAATGGTGTATACACATGACTAGTTACAACTAGAGACATTCCGCAACGAATACATCAGTAAACTGTAGTTACTTCAAAAACATATGACTTAGATTTAACATTGCTAATAAAATCATGGTACTACGTAGGCATCACGGATCAGGGTCACGTATGATTATGAACCACTTAATTAAGAAACAGCCACTCACATACACCTTACTATGTGTGCATCACATTCGCATACACACACTCACACACCCAAACACGCACACACACACATGCACGCACAATGTCACAGGAATACGTAGTCAATTAACTGCTCTATGCACTGATGTAGTATCCATGGCTCTATGACTATAGGTTTGCGGGTCAGTCTGCACATCTCTGCTACACTGCGTGCGCACACGCGCGCACACACACACACACCCACACACACACACACACACACCACACCACACAGTCATAATACTGTTTTTCTGTGGCACATGACTTAGTGCACTCTCTCTCTCTCTCTCTCTCTCTCTCTCTCTCTCTCTCTCTCTCTCTCTCTCTCTCTCTCTCTCTCTTTCTCTCTCTCTCTCTCTCTCTCTCTCCAAAGTCTCTTCTGGTCAGCATTCGGGGCTGGCTTTGGTGACGAGGCGGATGGCGGACGGTAGGAAGGAGTTCAGGTAGCGGCTGGTGCGGCAGCGCATGGACAGGAAGCGGCCAGGGCGGCGCTTGGACTCAGCAGCTGAGACCACTGCATGGAGCGGATGGGTCTCGTCCTGCAGGATCCGGCGGATCTTCTTCACAGCCGCGGTGTCGTAGGCCTGGCGCAGGGGTCGTACCTCGTTGCCAAGCAGCCGCTCAGCGGTGGAGATGATGCGGTCCAGCCTCTCTGTGTCGGTTTCGTTGGCCCCATTGTAGTAGCACAGCTGGTTGTAGAGCAGTGTGCTTTCTACCACAGACTGGTAGAACATTTTCAGGATGGTGCTGCTGACCTTGAATTGTCGTAGCTTGCGTAGGAAGAAGAGACGCTGGTTAACCTTCTTGGTGCAGACATCGATGTTAGGGGACCAATCCAGCTTGTCATCAATGACTGTGCCCAGGTACTTGTAGGTGCTGACGGTGCGCACATCCTCCCCCTTGATGACGAGAGGCCCGAGGGCCTGGGGCTGCCGGCGGAAGTCGATGACCATCTCCTCTGTCTTGGAGATGTTGAGCTGTAGGTAATGCCTGTCGCACCAGGCGACCAGCTCAGCCACAGCGGCGCGATTCGTCTCTTAGCATACATTTACATAAAAATCTATCTATCTATCTATCTATCTATCTATCTATCTATCTATCTATCTATCTATCTATCTATCTATCTATCTATCTATCTATCTATCTATCTATCTATCTATCTATCTATCTATGTTATTTTTCCCGAGAGAGAGAGAGAGAGAGAGAGAGAGAGAGAGAGAGAGAGAGAGAGAGAGAGAGAGAGAGAGAGAGAGAGAAGGGATAGGCGTCATACTCATTCATAGGCGCTTGTTGCTTCCCTTTTAAATACATATTCAATATCACGTAGCCTATACTATACCCTATATAGACGTTGTCTCCAGGAATTTAATTGTGCTGCAGCACTGGCCACATGTATTCCTTGTGCGTATAAAATAAAATATCTTGTAAAAGTTGTATGTTGTTGTTGTTGTTGTTGTTGTTGATGATGATGATGATGATGATGATGATGATGATGATGATGATGATGATGATGATGATGATGATGATGATGATACCTTATGACCGTATGACGATGATGATCAGCTATATAGTGCACGTCTCCATGAAGCCATTCTCAAGAAGCAGAACTAAAACCACACCCTTAGCTCCCACATTCCATTGGAACTCATTTGCGCTGCTGGGTCTAACCTCGATCTCCCCTTTCCCGTTAGTCTGACATTTGTGGCTTGTCTTGGTCTACTACTGTCAGTACTATTGACAGCAACAATCGGTTGTAAAGATTTATAATGACTAGATCCTCGCCTGCAGTAGGAATAGTCGATCAGTTATAGATCGCCTTGGCGTTGAATACATATATCTATCAAATATAGCACAAAATAATTATAATCTTCTGTCGCCTTTTAGTGCCTATTTTGGGGTTTCAGAATATAAATCACAGTCGGGGGTTTTGCGCTGATGAGAACAATTGAGCGTAACCAACTGGTACAAAATAAACCTGTATGTTAGAGTTTGTTTTTTTAACGATGAATGAGTGTGCGTGCGTAGTAAGTCTAGTCCTGATGCCAACTTCGATTAATCTCTCTCTCTCTCTCTCTCTCTCTCTCTCTCTCTCTCTCTCTCTCTCTCTCTCTCTCTCTCTCTCTCTCTGTCTGTTACGCACACACACGTGCAAACACAACACAACACGCACACATCTTCCTTGACAGCTGGGCCCCCCATGGGGGTGCCGGGGTTTTAGTATAAATAGTATCCCCCCTTTCTGAAAATTTAGTGCTTTAAAGTCCCACTGTCGCTGTCTTTCTCCTTTGTTCTTTCTCATTCATACTCTGTTCTATCACTCTACTATACTATTTTCTTCTTCGCTAGACCAGTCAACCTATTTTTTTTCTTTAAAACTCTTCCGGAACAAAACTCCTCATTTGTGTGTGAGGTCTGTTGGATCAGCTTGGAAATATTGGACGCTTTCTGCCAGGTGATCACTGGGGCTTACTATGATGTTATGATTTGGCAATGTAATCATTTTTTATGTATGTGTTTTGTTGATATTTTATAATGATGTTTATATTCTATTTTGTTTTTGTAAACGGGGGTTTCATAAATTAGAGTATAGCCTCAGCGCCCCTGCGTGATATGTCTTTATTGTAAATTGACCGGCTGGTGGAGTGCCTTAAAGTGTTACCACTAGGGTTGTTTCGGCAGATCTTTTATGCGGATCAGGGGTGCAGTCCTCTTTCAGCGAAGTTTGGATCTGTGGTCCTGATTCGTATATACTGGTCCTGATTTGGCTCGGAAGACTACGCTTGACCTAAAGCAATATTCATGTAATGTAATGTAATGTAATGATAGCTGGTAAAACGTCCGTACGATTGATCAATAATCGGACATTTTCCATTCATTTAAATTTGAGCTCGGCAACTGTCCCAACGTAACTGCACTGTGTCATGTTTTCCGCGGCCATATGACATCATTACTGGCTTTAATAATACAAAGGAACCTTTCTTATATATCATGGTCTTTAGCATTATTATACAATAATACGTATAGGTGTTGCCATCTTTATAATTTAGTCATTGCCGCATTATCTGTAGCACAATGGCGGTTTGTGCCTTTGACTATAAAACACCTATATCTATTACGTGTGGTACATGTACTGGAATGAAACGCTATAATGATGTTAATACTAATCGTACTAGATAGTCGTGCGATGTACCTAGCATAAGCCTTCCCATTCAAATAATTGATAATGCTAATACTTTAATTTCAGCTGTAGAAGATCGATCTTTCTGCGTTCTGCGACAAAAAAAAATCTTTTCTGGTTGAACTAATATCACATAGATATGTCTAATTAGTTTCAAAAGAATATCTGGTTTGTTCCACTAGATCTGTTTCTGGTTCACAACAACAGGAGGTGTTCCGACCCAAAATCTATTTGGTTAAATTCTATTAAAAATCTGCAAAAGGTTGTGAGTATTTACAAGGTCTATCCTTGTTTAAATACACACATAATTATCTTCTGGTTCCACTAGAAGAATGTTTTATTTTCACGCAAAGTTCTACTCTGAAGATCATTTTTTATTCTACAATATCTTAACATCTGACTAGGGTTCTTTAAGTTTTCATTCTCTTACAGTGCCAGTTCTATTTAACATTGTTCTACTATAACTTCCAACCTTTCTACATCCAGCCCAATTAGCATGTACTGGCCTACTGTACAACAGACTATTAAGTTGTAGTACTACAGTTATACCCATTCCACCAACAATAATATACTTCTTCTTAATAAACCCTTACACATGCCGTTTCCGTCTTGAGAAGCGCTTGTCCAAATCCAACCACATTCACTTTCGGCACTGCAACAAGCTGGAGTGTATTGTATTGGCAATTTAGTCCCATTGTACATAGACCTACACTGCTGCGAATGCTTTGCTGCCACCAATGAAAACAATCGACTCTTTTCTACTAACTTCTAAAAACCTTGTACAACTCGATCTATGAAAATATGGTTCCAGCAGTTACAATAAATTATACACTTTAGGGCTACAAAAGAGAATTTGTTCTTTATTATTAAAATATTATTAACCTACACTAGTCTCAAATAATGCTAACACAGAATCTCCTTTCATATTTTCCTTGGGTAGCTGATTCTAGACCGTAAAAGTAACCTTAACACTAACTCTAACACCGAATCTTCAATAAACGATATTCCTGGATGCTGCTCTAAGAAACGTCCCTACCTCCATCTCTATCTTTGCTGCTATCAAAGACCCAATATTGACGCTTTGCTGCTCTATTTACTCCTCGTACGTGTTGTCTCTCAGACTGATTATGTATGACTGGACCTGGAGCTGTATGGTGATCAAGTTGATTGCCAACTATACCCGCGATTCGTATACTTGCCCCTGTAAGGGAGAATTGGCTTTACACTGAAACGGATCCACAATATACCAGCACGCGCGATCGACCATCGTTTTCAATTTATTATGCTCTCTAATATTACGACTTTGATATCTCTCTCTCTCTCTCTCTCTCTCTCTCTCTCTCTCTCTCTCTCTCTCTCTCTCTCTCTCTCTCTCTCTCTCAGCTCGTTCTTTCTCTCTCTTGATCTGGATGTACTTGTGACTGAACAGCTGAAACACTGATGTCAACTAAAAGAAGAAATGAAAAAAACAAACTCATAGCTCTTAAGATAAGAACATATTTTCGGTTTATTAAAAACCTCGTTCAAGTGTACAATACTGGCCAAGTATAAAAACAAAAAAACATCAAGCACTATTTATACCAATGATGTCAACTCTCTCTCTCTCTCTCTCTCTCTCTCTCTCTCTCTCTCTCTCTCTCTCTCTCTCTCTCTCTCTCGGGAAAAATAACATACACCAAATTGTCAAGAATATATTTTGATGGCTCTCTTCAATGCTGACCATGGGCATTTATAGGTGCAGCCAACCTTCTCTCTCTCTCTCTCTCTCTCTCTCTCTCTCTCTCTCTCTCTCATCACGGAATTTGCTCTCATTGTCACAATAGGCTATTTTGACCCTGAACTACAGCTTCACGCCTTAAATAGTTCAGTCTGCTTTGACCTATGTAAGTAAATTAAGTCGTTGACTAGCAGACGACCAAAGTTAGGTTTGTTCTCAGCATGTGCAGGCTACAGTTTGACTAAGATAAGCCGTGACCTCATCCAGCTGACCAATCACCGCAACCCCCACTAGGTGGAGTTACTGTTCTCGTAGTCTCGCAACATAGCAAACCCCAGCAGGAGGACAGTTAGCCGTTGTCTGAACAACACGGTAGAAGGATGCACGTTGTAAAATCTCTCTCAGAAAGACTAAAGCAGGTGACGGGTGAAAATCATTCATCGCAGTATAGCCAGAGCCGGACATTGTCAAGAAGGTTTATGATAAATCGTTTGTTTCATCGCGATTTATTGATATTATAGCTGTATTATGTTTGTGAAGTTTTGCCATGTTTTAGAATTGTGATTGTTAGTGAAACTTTGCTGACCACGTGGCGGACACGCGACCGGTTTCGGCACCACGAGGTAGCCCCCACTGTCCAAATGTTGTTTCTCCTATGTGTATTATTGCAGACCAGTGGCTGTACCGGAGAACGTGTATATTGTTAATTACTTCTCCATGTGTTTAGTTTAGCCATGATGTAGGTATATGTAGAGGAATTATGTTGGAGATTCCAGTGGACCACGGACTTAGAAGAATTGGTCGTCCCTTATTTGTTTAAGTGGATGCGACCTCACTAAGGGCTGTTTCTGCCAATAGTGAGACGCTCTGCACAGCTTTTTGTAAACAAGGCGTTGCAGAAATTCGTCTCATATTTTGCAGACGAGCAGGCATCTTGGTCCACAGCAGGGATGAAATCCCACAGAGGCAACCTTGACACGTGGCCTCCAACCTTGAGCAGCGAGATCATTGGGCTCCACTAGCTCAATAGTCAACTACCAAGAAAAAGAGACAACAACACCACACATCGCCGTTAAAGCTAAGTCCTACGAAACCGTGCACAAACACTGATCTACGATAGTCTACTCGTCCAGAAAAACGAATAATAGGACAGAAAGAACTCATAACCCAATAATGAGGCAGTAACAAATATCGAGAACAGTAGCTGCATAGACCCATCAAGGAGTGAATTATTCGAAGTGAAATTTGGAATTTAAGTTAGTGTAGAGATTAGAAGACTTTGTATAGAGCAGAGGAAATAAATGTGTGATATTTACTGTTAACAAGTGGCTGGACTACCTATGTTTCATAGCCGTGCGAGAGCTAGTGTGTCAGTGAATCTTTACCATTTTCTCCCTATCTCTATAACCCTATCCCCACACAGACCGAGCTAAACTTATAAATGTATTAAGATTAGTCATAGGGTGATTACACTAGCCGATCTCCGCAGACGATAGACGAGTGGGTAATAGCATTCCATTGTACAGATCCCAGCAACAATAGACCCACCGTCACACTCATGCAGTACGACTGTTTGTACAAAGATTAAGTTGATTGAATTAAAAAGATGTGTTTTAGCCTTTCAAAACTTTGAAGAAACAAAACATCTAAAGTATACGTACGTATATATAAATACTGTATCCGCTACAAACATCGGTCAATAATCAAATAACGACAAACCTGCTATAATGAATAGTTAGGTAAAGGTAAAGGTAGTCCCATATCCTTATGGCCGTAGGGGAGCGTGATGTTGGAGATCTCACTTATCTTGGGCCAGCGTAATGAGGGTGATGCCCATCTCTCTCCCTCGCTGCTTTACCTTCCCCACCCTTAAGAGAGTAGGTAGGCCTACTCAGTCATAGTTGAGTCAACTGGGGGCGTTGTTATTTGTCGCTTCACGTTTTGCTATCACCCATCCAAGTGCTAACCGCACTGGACGGTGCTTAACTTGCGACACAGTAGCGAGTGCTCCAAACACTGCGATATCCGACATTCCTATAATGAATAGTTACTACAGGTAATTTGAACAACCTTTAACAATACAGAAATCACAGGGGAAAAGCGGGAAAAAAAGAGTAAAAAAAAATTAAAACGAAAATTCGGTCAGCATGTTAAAGGAAAACAAAATGAATGTACTTTAAGTATATTTACGGACAAGCAGAAACAAAAATGTATCACCTTACCTTGGCAGTTTATTGTAAGTTCACACACGCATCACTGTATTCCCTAACAATAATTCCTGCTGCACTCGGTTAAAACGGTCAAAACAAAACAAAAAAAGCAGAACACAAGTCCGTACCAGTTTCGGTCAAGTGAGCAGACGACACAGCTTGCAGTGACCACTTCGTAAAGGTAACAACTATACACAAGACACAGAGGTGTTGTACAAATCACACCTTCACTTAAACCATAGTTTCCTAATTGAAAAAAAGTGAGATAAACACTATTAAACTAGTTCTAGAAATGGTAAGAATATAGCTCAAGTCTGTTGCGCTTTCACACTGAATAGCACCATGCAACGACACGAAACATACACACACCCATTCACTGGCTCTGTGACAGGAGTCGCAAGTCTACACATAGCAGACGACCGAAGAAAGGAGCCGCGTGCGGCCTCTCTGTCACACACGCTAGCCACACGGCACATGTACGGCCGCTAGCCTCTCCTTTCAGAATCAAAAATTCAACAAAAAACACTCATATACCTCTCAGGCACTGAAATAATTCACATCGCTCGTCTGCAGTTCAGGCACAACTTCAAAAACTCACTTTTTCGACCTCACATGCACGGTGACCAAATACGTTACTGAGTTATCCCCTCAATATCCAAGGTAAACTGACAAAACCTCCCGTACTTCGCGATGTTGACACTTCTCTTACAGGTGCTTGTGACGTAACAGTCACGTGATCACAACAAAATGGCGACGGTCTGATCATCACGGTGGGTTCCAGCGTTTCTTTCTCTGTTACTTGAGGAATTGGTAGACATTTTTTGTGTTTGCTTTGACATTTTTGTGTCTAAGAATCTAAACGATGGCTCTGTATTCGTATGATTTATTGATTAAATCATTTGTGCCCACCAGATACTTTGACGTTCGATCGATCGCTGAAGAGAGAAGGAAAGCAGACGATTTTCTTCCCAAGTAGGCTGGGCACTTTTTGACTCAACGCAGACAGTTTGGACGTGTCATCGGTGCCAGATCGAGCTCATTTAGTTGTTTTTACGTTGTGCTAGCTACCAGCATGGAGAATATACCTTTATCGAGCGACAGCGACAGTGGTAAGAATAGTGGCTCATGTAATGTATGAAAATTTATTTTAGGATGTGTCATGCTCATCTTCCATACCACATACAGTTTCCTCTCTGTTTGTTCCTCCTACTTTACTGCTTACTAATTCTAATTACCAAAGATAACACTCTCTTGGTTTGCAACGAATAATCATTACATAATATTACCAGTCTATGTAAGCTATCTAGACTAAATGATCCCCGGAAACAAGTGTACGTTGGACTGTTAAATTGATTTTAATCATTAGGCCTATATAATGTCGACCAACAACGAACGCTGGATTATACTTTTGGGGTTTATAGTCAGGTGTTCTTTCTCCATTTTGCTTATGTATATTTTTTTTTATGTATATATTTTAAGATTTATCTATAATAAAAGCAAAATGGAGATGAACACCTGACTATAAACCCCAAAACTGTAATCAGGGTTCATATATGGAAAAGGATGGTCTTCAGCTGCTTTTGTCTTAACAGTTTAACATTTAGTTGTAGAGACATGATTATTATAATTATTTTTTTTAATTATTACTTATTATTCTTATAGAGCGCTTTTTCAACTCAAGAGCTGCTCAAGGTGCTGGCCAATACAGGATCTAACTCAAGCCACCTGAGATACCCACTCGCTGCCTTAAGTGCATAGTCCGACACTCAGACAACTGAGCACAATCCAAGGTGACCGGGGATGGGGAGAAGGGAAAACTATACAGTACACTGAAACAACCATCAGACTAATGGAAGTGCTCACAGCCAATGTCCAGGCCACCAGGAATCGATTTAACATGAGCTCATTGCTCTACCAACTGCGCTATCCTGGCCCTATATTTGGCAAAACCTTTTTTTCTAGGGCTGAGGAAGCAACATTTCTTATCAAGACATTGAGGTCTAGACCGCTTTGTCTTACCCTGACAGTTAAGGGTAGAAATTTAAATTTAACTTTCAATACAGCGCCTTTTACTAGAAGGCTGCTTCCTTAGGTAAAGGAAGTGGCCAGTAAAAATGGAAGTAAAATATATTCCCGATACTTTTTGTTGTAGGAAAGAGAAGTATTAGAGATCTCTCTTTTTGAGCTCAGCTTTGTTAAGATAACACCCATCTCTTCTCTCAAACTGCTTTCTTCCCAGTTATAAACAAAAACCAACCAAGCTAGTCATAAGCAACTCTTTGAGCTAAAATAATAACAAATCATTATATGATTGCAGAATGTTTAATACATGTTGAAATACGTGCTTACTTTGAAATGTTTCATTCGTTTTTACCATTGCAATGATTTCAAGTGTGCAAGTTTCTCAAAGGAGGCATTGTAGAAACAGCTGAAAACCTTCCTCTTTGACAACTAATACTGGCACTTTTGCAACCTCCTTATTTATCTTTCGTTATTTATCTGAGCTCATTGATCCTGCTACCATGGCATGATGATGAAGAAAACTTGCTATACAACTACACGTGATTAACAGCAACATTTGTTTAATTTTATAATTATAAATCGGTCAAAGTATAACTTTAAAACCAAATGTGTCTCCCCTTCTTGGTTCACAGGAAACCAGACGGCAGTGGAGAAAGAGAACCAGAAGAACATGTCCTACACCTCTGGATCAATAAGTAAGTGCTGGTGCTGACAGTCACAGCTGTGTTGGTTTGCTGAAGATTTGCACTTCAGCAGGTGTTGCCTTACTTAGATATTGCAACAGGCGGTGTGTTGTTGTGCTTTTAGCTCAGCCATCACATGCATGTCCTTTTCTAATATAGGCTTATTATTTTTTGGATGTTTCTTAGTCAGTTCTGTGTGCTTCTCTGATCATATCATTTGTCTCTTAATAATTCCATCGTGCAAACTTTAAAGATCCTGATGCAAATGTCCTAGACTGGTGAGTGCCAGCTGCTAAGTAAATGCACCCACCAAGCACTAGGTCCCTACTCCCTCATCATTGGTTGCCCAGGGTTGTGCTGAGTTGCCTGGGACGATCATTCGATGTGATTAAAGGGCGACTTCTTTGTCATGAGCAGTAGGCGTCGTTTTTATTAATTTTATAGCATAGCTATATAAGATAAAGAAATGAAAGACTTGCCTTAAACAATTAGAATACGTAGAATTTAATGCTAACATTAGTTTTTAAAGATAAAAACTTGGCTTTTCATTATATTAGAAAATACGCGATATGAGCGATACAAAAACCTGTGTCACGTGACAGGGACAGGAAGTGACGTGCCGTCGAGAACGCTAGTTTTCTTCACATGCTACTGCAACCATGCCGAGACACTGTGTTGTGGGTGGTTGCTCAAATATAAAAAGCGAAACTGTGGCCCTTCACTCTCATCCCGCCGATACAAGTTTATTGCCGTTGTGGGACAAATTCATAATTAAGACTAGAAAAGACTTCATCCGTGGAATATCTTCCACAATAGTTTGCTCTGCGCACTTCAGAGAAGAGGACTACGAGAACCTAATACAATGGAGATTGAGTGGTGCTAAGTGCTTGCCATTGCACCAATATTTTAATTATTTTCGTTTGCTTTTTGGGTATATTATTTTATATCATTTGAAGAGCTGCAAGATTTTTTTTTAGCAGGTACAGGAACAAGGAAAGAGACCTATGAGCGAGCCGCAGCGAAAACCAACTTCAGCCTCTGTTGTATAGAATTAATTTTAGCGTGTGACCGGTTGCTTCGTGTGATCAGTCCTGATTTTAAAATTATATATATATATATATATATATATATATATATATATATATATATATATATATATATATATTGTATAGATTGCATGACAACTAAAGCCATGACTTGTGAGCACGACAGTGATATACTTAATAAACATAGAATGATTGATACAATGATAGTCAAATTAGTTTTACTTACACCAATGCATTAGATCTTTGCTGCGTTCGATATTGGTAGTAATACTAATAGTAGACCTTTGCTTTTTGTCACTAATGGCCGAACAGGCTAATGGCTCGAACATGTACGGTTTTAAACCCATAACTTCATCAGTATCAATTTCTATGTCGGAAAACTCCGATAAGCAGTCACTTTCAGAGGAAGACATGGCCCAAAAAAAAGTCGTAAACAGGGACTGTTCTCTTATCGTCTCTACGTCACTTCCGAGGGAGGTAAGCGCGTTCGCGATTCGTGTTTTTCAGCACTAAGAAGTCGCCCTTTAAGGCAGGAAGTGGGTGCTCTGAGCAGCTTGCGTTAGATCCTGTATCAACCAGTGCATTGATCAGCTCTTGAGCTGGAAAGACCCTGTAATCATTATATAAGAGCGACATGATAAAATAAATAAATAATTTCATTGAAGTATTTAAAGACGTGTTAGTTATTACTGATACACTTTTAGTATAATCCAACTCCTAGGAATGTTCTTTTGATGTCTCTTAGTGCAGTGTACTTCTACCATAATAATTTTATACCAGATCACTCGCTGGTTTATTAAAAGACAGTGGCGATTAATCACAATACATGCATTGGTGTGCTGTGTGACAGATCTGGATGGTGAGAACACTCTGGATGACGATGAAGAAAAGCAAAGACTGATTTCTCAAGTCTTGGAACTACAAAATACCCTGGATGGTAAGAACCTTCTCTACAACATGTCTTCTGTGTTGTTCTTCTTTTAATACTTCAACATATATGTAATCATAATGTGATGAAGGGTATTTTGGTGATAAACGTAATACTAAACATAATAATTGTACAGCGCACTGCTTTAAGGAAAATAGCATAAAGTGCTGACAAACATCAGAAAGTGTAAACCTTCAGTATTGATTTTATTAATGGGCTCACATGCTTTCTTTCTTTTTCTTCTTTAGGCAATTGATAATAGTTTGTTTATGATATTTATTTATTTAAAAATGTTTTATTGTAATTTTGTTTTTAAAAGTGTATTACTGTGCACTCTGGGATATTCTGTGCTTTGCACTTCAACTAACTTAATCGCAGATGATCATGTTGATGCCACTGCTGCTGCTATGATGAGGGTGGTGGTATGGTATGTTATTTTTTGTTCCAGACCTTTCACAACGAGTGGACACAGTGAAGGTTGAAAACTTGAAACTGAAGTCAGAGAATCAGGTCCTTGGGCAGTACATTGAGAATCTGATGGCAGCAAGCAGTGTGTTCCAGTCTGCCACCCCCAAGGCCAAGAAGAAATGAATGCAGCTTCCCTTCGTCGATGCGCTTGCAGGAACAAGCTTGAAAGTTTGTGCAAGTTTTGATTCATTTGTGTTTTGTATAGGCAAGATTTGTATACCACAAATTATCAGTTATTCGTTAGATTTCAATTTTATTGAAGACTCTTGCCACAAGTGGCTCTCAGCCAAAAAAGAAAAAAACCAACAACAACGAAGAAATGGTTGTACATCAAATAAAAAGTAACAAAATGCTCAAAACTAAAGTTGCGTTGGCACTATACTTTAAAATCTATTTATATCACACTTTATGCTTAGCAGCAGGTTTGGGTTATAACTTCTGTGTGTCAGGTTCCTATCGAATTAAGGGGTGTGGGTTAAAACTGAAAGAAGGTGATACATTTTATATATCTAACAAGCAGTTTTTACTATTCCATCAACAAAGTCCTGTATATCCACCCACCTGTCTTTGCAATCTACAGAGCAAACCTTGATGCAAAAATTGTTACTATGGGAGGTAATTCCAAGGCACCATATAGTATAACGCAGAATGATTTCTTGCGATTTGCGATCTTTATTTATTTATCATTATGAATTTATTATTATTATTACTACTACTATTGCACCTTGAATCACTTTTTTTCTCTGTGAAATATATGCACTTCATAAATCCCTGTATTATTATTATTATTCTTGTTATGTTCTATTATATTGCTATTTTGTTTATTGCTGATTTCAGTACGGTGGTGCAGAGTGAATGGGATCCTGAGGATCACTAACTGATGTTCAGCAGTAAAAGATAAAAATCTTGTGCCTGTTAGTGAAAAACTTCCAAAGGAGATCGATTGACGCAATATGGAAATTGTGCAATGAACTTTTGAATCTTTCTTCTTACGTTTTGTACATTAGCTATTCACGAAAAGTCTCAACTTCGCACGAAGGCTTGGACAATTTTTCCAACAAACAGCTTTGTAATTTCATAACTTAGGGTGAGAGGTGTGTTTGAAGAGGAGGGGGTGTATTAGAGTAAGGAATGGGGAATGGGTTTTCTTCATTTGTTTCATAAGCCATTTAAGAGTGTTTTGTTGAATTTGTTATTATTATACTTTCATCCTTGTGGCTTTTGTGAAAGGAAATGGCGATATATTTCTTGGAAATATTTGTGAACTATGGAAAACTTGTTCGTTGTCATTACAATTTAAAAAGAAAAAACGCAACTGCATATCTAGTCATTATTATCAGTGCCAGCTTCTTCCTGACATTTTTGTTCAGTTGGTGAAATGATTTTTTTTGTTTGTTTTTAAACAAAAGAGGAGATGGTATATGGACAAAGAGTATTAATCCTCATGATGTGTCAGTCTGCAGACTTAGATTTTTCATACGATACCAGCTTTGCAATTTGTTTCTGAATTTTCACAGAAAATATTTAATTAATTGGAGACAACTCTTTTATTAACACAATTCAGATGTATCATTTGTATTTATTTTCAGGTAATAATTTCTAATTTCTCTAAAATACTTCCATTAATTGTTTTAGTTGACACTTGTTCAAAATTTAAAGAATGTTAGTAGTTGTACCATCAGTTACGTTTGTACGCTCGTATTATTAACGTTAGCATATGAATTGGTGTTTGTTTTTTTAAACTAGGATAGCATTTTAGTGTATATGTAAAATCAAATTGCAGAAGTCGCTTGTACAGGCTGTATTCATTTCAGGATTGTGTTTGTGTGTTTTTTAAATAAAGAATGCTGCTTGTAATCTTCTGGATGTTTTTTTGGAAACAGGGAATACTTGAACAAAGGTAGGTTAGTTATTCATTGCTTACAGGGTCCAGCGGACTGCAAAAATCCGGATCAGGACCACAAAATCAAGACCACAACTTGGTTGAAAGAGGATCCACCCCCATCTGTATAAAAGACTTGCTAAAACAACCCCAGTGGCAACATTGAAGGCACTCCACCAGCCAGTCACTTCACAAGAAAGGCATCCCACGCAGGGGACGCCGAGGCCACATTCTAATTTATCGAACCTCCGTTCACAAAAATAAAATAAAATTTAAACATATTAACATAACAAAACGCATAAATATAAAATGCCTACATTGCTAAATAATGTCATAGGAAGTCCTAGTGACCATTTGGCAAAAAGCGTCCAATATTCCCAAGCTGACCCAACAGACCTCATACACAAATTAGGAGTTTGAGAAGAGCTTTCAAGAAGATAGTATAGTAGATTGATAGAACGGAGTAGAAAAGAGAAAGGAGAAAGACGGCAACATAGGAAATTTAAAGCACTAAATTTCCCCAAACTGGGCCAAAGAGGGGATACTATTTATACAGAAACCTCCGATACCCTCACAGGGCTTTGTTCTTAGAACACATAAGTCTAGTTAGTTATTCGTTGCTTACAGGCTCCAGCGGACTGCAAAAAGCTGAATGTATAGTCTAGTGCTGTCAAAATAAAAGATATGCACGCTATACATAAAACTTAAGAAATACCACACAAAAAGACAATTTGAAAGTTTGCAAGAAAACTATGTTTATTATTATCATTTTCAGTTTACACTGGACTCTTGAATCATATACAGCAACATTTCGTCAAACTCTAGTAAAACTATGTACACAAAGCACTCTTCAACTTGTTAAAAGTTATAATATGTACATCTTGTTAAAAATATACCAAATAGCAATAGTGCTGCCGTGACAAACAATAAGTTAATTCTGTGAAAATGTCTATATTATACAATGGATCTACAACAACTAGAGACTGCCGACCCAAATCAAAAACTCATTTGCTACACAGCAATACTTTCCATGAGCCTACGGAAAATACACTATCATAGAAAGCCAACCAATTATACGCCAACATTTTATTTCCAAAATATCAATTTACTTAGCATGTAACTATTTCACTGAAGATAAAATTATGAACTAATAAAGCTTCAAAGAAAACAAAAAAAACTATGGTCTCCTGGGACTAAAAAAATACACGAGATCGTTAAACTTTGTTAAAACTCTGTCAACAGACAGACTACTTAAAATAAATTGTTACTTTAGGTTTTAAGTGATTTTGTCACAATAATAGTGATTTGAAAACACTTCACTTAAAACTAGAAGGGCAAAGCCCATTTGACTCACGTGCTCCTTACGGAACTTGCAATATTTAACATGTAAATGACTGACCAGAAAACAAAAAACAGTGGCACTAAAATGCAAAGTAATAGGAACTTTGATTTTTTTAATGCTCTTACCCTTGCCCTCCGGATCCAAATACATTTATGTAATATGAAATAAACTACAGCAAATGTATAATGCCCCAAAAAAACTGACCTTTGGATGATGTTGACCTTCAATGACCTTGACATAACACCGCATGTTCATGTTTGATCAAATAACCCAATGTTGTTGCATGCTATGGGTTAAATAGAGCCATTCCACTGTATGATTACCTATTTTTTGTATGTTTTTGCAAAGCTTAAAATGAACCTGACCTTCCAAGATCGATGCAAAAACTGTACATATTTGAAAGATCAATCTATCACCTCTAAATTCAAGTTTGAACTTTAAATCTCATAGATTAGGGCATTTCAAAGTACTTATACTTATTCTGGAAAGCTCCAGTGACCTTGGCCTTGGAGTGAGGTTGACCAAATGTGCATAGGATGTGCGTTTTATTAACATTATTATGCACCAAAGATTCATATGTCCAATATTAATATAAATAAATATAAATTAATTAATTTATTAATTAATTCATACAAATAATAATATGCACCAAAGAATCATTATGTTATAATATTAATAGCTTAGAAAAAAATTGCAATTTTGTGAAACATTTAATTTTTTTAAACTAACATTTGTTGACACTGTGACATTCAGTTTGAAGTGCAGTGAAGTCATTCATTCATCGATTATTTATAAGGTCTCGTGCATATACACCATCTTACCAAGTTTTGTTGTGATAGTTCAAATAGGTTCTCAGATATTAATCCACTTGCAAGTTTTGCACACAGATGGACGGACTGACATATATTAAAAATATTTTTCATGTCATTTTGGGTCTATTTAGGGCTTATCTTGCACAGATTTGCAAAACTGGATATTTTTGGGGGGGGAGGGTGGGGGGGGGGGGGGAGGAGGAAGAGAGGGGGATAAGGTGGGCAAGTACAAAGACTCACATTGCTATGCATGGTAGTCAAAAATTACATGAACAATCCTAATGGCCTTTTGGAAAAGAATATGTTTCAATGTACATTATCTTTTCAAAAACACAAGGGTTCCAAATTACTTTCCTTGCCCAAATCTGTTCACTAAAAGACTAAATAATTACACAAATTATCCCCCTGATTAATTTGCTACACATTTCCCGGGCAAAACTCTACTGACAACATTCAAACACATGCTTCTTATAAACATGGATTCCCACTTTTGAACTTTCGCACTATCATGTACTCCACACGCATTCATGCAAGACTGACCAACGCAAGCAAGCAAGAACTACACTTAGAAACTCAAGCGTGAACTGAAATCATCATCTCAAAATATCCATAACTGAAAGGCAATAAACCAACAGGACAGCATTAGAGGCATCGTTATAGTGGGTGTGCCTAAATAACTGTTGACAGTAATCAGGTCCACCATGATGAACACAATCATGTAGTTTCATTTTAAAGCAAACCAAATTTGATATAACCTTTTTCTGCCAGAAGTAACATTTATCAGAAGAAAATTTTGCCTCGTGTTAACTGAAAATGTAGTTTTGTGATCACATATGTCTATTCAAAAAAGCGATCACTGGTAGCCACTGAAAATGCCATTTTGTGTTTAATGTAAACCCAATACTGTTCCATGTGCATGATCGTGTTTTTTTTCTATACGTGGTGCATGCAAAGTCAATATATACATGCACTTTTCAACATAAGAGTGTTACAAATTAACAATACAGTCTCTGTAAAAAACAGATAGTTACCACCAGTCTCTCAGTGCTGCTCTTTGTGCCTCACCTAAATCAAACACCAAGCAAAGAGAAGATTTCAATAACTGAGCAACGGAGTAGGTGAGTGAAGTGAACACTAAAGTCATGATTTGAAAAGAGAGGCTTTCAACACCCCGTCCCTGAGCTTCATGCGAGTAACTGTCTCACCGCTAGAAGGGTGGGTGGGAGAATTTTCCACCATTTCATCTGCCAGGTGGCTGCGAGTAAGGCGTCGAGGAGTGCTCTCGCGTGAAGAACAACGCAAGGGCTGCACCGTGCTAGCGTCGCTGGAGGGGGACTGGGAACGGTAGCCACGGCAACTCTCCATGGAGAACTGATTGCCTTCGCAATTGTCCCCTGTGCTGCTGATGACCGATTCCTCATCGCTGCCTACCGGGTGCAACTTTCGTGGCTGCCGTTCCTCCCCTCCAGCGACCCTGCCGCGCAAGCGAGGTGAAGCTCTGACTACCTCTGAACTAAAGCTGTGGAGACTAGCAGCCGCCCCGCTGCCAAACACCCCATCCACTGATGGAAGAGGAGCAGTGGAGGTGGAGCTGGCAACTGTTTCTGTGCGTGAGGGTCCTTCATTGGCGTTGTTTCTCTTCGGAATTTTGTAGCTGCCGAAACTGCCTTTGGGTATATAGTGAGCCCCGAACAAGTTGTTCTGAAAGTTGCTGCCTTTCTCAGTTGGGATCTCACTTAGTACTCGGTTTCGCGCAGCTTTTTCCACAGAGGTCTCTCTGCTATCTGCTGCATTGGTTCTAACATTTCTCGCAAAATACAAATCAATTTTCTTTTGGTTTGTATCAAAAGCACCATTTTTCAGTTTGGAGGATCCGCCAGGCCATGCACGTTTGGAAACAGCTTTCTCAATTTTCTGGACCAGATCAGACTCTACAATCAGCTCTTTGGGTCTTATCACTGTGCCGATTTCTGGCCGCACACTGGTGGCGGACCTTGTTCTTGGTAAAGAGTCTTCTGAGGAAGTGCTCCGTGATTTAACCTCTCGTCTTCTAAGGGACGCACGTCGATCTCGCCTTTCCACTCCGCTTTCATCAGAGTCATCTTCCACCTCAGAGTCTTGATCCTCACAAC
The DNA here is from genome assembly GCA_036898135.1 of Oncomelania hupensis. Classification (NCBI taxonomy): domain Eukaryota; kingdom Metazoa; phylum Mollusca; class Gastropoda; order Littorinimorpha; family Pomatiopsidae; genus Oncomelania; species Oncomelania hupensis. The sequence goes on from CM072518.1 coordinate 42,131,819, forward strand.
TGCTTTCGAATGAAAAGTCTGAATCCTCAACCCTGTGACTCATTGTGCGTCGTCTGGAGGGCCGATGGAGGTGGAGGTGTGTGCGGAGGGAACTAACTGGTTTGGTAAGTTCAAAGTCATCATCAGAGGACTGTTCCCGCGCAGTGAACACCTTGTTCAGCTTCAGGCGGGCCTGGTCACTGCTCTTGCGATGGTGTCGTTCCCTCACATCCTCACTCTCATGGCTGGTTTCTGACACAAGGTGCTTCCGCGAGCTCCGTCTCTCTGGCAAGTCTGCAGAGTGCATAGGCTTCTCTTCCGTCATCACATGTCGTAGAATTCTGCGACTATGTTCAGCTTCAGTAGCCTGTGCTGTGGAAGATTGGGTAGGCACTTTCCTATGACCATGTCCAACATCCGATTCTTCTACATTGCTGGTCGATTTAGTGTCATCTTCAGCAACTCCACTTTTGCTACTGTTGGGAGATTTGTGTTGCACCAACGCCACAGCCTCCGTGGCTGCCTCCCCAACAATCCTGCCCAGCTTCCGGTGCCAGTCTGACGAAGACCACCCACTGCTGATGGGCACAGACAAGGACATAGGCGGTTCTTGCGGGGTGTAAACTTCTTGTCTTTGACGCTCAAGGGATTCAAAGATGTTGGAGCGCTCGCCGTGGTCAGAACCACGACCAAGGCCACGTCCGGAGGGAGAAGTTTCTGTAGATGGTGCTTCAGCTACTTTCTCTTCTTTCTGTCGGGTTAAGTCCGCTGCTTTTGCTTTTTCTGATTGGAACTTTCTGTTTGTCATTCTTTGACGGTCAAGCCTCGGCTTCTTAGAAGGAGAGGGAGAAGGAGAAAAGGTAATGGCAGAAGGTTTGGGAGAAACGGCAGACTCGATGGTTTCCTCAATTCCTTTCTTTTCGATCTCTGTCTGCTGATGCTTTGGAGTAGATGCTGCCACACAGACAATATTTTGTTTGACTGGTGTATTGCACTGTTCCACACTGGAGACACTTTGACCCGACCTGTTACGTTCACGTTTGCTAGTCCTGAGCGGTATTGGGAGACGCAGAGTTTGCTTTAGCCCGTCTTTGTCAGATTGACGTTCTGATTTAGCATCAGGCGTGTTTTCTGGGCTAACTCGAACGCTATGTTTTTCATGTATTTGCTCATGTTCTACATGTCTGAGGTTATGAGGAGATTGTGGTTTCACTTTATCATGTGCATTCTTTTCTGGAGTTGGCCCAGATTTCCCTGGAGTCCCCTCAGGCTTCTTTTCTTTTCTCCCTCTTTCTTTAAATGCAGAGTTTTCAACACGCACTTCAGCTTCTTCCACAGTATTTGCTTTGCTGTCATCAGACTCCACAAATTTCAGCGGACTGCAGTGAGATGTTTCTCTCTCACTGAGATCCGCCTTAGTGTACTTTGAAGGAGATCTTAGCTTGTCTAACATGACTGTCAGATCTTTTTCCCTACAGCTAGTGTCCAAATGGGGCTCGCCCTCCTTTTCTTTATGCATTGCATCCGAGCGCGCTTCACTTTCTTGCTCTTCATGTTTGTTTTTATGTCTTTCAGATAATGTTCTTCTCCTATCGCAATGGTGATCAGATTCGGATGTGGGTTTCTCTTTGTCAAACTCAGTTTCCTTGCCTCTGACAACCCTTTGCTCCGCTTTGTTGGCCTGAGTTCTCTTGCTTTCCTTCTCTTTGTCACTTTTAGTTTCCCTTTCTCTCTCTCTCCTACTTTCCTTTTCTTTCTCTCTATTACTTTCCCGCTCCTGTTCTCTAAGGCTTTTAGTAGGGCCTCTGTCCTTCTCACTTCGACTTTTGGAATCCTTTTTCTCGGCATCTTTGCTTTTATCTCTGTGAGAATCTGACTTTCTTTTGTCTTTTGCAGTTTCCGGTTTGTTGGTTTCTTTCTCAGTTTTAGCCATCTTGTCACTGTCAACCTGTTTTTCACTCTTTCCCTGACCAAGTTCTGCCCTGTTCTGGTCCTTGTCAGAGTCACTTCTTCCCTTCTTCCCAGGTTCTGACACACTTGTGGCCCTAACCCTCTCGTCTCCGTGCCTTTCCCTTCTTGAAACCGACAGGCTCACATCCTTTTTGTGTAAGTCTCTAGACTTCTCTGGTCTCAATTCCGTACGGCTAGTGTCTCTGTCTCCGTTTCTGTCCTTTCTCGATTCTGTACGACTTGTGACCTTTTCATTTGTGTCCCTAGTCTTTTCTTGTCTCGATTCTGTGTCCTTCTTGCTCTTGTCTTTGTGTCTTTCCCTCCTGGATTCTGTTAGGCTGGTGTCCTTTTCATTCGTGTCTCTACTCTTTTCTTTTTTCAATTCAGCCTTTTCCCTTCTTGATTCAGTCTTTTCCCTTTTCAATTCTTTACGACTCTTGTCCTTTTCATCTGCGTCTATAGTCTTTTCCTTTCTAGATTCTGAACGGCTAGTGTCCTTATCCGTTTTGTCTCTAATTCTTTCCTTTTGTGATTCCACGTGACCAGTATCCGTTTCATTCTTGCTTGGGACCTTTTCACTGTCGTCTCTTTTCTTGTCCTGTCTTGATTCAGAGTCCTTATTATCACTTGTGTCTCTCTCTCGTCGTCTTCTTCTGCCGCGATCTCTGTCCCTCCTCCGCCTCTTCCTATCTGAACCATCCTTGGGACTTTCGGCTGAAGCTAACTCACTAGCAGGCTGTTCAGATTTTTCTTCCACTACTAGCTCTACAGGTGGAAGTGAAGGTGCATCACCTCCAGCAGACAACTCAACATCATCAACCTTAGCATGTTCATGGTCTTTCACTACACTAGCAGCTGCGTTTGTTGTATTATCCACTGTTTTCTCAACGCTAACTGCCTTCCGGCTTCGGTCCTGAACAGGGGAAACTTTCATGTCATCATCGCCCTCATCACTGGAGCTCAAGTCGATGTTGGACGCAAGGTTGTATTTAGGCTTCATGTGCCAAGGCTTGCGGCCACGCTTCTTGTGACGATGCATGTGCAAGCCAAACGCTCTGGCTTTGGGAGACTTAGCCAGGAATTTGGGGCCGTCAGTGGCTTCATCTTCCACTTGCTTTCTCGCGTTCTCATCCAACAACGAAGGGTTGACAGGGCAAAGGGCCAATTTCTTTTCATCATCCGATTCTTCACCGCTGGTGATGCGCCAACTAGTGTCCATTTCCTCCCCTTTGCTTTGCTTATTACAGGCGGCAGCTAGAAGTGCCTTTGAAGGTGATGATGAAGAAGCACCAGGCTTGGACTTCTTGCTTTGTGACATAATGAAATTAGCTGATGGTTTGTGGCGGCGGCGTTTGAAGAAACCAGTCCTAGCTCCACTAGAAATCCTTTCACCAGGTTGAAGGCGGATAGGAGGTTCTGCCATCTGCTCCTCCTCATCCTCCTCTTCTTTCATTTCTTCTTTAACGTCCTCCTTCCCTCTGGTGTCAACGTCATCCTCTTTATCCTTCACCACTTCGGAGGCATCATCATCCTCGTCCTGAAACAGTTCAGGCGGGAGGTTGGGCACGGAGCGGCCATAGTCGGCGTACAGAGAATCAAAGCTGTACATGTCGACCAGTTCTTCCGCCTCGGTGTCTGACAGGCTGATTGTCTTGTCCACTAGAGGCCGGAGGATGCCAAAGAAGACTTCCTCACGTTTGCGGAAAAAGCTGCGTTTCATCTTCTCGCGCTTGCTGATCATGTAACACAGATTGCGCACCTGAAACAAAAAGCACTTGTTAGCACTAATGTCTACACACGCTCCTTCAACCCAAGACACTTTAAGACATTTCTAGACTCATTCCAGCCGAAGAATGACAAACTGTTAGGCACCACCATGCTGCTTGTTCCATTTTTTCTTGAAAATGATAATGCTTAAAGCGAGTCAAGTCATTTGATAAAACATTTATATGAGATAGTATGATCATAAACAGTTTTTTTTATATTCCAGTTGTTTACTTCCTTCCATTTTTTCTTGAAAATAATAATGCTTAAAGCGAGTCAAGGGTCATATGGTAATTGATTGATTGATTTATTGTTGCTTTAGGTCCAGCGGACTCCTCCGAGCCAAATCAGGACCGGACAACCCCCGATCCGCATAAAAGATCTGCTGAAACAACCCCAGTGGGAAAATTGAATGCCCTCCACCGGCCAGTCACTTTACAATAAAGACATCCCACGCGGGGGACGGCTGAGGGTTGACCTCAACTACGCGAACCCCCGGTTACAAAAACAAAATAGAATACAAACATCATTATAAATCATCAACAAAACACATACATATAAAATGCCTATAGTGCTAAATAATACAATCATAGGAAGCCCTAGTGACCACCCGGCAGAAAGCGTCCAACACTCCCAAGCTGATCCAACAGACCTCATACACAAACAAGGAGTCTTGTCCAGGAAGAGTTTTCAAGAAAAAAGGTAGGTCATTGATCTAGTGAAGAAGAAGATAGTATAGCAGAGTGAAGGACAGAGCAGGAATGGGAAAGAGTAAATGAGGAAGACAGCGACAGTGGGAATTTAAAGCACTAAATTTCCATAAAGTGGGGATACTATTTATACTGAAAACCCCCGGCACTCCAACGGGGGTACTGTTGCCGCAGTGAATCTGTCTTGCCTATAAAGGAAAGACAGGTTTTCAACTGTGGCTTTCACTTTTCCCTTAATAGGTTTGAACAATCTACAGTGGCAAGATTGCTCATGACCCCAAGGGGTCGGGTCATATGGTAAAACGTTTATATGAGATAGTATGATTATAAACATTTTTTTAAATCCAGTTGTTTACCGAGATAAAAGGTCTCATATATGCATGTAAACAGATTATTAATAACAAAAATAAAGAACTAAACCCACAAATTAAATGAAAGCTGAATGTTTGGGTTTTTAAAAAAATGTGATCCAAACCATCAGGTCACACAGACTTTTCCCAACTGGCGGCCAAACAACACTTACCCTTTCCAAATCCTGGCGCAGAGAAACAAACATTTTCTGCCGGGCCACTAAACTGTCCTCCTGTTGCTTCTCCAGAATGTCCGCCTCTTCCGTCTTGGGTGTCAGCAGAGGCTTGTCCCTGTTGCACTGCAAGTTCAAAAAGTTCAATCAGCTATTGTCAGATCGGATCACTTCAATAAAGCACTCAATATATGTGCAATTTATGAGAAAGGCTTCTAGTCACTTACCAGGTTTCTGATTTTCAAACATGAACTTTTCTTCACTCTATTTATAGCAGCTGAGGGACAGGATGGAAAAACTTTTGTTTTTGGGCAGATTCTCTCCCTGTCGGGCGAATATTTTGCTGTAAGCACTGCCACTTTGCGCTCAGCAGTGACCTCATTTATAGTAATTTTGCTCAGAGTGAAATCAGAATATTTATTTAAGCTCACACACACGCATTTCTCACTAAGTGTACTTTTCAATGCACAAAGTTGGATAATTTAAATTATAATAATAAAATGAATGCAGACCACTATAGCAAAATAATCCACATTTAGTGCTCGGTTGTTTGTTGTTACTTAAAAACAATATTATTTTTAAAATGTTGTGGTTATTTCAATAAATTTGAATCACAACATCGTTGCTAAAATGATCAACATTTTCTGGACGTTCATTTATATTTATTGTAATATTTTTTAAAATATGATTTTAATACACTCTCTCCCCCCAAAAAAAATTTGAGTGGGGAAAGGGATGAGAAAGGATAATTTCCAAAAAGCATTTAAAACAAAAAATACAAAATTACTGAAATTCAACCTTTCGTTTGAGTTTCCAGTATGCAAAGATGATGTCGACTATTTCTGGGTCCAGCTGCAGCATGGTGCAAATCTCTTGCAGGTCAACCACAGAGTAGAACTCCTCTTCCAAGTTCTTCAGCCTGGCAACATAACCCAGCCTACATGAACAACCAATTACAAAAAAACATTGAATAAGCGCATGCAGGCCAACAAACAACAAAGGCCGATATTGTCCAGCGCCGCCTATAATCCTGAAAGAGCCATAATAATACTAAAAGCCATGCGCAACGTTTACTGTCAAGCAACTTGAACACTTCCATGCTCAGCGTTAACGGTTATGAAACTTTAACCATTTCCCTGCGCTGTAGAAGTACGACTATGTCCTCTCTGACTCTTTGCAATGCTTATGGGACGTACAAGGCATATCCAATTGCAAGGATCTGTTACTTTTGGTTCGCATAGCAGAAGAACAAGGAAAATTGTACTTTTAATCCCTCGCAGTTAGGGTCAAGATCATTTCAAAGTACCTATACTAACTGACTTAGGACAGCTCCAGTGACCTTGACCTTGGGGTGAGTTTGACCAAGTGTACAGCAGACATGCCTACCCTCAATTTGAAGTTTCCGTATTAGCTTTTTAAATTTCAGTATTACTATTACGATTTCCGTATTTACTTTTACTACCTATTGTTTTTGCACTCATCCTTTTTGATAATATGCGAAGAATCCAGTGATAGATTGATTTGCTGCCACAATGTTCTTTTTCTTCTCCAAAGCCTCGTAATTCTTCATATGCTGTGGGCCTTCTGCGTGCCGCTTGATGTCGTTCATATCACCGGCGGAGATGCCAAACTGGTTGGCACAAATCGTACTTTTGAGTCAGTGCTGCTGCGAATAACGAAAGGACACTTTTCCGAATACGAGGCAAGAAATGTCTGCCCCTTGCGCGTTCTTTTTTTAAAGATTCAGATTCACAATCACTTTGCTTAGCCATTCGTTTGAACGCCATGTTTTAAATTCTGTCTCACGAGCACCGATCTTTACTGCGACTGTGCAAAAACGGGTTCGGCAAACTTCGGTGCCTCTACCGGAAACTTCGATGCCACAGGTCTCCACTGCGACTGCGCATTGCGGCATTAAACCTTTGGAAAAAGGTCATGCGGTGCATTACCACAGGCCAACGATATCGATTTTTTTTTTCTTTATCATTTTTTAAATTTCCGTACCGTAAAACAAATATCCGTAGCGCTTGCCGAGTTTTTCAAATTTCCGGAAAAAATACGGAAATTCCGTACGGGTAGGCATGTCTGGTACAGTATGTGTGTCTCATTGATATTTATCATGCATCAAAGAACCATAAGTTCAATATTAATAACCTAGAAAAAAATTGAAATTTTATCAAAAATTGTCATTTTTGGACTAAGATTTCTTAACCCTGTGACCTTGACCTTAAAGGTCAAACCACAGTGCTCGGTCAAAAAGTTTCTGCTGAAAGAACTTTACTAAATAATACCAGATGCAAAAAATTCGGTAAGCAAAGCTCTACCGTTTAATAGATATCGATCACTGAAAGTGGGATTTCCTACCTGAAATTAAGGGTAAGGGAAGTAATAATCTAAAACGCAGCTATCGTTGATCTCCCCTCGCAGTGACGTCAGCAGCTGTATACAATGACCGACTGCGAAGAATTTACAAGCGAGACAAGCAGTGTTTCTTCACTCGATCTGTCGTGTTACAGCAGTGCTCTCTTCTGTTAGAAACGAATTCGATCCCCGAGTACTAATTGTAATAATAAACAAATAATTATACGAGCTAGACCAGTGAATTCCCTTTTCTGAAAAGCTTCTCTGACTTTCCTGACACCCGGCAAACTGATAGCAGACGATGGATGTGTAGTAGCCACTGTGACTGTAGTTGAAGTTGAAGCAGTACTAGTAGGCCTACTACTAGTAACTTGAATCACTGTTGCTGTTGTTGAGGCGCTTGTTGCAATGGCACACAGACTTTGGATCGATGGAACAGAGCCAGGCTTTAATGTCTGTATTGTTTTCATCCCAAAGCTCCGCATTAAAGTGGCACTTGGGGGGTAGCAGTCTTCAGCGAAGTGTTTTGCGCAAATTGCTGACGAGCAGTTGGTGTCCCGTACTTCGGACCGAAGTTTACACGCTTTTCCTGCACGAATCTCACCCACTTATTTCGCACTTCTTAGTTTTTTTTAAACCTATGCAATGTTAACCCATCCGCTTGTTTGTTTGTACAACCTCAAACGGCACAATATAGGCCACTGCTCTTCGTTTTCCTGCGTATTGGTAGAGAAGGGGCACTATGGGACTCCATATTGTCTACAGCAGTTGACGTCACGAGCCATGTGGTCACGTGAGCGGGCTTTTCGAAGGTGCAAAAGTTTATTCGAAGTAGATTTTATTAAATATTTTAAAAAGGCAGTATTTTTCGGAAAAAAGTTGTTTGGCATATGACTTCTTTTATTATGTAGAGATTTTGTGCTCAGTTTTATGTTTCAATGATGTTGACCTTTAAAATGAAGTCAGTTATTCACTGATCGTTTCCGAGGTCTCTTGGGTATGGGTATACATCATCTTACCAAGTTTGTTTGTAATAGTTGAAATAGGTTCTGAGATATAAATCCACTTGCAAGTTTTGCCCAGACAGACGGTGGACAGACAGATTTTTAGTATATAGCAATGTGAGTAAAAAAATCAATCAATTATTTCAAAATAAAACAAGTTCCGACTTTTTATCTCTCATAGTTTAGGATCAAGGTCACTTTACTGTAACCATATGAACCAATTTTGGACAGCTCCAGTGACCTTGACGCAAGGTTGACCAAATTTGCATGGCAATATCTTTCATGCATCAAAGAATCGTAAGTTCAATATGAATAACTTAGAAAAGTGAAATTTGTTAAAAATTGCATCTTTTTATTAACTAACATTTGCTCATCATGTGACCTTGACCATGAAGTGAAGTCATTCATTGACTGATAATTTTTGAGGTATCACGGATATAAACCATCCTATAAGTTTGGTTGCGATAGATAAAATAGTTTCTGAGAAATTATGCCCATTCTAAGTTTTGCACAGATGGGCGGCAGACAGACAGACAACAATTTGTTTCCAAATACAATTTTTGGATAAGACTCATTTTTGAAGCCAAAATGGAATAAACAAAATTTCAGTTTTGTAAGCACTTTCAAAGCTCTTGCAAAAACCAACACAAAACATATAAAGCAAAGAGTACAATACAGCATTAGCAACATGATCTGTACAACTGCGGTATATAACATGCAACTAGCCTTATTAAACACCAAACAAAAGTTATTTGGGAGGGAAGGGAGTGAGGGGTAGGAGGGAAGGTGGGACCAAAATGGGGAGGGGGTGGGAGAAGAGAAACAAAAGAACTGAAGATTAATATATTCTGAAGCAACAACAACAGATATGCTCACTTTTTCATGCGCAAATTCTCTCTCTCCTCATGCGTCATCTCTTTTTTAGGTGTGGGTGGATGCTCCTTCTGCGGAGAGTCCCCATCCGACGACTCCGAGGTGTGAGGATCTCTCTTCCTGCTGTGTTTAAGACAGTAGGCCTGTGGAACAAAACCTGGTGCCATACATAACTTTAACACAAACACAGAAGTATGTACATCATCAGACACTTTTGCTCGATGACAATTGTCAGATTTATGGAATAAAGCAAAAACTTCTAGCATTAATATTTTACAATGTAATAATTTTTGTCCAAGTTAGCATTCATTTAGTTTATTTATCTATTTGTTTCTCATTGTAAATTTTGTAGGCAGCATTTATTTGTTGATAGTATGTGTCTCTAAAAAAGATCATCCTTTCACCAAATTGTCAATTAACTCACAAGAGTAAAATGAACTGTCTGATTGTCCCAGCACCTGTCAGAACTGTTATTTTGATTGTCAAAGCTTTCTTTGTCAATTATACCCGAACAAAACATATTGTTACTAACTGACACACTCACACAAAAAAAGTCTGATTTTGATTCAAATACTTTAGTTTGCTTTTCTTGCATTAGCACCTGTTACTACTGCTGGTTGCAATGACTGTAACAACCACAGGCTTAATTCTTATACTTGCAATTCTAATTTTAGAAAGTGTCTTTCAACACTATCAAAGCATCGCCTGTCACATTTCTGTACTCTAGACTGTGTGTTAGGCTGGGAGTAAGGAAGAGGGAGAAGGGGAGAAGGCAGAGAGGAGGGGTGGGGGGGAGGCGGCGAAGACAGAACGTTTTATACATACTACTTAAATCATTTTGCTTGGAATTGACTTTTATGCCCTTGCAGATCACGAAGGCACAGTCAGCATAGGGGGAAGAGCAATCTCCAACCTTCTGAGTTACGGGATAAGATAGGACAGGGAGGATAAAATGGTGAAGCAACTACGTATTATAGTATTGTTTGCAGCTTACAATCCCTGTCGTGGTTTTGAAAATCACACCAGCGCATTTTCAACCCATACAGCCTTACCCTTGCCTTAAAGCAACTATAAACTATTGCATTGTAAAAACAATACTTCATATTTTTTCTATTTTTTTCTACCTCACTCTCTCTGTCACACACAAAAATTTACCCTGAACTTAACCCCTTCATCCTGGTCCTCTTCAGAATCGGTGAGGATGGTCCTCATGTCAAGGTTATTGTTGAAGCCACAAGTTACATGGAAGGCAGTTTTGCAAGTCTTGACAGAGCACTGGATGCAGGCGCCAACACGTTCCTTGCACAGATTGCAGATCAGAGCCCAGCGACTTGGCTGTGAAAAGAAGAAGATTTATACGTTTAATACATCGAAGTATACAGCAATACATTGTGGTAAGTTTATTACAGCTCAGCAAAAACACCAAAAGTTTTTAAACATTACAGGGTGGAGAACAACTGAATCAAGAAATCTCTGAAACCGGCCGGGGCCCAGGGGTCAAGCCCCGGTATTCGCCCCCTGGAAGAAAATTCATGAATTTATGCAATTTTGAAAGTAATTTAGGGCTTCTCCTGAAAGCCAAAAGCACAAAGTAAACATGAATAGAAACAACAACAACAACAAAAAAGAATGTTTTATGCACATGTCTTTCAAAAAAGTTAAGAATCTTGATTTGTAGGCCTAACAAAGTTTGAGGTCCACCACTGTTACACACAAACTCCACATTTCCAATTTTACTGGGCACACGTTTTCTATTTTTTAGCTGTAAACAGGCAAGAATTTTTATAATTTTAGAGATATTTAGGGGTACGTTAGTAGAAACACCATATCTTAGGTATTAGTGACTCTAGATTTAAATGAAATAAAATGCAAAATGAACAGAAATAAATTCTCTTTTGATTATCTACCTTTTTATACCTCTCTTGTCATGTCTTGTTTTTTATTACTCCATGTGTATACAAAAAAAAGTTTCAAAAAGTCCAAACAATCCCCCTCCTCTTCTTCACTTTCATTCCAGTCTGAAAGATCGTATGCATGCACACTACTGACACTAATTGTCTAATGTCAGTACCTATCTCTTCCTCCGACTCCAAGTCCATTTCTCTCACTTTAATGTCTGATAAATGGAAGCCTGTAAACTCCCCTTCATCAGTCGAAGAATCCAAACCATCCATTTTAGACACACACACAATAATTTTTTTTTTTAAAATTCGGAAAAACTAACGCATCACAGAGAAAACTTGTGGAAATGCAGTCGAATGTTTTCACAAAGAGAATAAACTGGAAGTCAATTGCCGGAAGTCTCGCAATCTTTCAAACAACGCGAGAATATAACCACATGGTTGATACGGACGCTTTTAGACGTTTTGCCTGCTTAGACCTTCGGCCGCTTTTGGCCGCTATGCCCAGTAAAGGGTAGCCACTCAACTTCTCACACTCGGAACTCAATATTTTTTTTCTCGGAAATGCAAATGCCTTCCGCGGAAATCCGCGGATTCGCTGACAGTTCTCCACCCTGACATTAGCAATTGTATTCCTCAAACTTTTCAAACAAATCTCATCAGGGACACATGTTGTTAAAAATTTCATTAGAGGGATATTGTTAAGTAAATCTCAACCACACTATGAAGCTAAACTTTAACGCTCAATTCCAAACTTAATTACAGAGTGCCTAAAACCTAAATTTTAAAGTTTCAATTCTTCACTCATATTCTGTCATCTTTACCTTGAAATTGGGGAATATAACTGATTTTCAACCAAAGCTGTGAAAGCAACTCACAGGAATACTGGATATTTTACAGATGGGCTCCATCTTTTCCGGCACACCGATGGAAACTTCAGGAATCCACAGCGCACAACTGACATGCGCCCATTTAGTGCCGCTCCTAGACAGGAATGCAAAATAATTTACATAAAAAAACATTTACTTATGTAACAAATAATATCAGGGCATTTGAAGGACAAGAATGACTTTTCCTTCACCCTTCCACACTATAGCTTACTATAAGGTTTCATTTTGTAACTGTTCAAGTTTCACAGTCCCAAGCTTCATTTACGAATTCAAAAAAGTTGTTCATAATAACGTTCTCATACCACTCTCCACTGTAAAAACACAATTTCCTCTCCTCATCGTAAATATAATTCAGGGATAACAATTAGGCTAACTTCTGTAAACAATCAACAAAAAGACTAAAGAAGTAAAACAATACAATTTGAACTCTCAAGTCTTGAAGAGTTATACCTTGTACTCTTCATTGCTCCACCCTGATTGGGACACAGCATACATGCTGGCTTGATGCCCAGTGCACATGACCGACACAGCCAGCTCCCTTCTGGAATGCACTGCAGACCGTAGCATGCCTAAAAAAAGCAATTACAACAAAAATGTAAATATTATTATTATTGTCTTTATAAATTTAAATTGCAGCTCTATGTGCTTACATGAGTAAGACCAAACACTATTAACAGTTAAGATTATAATCATTTCTCACTTTATCTAGCCATCAACTCACAATACCAATTTGTGCAAAAACATTTTGAATAATCTTTGTGGAACTGTTAAAAAAATTTATGATAATTGACATAAAAAATTTGAAATAATTTACCGTAAAAATTTTGTTAAATAAATTACTGTAAAAACAAACAATAATACATGCTGAAAAAAAAGCTACAAGAAAATTAAACTCCCAATGTTATTATCTGAAAATGATTTGCTAAATATTTACTTGCGAATTCGCTCAGCAGCCGTCGAGCTGTCAACATCGTGCTCGCAACAGTGAACAGTATTATGACTGTGTAAAACTAATTGAGTTGGCACAGGCTCAAATTTTATAATGCTATAGAACATCTGTGGTAGGCCTAAGAAGTTGGAAATGTGCATTTTTTGTGAAAGTAAGTAAGAAGAACAATGAAATATGTGCTAGAATCCTAAATATGTGTTGAATCCTAAATATGTGCTGGAATTCTAAAACAAAGGAAAGATTACATTGACTCTAGGCTGGAATGCAGGTTGAAGAAAAGAGTGAAGAAGAAATTGTCAACAGAGGTAAACGAAAAATTTTGTCATCATCGTCGTCGGGGTGCAGTGAAGTTAGCCCTTGTGTTGTGCAAGATAGAAAAAGACTGTTTCACCAGATCTCTGATTCCACTAACTCTGACAGTGAAGTTTCGGTCTGTGAGAGCGTCAGCATGGGAGAACCGAGCCTAAAAGACTTGATGGAGATGATCGACAACCGGTTAAAAACAGTGGCATCGGTCTCAGACATCGAAAAGTTAGGAAGTCGAATGGAGGACAAGTTAGAGAAGCTGGAAAGTTGGCTGTTCGATATGGCACAGGCGTCTGACGCCATGCGGGATGAAATTAAGACACTCAAAGCTGAAAACGCGAGCCTGCGAGAGAGGGTGGCGAGGGTGGAGGGCAACTTGAATGATCAAGAACAATATGATAGGCGATGGAATGTGCGCGTATTCAATTTGCCCGAGCCCTCCGATCGCGACGACGATGTTGCTTCCCGTTGCTGCAAACTCTTCACCGATACGCTGGGGGTGAAGGTGCAGCCGGAGGACGTGGAGGCGGTGCACCGAGTGGGGAGGGGTGGAGTGGCTGTCTCCGGGTCCCCGCGACGACCTAGACCCATTATTGTACGTTTTGCCAAGAGAGGTTTGAGAGACCAGGTGATAGCGGCACGAAAGAAATTAAAGGGTAAAGGGGTCTCAATAGGCGAGGATCTTACGGCGGCCAATTATCGCATGGAACGACAGGCCTATAAGCACTCGGCCACAATGGCCACATGGACAAGCAATGGCAAAGTCTTTGCCAAATTGAAAAACAGTGTTACCCTGCGAATCAGGTTTGGTGAAGACGTTGATGCTGTGCTTAACAAAGCCATGAGTGGTGAAATACTGAAAGACAAGGATGATGAATAATGATTGTGCTACAGTCGTACCCGCTGTGTTAAATAACCTGCATAGACTATTTAAATGTAGAATGTAGAACAACTAACACATCGGACCCTTCGACATGGTGGTAGTATGGCTTTAGCTAGAGGAGTTTACAAGTATATACTACTGACTGAACTTTCTCTCGTTTAAATTAATTTACTTTTTCTGTGCGTTGGTGGGTCTCGATTGTCATTCACATAAAATGTCGATTTAAGATAATGTGAGACACAAGGTTGAAGTGGAATATAATACAATGCTGTGTTTGTGTTTTTGTGTGGTGAGGGGTGTAGTAGGGAAGCAGCTAGTTTGACACGGGTGAACGGGAGAAAATGACGAAATGACTCAGCAGGCGCCTGTTGTTTATGTTTTGCTTGCGGTCACAGCCAAGGTGGCAGTGACAGCCTAACGCTATGTTGTTATAATTATAGGCCTAGTCGGCCAGCAGCAGGTTGCTGCTTTTCTTGTGCTTGTTAATTTTTGTTTTCTTTTTGGTCAGTTCTTTTCTTTCTCATCTCTGATTGTTTTGTCACACAATGAAGTAGTCTACGTGATTTGATATGTATACCACAATTGTTATAGTAATACGTTGAATTTACTTAGAGCAACACAGTTTACTCTTCACTTGTTATCTTGCTTGCTTTCCCTGTCCGTGTCCCTTTTTTCTACATCAAATTTTTCGTTGTTGTTGGGATGATACTATAATCATTAATATTTCGTTGTGTTTTATTCGGAGCAAGGGGCGGAGTTGTTGGATCTTTTATGATTGTTTTACTTTTCCAATATTTCTGGTACAGCAATAGATGGTTGTTTTTGTTGTTGTTTTTTTTTTAAGAAAAGAAAGACAGTTGCATGCATGTATGTATGTTTGTGTTGGCTGATCGGAGTTTACATATTATGTATGCTATTGCTGATGTAGAAAGGGAGAGAGAACACATTTGACGCATCAGGCGAAGATTTCACGTGCCGGTAGGCGTTCTCTCTCCATTTCTGCGCACAGGCAACTGCCTGTGTATTAAAATGGTTTCAAATAAGCGGATTTTGCATGTGATATAAAACATAACAATGTTCAGTCTACAGAGCAAATAAGCACAACCTTTGTAGCTCGCCTTGCTTAGTTCTATGTATTTACCACGTACTTAGACAATAATTATTATTATTGTTATTTTGAGTGTGTAATAGCTAGTACTGTGTACAATGGTTCATTCATCAGTTTCATACAATCCTCTGTTTTTATTATTTTTGTTTAGTTACTTTATTCTCGTTCTCTTCTTTTTGTGTAAAGAAATGTTAGTCGCAAATGTCAATGTATGTCAATTGTCATAGTGTCCTTACTGCTTTATCTCCTTAATCGTGTGTTGAATTTTATGTGTAAACAACAGGCACTGCGAGTATTATAACTATTTGTTATTGTTTCTGTGTCCTTGTTGGCCTTTATAACTTGTTTTATAACCTATAGAACCTTCGTCCATCAATTTTTTGGCATCTCTGGCATACTAGCTAATGTTATGGCTTATACAGCACCTATATTAATTCCACGGCACACACATACATTCCATACACGCCCTTGTACACACACACACGCACGCAGTCACGCGTAAGGTCATATGTACACAGACAGGCTTATGCATGCATGGTTGCTGTTTTTCTCTTGATTTTTAGTCTATGAACTTGTAGATTTGTTTGAAGGTATAATACCAGTCACATGCTACCGAGAGGAGCCAAAGGGTGTCTGCTTTGTGTGTGCTTTTTGTTTGTTCCGTTACTGTTGCCTTGGCTTTGCTTTTGACCTCCATGCTTATATGTTTTGCTATAGTTACAACTAAGAACTGTCTAGGCATGCAGGTAACGTCGTCTTCTTTTGCGTTATATGTTGGATTGATGTTCTTTTATTGTTTGGTTATGTAACAGCCTGTGCGCTCAGTTGAGTATTTTAATTTTTTTCCCCTTTTAATCATCCTAAATGTTTAAGTTCCTGTTGCTGCTGAGGAGTTTTACTCCTGTTGGTGAGGATTACCTGTTGCCAAACATAACCTGTGCATGTTTTATTTGCTTGTTTGCTTGCCTTGGGTTGTTGTGGTGCTTGCTGTATTGTGAATTTACGTGGAAATGGTACAATGAATAATATTGGAAACGAAATTAAGGTTGCTTCAGTAAACTGTAGGGGTTTAGGTAATCCGGGTAAAAGAAGAGATGTGTTGCATTATCTACGACAAAAAGATTTTTCAATTTATTTTTTACAAGATACTCACTTTGACTCCAAATTAGAGGCTTATATCACAGCAGAATGGGGTTATAAAGCTGTTTATGCCTCTTATTCAACAAACTCTCGTGGCGTTGCTATTCTCTTTAATAATAATTTTGAGTTTGAAGTGAAAAAAGTAGGTAGAGATACAGAAGGCAACTTTTTAATCGTTCATATCAAGACTATGGACACGGACATTGCTTTAGTCAATGTGTATGGTCCAAACATAGACAGTCCCGAATTTTATTGTCTTCTTGAAAATTACATTAGAGAATCCGATATTGAAAATGTCATTATAGGAGGAGACTGGAATCTGGTGATGGATTTTGAGATGGATTATGATAACTACAAACATACAAATAACATTAAAGCACAAGAGCAAGTTCTGGAAATGCAAGATAATCTTTCCTTGGTAGATATCTGGAGAGAATTACACCCGGACCTTAGAAGATACACTTGGCATAGATCCTCTCCTATTCAACGATCAAGGCTAGACTTCTTTTTGATATCAGATTTCTTATCCTCATACGTGACACACGCTGATATTTTGCCAGGCTACAAAACTGACCACTCAATAATAACTCTAACGTTAACTTTCTCACAGACCCCAACGAAGAACACGTTCTGGAAATTCAATTCGTCACATTTAAAAGATAAAGCCTATGCTGATGCTGTCAATGAAATTATTAACTCAGTTCTTGACGATTATGCTGTCTCGCCTTATAGTAGAGAAGAATTGCATAAAATGCCAACTGGCGACATTCAGCTAATTATATCTGACCAATTGTTTCTAGATGTTCTCCTGATGAAGATCAGACAACGGACAATATCTTTCTCTGTGTTCAAGAAAAAACAGAATACGGCGGTAGAGAAAGAACTAGACAAACGCATAGGTATATTAGAACAAAAAGAAAATAAAACAGAAGAGGAGGAAAATGAGTTAACTGAAGCGAAAGAAGAGTTAGAGAAACATAGAGAGAAAATAATGCAGGGAGTTCTTATTAGGTCTAGGGCAAGGTGGGTAGCGGAAGGAGAAAAAGTTAGTAAGTATTTTTGTGCCTTAGAAAAGCGTAATTATGTTAGTAAGTGTATGAAAAAATTGAAAAAAGATGATGGGTCGGAGATTATAGACTCTAGTGAAATTGTAAAGGAAGTAAAAAATTTCTACACTAAACTATATGAAGAAAAACCGGTTACAGACGGGCGTATTGAAGATTATGTGGACAATCTAAAATCATTAACAGAACAAGAGAGTAATGAGTTAGAAGGAGAAATAACTTTAACAGAGGCAAGTTTTGCATTACGTAATATGAAAAATAATAAAAGTCCAGGTACGGACGGCTTCACAGCTGAGTTTTTTAAATTCTTCTGGTTGCGGTTGGGTCCCTTTGTCGTGCGGTCGCTTAACGATGGTTTTAAAAAGGGCATTTTATCTACAACACAAAGGGAGGGAATAATAATTTGTATTCCAAAAGGGGACAAAGATAAAGAAAATATAAGAAATTGGAGACCTATCTCATTATTAAATATAGTCTATAAAATAGGCTCTTCGTGTATTGCCAACAGAATAAAAAAAGTGTTACCTTCTTTGATAAATGAAGATCAGACTGGTTTTATTCGGGGTCGTTCTCTCGGGGACAATGTTAGGCTTATCTATGATGTAATTAGTCACCTCAATGAAGAAAAATTGCTGGGGCTACTTGTATGTTTGGATTTTGAAAAGGCCTTTGATTCTGTTAACTGGAATTACATGCATAAGGTACTTAAAACGTTTGGTTTTGGAAATGATATTTGTAGATGGATAAAAACTTTGTATTGTGAAATTAAGACAACGATTTCAATAAATGGGCAAACCTCTGATTGGTTTAATATACAACGCGGCTGTCGTCAGGGGGACCCTATCTCACCTTACATTTTTGTGTTGTGTGTGGAAATCTTAGCAAATATGATTAGACAAAACGACAGAATAGAAGGTATCACAATTAATAATGTAGAACATAAAATTTCACAGTTTGCGGATGATACTGAACTGTTGCTTAACGGTAAATGTAATTCATTAGAAGAAGCTATGTGTACAATTGAAGTATTCAGTAACTTGTCAGGTCTATATTTAAATGCAAATAAAACTAACGTGATATGGTTGGGTTGTAAGCGTAACTCCGCAATCAGGTTCATGCAACATTTAAACATGAAATGGAACCCAGACAAGTTTAAAATCTTAGGTATATGGTTTACAAATGATTTAAAGGACTGTGTTCTTATCAACATTAAGGAGAAATTGATAGAAATGAAAACATTATATCGAGCCTGGCTTAAACGACAAATAACCCCCTTAGGTAGAGTTGCAGTACTAAAATCGCTTATTCTATCTAAGCTTGTTCATTTATGGATGCTACTTCCTAATCCCCCGGATAACATAATTGAGCTAATTCAAAAGAATGTATTCCAATTCGTGTGGAAGAAAAAAAGAGATCGGATTAGCAGAAAGAGTGCGACTAGAAACATAGCAGAAGGAGGTTTAGGAATACCAGATATCAAAGAATACATTAAAGCATTAAAAATCTCATGGATCAGAAAACTCAAGAACGGTAATCCAAAATGGAAAAGTATTTTATTATTAAAGTACAATTATTTACACAATATTGAAAACTTAGGATCCCAAGTGCCGAACAAAAAATATAATGCGTTTTGGACAGATGTATTTGTGGCTTATAACGAGTTGGATAATAACATAACAATAGAAAGATCAGAAGAACTTCTATCAGAACGGCTGTTTTATAATAAGCATATCACAGTCGCCCAAAAACCTTTTCTACATAAGAATTGGCTAGAAAATGGTGTGTTTTGTATTGGTCATTTGATTGATGAAAACGGTACATTTTTGTCGTACAATGATTTTGTACAAGAATACCAAATTCGCACTGATTTTCTTACGTTTACAGGATGTGTGCAAGCTGTCAAAAAGTATGTGCATTTGTGTAACATTGACATTCTCAATGACAGGTTTTTTGAACTTAGTAAAACATGGAAAACAATTATGTCAGTTTCCAAGGGAGCACGAGTATATTACAATATCCTAATGAGTAATAAAACAAAGCCTAATTGTTGTATAAAGTGGCAAGAAAAATATGACGTAGACATGCAATGGAAACACATATTTAAGAAAATTCAGCATATTCGTAATATCAAACTAAAGTGGTTTCAACTTCGCATTGTGCATAGAATTATTGCCACAAATATTACTCTGTCGAGTATGGGTGTTGCTATGAATAACTTGTGCTCCTTTTGTGAACTGCACCGTGAAAACATACAGCATTTGTTTTGGAACTGTGTGTATGTTCGTAATTTTTGGACTCAACTAGAGACGCTGTTAAACGACAAATGTTCAGTCGCTGTAAATTTGCAACTTAATGAACATATTGTACTGTTTGGTGTTAGCGATAACTTTAGACCAGATAATATTTTTGATTTTATCATTCTTACAGCAAAATTTTTTATATATCGATGTAAGTTTGACAAAGTAATGCCGATATTGCCGAATTTTATTACATATTTGAAATCTCAATATGAAGTAGAAAAATATTCTTCATATATATTAATGACAAATAACAAGTTTTCTATGGAGTGGCATCCTTATCAACCAATCTTATCACAAGATATTTAAGTTGAAAAAGGTTACTGCTTTACTATATTTCCTTACTTTAGTGCTGTCACACTGTAGCACTCACTACAACTCGGCGCAAGCTCAAAAGAATGGCAAAGGTCTTCAGGTTGACCCTTCACTACCAAAATAATTGCCCCCTCCCACCTTTTCCCTCCTCTCTCTGTCTCTCTCTCCCTCTCTCTCTCTCTATCTCTCCCTCTCTCTCTTTCTCTCTTGTCTCTGCCCCTTACTTATCTTCCCCTGCCTTACTCCTATATGGTTTATTGAGATATGTTGTAATGTTTGTATGCGTATATATAAATATAAAAAATGCCAATGTTTAAAGAAATATATATTGTGGCACAATGTTTTGCAATTGGTAATTGCTTCGCATGTTTACGTGTAATGAAATTTATGCTTTTTGGCATTAAAAACAAGGGGAAAAAAAAAAAAAAATTTACTTGCAGTTCGCAACAAAAATTCAAATATTTAGCGAGAGGGAAAAAAAAACCTCCACAAATAACAACAACATGTGCAGAAATAGTTCAAAGAATAAAAGCTAACTATTAGTAATTTTATTTTGCCACCTAAACGGTATTTGTAATTCTTTTCATTGCCAAACCAATGTATAAGCTAAGCAGCTCACTACATTAAAGTCAGACTTGAACGTTTTTCTTTCTGGTAATGTCCACAATCAAGGTGTTTATTACACTGGCACTTGGGGGTTGTTGCTTCAGTTTTGAACTTGAACTGTCTCTGATCACTGTAACTAATAATGAATGGGGTGGGGTGGCGAGAGCTTTGGTGTCTGTTTAGTGGGAGGCCCACAACACGAAAGTGTCAACGGTATCAACCTCCACCACCAATTGGGGAGAGAGTTCCCATCTTTGATGCTACGTGGCAAAAATGACGAGCCTCTGTACTGGGTCCAAATGCTAAAAGGATGGTCACGGCTGCGACGCTGTCGTGGTGGTGGAGGGACTAACTTCCCCTTGATGATAGGGCAGTGTACCAATCCATTATGGATCTTAAAGATCATGGCCAGGCGTGAAATCTTCCTGCATTCATCCAGAGAATTCTGCCCGAGTCCAACATGTAAAGCACAAGAGGTGTTGTCATACTGGTTTAGCACAAATCTAGAAGCTTGTCTCTGGACGGTCTTCTGGGTGTAAGGATCCCGTACCAATGAAGCTTATTCAAGCAGGGCCTGACAAAAACCTTTCAGAATTATCTCCCTTTCAAACGTTGCTTGTGTTTTTATGAGGACAATAAAGATTCCGTTTCATTCAGTATTTATGATGAAAAACCAAATAATGTATACTATAGTCACAAAAGGTTCATGAGAAAAAAAACTAACATGAAGAAAAAAAAAGTCAACTTACCTGATGCACACACACGTCACAACCATCACAGAATACCATTTCATTTGCATCCTCACTGTCAGGCTATATAGAAAGACAATTTTGAAACTCCCATTGTAAATTCTATGAACACCTTTTATAACATTCTCAAATCAAATTTGTGGTAAATGCTAAACAGTAACAGTAGTAGAGTATATGTCCATAGTGAACATGTTCAAATGAATAGCAACAAACTCAGAATCATAGAATATCCTGCTTCCTCCATTCTTTAGTCATTATTTTTTAAAATTTAATATCTTCCCCAAAACAAAATAAGGAGAGTTCACTCTCAGAATTTCCTCGATATCCAGACGACACATTTTTAAATCTAAAAACAAATCTAAAACTGTTGATTTTTATCTCACTTACATCCTTCACTTAATAATTTTCTGCTAAAATTAGTCATTAAAATTGTTATTCTTATTGGTCTGCATGGCAGAAAATAACTTTTTCAATGTGACCTTTGATTAAATAATAATGTCTTATGTCTTAGAACAAAACTATTCTGCATCTGTACAGAGTAATGTAATTATAGTAACAATAGTCAAGTCAAAAGCACATTGGTCAAAGCACGGTGTAGCAGAGAAAACAAGGGGCTAAGTCAACACAAAATTAAACTTCGCCAAACCAGATTCTCAGCGTTACTGTATGCACCGTATGTCACTGATGAAGTGATGGTAACACCTCTCAGCCGGCTTAATTAGTGCAAAACAACGCAGCACACAGCTTATTTTATAGGATAAATGCAAACAACTATGTAGACAAACTAACACTATGTATAGACAAACTAACACTTTAGGACACTGACAATTAGAAGTTGGCACATGAAGCTAAACAATTTCAATACTAATACAAGATGCCCAGCCTACAATTATTCGCACATCAACTAATATATTTACTCACCGATCTGCACACATCACAGACGATGTTTTCGTCATACTCGATGCCCATGCCTTCCTCTGTTTTCATTGTCTCCGTCATTTTTTCATGGCACTGTGGACAAAGAATAAAAAAACTGAAAAATTTAACTATGCCGACGAATGAAACAGATTATCTCCCTTTGCACTAATACCCTTACTTAGGCAGCTCTTAACAACAAATAATAAATCACTTCAAAATTCTTCAATAGTAAAATTAAACAGATAAAACAAAGGGCAATTTGAACAGTACCTGATTTTCAAGAGCTTCCATCACACGCTCCATGTTCCATTCGTTGATTTGGTCAACACCTGAAAGCAAACAAGAGTGTGTTTAGAATGTTATTTTGTTTTGGAAATTTTGTGAACACCATTTTTGTGCCACGGTTCAACCATGGAGAAAGTAAGAAAATGTTAATGTTTGTTTTTTTATAGATTTTTCTTTCAAATCAAGACCTTCAGAACCTTCCCAGCAGTGCCAGGGTTTACCGAGTGTGCCGGTGATTAGAGTGTACTGGTACCCAAACTGGTGTAACATACTGAGCGATCAGTGCACCCTGATTAAATAATTTCAATGTAACACCCCGACACTAAATGCAGCAGTGGACTTTGTGAACATTATATATGTGTGTGTGTTTCAGTGGCTTTTTGGCTAATGTTCACCAAGTCCACTGCTGCATTCAGTATGCAGAACTGACCCATTTCACGGTGGATGAAGTTGACCTCCTCTAGCCAGCAGACATCCAGATCATCCAGGTCATAGCGCACAAGCTGTTCAGACAACTGCTGCATGCCAGTCAGCTCATGCAAGCCTTTCTTGTACATATTGTCCACTCGCTCGTGAAGAAGCTTGTGAGGTCTGCAATAATAATACAAAGGAGACTACACACCGCTGATTAAACAAACACTGTTTACATTCTCGTAAATTTATTATTGAAATCCTAATTGCCCTTTCAACCACCAAACACAATTGAAAGACAGAAAACACACAAATAAATCACACACTAATCATTTCATTGATAAATTGACCAGCTACCATTTCAAAGTGGTGTCAGCATTGTACTGTCACATAGCAACTCAACAGCTGATAAAAGTCAAGTCAATACATATTTTATTCAGAAAAACATTAAATTTATACAAAAGTATTTATTATTATATAATATTATATATTATATAAAAATGAAATTAAATAATAATAAATAAAATACACAAATAACAAGAATTTGTATGCTAAGCTCCAACTCATGCATAGCGCATAAAAATAACCATGAACTAGCAATATTCTTAAATCGTTATGCTTTGACTAGGAAAAAGCTTGTTCTTCGTCTGCATTATTAATATTATTACTGAACTAGCAACAGTTTGTACAGATGTTGGTAAATTCCTTGTCTGCAGATGTTCTTCAAAAACTTACATTTTGAAGTCTCCCGTCTTGCTCTTTTCATGGATTTCACTGAAACAAAGGCAAAATCTGTTACTTGAAAACAAAAATTGTTATGGGTTGAGTGGTTCAACACTGTTTTTCATATTGTTTTGTTTAAAACATCAAAAAATCATACCAAAATATAAAAGACAAGAAAAGCAACTCTACCAAATAGTAGAAATACCAGTTGAGTGGAAGAATAGCTGGGTTTGCTGAACCAGTGATCAGTTTTATTATTAATGAAGGCAAGCGAGATTTGATCAAGTCTATATGGTCGCAAAAGATTTTTCTCACAAGAGTCAACTTTCTGTAATCCTTCTTTAGACGGTGATCGATTTAACCAACCCCCACTTCTTTATGTTTTAAAAAAGAACCCTGTGTAGTACACTTCTGTCAAAAATACACCCTGACAAAGCAATCACACATTGTATTCCTCGGGTATTGTTTTCCCCCCGGAAATATATTTCTTATTCTCCATATCTCTTTTATTTTCTCGAACGCACTGAGAAGCTAATATAGCATGGCCTTGATACTTTATTCTCATGACCAACAACAACATTAGAATGATTTATGTTAGAATGAATACTGCAAACCACAAAATTCTTACGTAATGTCTGTCTTCAACATTTCATCCAAGTTGACCGGGACTTGGACACCTTTCTCCCATTCCTGCCTCCAAGGGTCCGCAATGACAATGTATGATCCTTCGTGCAGCTGCTCAGAATCTGCCATCTTCATAGCACTGATTAGATCCTTGCGAAACAGCTACCAACACAGAGATATTGCAACCACAATAAACTCGAAATAAAGCCAGCAATATCAAAAACTGGAAACAGTTTTAATCGACTACAAGTTCATAACTCACTGACAAAGAATTATTAGATTTTATTAAACAAGTAGTGTTCTACTGGCCATAATAAACACCAAAACAATGTATTATTGTAACAAGCTTCATAGTGTTTCTGATAACACACAAGAGCATTCCATGCAAAGGCGTTTTTTTTTTTTTTTTTTGGGGGGGGGGGGGGGGGGGGGGGGGGGGGGGCGCATGTAGGTTTCTGCATGCCTGCGAACGAATGTAAGTCTTTGTTGCATTAATTTACCTCTGCAGGCTTGTTGTGTGAAGTAAAGCCAGGACTGCGAATAAACTTGGATCCAACCTTGCTTGGAACTGCTAAACACAAAGAAAGAATACAAACATATAACTCACATCGCTGCATGCATTCTAGTAAATAAAATCAGCAAATAAACTAGGGACCCAGCTAAACTCAATAAAGAATACCAACACATGTACAGCAATGTAAGATCCTATCCTATCCCGTAACCCGGAGGTCATAGGGGCACCACAGATGATCATTTAACCAGCATACTCCATCTTTCTCTGTCCTCAGCAGCCCTGATGGCTTCACTCAGTATCAAACCAGTCCATTCTCGAATGTTGTCGTCCAACCTCTTTTTCGGTCTCCCTCTTCCTCTACCTCCTTGCACTGTGCCTTGCAGAATGGTCTTTGCAAGGCCTGATGATCTGGTGACGTGGCCATACCATCGGAGTTTCCGTTTCTTCACCACTGTGAGCAGGTCATCGTGTTGTCCAATGGCTTGTGTGATGGTCTGTCGGACTTCGTCGTTGGAGATGTGTTGGGTATAGGAAATGCCCAGAAGTCTTCTGTAGCACCTCATCTCCATCCTTTGTATTCTTCGTTGGAGATCTGCTGCGAGGGTCCATGCCTCGCAAGCATATAGGAAGATGGAGATGACAAGGAAGCGCAGCAGTCTTACTTTGGAATGTAGACCGATGGCCCTGTCTTTCCAAATGGACTTCAACCTTGTCAGGGCAGCAGTTGTTTGTGCGATCCTGGAGAGGACTTCCTGTCTGGACCCATTGTCTGATACAATGGCTCCTAAATATTTGAAGCTATGCACTGTGTTGAGGGATTGGCCTTGGACTTTGATGTCCGTGTTGATGCCATTGGTGTTGTTAGACATCATTTGTAAGATCCAGAAGAAAAAAAAAATCTAAACGATATTAAGACCATTTCTCAAAACTCACAGCTAAGAGTAAGATCATTTCTCAAAACTCACAAATCCAGCCAGTTGAAACCAAAATAACCCCAAGGAATAAGATGAGTGGCTTACATTCAATAAATCAGTTTGAATTACTATAGATTCAGTATTACTCAAATTTCAATTTAAAATAATCTTTAGGATTAGCCACCACCAGACCTGGTTACCCCTGATTGCTCCAATGTGTATAACTGGGTGTACCTACCAAAATGTGTAAGATTTGAACCAGAATGTGTAAGATTGCAACGAAAAATAAGGAAACGATTCCACAAGTTATTTTTACCTTGTGTGCTTTATCATTTGCAAACGGCCATAAAAGAAAAGAATGTCAATAAAATGAATATACTTGAAACAAAAAATAAAAATTTGTCCGCCTATTTTTTCCAGAAAATCTGTGCTGAAAATCTTGACTGTTCTGTGTTATTTTTGTAATCTGGCAAGTCATTTCTGTGTAGTTCCTGTAAAATTTCACAAGCACTCAAAACTGTTCTTTGAGGAAAAACAGCTTTCTTGCAGAAAATGTCAAACAGAAGAGGATTGGCAGCAAGTTCATTTATATTTGTTCAGCTCCTCAGCATACACTGATTTGACCTGCTTGAAGGCTTCTTTGCTCATTTTCTTGTCTGGCTGCACAGCATCTCTGTTCTTAAGAATAAGAAGGCTTTCTAGTGTCTCTTGTGAGAGTGAAGCTCTTTGGGGAATCTTGTTTTTTCTCACACAGGAGAATACACGCTCACAGAGAGCTGAACGGTGGGGTATGACCAAAATTCCTCTCATGACAACAGACAGTTCTTTGAACTCTGGAACTTTTCCAATGTTCGTCCATGTCTGGTCCAGCCTGTCTGCCTTATGCTCAGAGATGTCTGTGCACTGGTACGCAGCAAACTGGTTCATCACATCATCCTTGTTGGCTTCAGGTGGCAGAAGAACAGGAAACCTGTCAACCAGGCATCTTCAGCAAGTTCACATCAGCAACTTCCACCAGTTGAAGAAATGGAGGGTCACTTTGAATGTGTTTCTGACTTTGACCCACAGCGTTTACCTTGTGTGCTGTACTGTTAATGTGTTGTTTTATGTCGTAGGCACCGCCGTGTGAAAAGCACATGCCCGTGTTGCAATGGCTGCAAAACGCGTAAGAATAAACTTTTCTGGACTTCTTAACTCCTGCAAAGCGAGACGAATATTCATCCTTGAATCTTTGATGATATTTTGCCTTCTTCTTATTCTTTTCATCACCGACGGCGACACCGTCATCGTCATTATCTGTCTCGTGGAGTTTTTTTTCTGCCTCCTGTTGCGCCATTTTTGTCACTCAGGTAATCAAAAACGCGAACCGGAAGTCAGAAAATTGCTCGGTCACATCTAAATACGAAACTGGTTCGAAATTCACCGAATCAAAACAATGCGTAGACCGACGAACTCGGAATGCGGAATATTTGTTTCTAATGCGTAGGAGCATAAAATGATCTCCAAAATCGGGAGATTTTACGCAAAAAGTGGAAGGTAACCAGGTCTGCACCACTCTCTCTTTACGCATTTTCATAGGTGATATAAATAACAGTAAACAAGTAATGGTAACAAAATAGATCTTTTCAGCAACATTTACAGCAGCAAAGTCAATTCAATGGGAAGAAAAGTATCAATTTTTAACTCATGGCACAAACAATCCTACCTCTTCTTGGAGCAGTTTCTTCTTCTTCATCGCTGCTTGTCAAAATTTTTGATCGTGGCCGCTTTGATTTTGAAGGTCCAGGTTCTGTAGTAACAACAGCAATCATTTCTACATCAACATAGACTGACATATGGCCGAATATTGATTTAACACTAACAGATTTATCCCGCGTGTAGCAAGTTGATCCTGTATTATAAGAAACACTGACACAATAAAATTTGTACTCAGTATGATTATCTATTAAGGGTGGTGTTAATTATTACATGCATACAGATATATGCATCTATGAAATTTTTCTTTTTCACGCTAACCTTTGTGCACAAAATTTTTGCTGTATAAAAATAACTTACATACTGCGCTTCAGGCAAAAGCTGATCATTCAATTTACCTTGCAAAATGAACCCCCATAATGAACAGCAGAAACCTTCCTATTGGTTTTTAAAAAGATAACAACAAAATGATTTTTTTTTTAAAGTGTAATTTTGAGTACTAAATTGATGATATGACCGCTTTGAATGATTCAAAGGCATTTTTCTCATGCAGAGCGCCCCCTAACTTCTCAAAATAATTATTACTGACAAATATACGCACAACTAGTTTTAAGCACTTCTAAAAATTATAATAATAAACCGGTTATGTAGGAACATTTTATAAGCCTATATATATTCCTCAAACTCTTTAACTTTTGCTAAAAATTCATCATAGCTACAGAAAGTTTCGCCGCGCTGAAAGCGCAGCGTGCTGTTGGCAGCCATTTTGACTTTTCTCACCAAGACCCGTAACCGAGATTTCCCGTACGAATAGAAAATTTTCTTGTCGTACGGTCCAGTACGAGCAGCCACTTCGTTTTTTTAAAAACATTTTCCAGATATATTCACGCAAGACAATCTACTGGGAAACACAGATAGGCCTATACAAAGAATACAAACATTCACATTGCTGCGCATGTAGGTCTAAACATTATTAATCATTAAATAGTTAAGTTCTACAATTCAAAGCAATATCAAAGAAACATCGAAGTGGCTGCTCGTACGGGACCGTACGACAAGAAAAAATTCTATTCGTACGGGAAATCTCGGTTCGGTTGCGGTACTTGGGAAATCTCGGTTACGGGCCTTGGTGAGAAAAGTCAAAATGGCTGCCAACAGCACGCTGCGCTTTCAGCGCGGCGAAACTTTCTGTAGCTATGATGAATTTTTAGCAAAAGTTAAAGAGTTTGAGGAATATATATAGGCTTATAAAATGTTCCTACATAACCGGTTAACAGTTTTCCCTACGGTTATCTGATGACCCGGCCTTTGGATCCGGGAACCCGGCTCGGTTCTCGGATCCAAGGCGGCTCCCAAAAAAGGCCCAAAAAAAGGATCTGGGAACGACGGGTAGGGTAAGGCAGTGCGTCGACGGGTAGGGTAAGGCAGTGCTACACATATACCGCTCGAAACGGGTTAGGGCTAGCGGTCCGTCTACAAGTGATTGAATTACATGGAATTATAGAGGGGGTTCCCATAACTTATAAGCAAGGTCGTTTCGTAGGGTGCCGTACGAATAGAATTTTTTCTTGTCGTACGGTCCCGTACGAGCAGCCACGGCCAAGAAACATTCACATTATAAATATAAAAACAAATGAAAAGCATACCAGGGCTTGATTCCCTGACAGCCTCAGCAGCCTTCTTGCTCTTGTTAGGAGACATCATGACACGATTGGTTCGTGTACTGATGACACCTGTTTTTGTCGCTGAGCACTTACATTCCCTGAAACATTCAAGTTTTCATTGTTCACTTTCAGCAGATTTCTGGGAGAATAAGTTCTCACATTAGTTGATTTGGACAAGATTCAATAGTGACTGAGTGTTTGTACCTGTACTGTAGAACGGTTGTGGCCCAAGGGCATGACTGTTTCACAAGATATATATTATATTTCTAGGTGACTATAACGAAGACTGGCCTGTGTTAATAAATGCCCCAGTTAGTAAGTAGGCCTATGATTATGATCAATCATGCAATGGTACGTGTCATTTTCTTGTGGGTGCTAGAAGGACAAACTCACGCCAGTGAAGGGATAAAGTGCCAGATAAAGTTGATTTTGTTTCATAATATTTTATAACATGTTTAATGCTATTTAAGCATTAGTCATGACGAGTAACATTTAAAATAATTGTAATCTCAACACGAATAATGAAAGTACATAGCAAAGGTGAAGGCCACAAACAACGGAAAGACTTGGAACGTTTAGTTCCGTATTCATTACACATTTACGACGTAGCAAATTTGTATTCCATTTTGAATCCCATCAGATTTAAATGACTGAAATGACAACCGTTTTACAAGATCACCAGAGTTTCTTCAAAAACATCACAAAACATCATCAAACAAGCATATAGAGTTTGAAGAAAGCTGGCAGACGTTAGTAACCTCATTACCAATTCACTTTTAGATCTTCAGAAATAATGGATAAGCTCGAACCAAACACTGCTATTGACTATTCCGTCCTACTTAATGAAGACAGAAGAAAAATGACAGCGCGAAATGAATCAATATTCACAAAGTTTCAGCAATACCCTTCACATTCAGTGTACACTATGGTTGTTTGGCGCCATCATGGCGAAATTCGTAACTCGTTTGCTCGAGATTTTGCGAGACTAAATTAAGCAAAGCTATCGTTACAACTAGGTGGAGGTTCGTTTCGAAAACGCCATACAAAAGTATTATCGTGAAAATTAGGAACAAAAAGTAATTAAATTCAATGAAGCTGAAATGTATGTTACCTTACAATAATTTTACAACACAATGTGTTTAATTATATTTGCTTTTATTTTATTTATGAAAAACCATATCCAGAACAATATAATTTGGCTTTCATGTTATGTGACCACCATTAGGTTACATTTTAAAACAACGACAACAAAAGTATTTTTTTGAGTGTACTAATTTATCAAATATATAACGTAAAACGCACTAATTTAATCCCATATAAAAATTATTATAGATTCGCGGATTTTGTCAGCAGATTTTTTTTCCTTTATGGACATATTTTCATATCGGTTCAAAATTAAGACGCGTTTAATCGGTCTACACGCGTCTTTCGAAGCCTAGTGATTGGAACGAGTTGTAAGTTCCCATTTTATTAAAATCTTGTTTAAGTCTTCTGTTGTTTTTGCACGAAGCCTTAGTGTCTACACACTATTGAAAACATAACTGGTCAGAATTGTAATAGCTCGTCACAATTTAATTTAAACTATTGAATTTAGCAGCCAAGTCTAAAGAAGAAAAAGCCGAAAGGTCAAACTGATCTAGAAAGTAGGCATAATTGATAGAATATTACTATTAGTAGAGATCGACCTAGACTAGATTAGAATTAAGAATTGTAGATCAGAAGAACTATGCTTTGGCTTTATTCATACTTGTGACTGTTAATTGTACTGTCAGTGTTGTAAAGGTTGGATCATGTCTGTAACAACTTATATTTCATCATTTTAACAATTTTCAGAGGTCAAGACTAAAAACTGAAGCCTAGTGAAGACTGATCTAAAACCACAAGTTTTGTTGTCATCATAATCATCACCACCAGTGTCATTAATATCATTATTATTATCATCAACAGCGAGAGTGTCAATATAAATTATAATGAATATTGGAACCAGTTCAATACACATAACCAGAATACCCCTCCCCCTCTCACTCTCCCCGGCACCACTCCTCTCCTCCCCCCCAAAAAAAAAAAAAAAAAAAAAAATCTGTTTATGGTATTTCGACTGACCCTGATGTTTTGGCCCAACCTTAAAGTTTGTTTGGGATCGTTTGGAAAAAAAAATTGAAAAAAGCCCAAAAAATTGCACCCAAGGAAGGGAAATACACTTAAAAAAAAAAAAAAAAAAAAAAGAAGCCGACCCTCCGACCCTATTTTTTTTTCTATGTTAAGATAAGCAGATATAGTATTTTTTCGTCCTAAGTGGCCATCTGGGGCGGTTTGAGTTAGATCCTGTATCGGCAAGCTCATTGAGCAGATCCTAAGCTGGAAAAGAGCTATATAATAATATATATAAGAACAGTAGATATAAATAAATAATTAAAAGCATCACTTGGTAAAATATGTAATGATTTCAAGTTTCTTTGGAAGTAGTTATTCATTTCTTTAATTTTATTTTGCAGATATTGACAAGACATTTGGTGAGCATACTGTACCAGATTAACTGAAGGTTTTAAATCTAGTACAATGGCATCTTTTGAAACCAACAACAAGCTTCCAACAGGAGAGGGTACAGATCCTGAACTTCAGCAGTTCATTGCAATGGAGACCCAGCGGGCGCAGTTCCAGAGCCAGGTCCACAAGCTGACGGACCTGTGCTGGGAACAGTGTCTGGACAAACCTCGGGACAAGCTGGACTCCAAAACATCCACCTGCATGTCTAACTGTGTGGAGCGTTTTATTGACACTTCTCTCAACATTGCTACGCGCTTTCAACAGATGCTGCAGAGCGAGGCTGACAAAATGTCTTGAGCCACTGAATCTATCAAGACTGATTTTTTTCAAAAATGACTGCTGCAGCTTTTGGTCTTGTAGATTTACAGTGTTACAGACTGGGAAGTTTCACTTTGTTAAAACACCATGTTACAGTTATATTTGTTTTGAAGTCACAATATCATTAGAATTGAACAGCCAAATTGTATTGTAACAGCAGTATTTTTAAAAATAAAAACTTTTACAGGAATTATTTGACATCTGATCTTGAAAAGATTTTTTTAAATAACAGTAAGCACTGTAAGTATATTTTACTAATTTTATTCATGAAAACGAAGTTGATGCTCTAGTCTCATTTCAGATTCTATATTTATACTAAATCTAATATAATACAATGCCTTTGGTGTTAGTTAATTCAAGGGTGTTTTAATTCAGGGGTGCTGAAAGCAAGGACTTTTCAACTCACCTTCCAACTTACTGACCCAGCCAAAACCAGTAGGCTGTGGTCCTCCAGAATATTTACTCGCCAGTTAAAAAACCTTTGCTCATAATAACTCTTCTCTGCACATGATGCAGCTTGAGAAAGTACTGAATTGGATAAAAGATAAAACTTGTCAGGCAAGTGAGCATACAGCATAGCTGAGACTAGAAAAGGACTCCTCTCATCAAGAGTCTCAGCAGCTGTTGAGCAGGCCTACTTACTATGCGGGTCATAAAACTAGTTGCGACAGCTGAGGTTTCCTTTGTTTTCTTATGCGGGATGGGAATGCAATGTGATTTTGTAATACTTCAAGAAAAAGCAATCTGCAGTTGGTAGGCCTTCTTAACAGTTGCTGAGACTTGAGAGAGGGAGAGGGCTTGTGTACCTTCAGCTATGTTGTACGTCAACTGTGAGCTGCAAATTTGAAGCATGCTGGAACTGGATCTGGATTTCAGTCTTGATGTTGATGAATGAGTTTTGTATTCACATTTTTGATTGGGCAAACATTTTCAGCATCCCTAAACTTTTAATTATTTAGAAATTAGAAACTAGTTTTTGCTGTAGGTGTTTGTTTAATGAATCGGTTATGGATACACACTAGAGTGAATGCATGAATGTTTGTAACAAGACTGCAGAAAACAGAAAGCTGAAAGATAGCAAGTAAAGACAAAATTGGACAGAAAAAGAAAGTGTGTACAAGATTTTTCAATGTTTGGAGTGAGAGGTGTGTCCGTGAGAAAACCCCCCGACTGTTTGCTTCTTTTTAAAAAAATTTTTAATATAATGTTGAACTGTAACATGCAATGAAATTAAAAATAAATTAAAATGAAAAGAATTGTTTATCAAAGTCATTCTCTTTATAATCTTTTTTAATTTCATTCTTGTAATTCTTCTAGTTCCAGTTTCTTCTTTTCTTTCTTTAACATACATGTACTATGTTTATGAAGTTTGAAACATACCCCTTGGGGTCATGAGCAATCTTGCCACTGTAGATTGTTCAAACCTATAAAGGGAACAGTGAAAGCCACAGTTGAAAACCTGTCTTTCCTTTATAGGCAAGACGCTTCACTGCGGCAACAGTACCCCCGTTGGAGTGCCGGGGGTTTTCAGTATAAATAGTATCCCCACTTTATGGAAATTTAGTGCTTTAAATTCCCACTGTCGCTGTCTTCCTCATTTACTTTTTCCTATTCCTGCTCTGTCCTTCACTCTGCTATACTATCTTCTTCTTCGCTAGATCAATGACCTACCTTTTTTCTTGAAAACTCTTCCTGGACAAGACTCCTTGTTTGTGTATGAGGTCTGTTGGATCAGCTTGGGAGTGTTGGACGCTTTCTGCCGGGTGGTCACTAGGGCTTCCTATGAATGTACTATTTAGCACTATAGGCATTTTATATGTATGTGTTTGGTTGATGATTTATAATGATGTTTGTATTCTATTTTGTTTTTGTAACCGGGGTGTTCGCGTAGTTGAGGTCAACCCTCAGCCGTCCCCCGCGTGGGATGTCTTTATTGTAAAGTGACTGGCCGGTGGAGGGCATTCAATTTTCCCACTGGGGTTGTTTCAGCAGATCTTTTATGCGGATCGGGGGTTGTCCGGTCCTGATTTGGCTCGGAAGAGTCCGCTGGACCTAAAGCAACAATAAATCAATCAATCAATCAAGTTTGAAACAAAGTCACTGTCACGTGGGTTTTATGGTTTTTAGGGCTCTGCACAATGGAATGATGTAAACCTCACGCTTTTCCGATGGGAACTGCTAGTTAGTCACCCTGTGGATTACTATAATAAATTTATTTATTTAGCTCGGTCTGTGTTAAGGCTGGGTTATAGAGATAGATAGAAAAATGGTAAAAGATTACTGTCACACTAGCTTTCACACGGCTATGAATCATATGTAGTCCAGCCACTTGATAACAGTTAAACATCACACATTTATTTCTTCTACTCTATACAAGATTTTCTAAGTACTAATCTACCTTAAACGTTAAATAGTCACTGTGAATAATTCGATCGCTGATAGTCTATGCAGCTAATAGTTCATCCTTGGGCACTGGATGTTATAGTTCATGAGAAGTGGACTACTGTGGTCCTGTAGCTCTGTTTTTTGTGCACACACGACTATAGACTTAACTGTGTGTCTGGCGTGCTGTGCTGTGGTCGGTTTCCTGACAACTTGTGTTGTCTTCTTCTGGTTTTTCCCTGTGGGTAGACTGGTTGGCTTTCCTCGCGCAATGCTGGGGATACTGCTGCAGCCAACTAATGCGTCGACGTGGTTTCGTCTGAGGCAGTGTTGGGCGCACTACAGAACGCCTGTTCGTCTGTAACATATGAGACGAAATTCTGCACAACCTTGAATGATAGGTGTGTGCAGAGCGTCTCACTGAAGGTCGTAATAGCCCTCAGTGATTAGCTCCACATCTACATATATAAGCGACGAACATTCTGCTAAGTCCGTGGTCCACTGGAATCTCCACTCTAATTTCCTATACATTCATAAATATACAACATGGCTACTTATACACATCAAGAATTAATAATATTATACACATTCATTTGTACAGTCACTGGTCTGTAAGCATACATATAAGTTAAACAACAGTCGTTCCGTACATAATTCAAGATGGCGGTGGCCGGTCGTCTTTTTGCCTCGTGGTCAGCTACGCCACGTGTTCGGCAAAGTCGGGCTACAATTCAATTCTATGCATAGCAAATTTCACAAACATAATTCAACAATAATATAATACATCACGATGAAACAGAAATATGTTCATTTACCTTCGTGACAATATCAGGCCAGTGGCTACTTGAGTGAATTCGGATTTACACAAGTACTGCGTCCTAGTCTTTCCTGAAGAGAACTACTGCTCCTGTGTAGCTATGTAGCTGTTATCTCTTCCTCGGTTTTAACTCGACTGCCGTCTCTTCTCTACATTCGAAGTAGTCAGACCTCGTTGAGCCTCTTCTAAGCTGTGTTCTCATTGGCGGATAACTGACTTACCTAACGTAATTGCGATGATGTCATTGCCTTAGCTAGGGTCCACAGCCACTGTGTGTAATCGGCAGTCTGCTACTGCTACACTTGATTACTTCCATCGTCTGCTGCTTGCTAACTTTGAAATTCTAATATTACATAGACTAACCAAGCTAAATATTAAAATAAGCAGAGTAAAACTAGTCCTCTTACGACAGTCACAGCACATATCACTTTGTAAGTTTGTTATCCATCCATCACAAATCGTCAGAAAAATATTTTTGCTTCATCGTCAATGTTATGAGAGGAGATAAAATCATCATTATTACTTAAACTAATTAATAAACAAAATAAAATTACAAACTCATCAAGGACCTAAAACACGTCATCTTAAAGCCAGAACTAGCTAAAAAATGAGGTTTTGAGTAAACTTGACCTAGCTAAAATTATGCATTTTCTTTGATTTTTTTTTCCTAGAAGTTAATCTCTACCCCAAATATTGTGTTAATTCTTATCAAGGCTGCGTTTTGAGGCTAGTTGTAGATCTATATTTAAATTTATCAGTTAGTTTATTCTGGCACACACATGAAGACATACCATCAGCTTGCCAAATTTGTAACAATTGAAAAAAAGGACATAAAGAATTGTTCTGGCATAAAATACACTGACTGAGTGGAACTTTATTTGTCTATGAACGGCCAATTTTGATATTTCGCCTTAGGGTTATAGTTAGTTACCATTTGGATTAGGGTTAGGCCGGGTTAGGATTATGGCAACTGTTAGGATTGATTAACTGTAACCCTAGGCCTAGACTAGACCTGAGCTTTGACAGGCAGCAGCAGTCAAAGAATCGTCAAAAGCTGTACTTTTGCTTCTTCTTTTTTAAAACTTATTTTATATTTTTTTGTAGGGGGTGGAGGCGGGGGGATTGCAGCATCCACCCTCACTCCCTCCCCTACCCATGCCCCCTCCACTCCGCCCCCCCCCCCCTCCTCTGCCCCCATCCTCCTCTTAACCTTAGTCGTTAGACCTTAACCCTTCATTTTTACAATTTAGTATACAAACATAATTGGTACCACACTCAAGGGCTTACATTCTTTGATATATCCATTCCCCCTTTTACAGTACTTTAAAGTGTAATTAAATATTAATGCAAGCTAGGTTTCAAAGCTTCTATTTCCTGTCTTCCCGCATTTATAGTTGTCTTTTCGTGTCGTTTTGTTGCTTTTATTAATCTTCTCTGTGTACTTTCGTGTGTAAACTGCGTAGGCTTCATTTTAAATACATAAATAAATAAAGGGAGACTACTCTACAGGCAGGGGAAAAAAAGGAAGCAAGAATGAGAGTTTGAGCTATTTTAGAACAAGTTTAGTCATCACCATTGCCTTCCACGTTTTAATGTAAGCCTAGTCTACTTTGTGACTTAAGAATTGCAGCAGAGGGGCCATACTGGGCGGGACATTAAAAATGGCTTCAGATCTTCCAAGCGAATTTGACGCAATTGTGCTGGGAACAGGTTGGTTTTGCATGTCACGTGAAAATAACAACACAGAAAGTGTTAATTAATACATTATTCAATATTGTTTATAAAATTGTATATATTGAAGATATATTTATAAATATGATAGGGATTAAAACCTATTTACAACCATGCATACTTTTGCCAGTAATGAGTGAAATGTTGATTGCTGTTTATTGATAGGGATTAAAATCTATTTAGAACCAATCAACCATGCATATTTTTCAGTTTTGCCAGTAATGAGTGAAATGTTGATTGCTAATTACTACATCGATTGAGAAATGAATAACGTATCATTTTATCATGATTGGCCGTGAGTCCTAGCCCTATTCAATCCTTGTATAAAGGGGGAATGATGTTATTGAAAAAATTTAGGCCTATATTTTTGAATTCAGACATGATTGATAATATAAATAATAATATTTTGTTCCTATCCTATCCTCCTATCCTGTCCCGTAACTCGGAGGTCGTAAGGGCACCACAGATGATAGTTTAACCAGCATACTCCATCTTTCTCTGTCCTCAGCAGCCCTGATGGTTTCGCCCAGTGTCAAACCAGTCCATTCTCGAATGTTGTCCTCCCACCTCTTTTTCTGTCTCCTCTTCCCCTACTTCCCTGCACTGTGCCTTGCAGAATGGTCTTTGCAAGGCCTGATGATCTGGTGACGTGGCCATACCATCGGAGTTTCCGTTTCTTCACCACTGTGAGCAGGTCATCATGTTGTCCAATGGCTTGTGTGATGGTCTGTCGGATTTCGTCGTTGGTGATGTGTTGGGTATAGGAAATGCCCAGAAGTCTTCTGTAGCACCTCATCTCCATGCTTTGTATTCTTCGTTGTAGATCTGCTGTGAGGGTCCATGCTTCGCAAGCATATAAGAAGATGGAGATGACAAGGGAGCGTAGCAGTCTTACTTTGGAATGTAGACTGATGGTCCTGTCTTTCCAAATGGGCTTCAATCTTGTCAGGGCAGCAGTTGTTTGTGCGATCCTGGAGAGGACTTCCTGTTGGGACCCATTGTCTGATACAATGGCTCCTAAATATTTGAAGCTAAGCACTGTGTTGAGGGATTGACCTTGGACTTTGATGTCTGTGTTGATGCCATTGGTGTTGTTGGTCATCATTTTGGTCTTCTCTGCATTTATTTCCATTCCATATGGCCAAACATTTAAAATGAAAGACTCCAGCTTAAGAAAATAATTTTCATAGCCTACACCTCGACCGACAGAACGACCCATGCCGAAAAATTATTTAAATTCTCTCTCTCTCTTTCTATCTCTCTCTGTCTCTCTCTTTCTCTCTCTCATCCCCCCTCCTCCCTCGCCTCTCTCCAAAACTCGTACATACACATTTATTCACAGATGTTTCAAAAACATCATAAAAATCCTCCACTTCGCTGGCGTCATACTTATATTATTTATATTTATTAGAATCAGACAACTTTATTATCAAGAAGAAAAATTCATACATGGACTTGCCGTCAGTTAAAAGTTACAAATAAATAAGAACTATGTTCAAAATATCATTCACTGACATGATTCGCTCGCAATATAATATAATGGCTTATAAGTTATAGTGGCTTATGGTGAATAAACTGAAACTCCGATGGTATTGTCACGTAACCAGAGCACAGGCCTTGCAAAGACCATCCTGTAAAGCACAGTGCAAGGAGGCAGAAACCCCCGTTGGGGTGCCGGGGGTTTCACTTTCAGTATAAATAGTATCCCAACTTTCTGGAAATTTAGTGCTTTAAATTCCCACTGTCGCTGTCTTTCTCATTTGCTCTTTCTCATTCCTGCTATTTTCTATCAATCTGCTATACTACCGTCTTCTTCGCTAGACCAGTCTCCTACCTTTTTTCTTGGAAACTCTTCCGGGACAAGACTCCTTGTTTGTGTATGAGGTCTGTTGGATCATCTTGGGAATATTGGACGCTTTCTGCCAGGTGGTCACTAGGGCTTCCTGTGATGTTATTATTTAGCAATGTAGGCATTTTATATGTATGTGTTTTGTTGATAATTTATAATGATGTTTGTATTCTATTTTGTTATTGTAAACGGTGGTTCGATAAGTTGGGGTGAAGCCTCAGCCGTCCCCTGCGTGGGATGTCTTTATTGTTAAAGTGACTGGCTGGTGGAGGGCATTCAGTTTTCCCACTAGGGTTGTTTCAGCAGATCTTTTATGCGGATTGGGGGTTGTCCGGTTCTGATTTGGCTCAGAAGAGTCCACTGGACTTAAAACAACAATTATGTAATGTAATGTAATGTAAAGGAGGCAGAAGAAGAGGGAGACAGAAAAAGAGGTAGGAGGACAATATTTTAGAATGGACTGGCTTGACACTGAGCTAAGCCATGAGGGTTGCTGGGCACAGAGAAAGATGGAGTACGCTGGTTAAACGATCATCTGTGGAGCCCCAGCCGCCTTCGAGTTACTGAAAATATAGGATAGGATAGTGCAAAATTCAGTGCCAACATGCATTGTAAATACACTCTATGAACTTTACTGCGTTGCACACTGCATTTACAATTATATATATATATTTTTTTTTTAATTGTCAGGGTTACCAGAAGCACTTCTTGCAGCTGCATTTTCTAGGATCGGAATGTCTGTCCTCCATCTTGACAGGTTTGTTTTATTTAATGTAATTTATGTAATTACAAAATCAATTGTATTTATTTTTTTACACTTCTTTCTTTATTTTTTTATTTTTTTTTATTTTGCTGGAGGGAGGGGGACAAATAAAATTTATTATGTCTTATACTCACCGTGCTGTTGTTGAAGATTATGTTTTCATTTTTAAAATTTTATCCTGAGCTCCTTTCAAAAACATGATGAAATGCATATTTTTCTAACATAACTACCTATTGTTTTCTAAATTAACTGATTAACAAAAAAATTTAAGTGTAACAACTGAACTAGTTAAAACGGCAAATTACATTTATGAATTAAGGGTAAGACTAAGACATTGAATTAATTTTAACATTATATTATCGTTTCAGGAATTCATACTACTGTGGAAACTGGGCTTCTTTCAGTTTGAAGCAAGTACCTTCATGGATAGAAGAACAAAAGGTTAAATTTACTTCTATCTAATGAATGAACGCAAGCATGTTGATTGTTTTATTTGTTATTACCAGGGAGAGGGGGGGGGGGGGGGTAGGGGGACGATGGTAATAGGTGGAGTTTGAAGGAATATATTTAATTCCTATTCTTTTATTTTGAAAACATTCAATACACTTTTTACTGCCCAGAAATAAAACTCAGTGCTCCCCATTTACAGTGAATCTAAGGAGTGGGCTCACTTCCATTTTACAATTTTAAAGAATTTTTGTAACTCCTTCAGTCCTTGTTAAGCGTTTTAAGGAGTGGGGACACACTTTTCACAAGTCAGCACACACAGACACACACACATCATGCACACATTCATACCAGTGATTCATTCACACACACTCACATCAAACTATGTCATCACTTCCTATGCATAGCACAACAAATTAGGAGCTTTTTTGATTGGATGATAGTGCAGAAGGTAAACCAATGAACATCGAGCTAACTTTACAGTCGCATGGCCCCACTGTAGATTGTTCAAACCTATAAAGGGAAAAGTGACAGCCCCAGTTGAAAACCTGTCTTTCCTTTGTAGGCAAGACAGATTCACTGCGGCAACAGTTCCCCCGTTGGAGTGCCGGGGGTTTTCAGTATAAATAGTATCCCCACTTTATGGAAATTTAGTGCTTTAAATTCCCACTGTCGCTGTCTTCCTCATTTACTCTTTCCCATTCCTGCTCTGTCCTATCACTCTGCTATACTATCTTCTTCTTCGCTAGATCAATGACCTACCTTTTTTCTTGAAAACTCTTCCTGGACAGGACTCCTTGTTTGTGTATGAGGTCTGTTGGATCAGCTTGGGAGTGTTGGACGCTTTCTGCCGGGTGGTCACTAGGGCTTCCTATGATTGTATTATTTAGCACTATAGGCATTTTATATGTATGTGTTTTGTTGATGATTTATAATGATGTTTGTATTCTATTTTGTTTTTGTAACCGGGGGTTCGAGTAGTTGGGGTAAAGCCTCAGCCGTCCCCTGCATGGGATGTCTTTATTGTAAAGTGACTGGCCGGTGGAGGGCATTCAATTTTCCCACTAGGGTTGTTTTCAGCAGATCTTTTATGCGGATCGGGGGTTGTCCGGTCCTGATTTGGCTCGGAAGAGTCCGCTGGACCTAAAGCAACAATCAATCAATCAATCAAACAGTCGCATGGCCATGTTAATTTTTAGGTACAATTCTTCCAGAAACAGTATACATTCTTGTACAAAGCAGCTGTTTGACAGACACTCGCTCAGAAAAAAAGCCTTTTTTCCTCGTTTAATATTGCATTCACAAACTTTTCACGCAAGAGTGATTTTCCAGGCTTGTTTTCAGGACCAATTTTAACATTTAAGATGTACTTCTCACGCCTGATCGGCGATTCTAAGGCGTGATTTTGAAGGTCTAAGGTGTGGTTACGCCTGATCTCGGCATTATGTGGAGCATTGGTGTTACAGAAATATTATTTCAGGGCAGCAGTATATTGTATAGGGCTAAAGGTGAATTTAAAATAAAATAAACATTATCATTGGTCATGTGTATTTGTATGAGTGTGTAAGGTGGAAAAGGGGGGGGGGGAGAGTAAATGATTGGAGTTATTTTTTCCTGACCACGAATTAATGTGTATTGTTGTTGTTTTTCATTTTGATATATAGATTTTAATTGAAAAGTAGATTATTGATCTTGTCAGTCAGGTTTTTGGTGAACGACCACTTGTGGACTTTCAGTTTAATTTAATTTAGTTTCATTTTTAATTTAAATGTTCTTATGCTCTGCTTTTTCCAGTTTGAGGTGCTGGCCAATGCAGGATCTAACTCAAGCCGCCCAAGACAACCAATAAGCAACCTTGACCACATGAGAAGAAGACAAATGTGTTGACTATAAATATTATGAAGTCTCATGGTGTTTTTTGTGTGTGCAGAAAGCAGCATGCTATGTAAGTAAACTAGACAAAGACAAGCTGAGTTCATTACTGAAGGAAGGAGAGAGAGTGTTGCAGCTTCCAGAGTTTTTTCCTACAATTTTCAATGCTCAGAGCCAGTACCATGTAGGGTGAGTATGGAACTTGCTGGTTGTTTTGTTTCATTTTGACAATTTAGTCTAGAAGCAAAGGTGCTGATAGCATTTGCCTTGGCGACAAAAGCACAGAACTATTTGCATGGATTACCGAAAGCCTTCAGCAGCTTATTCACTTAACAGGGGATTATTTTTATCTCATTTATCACACCCTCTTTTTTTTCTGCATAGCTGATGTTACTTTTGGCTAGGTTCCTCACATTTTCTTTTAGGCATAAAATGGTAGTTTTAAAAACCATGTGTTTAGTTTTGTTGCAGTTTACAAAATGAAAAAGTACACTCATTCTGCTTATGTAGATGATGATGATTGTGTGTTAGTGCTAGTAAAACAAGTGATAGGCATACTTTGATTTGAAAATGCTTTCATTTTAATTCATGCCTTGCTTTATTTCAGAAAGCGACCAGAACCAGAGCCTTTTTCTGACACAGCCACAAATGTGACACTTGACAGTGACAAACAAACAAAGGCTAAAGACACTGTTGAGGCGGTTTCGCCAGTGAGTCACCAGGATGGTGTTACTGGGAGTGAAATTGAGCCTGGACAATTTGACTCTGTGTTTGAAGAAAAAGCAGAAGACGATGAAAAACAGCACATAGCATGTGACCAAGAGCAAATGGCAAAATTGGAGGAGAAAGCAACTGTTGGAAATGAAGGACAGGCAACTCTGGTTGAAACCACAAAACAGACAACTCCTGCTGAAGGGAGCGAAGGCAAGAAAGCAGAAAACGATGAACAGAAAGCACGACGTGAATGGTTTGCTGATGATATTGAGAATGAGTGGCGAAAATTCAGCTTTGATATTGCTCCAAAGGTATTGACTGTTAACTTGCACTTAGCTGGAAATCTAGTATAGTTTAGCTATGATATAAGATTGTTGAAATTTTGAACATTGTGAACATAGGAAGACAAAAATGAGCAACAAAAATGTTGTGTAAAAGACTTGAAGTAGTCCACCATGAACATACTTTGAAAATTTGAATTATAATGTTTAATCGGAATTATATAACTGCATTGTTGTCTTGCAATAAATGTATTATGATGAACAGACTTTAAAAAAAGAATAAAGCATTTTTCAAATTCAAGTAAATGTGTAATGCTTGGGTAACTACTGTCAATGCTTGGTTGTACAAAATTGGTGAAGAAAGCATTATATTGAATTTAACATTGTTCAATTCAGTTAGTGCAAATTACTAAAGCTAAGGATGGTAATGATGAAATCAGATATAGATTTTAAAGCACCATTTTCCTCTAATGTCTTGCTGTGCTGACTATTAAAATAAATCTTTGCAGCTGCTGTACTGTTCTGGTTCCATGGTGGAGTTACTGATTGTGTCTGACGTGGCGAAATATTGCGAGTTCCGCACTGTCAGTAGAGTGCTTGCTGCCAAAGATAACAAGCTGGAAAAGGTAACGGGAAATTAGCCAGCAAGAGTTCAGTCAGCAATTTCTAGAAGAGGGTGGGCTGTTTGTTACTATCGTTTAAATAGCCATCAGTGAGCAACGATTTGAATATTGGTTGCTAACTGTTATTGAAGTTGTGCCGTTGCTTTTAAGTTCATATAAATTATGCATTACACATTTTTATGTAGTTTTATGAATTTGCTGTCATCACATTGCATCTTTTCTATGACCTTTTGGTCTCAACTTTAACAGATTTTCACTTTTTTTTGTGTGGGCTATAGCTTTGATTTATGTATTTTCTTCTGCTGTCAAAACCATATAATTCTTTACTCTGCTGCATTTAGAAAGTGCTCAGATTTTTAGTTGCCAAAAGTTTTAGTTTTTTCCCAATGAAAGCAGGATTAGAAAAGAACATGTAATAAAATCAGAAGAAGAGGATTTGAGTGTTTTTATAATAATAATAATAATAATAATAATAATAATAATAATAATAATAGTAATGTTGGATGCAATATACAGGCTTTTCTCCAAAATTACTAATCAGGCTGGAAGCGCGGCGATCTGTACCAATATACATGCTCACATGTTTCACCCACTCTTACACACACTTACTTAGCAAACACACATCTATCATTCAGACATGTGGTATAAAGGCAGGAAAATCACCATTAGAAGACAAAAAGGAAACCAAATTTATATTTTGAAATTTTTAGATTGACTGCATCCAAAACCATTATTGAAGGGAGGGAGGAAACCAGAGTACCCGTAGAAAAACATTGGTGATCTGAACAGCCTTGTACCTAAGTTTCATGAGTTCGCCCCTTGCGCGACTCGAGCCTTCGACATAGGAAACTAGCTAACTGTCAACTGAGCTATCAAGCACCCCCCATTACTACTTTAATTTATTGTTTTACAAACTTGAAAATACTCTTGATGTGTATATTTCATCAAGGATGGAGGTACGAGTAGGTGGAAATGGGTAGTGTGGGAGATTGTAACCATTTGAAACTGCGAAACGACCTTCGTGGTTTTGGTTTGGTAAATTTTCTCAATAACTGAAAAAATAAGATATTTGAGGTCTTGCACAGAGAGTGGCAGTATGCTGCTTGTTCACCGCTTTCATTTCTTTAGTGACTTTTTGTATTTACTTCTCATTGTAACTTAGTGGTTGGATGTTACAACAAAACTGTTTTATTGCATGGATGTTT
The DNA here is from genome assembly GCA_036898135.1 of Oncomelania hupensis. Taxonomy (NCBI): domain Eukaryota; kingdom Metazoa; phylum Mollusca; class Gastropoda; order Littorinimorpha; family Pomatiopsidae; genus Oncomelania; species Oncomelania hupensis. The sequence continues at coordinate 42,176,488 of CM072518.1, forward strand.
TCTTTGACGTTTTGGTTTATAGGTACCATGTTCCAGAGCGGACGTGTACTGCACTAAAGCTTTGGGCTTACTGGAGAAAAATATTTTGATGAAATTCCTTAAATTTGCAGCGGCTTATGACCAGCATCCGCAAGAATACCAAGGTATGTTAACTATTTACTAATTTCTTCACTGAAATTTTTTTTTTTTCAGCAACAATAAATTATAAAATGACACATTTTGCTTCCTCTGCTCCTGTATAAGATAAATTGTGACTACCTGTATTTTATCTTTTAATGTTGTTTTTTTAAACATGTAAATACTTTTAATGTGTATATACCATCAAGGATGGAGGAACAAGTAGGTGAAAAAGGGGAGTGTGGGAGAGGTGAAGAGGGATGAACCAGTCAAATTTGTTGGGGTAGCGGAGTGACACAGTTGATTAAATGTTTTCCATAGCATGCTAAGTGGCACACATGACCTGGGTTGAAATTTTGATGTGAAGTAAGCTATAAAGGTTGTGCACAAATTTTAAAGTAAGCTTACAGTGGTTGATACTGCTTCCTGGAAATAGGGCTAAAAAGAAAAAAGGTGAAATGCAGCAGAATGATTTCCAGTGGACAATACACCAGAGGTTATAGCGAGCGTTGTGGCCAAGTCGGCTAAGGCGGGACGAACTTGCCTTGTCCACAAGCCAGAAACCAATGGCGCCTGACAGGTGCGGGTTCCAGCCAGCATCTGGGCGTTATGTTTCTCCGAATATTATTTACTTTCGACTCGGGCAACGTCTCGGGGGTTTTCTCCGGGTACGCCGGTTTTCTCCCCCAGCAAAAATTTCAAAAATTCACAAATAATGTTAGGTAGGTAGGGTTTGGGCGCACCACTGGCTGCGACTACGCCTTCCCCGGGGGAGGCGGCCCAGAGTTTCCCAATAAAAAGGGATAATAAACTTCAGCAAAAAAAAAACAAAAAAACACACAACCAGAAAGAGAGGGAATTTGTTAGTAGCGCTGACTAAAGAAACTGAGATGGGTTGCGAGTTGCATCCCTTGGTCGGACGAGTAAAAAAGTCGATGTGCTTTGTAACCACGTGTTGACTTGAAAATTATGATTGTCGCTTAATCGTGCTAGAATAGATTTACATGGATGATATTTTGCACATAAATGCACACACCCTTAATATGGCGCAAAATTCCAAGTATGTTGCTGCTCTACGTTTGACACATACGGGTTGCAGAATAACCAAAGACTAACTATAGTACTACTGAAATATAAAGCTGGCTACAATAGGCAACGTTTTCACCTTTTGCATGGAAATGGTTCTCTACAAAACTCTTTCCGTGATCAAAAGTATGAAAAGAAGAAACTTTATTGGTCAATATGCTCACTGAATATTTATATTTATAATGTATAATTTTCATTGTTATTTACTTGAAAATAAAGAATATTTCTGCTTTACCCCATGATATTTAAAGCCACAACTCACTCACACACATACACACTCACACACATGCACAAAGGGAGGAAGGGAGAGGTAGAGAGAGAGAGAATTATTTAACACACACACATTCACATCACATATATACTATCAAAACACATATATTCACTCACGTTTTTTTATCTTTGGAAAAGAGGAAAAACACTTTTCCTTTGCAGGATGACTTGTGGAAATTCTTGCACCTAATGGGTTTCTCCTTGTTTGGTTCTGTTGCTTTCCTTCTTACAACCACAAGCCATTTTGATTTATAGACATGCAGAGAGAAGGGGCATAACTTTTGTTTCCCTTCCTATGATGTAAATTTTAGATGCCTATCTTTCCTTTCCATAATCTTTGCAATACTATTGGAGTGTACAGGTATATTAACATGATTACTAAATATGGATTTCAGATTTTGTGGGCAGACCATTTGTTGAACTGCTTGCTGCCAAGAGGCTGTCTCCCAAGATGCAGCATTTTGTTCTGTATTCCATTGCTATGGCAACAGAAACCACACCCACTGAAGAGGTAAGTTGTAAGAAAATATTAACAAATTATGCAGCTTATATTATTGATAATAATAAGTCACAAATAAATTTCACATAAATGGAATATAAGTTGGGCGAGTTAATAGTGGTTTGCATATTTGTGAGCTTTGAACTGATGTGTTATGTTGCCATTGTTTTTTAAATGAAAAATCGCTATGTAAATACCTTTTTGATGTTCAGGGGTTAAAATTATCCGATTTTCATTTTTCTGATATCCCCCACCCCTCACTCAGCCCTCTTCAACCCCCACCTCCCCCCCTCCTCCCCCTTCCAAATTCTGCTGAAATTCAAACACTTTTAAAAAAAATTCATTTTCCGCAGTTCTGACCCTTGTATTATTTTCACTTTTAATGTAAATGATGTTTCTTCAGGTTTTTTTGTGTGGCAATCTCTGTACAAGGCAGAATGTTTTAACAACCTTGCACTCTCTGTATATAATGGCATATCTACTCTTTAAATTTAGTTATTTTTTCTCTTTTTTTTAATCATCCTATCCTATCCTATCCTATCCTATCCCGTAACCCGGAGGTCGTAGGGGCACCACAGATGATCGTTTAACCAGCATACTCCATCTTTTTCTGTCCTCAGCAGCCCTGATGGCTTCGCTCAAGTGTCAAACCAGTCCATTCTCGAATGTTGTCCTCCCACCTCTTTTTCGGTCTCCCTCTTCCTCTACCTCCTTGCACTGTGCCTTGCAGAATGGTCTTTGCAAGGCCTGATGATCTGGTGAAGTGGTCATACCATCGGAGTTTCCGTTTCTTCACCACTGTGAGCAGGTCATCGTGTTGTCCAATGGCTTGTGTGATGGTCTGTCGGACTTCGTCATTGGTGATGTGCTGGGTATAGGAAATGCCCAGAAGTCTTCTGTAGCACCTCATCTCCATGCTTTGTATTCTTCGTTGTAGATCTGCTGTGAGGGTCCATGCTTCGCATGCATATAGGAAGATGGAGATGACAAGGGAGCACAGCAGTCTTACTTTGGAATGTAGACTGATGGTCCTGTCTTTCCAAATGGGCTTCAACCTTGTCAGGGCAGCAGTTGTTTGTGCGATCCTGGAGAGGACTTCCTGTCGGGACCCATTGTCTGACACAATGACTCCCAAATATTTGAAGCTGTGCACTGTGTTGAGGGATTGGCCTTAGACTTTGATGTCCGTGTTGATGCCATTGATGTTGTTGGTCATCATTTTGGTCTTCTCTGCACTTATTTCCATTCCATAAGCTCTGGAGGTGGTGTCAAGCCTCTGTACCAGCTGTTCAAGTTCTTGTTCCTCTCCAGCCAATCCATCAATGTCATCCGCAAAACGAAGATTGGAGATTGCTCTACCCCCTATGCTGACTGTGCCTTCGTGATCTGCAAGAGCATCTGACATGATGCGCTCTAGGAAGATGTTGAAGAGTGTTGTAGAGAGTAGGCATCCTTGACGCACACCAATTGTTGTTCTGAACCAGTTTCCGATGACGCTGTATTGGAGGACTGCACTGGTAGCCTTGTCATACAGGCTTTTGATGACTTCAATAATTTTAGGGCTGATGTTGTACACTTTCATTATTGCCCATAGAGCTGCATGCCAGACTCGGTCAAACGCCTTCTTGAAGTCTATGAACACAAAAAGATGTTGTTGGTGCTGTAGGTATTTCTCACAGATTATTCTGAGGTTGAAAATCTGTTCAGTGGTACTTCGCCCTGCCCTGAATTCTGCTTGTTTTTCAGCTATGATTTGTTCAGCTTGGGGTTTCAACCTGTTGAGTATTATTTTCAGGAGGACCTTGCTGGGATGGCTGATGAGGCTGATGGTGCGGTAATTTTCACACTCCTGAAGGTTACCTTTTTTTGGGAAGAGTGATTACAAGCGACTGGGTCCATGGGGTAAGCCACTCCCCACTCTGCCAGATCTTGTTACAGATAATGGTGAGGGCATCAATCATCGCTTCTCCTCCTGCTTGTAGCAGTTCTGCGGGTATGTTGTTCACTCCCGCTGACCTCCCTTTCTTCAGTGATTGCACTGCTGCCTCAACTTCTTCCCGGAGAACTGGTAGGATTTCTTCTTCTCTGTTCTCGGGACATGCTAGAACTGATGGGTCTCCATTTGGTGTATGGTTGTAAAGGTCAGAGCAGTACTCTGTCCATCTGTCCAAGACTTCTTGTTCTTCTGTAAGGCATATGCCAGACTTGCTTTGGATCGTGGAGACTTTGGGCTGTTTAACACTTGTCAGCCGCTTCACTTTTTAATCATCATGGGCAATTTTAACAGAACTTTAGATTTTATCAGATGTGTTGTACATTTATTGGGTTATAATTTTGTTTTTGCGTATGTTTTGTTATTTAATGTGTCATCAAAAGCAATTGTCTTCCAAACTAAGGAAAGTTGATTAAGTGTATAGTCTTAGTGTTTATGCTGGTCAACAGGGCTTGCAGAACACACAGAAATTCATTTGCTCCTTGGGTCGCTACGGCAATACAGCATTCCTTTTTCCTCTTTATGGCAGTGGAGAGCTTCCCCAAGGCTTTTGCAGGTAACCAATCATGACTGTGCTTCTTTCTTGCTAGGATCATAATTTTACCCTTTAGAAGTAAAATGAGACAAATATATTTTTGAAATACCAATGTCGTGTGTTTGTATATGCCAAACATGCAAATAACTGTGATTGTGATTAAACTATGTGATATTAAATGCAGTAGTGTAGTATACAGTAGTATTATGTTTGTTAATGTGGTAAATGTAGACAACGTTGAAGCATAGTTACATCAGATTATTTTTCCCTTTGTGCATGTATGTGCTACAATGTATGCTTCTTTCCATAATCCAATTTTATTTATGTGTCTGCGTGTGTGTATATGATTAGTTGTATTTGAGTGTGCCACCATTCTTTTTCTCATACTAAAAAAATTTTTTTGGGCTTTTTGTTTTAGACTGTCGGCGGTATTTGGTGGCGTGTATGTGCTGACTCTCTCTGTCTCACACCTCCTGGTGAACAACGAAAATAAGTAAGCACACATTTTTGTTTCTCCTCATACTGCCACAGTTATGTTTGGGTGGTGCAGTAGGGTAGTGATTTGACCATGTGCTACAAATGTTTCGTAACGATACGTTCAGCACGTTCAGCACTTGGATGCAACTACTGAATAACATGAAATAATGAGACAAGTGCACAGTATACCCTAGGCCACCCAGCTGTGAATGGGCACCTGGTTCTGTTTTAGAACCAGGGAAGGCAGAGAGGGAGAGGAGATTGGCACCACCCTCATGAGCTGACCCAGAGAAAAAGGAGGTCCTCAAGGACCACGAAAGACTTTTTTTTTTCTTTGAGAATGGTAATGATTCCAAAGTAAATTTCCTATTTTGTTTAAGTGTTTCTGTGAGTTGTCCACCCCCGTTGGGGTGCCGGGGGTTTCAGTATAAATAGTATCCCCACTTTCTGGAAATTTAGTGCTTTAAATTCCCACTGTCGCTGTCTTTCTCATTTGCTCTTTCTCATTCCTGCTCTTTTCTATCAATCTGCTATACTATCGTCTTCTTCGCTAGACCAGTCTCCTACCTTTTTTCTTGAAAACTCTTCCGGGACAAGACTCCTTGTTTGTGTATGAGGTCTGTTGGGTCAGCTTGGGAATATTGGACGCTTTCTGCCAGCTGGTCACTAGGGCTTCCTATGATGTTATTATTTAGCAATGTAGGCATTTTATATGTATGTGTTTTGTTGATAATTTATAATGATGTTTGTATTCTATTTTGTTTTTGTAAATGGGGGTTCGATGAGTTGGGGTGAAGCCTCAGCCGTCCCCTGCGTGGGATTTCTTTATTGTAAAGTGACTGGCTGGTGGAGAGCTTTCAGTTTTACCACTAGGGTTGTTTCAGCAGATCTTTTATGCGGATCGGGGGTTGTCCGGTCCTGATTTGGCTCGGAAGAGTCCGCTGGACCTAAAGCAATAATAATGTAATGTAATGTAATGTGAGTTGTCCTTATTTTATATCAGCAGGTGCCTTTGTACAATTGAAATTTTAAAAAAATATTTTGACAGATGCACTGGCGTAATAACATCAGATGGACAGCGAATTGGGTGCAAGTAAGTTTATCCTGTTTAAAAGATTTGTTTTCAATAAATTCTTATTTAAATATGCCTTGAAGTAAACAGTTGCTATCAATAGTAAAACTATACATGTTCTTTTTTTATTTGAATGTGGCCTCGTTTATTTTTTACACACAAGCATACGTAACAGTGCACAGCAATGAGAGGCTTATGTATTTACTTCACCCCTTCAACCTCTCCCCCTCCTAACCCCCTCTTCTCCCTCTCCCCTCCCACCTCCCTCCCAAATTTTGTTTTCTAGATTATTGCACATTTCTGCAAGATGAGCCCTAATTAACCCAAAGATGATATTTTAAAAAAAAACATTGTCTGTCCATCCGTCGACGACGACCTTCAGTCACTGGCCCCCACCTCGAATCAGTGAAAAACACAGACGGTTGCTCTGCAATTGGGTGCCTTCAGCTGATTAGTGATGTCCGTGCACCTCCTGGCACGTCCCTGTATCCTCCTGGATAGCTTAATGCCGGCTTGCCATGCAATCGTTTACTGTGTTGGCTGACTGACGAAGTGATGTCCTCCCTGGTCAAAATCTCCCTTCTCAGTGAAGATTTTCCGTTTTGCTTCCAAGATATCAGGGTCATAGAAACCAATCATCAAATTGGGATATGACGCAATCGGTCTGTGATGTATTAGACGAAGACACCAAAATCGCAGACTATGAAATTCTATAGAGACTGAAGATTTAAAGGTTCCGCTAACATTGTTTTTATTAACATCAAGAAACAAAAACGAAGATACAATGCTGCTGATATGAAGAGACGCTTATTTTCGTGACACTTTCCATCCGCCATCCATCTATTTGTCGTCTTTTTGTCCACCATCCATGCAAAACTTGCAAGTGGCGCAATTTCTCAGAAACTATTGCGTCTATTGCAACTAAACTAGGTAGGATGGTTTATACCAATGAGACCTTGAAAATGATCAGTGATTGAATTACTTCACTTCAAGGTCAAAGTCACAGAGTCAGCAAATATTAGCCCAAAAATGAAAATTTTCTCCAAAATTTCAATTTTTTAAAAAGTTATTAATAGTGAACTTATGATTCTTTGATGCATGATAGATATCAATGAGAGACACATGTTTTGCATATTTGGTCAACCTTGCTCAAAGGTCAAGGTCACTGGAGCTTTCAAAAGTCGGTTCGTTTAGGTATTTTGACTTCTAAACTATGAGAGATTTAAAGTTTAAACTTTTTGTCTTAGAAATAATAGATCGATCTTTCATATATGTTCCTTTTTGTTTGTTGATCTTGAAGGTCAATGTCATTTTAGACCTTTATGAAAACATTTTTTTTTTAAAATTCATTGTACAGTGGAATGGCTTTATATTTGACCCGGAACATACGAATACGAATACGATCACTTTATTATCTTAATCAAAGAGAAATTCACACATGGGTTCTTTTATTTGGTAATTGTGCATTGGTTGACAGCTGAAGTTATCCCTCACGGCGGTGCTGCTACATTAGAGGGAAGCTTTGACAGGATTATACCATCCAAATATCGCACAATTGGTTGACTTGGGTGCTTTTATATCCTTTTGCTCTTGTTTACATCCCTTAACGTGGCACTGGCTACATAAGAGTGAAACGTTGACAGGATTATCTCTTGAGCAAAAGTCTCTTTATTCGTTGTGTAAACCCCTGATTTTTTTTGTTGCTTTTTGTTGTTGTTGCTTTTTCCAGGTACTTGATAGGAGATCCCAGCTACTTGCCACAGGAGTTTTATACTGTTCCAGTTGATAGGTAAATGTTTTGAATTATTTGTCTTCAGAGGACTATTGGATCAAACAAGAAAGAGAAAGAGATAGAAGAGGTGGGGGAAGGGTGTGGAGAGGGAAGGCAGAGTATGGACAGAGAGGGATGGGAGGAAGGATGAAGTGTGTGGAAGGTTAGGTAAGGAGCTGCTAGTACAGCTAAAACCTTCTTCTGCATGCTGAAACTATTGCTACATCTACCACAAGTACTATGTGTTTTTTTAGGTTATTCTTCATAGGGATAGGGAGCATAGGGAATATAACACTGTTCTAATGTATTATGTATTCATGTGGCAAAGGAAATAAAAAGCGACTTAAATACTTGGGGAGGGAGAGTGGGGAGAGGGGAGAAGGAGATGGAGGGGGAGGGAGGATAGGGTGGAGGGAAGGAAGGTAGAGGGGGAAGGGGAGGTGTGAGTGAAAACGAAGAGTAGTGAAATAATATACTTCCATTGTAACTTTTTGTTTCACACATTCTATCATTAACTTGATTAAGTATCTTTAGGTTTGTTTTTTGTTTGTTTCCAGCTTCGGTTTGTACTTGTTGAAGTTGATGGTTTTATTTTATTTATCATTGCAGTCGAGTGTCCAGAGGCATTTATGTGACAGATAGGAGCATCATGCAAGGAGATGGAGAAGAAGTGAGTTTGACAGTGAAGCTAACATGATTTAAATAATTGTAATCCTTTTGTTGGGTTCCTTGACTTTGCTGCTTAGTGTTTCAGATCTCAATGATCGAATGAGAAATAGCAATGGCCAGTCTCTTTTAGCAAGAACCTATTTTGTTTTGCAAGCATATAGATGAGATTTCTATAATATAAGCATGTCTAGTTTAATTGCTTTGAAGAAGGTGATCATTGTGTTTCGTACCATTTTCAAAATATTGTCCTGTTGGTGAGGGAACTGTTTGGGACCTCTCTTTTCTCTAGACCTATTGTACGTATTTATTTATGGTGAAAGTCCTGCAAAGTTCCCCTATTTTTCAGCTTTCTTTGCTGCGACTTCCTCATGAAAGACAACCTGAATCTCCTGTTACTACAGTGTTGGAGTTACCTCCCTCAGCAATGGTGACTCCGCGTGCTCTTTGTAAGACATTTGCATTCCATTTAGTCATCTGCTTTCTATGTAGTTTCTGGTAAGGAGCTAATAAGATATTAACCCATGCTGTTTGGATGAACACTCAATTTTTTTCTTTGCAAATAGAAATGGTCTTTAGGAATGTTAAAATATCCCGTGATCTATATTTTGTTTTTTTTAAATATATTTTTATTGAAGCACAGATTAATACAGGTTTAGGTTCTCAAATCTAAAGTATTAAAATTAAAAATTGTCATGTATTTTCTGTTTTCATTTAAGAAAACTCAAAGCAATATGGTGTCAGAGTGAATTAGGAAGATTATGAGCTAAACATTCTGGAAATGTTAAACATGGGATTGTTTTTTTTTTAAATGTGAGATTTTAAATAGTACTTATTATGTAATTATGACTGAAATAAATACTTTAATATCTCAACAGAGAAATTCCATTGTTGACCTTATCGTGGTTTAGGATAAAAATAAAATCTTTTTTCAGATGGATTTAATTTTGTGCACTCAATGATGTTTTTGGTTCATTGGATGAATGTCATTTTTAGACGTTGTGCACACAACACGAAGATCAGTATCAGACGCACACACGGACATGCAGCCTGCCTCGTCTGTACTGTTTGCACCTGAAGATCAGGCAGATGATGAGCGACCAAGGCTGCTGTGGTCCTTGCAGTTCGAGATGAAGGATTTTTCTATGGTCACACGTTCTGAGGCGTCACCGGACAATGTGTTTGTGGTCACTGGCCCTGGTGTGGAGCTAGACACTGACAGATGTGTGGATGAGGTGAGGCTAGCCTTGACAGTGATGGTGACGATGATGATTGATGATGATGATTGATGATGATGGTGATGGTGGTGGAGGTGATGGTGGTGGTGAAGATGGTGATGATAATGCTGATGTGTGGTGAGGTGAGGTTTCTCATTATGATGAAGGTTATGAAGGGGAAGGAGTTGTTAGTTTTGGTGAGGATGATAATGTTAAAATTTTATTTAGCAAAAACTTCTATGAGCGCAAGCTGACTGCTTGAAGAAGTGGAAAGCATTCACAAGATCATAGCCTGCAGTTCTAATCTAATAATTATGCCTTTATGGTATACAGTAACTATAATGTGTCTGATGCTGTCTGGGTTTCATTGTTTTTCACCCACATGCATAGAGCAATGTGAGTCTGTGTACTCGCCACCCCAAAAAAAAAAAAAAATCAAGATTTTTGCAAATCTGTGCAAGATGAGTCCTAAATATGGTAACAATGACATAGAAACTAATATCTGTCTGTTTTTCTGTGCAAACACTTTAAAGTGGCTAAGTACTCGGAACTTATTTAAGCTATAACAACCAAACAAACTTGGCAAGATGGTGTATACCCATGAAACTTCATAAATGATCAGTGAATGAATGACTTCACTTCAAGTCAAGGTCCCATCAAAAGTTAGTAAGGGAAATGAAAATTTTTCCAAAAATTTCACTTTTTTTTTTCTAGGTTATTAATTTTGAACTTATGGTTCTTTGAAACATGATAGATATTAATGAGACACACATACTTTACAAATTTGTTCAATCTCACTCCAAGGTCAAGATCACTGGAGCTGTCCAAAGTCAGTTAGTATAGGTACTTTGAAGTTAGTTATTCATTGTTTATAGGGTCCAGCGAACTGCAAAGAGCAGAATCAGGACCACTCCTTTGAAGTGATTTTGATCCTAAACTATGAGAGATATAAAACCCAAACTTGTTGCATTTAGAGATGATAGATTGGTATTTCATATGTGTTTCGTTTTTTTGTTGATCTTGAAGATTAAGGTCATTTTAGGCCTTGCAAAAACATTTTAAAAAATAGGTCATCCTACAGTGGAATGTCTGTTTATTTAACCCATGGTATGCAATAACATTGGGTTATTTGATCATAAATGCATGAGAGGTCACTTGTTGGTCAAGGTCATCCCAAGGTCAAGGTCACTGAAGATCAAATTCCTACTAAGGTAACCATATTTTTTGGCATCATACAACTTTTGCTGTAGTTTATTTGATAGTATATGAGTGTATTTACAGCCAGAGGTCAAGGTCATCTCAAGGTCAAGAGCACAGAAAACCAAAGTCAGTATTACTTTGCATTTTAATGCCACCATTTCATTTTGTTTTTTCTGGGCGTTCGTTTTCATTTTAGATATTGCGTGTTTCATAAGGAGCATGTGAGACACATGGGGTTTGCCCTTCTAGTTTCTCATGTTCTAGCTTGCCTGTAAGTTGACATCCCCCCCAAAAAAATTCTTATGAATGGTAAGAAAATCACTGATGGAAAGAATCTGTTTGCTTGGTCTATAGGCAAAGAGGATTTTTTCGGTGGTGTGCCCAGAGGAGGAGTTCCTGCCAAAACCACCGCACCCTGATGACATCATCTACATTGACACAGAGGAAGTTTCTGCAGCAGGCAAAGATCAGGGTGACTGGGGTTCAGCAGGGGATTCCACTGGTGCCGATTCCACAGAAAAAGAGTCTTTCAATGCTGCTGATGATGCAGCTGAAAATCCAGCCATCCCTCAAACCCCTTCCTCTAAGCCTGACAGTGGATATGGTGTGCTATCAACTGGCAATGATTCTTCTAACACTGAAGTAACCAGTACTGCTGCAGTTGATATTGTCGGCAGCAGTGACCCAGTCTCCTCTGCAACAGAAGCAGAAAGTTAAAGTCTATGATTCAGAGGCCCTTCAGTAGACCTTTTTGCTGCAGACTGGAACAAAGATGGCAAGCCACTATCAGTGTGTAGAAGCAGCCAGTGCAGTTTCCCCAAGGCAAAATGCTAACTTCTTTTTGAGAGTATCAGAGACTGTTGGGGTATATCCCCCCAACCCATAGCCTTTGTTTGATTATGTTGGGCGATTCGTCTTGCAACTTTTATAGAGCATATATAATAACACCATAACAAACAACAGATGAGACCAGTTGCATATCATCCCATTGCAGAGCGTTAAGATTAGGTGATTCTGTTGAAGAGGGGGGAGGAAGGCTGGACAGTAGGAAGAAGGGATGGGAGGGGGGAGGGGGGATAAAGGAGAGGGTGGGGTTTGGATGGGGAGGAGGGTCAGTATGCTCAAACCATGCATTTTTGTTGTACTATATTTTATACAAGCTTGTTAGTAGTGTGGTAAACGAATAAATCATTTGAAAAATCTTAACCTTTAGAACCCTGTTGTCGCCACGGCAAAGCTTTGTTCATTTACTATAGTCGCCACATGTTGTACATCAACAAATAAAAAAGTTATAAGCTTTCTAAATAGATAGGCTAGTGTGTAATTTGATGCCCATAAAAATAATGCTTGGATTCAACTTCCACTTTCTCTCCGCACCAAACTCCCAATCTCCTCCAAACAGAACTTAAAAACTAATTTCATCTTGTCTTCCTTTGCTCATTATCCATTTATTTATTTATTTAATTTATTTAATCGTTCTCATATAGCGCTTATACATCTTTCACATGGTCTCTACCAAGTCACATCTGCCAGCGTGTATACATGTATATATTTTTCTCATTATGATTTTTATTTTGGGTGTGTGACTGCATGAGAATTGCACTTTGAACCGAATTTTTTATAAGAAAAAAGGCAATATAAATTTTATTATTTGTGTGTGTGTGTGACAACCAGTACCACACTCATCATAACCCAGCATGGAAGTTTGGCACATTATAAATGATGATCCTCATTATTATTATCATTATCATCATCATCATCATCATTATCATCATCATCATCATATGTTGACATCGTAAGAAACGTATTATTCATTTTGTAAAATGTTTCAGTCAGACTTTGTTCCTTTTTCAGTAATAATGCTAGGCATGGTTTAGCAGTTGCTCATGTGTCAAATGGAACTTGTAAAGTTTGGAACAGCATTAAATTACTTCTTAACTTAAACATTATTATGACTTGGCTTATCATCACTTGCTTAACACTAAAGAGGTTGTATGAGAACATGTTCATCATTCTGCGTTGATAAGAAATAAGAACTCTTAAATACTATGCAGAATTTTTCCAAGTGACAAACATGAGCATTGCACAAGTTTGCCCAGGTGTTGAAACCAACACCCCCTCCCAGGTACTACTCACCTTTCCTCACACCCACCACTGACAATACATCATAATTTCTCCCACACCTACCCCCGTTGGGGTGCCGGGGGTTTCAGTATAAATAGTATCCCCACTTTCTGGAAATTTAGTGCTTTAAATTCCCACTGTCGCCGTCTTTCTCATTTGTTCTTTCTCATTCCTGCTCTGTTCTATCATATCAATCTGCTATACTATCTTCTTCTTCGCTTGACCAGACACCTACCTTTTTTCTTGAAAACTCTTCCGGGACAAAACTCCTTATTTGTGTATGATGTCTGTTGGATCAGCTTGGGAATATTGGACGCTTTCTGCCAGGTGGTCACTAGGGCTTCCGCACAAATAAAACTCCAAAAGAAGTGTTTGTGAAAATATAAAAATAGTCCGTCATCCAACTGTTACCTCTGTGTCTCTGCAGTCTGTATGTGTCTGATTTGTCGCTATCTGTAGACACGTTAAAATGGATCAGCAGCCAAAGTGTTTTCTTATCATAAAAGCTTTGGGGAAACGTAAACAGTCTTACACATAATCAACATTTATAAAATTTTAAAAGTAACAGGGTTGGAGAGCTTAATTTCTGGATTTAAATTTTTTATTTTCAAATTATGACAATTATGCGGCGGGAGATTTTGGTAAAATTATAGGTATGGGTGACAGTAAGAGGTTAAAAATAAAAAAATTAGGTTCCCACTGTTGTCTCCCCTGTTCATACGAAACTGTTGTGAGTGAGAATCAGGAATAACTAAAATGCTTTCACGCAAGCACTTTTAAAAGGGTCGTTAGAAGTATATACAACTTAAACAACAGAAACGTTTTCACAACATTAAAATTAAGTTGAATTCTGTTATTAATAATAATTATGAATAATTTTACGAAACTAAGATAGCGTTTTCTTAGTTCTTGAGAAGTCAAAATGGCAGCGTCAGAAACGGCAAGTGCGCCGACAACAGTGGTTGTTGGAGAGGACGACGATGCATGGCTTTACGGAGGTACCATTGCAGGCCTTATTAGCCACCACACTCTTGTTGCTTTTTCTGTTACGTGTCTGTTTATTGCAATATGGTTGAATCTGTTGAAAGTCTGGTTGTGATCGCGTGTACAGTGTGATTTACAGTACTGATTATATTAATCTAAATTAGAGAGAGAGGCCAGAGAGAGAGAGAGAGAGAGAGAGAGAGAGAGAGAGAGAGCATGCATTAAATGAGTACTCAGTATACTAAGTATTTTGCCTTTAGGCTTTAGTTGTGTGAATGGTACACTGTATTGCGTTCACATAACGAGGGGTGGTATCAACAAATAAGTGTAATATAATAATCATGCTGATACTCCATCACTGCATCAGGACTTCACCAAATAGCAAATGTTATAAATTTGTAGATGGGCATTTGAATAAATTTGAAAGTTTCAGGTTCGAGCTTGTTTATTTGTGTCAAGAGAACTCAAACATGGGTACTAAAATCACTAATCTAGCTGCAAAACACAAAATGAGCGGAAACCTGAAGCTTATCATATCATATCATATGGCTTTATAGGCTATGAGCCTTTTTCGCCTGCTCTAGGTCACTTGCGGGGGTTTTATGTACATTTACCCCCGCTCTACAAATATGGATGCGCGCACTTATTAAAAATACTATTAATAAATTTCTAAGTCTGTTTTGTACACTTTAGATTTCCAAACCCTATCAATACCATTTTTAAATGAGTTAACTGTTCCTGCTGTCACAACAAATTGTGGTAAATTATTCCATGCATTTATTATTCTATTAGTAAAGAAACAATTATATTTAGAGGTGGTAACATTTTGTTTATTTAATTTTAGTGAGTGTCCTCTTGTGTTAGTTAAAACACTTTTATAAAACAATGTTTTAGTAGTATTAACATCATATATTCCATGGACAATTTTGTATGTTTCTATCATGTCACCTCATAATCTCCTGAATTCCAGACTTGGCAGTTTTATGGTTTCTAATCTATGTTCATAGCTTAAATTCCTCAAACCAACAATTTTCTTGGTAAATCGTTTCTGAACACCTTGCTTTTTTAGACATGTGCACCATACAGAATTTCCATACTCCAATACAGGTCTTACCAGTGACTTAAAAAGTGGGACCATAATATCTTTTTCTTTACACTGTATATTACCAAGTAGCATACCGCATAGTCTGTTCGCTTTCTTAACTGTCTCAGTGTCTGGGACACATGTTCATCGAACGATAACTTAGGGTCAACAATCACTCCCAAGTCTTTCTCAGCTGAGGTTATATCTAATTTTTTATCTTCCATAAAATACTCGTACAGAATATTTTTATGACCTAAGTGCATAACTTTACATTTGTCACTGTTAAATTTAATTTGCCATGTATTAGCCCATTCTGCTAGCATGTTTATGTTTGTTTGCATTTTTGCGGCGTCAGAGTCATCATTTACAACTTGATAAATTTTTGTATCATCTGCAAATATTTTAACCAAACAATTTAGTACCTCGGGCATATCATTTATATGGCTCTGTCTACAAAGTTGGTTCACTTTTTGTGACATGGGTGCCCAAAAATAAAAGTTGTCAAATACATACATTTTGTGGTTTATTTGAAAGATATGTATGTGTGTGATCATGCCATGCAGGTTAGAAGATAAGTTTTGACCTTATATGCATGTAGTCAGACCTTTAGTGTACACACTCAACGAAATGTCCAATGTAACACGGAAACCAAATAGTACTTAAAAACCAACAATATATAGTTGGCAAAGAATCTTTATTTATAAAGAGATTTGCTATCAAATAGATATAAGATTAAAAAGAAATGTTTACATTAGTAAAGAAGTTTATCTATTGATACATTATCAAGTCAATCAATTTTCGACAAATTTTAATCGTTAAAAGTTCTTTTATACTTAAAATGAAACAACCTGAAACAGCTACTGCACATATACAAATTGTGTATTATATTATAACATAATCACAAAATAAAAGTGAGATCTTACAGGTCTCTATTAAAAAAAATCTGGTTCTAATCTTATTTTAAAAAATAATGTCCAATGTAACACGGAAACCAAATTAAGCTTGACGATAAATTATATTCGGCTAAATAATATTTATCAAACTTAGCGTATCCAAATCAAGTCAAATAATAAATTTAAATAAGTTTACTTGTCACTGCTGTTTCAAAGACTGCATTTTTATTTATTCATTAACAAATTTTGAACGGATCTCATCATCCATCGGAACAAAAACGGCAAAAAAAATAATGGTTTCTTGGCTTCTAATTACGTTAGACTAGCCGGAGATCTATTTTCATTAAAATAGGCACCTCAGTCGAATTAAACTTATCCTAACAACTAAATAAACATAAAATATTATATAAACATTAAGAATCTTACCGTAAAGAGTCAGTTTTCTTGGTGACACTGCGTGCGTTTTCCAACGTAACAACTACGTGATACCCGGAAACCACACACAATGAAAAAAATTCCCCGCATAAAATGAAACCACGCGAGAAGGGGCGAGTGTATATATCAATCCGCTAATGAGGCCTACTTTACGTCATTAAAATAGTTCTACTAGGTATGCTTTGAAATAAGCAAAATAAATTTGTGTGTTGTCCAGCGTCACACGAAAATCCGGAAACGATGTCAACCGATGCTTTTCAGACCATCAAAGCATTTACATAACGACTAAATTGTTATTTGTAAACATTGGAATTCATTCATAACATCCCAACAAGAAAGACAACTCTAAAAAAAACATGTATTCTTGCGCTTAAGACGAAGATCAATTTTTTAAAACATTCTGCCTGTTTCGGAAACCATGCATTACGTTGGACAACCAAATTTACTCCGGCTATAATACACAAAATACAAAACAAATTGGTTTTGTAAGTACTGTGCATGTTTAAACTATTACTAATGAGTTAGATTATAATAATTTTACGTGTTCTATGACATCTTTATTTATGTAAACACTTAGAAGAAAACCCGGTCATTCTCATGTCACAAAATTAGGTCAAATTTTAGGCCACTTTCAGACATTTACAAAGCAAATACAAAGGTTCTATAGATATTTTCATCTTGAAATTATTAATACTATCTCTCCGATCATTTTTAAATAAGATAATAGCAAAAGGAAAGGCAAATAAGCAGCTTGTTGTGATAAATATTATCTAGAAAAGCAGCACCCCTCGCGGTGCTCAGCTTTGTAGACAGACCCATATAAACAGTGTGGGTCCTAACACGCTTCCCTGAGGTACCCCACTTGTAACATCCGAAAAACCTGAGCAAGCATTTCCAACCTTTACATACTGTGTGCGTTGTGTCAAAAAATCTTAAATCCAACTAAGCAGACTACCTCCAATACCGTAACTCTTTAGCTTACTAATTAAATGTGCATGTGGTACCGTATCAAATGCTTTTTGCAGATCCAAGTAAACGGCATCAACAGAATTACCCTCTTCTAGTTTTAAAAACCAATCATTTATGGTGTTTAAGGCAAGGCTCTGAAATGGCGTCAGACTTAATTTTCTCTGGTACTGTTATTTTGCGAGGAAGCTGTCTCGTTGCACATCATCATTTGAAACAAAATATGTGAACCTGGCAGAGAAAATATCGTTCTTCATTTTAACATCAATGACGGATCGATAAACCATGTCAAAGAATATAAAATTGATGATACATGACATGGAGTTAGCATTTTCTGTTACACTTTGTGACATCATAAACAGTGTGTTTGGCATTTAACGACCTGCATAAAACTGCTTCACAGAATATCTATAATAAAAATTTCACTTCCAAAAGTAAAAATGTATAAAGGGTATGACAATTATTTAATTTTATTTAATTTGAAAATCGGTTCGTATTCTTTGGAGATAAGCGACATGCGTTGAAATCGGCGACTCCCCAGTATGTCACGTGTTTTCTTGATTCAGTTTCAGGGCGTATTAATCCACGCCGGTGTTGTAATTCACTTTATTTCTTATGTTAATAAATTATCAGGCAAAATTCATCAGGCAACTGATGCCTAAAAGCCTGCCAGTGTGACAAGTAATAAGCTTGCTAATAAATTTGCAAGTCAGACAACTATACGGCAAAATGCTGATAGCCTACTATGCCATCAGTCATCACACTAAGTATACTATACAGTATACTATACTATTTTTATACTGTTTAATAGTTTGTCACCCATTTCTGCCCATTTTACGTAGCTGACGATACTTCCATCAAGATTTTTTTGCAAAGTGGACATTGTTTCTCACTTGCAAACACATTTTAGTAAAATTTTGTGGGAATATTATTAAGGTGCTAGTGAGAATTCTGTCCGATAACTGCATTTGGCTTTATTATGTATTCCGATTTCCGTGTCATATATGCAAATTGAAAACTCTGCCTTTCAGCATCCATGTTTTATTTAATATGAGATGATTGCCTATACTTTGAAACACCAATGTAATGCCTTAGTTTTAAGATGATTTTCTTACAGATGAAGGAAAGGACAAAGATGCAGGCAAGGGCGACAAGAGAGGAGGGGGAGGGTAAGGTTATTTTTTATCCCATTTACCTTTTTTGACTCAAATGCATAGCAATGTGAGTCTATGAATGCGAGTCTAAAAACGTCTGCTCGCAAAAGCTTCCAAATTGACTCTGCCGGTTAAATCTCCTACCAGTACACAGGACAAGGCATGGAGCTTAGTTCAGTAACCCATTCTACCACGATGCATTATGCTCTAGGCGTTAAACACGTGAAACCCACACATACTTATCTTTCATATGCAGTAAAAGAAACTGCCAATACAGACTGGTACACTGTATCACTAGAGATGTGCAACTCTGCACAATATGTAACTATCTCTAGTATGTGCTGAAAACTCGTGTCGTCACATTGATCTTGAAGTTCAAGGTCATTTTAGGCCTTGCAAAAAAATAGGTCATCAAACAGTGGAATGGCTGTATGAATAGTTTAACCCATAGTATGCAAAACATTGTGTATCATACATGAGCATTAAAGGTCACATGAAGGTCAAGGTCATCCCAAAATCAAGGTCACTGTTGTGTTGATCTCCACACACAACTTGTGTCTGAAAAGTTTTTTTTTTTAAATTTTATGTTGGTAGATAGATAGATAGATAGATAGATACTCAGTGCTTATACTAGGGTCCAGCGGACTGCCAAGAGCCGAATCAGGACCACTTTTATGTTGGTACTTAGTCACATGGGCATCAGAGGCAATATTGCAGTGGACAAAGCTGCAAAAGAAGCTCTACATCTGGATTTCCCTTCAGAGATGTTCCAATTTGTTCCTAATACACAGGATGAAGACTGCAACACAATTATGAAAATCATTCAAAACGTGGTTGATCATGGTAGCATCGTGATTCCGGTGCAGTAACATTGTGAGAGAACGTGAACAATGGGGATGCTTCATGACCTTGCCACGTAAGTTTTGAACATGTTCCAGAGAAACATGTTCAAAACTTATGCAGTGGGGTCAGGGTGTTTTGAGATCATAGTGACAGCATGATGGACAGGTCGTAGGATCGGGATGACAATGGCATAATCGTAGTAAAGTCGTGGGACCCGCGTACAAGGATGTGGT
This sequence comes from Oncomelania hupensis, assembly GCA_036898135.1. Lineage (NCBI taxonomy): Eukaryota > Metazoa > Mollusca > Gastropoda > Littorinimorpha > Pomatiopsidae > Oncomelania > Oncomelania hupensis. The sequence goes on from CM072518.1 coordinate 42,196,107, forward strand.
TTGGTCAACCAATCAAAACTCTCGCAATAAACCATAGCATAAATGTCATAATTTCCTTTTGGACGGCGAAGAACCACCGTGGTGCTTTGGATGTAGTCCTTTTCCGTCTGCCATTTTATGTCCAAATCATGTTCTAATTTGGTTGATGACAGAGAAAGACATTTTGGTTTGATACCTTTTAATGAGATCTTTAAAATTTGCAGTGGTCAAAACCTTTTTATGTGATGTTGGTTTATTTTATCGCATATATATAATCTTGTTTGTATACTTGGTTAAATTTCATCAGTAGTTCTAGTTTTATGTACACCTTTTATCCTTTTTTAATGTTAGCGTTCTAGTCTGATTTTGAATAGTTTTATGTGGTCCTGATTCGGCTCTTAGCAGTCCACTGGACCCTATAAACATTGAATATCTAATCTAATCCACCAACATAACTCTTGTCTTGTTTGGGCTTGACATGATGATTGTAAACTGTTTTGTTACAGAGGTATGCCGGACGTTGTGGAGGTGGTGGGAACCAAGATGCCACGCTCTGTGATAGTCAAGAAAGAGGACAGGGAAGAAGGGGAGATGGTCAGTTTGTACTGTTTATGTTTTGTTGTTCAAAATGCGTTGTTTACAATTTAGTTTTGTATTGTTGCTTTACAAGAATTTGTACATTGATTGGTGACTTGATAGTGTGGCGGTTATGACACAAGGTAAAATTGTTGTGAGGACGCCAAGTATCATCAAGACCAGATACCAACTTTGATATTTACTACATTCTTACAGTTGATTTATCTGATGATGATAACAATAATAATAATAATGGTATTTATATATAGCCCTTTTCTTTAATTAAAGGTCTGTTCAAAGCGCAATTGTCACGCATTCAAATTAAACTTTAACATCCAGAATGGACCAAATACGTATAAAATGAAATCAGACAAAACAGAACACTTACTAATGACTTATGCAATGACATATGTACAAAGACACACGCAGCCTTTCCAATGTACTATTTTTATTTGTTTTTTTTAATAACTCGGGGCCCAGTTTTACGACGAGTATTTTGCAGAGAATAGTGAGGTCATAGCGAGATTCGTTGTGTATAAAGTTATTCACTGCATCGGCTATAATTATGCTCATCATTTTATGAAGAAGACTTAAGGGTTCATGCCCTGGCTGCAAGCGAATAGTGGATGCTTAAGCTAAGTCAAAGAATAGGGTGGCCTAGTAGCTCGGTTCTACTACTTAAGAGCCACTTTTAGATAGCAAAAGCCAACTTCGTAGCTCTTTCCAATGACCTCATATTCTAAAAATAGCATTACGTAAGCCTCACATACTGCTGGTGGGCGTGCTACGGGCTTGAGCAAGGTAATATTTATTCACAACCCCAATTTTCAGCTCATAAAACAGCGAGGGCGTAATGTTAGGTGCTTGTATCAACTATTACCTCAAGGAAAGGAATAAGCCATTCAAGTCCTCTGTGACAGACTTTTGTAAAACTGGGCCCTGGTTAGGTGTCCACACATAAAGTCAGCAGAGAACGAGAACTGGCTGGTTAGGTTTAGTGCATTAGCCAGGAGAGAGAATGGCTGTTGTATCAACTGATGCCAAGTGAAATATAATTGCTAGTGAAACTGTGTGACTTCTCTTGGTTTCCAGTGTCTTATTGAGTTGTTTATACATTCCTTGAGAGCTTTTTTTTCAATAATGTGGATTAATAATACACTTTTTTATGATCATACTATCTGTTGTAAAAGTGTGAACAAAATAAACCCAGTTTTCAGTTTCAGTTTTGTGTTCAATGTTTATTATATGTTCTATCTCTTAATCTTATCTTTGCAGAGTGGTGAGGAGGGAGAGTCACAGGAAAAAGATGAAGATGAGGATTCGGACGATGACGACAATGTGCAAGTTACTATTGGCGACATCAAGGCGTGGAGTGTTACAGAGTATGTACAATAATTTTCTTGGAGGAGGAGATAAGGGAGGCTGGACTGTTATTCGATGGGAAAGGTGCTTACAACCTTCGTCAGTTGATACCTGCTAGTGTACTCGAATTGGTGTCAATGCTTGTAGTTCTACACAAAAATGTTTACAGGACAAACTTTCTTTAGTATTTATTATTAAATAGAATGAGAATGTAATCGCCGTTTAGTGTTTCTAAGTAGAACACAATTTTAATCACTGTTTAGATTGTCATTCTTGATTACGAGCTCAGCTCTTATAGATGCTTTAGATATTTTAGTCAGAGCATTTACCTTATCATATTTTTTATACAAACAGGACCCCCAGGAACCTTTTTAAGAGTGGAGCCTCCTACCAGAAACAAACCACAGGTAAGTGGACTAGTGTTTTCTCTTGCTCTTTTAAAGAGAACTATTTATAAATTCTTCTTTTCATCATATTCAAAAATGGTACCATGGTAAGTTCATTGAGCCCAACAATTTTCAGGGTATTCAGACCTGATAGTTCTCCGCGAAATCGCGGAAATGGAAAACAAAAACGGGGGGGGGGGGGGGGGGGGGGGGGGGGGGAAGGAAATGCGAAACAATCCGCGGACATTTAAATTTTTTTGTTTTTGTGGTTGTTGTTGTTTTGTATTTGAAGACGAAAGTTGCTTTACTCGCTTCCGGTTTTGCGGCGACATACTTTTTTTGGGAATAGTGGTGCAGCGTTGACTGTTCTTGTGTATATATTTTCGCCGTTCAAGTTGTGGATTTGTGGACGTCATCAGACTCATTGGACTTCAAAATGTCTGTCACAAGGCGTGACATAGTCGCACTTTCCGCAGAAACCTCTCTTAGATCACTATCAGGTCTGGTATTGCTTTGTGTATGAATTATTCATGATGATGATACTTACCATCTTATGAATTTATTTTGTGTGTGTTTATGAGGATAAGCTACTTGATAATTCCATCTTGTGAATTTGTTTTGTGTGTGTTTATTAGGATCAGCTACCAAGCCAGCGGGAACAACAAAAGGCATCGACATCGAGGCACAGGGCACTATTAACAGTGTGCCTGTCTATGAATTTGATATCAACAGTCTGGAGAATGAGGAAAAACCGTGGAGAAAACCAGGTTTGGAATAACTAAAGTGCATGATTTTGTAGTTTTTTTCTCATAGTAAAACGTTTATGACACATCTCTTGGTCAGACATGAGATTCTTCCGACTTTTGGCGGAAATCCGATTTTTCAGAGGTCGCCAGGGTCATTTTTAAGATCGATCCAAATCCGGTGAGAAAATTTGGAGGGGGGGGGGGGGGGGGGGTAAGAGTTAAAAGATTTAGGGCTGACATCGCTGAGTCTCAAACTCAAAGGAAGACAAAACCATTAACACAAGCGGGCATTCACTCCACTGAATCACGGCGTCAACGATGACAAAACTGCATGAAAGTGATTACTGAGACGGGCATAGTTTTAGTTTGAATGTAACCCTGACCGGGAAAGAGAAAACTTTTGTGAGGCCCTATAAGGGTCGATTGAGAAAGATGCTTCAAAGCTTCAAACGATGATTATAATTGTATCCCTTACAGTGCCTCACTAATATTTAAAATTCCACTGTTTGTCGCGTCGAAGATTGCCGATAGTTTCCGAGACTCGCCGATCGACGCCATTTTGATCAGTGGCAAAGCACATGTCAAAATGATCAGAAAGTTGAAAAAAGAAGAATTTGCCCTTGCAGTGGAGATTGATAAAGGACTGAACACATAATGGATAAGAAGTCATCAAGGCTTAATGTTGACAGATTAGCCTCCATACAAACTGTAAAATATGCCATCACAGCCACCAAAAAGTCAGCTGTCCAGTCTTTCTCCCGGGCTAGTAAGTTGCACACACCTGTCAACACCAACTTGTGCAGGCTGCTTAGAGGATCACATGCCAAACAGCAGCAGAAGCAGCAGGAAGAAAAAGAGGCCAAGCGAGTGGCACTTTCCAAAAAGAAGAAAGACATCATCAGTAAACAAAAAGCGAAACAAAAGCAGGCAGAAGCAGAAAAGTTAGCCCGTCAGGCCCACAGACGACTAATGAATGAGCGGTTAATGGAACTGGCCATAAAGAGGAAAGCTGATAAGCAAGAAGGGAGTGCCAGCTCCAAAAGACTAAGACTCTCATAAATTATCCCCATATCCATGGAATGTGGGTGGGTTTTAACAACAGTCAACTGATAAAAGGTAAACAAAAATGTCCCCTTTAGTTTCTATGTCAAAAGCTCAATAGAAGTTGTGTTTTAAGCCAACTATGATCGACACATAATTGAAAAACCTTCAGCTCGAGGGGGCTTCAACCCCTCACCCCCACCAAGGGCGTTGCCCCTGGACCCCACTGGGGGCCTACGGCGGCCCCCAGACCCCTGCCAACATTTCAGACTTTTTCAACTTTTCGGAATCTCATGTCTGCTTGGTATGCAGTTTTTTTCAAGTTCAAACGACATACACAGGGTGGAGAATTTTCTGCGAATCCGCGGATTTCCGCGGAAGGCATTTGCATTTCCGAGAAAAAAATATTGAGTTCCGAGTGTGAGAAGCTGAGGGCTACCCTTTACTGGGCATAGCGGCCAAAAGCGGCCAAAGGTCTAAACAGGCAAAACGTCCAAAAGCGTCCGTATCAACCATGTGGTTATATTCTCGCGTTGTTTGAAAGATTGCGAGACTTCCGGCAATTGACTTCCGGTTTATTGTGTTGTGAAAACATTCGACTGCATTTCCACAAGTTTTCTCTGTGATGCGTTCGTTTTTTCGATTTTTTTTCTCAAATGTTCTTGTGTGTGTGTCTAAAATGGATGGCTTGGATTCTTCGACTGATGAAGGGGAGTTTACCAGACATTAAAGTGAGAGAAATGGACTTGAGAGTCGGAGGAAGAGATCGGTACTAGTACTGACATTAGACATTAGTGTCAGTAGTGTGCATGCATACGATCTTTCAGACTGGCATGAAAGTGAAGAAGAGGAGGGGGCTTGTTTGGACTTTATAAAACTTTTTTTTTTGTATACACATGGAGTAATAAAAAACAAGACATGACAAGAAAAGTATAAAAAGGTAGATAATCAAAAGAGAATTTATTTCTGTTCATTTTGAATTTTATTTCATTTAAATCTATACACTAGTCACTAATACCTAAGATGTAGTGTTTTTACTAACGTACCCCTAAATATCTCTAAAATTATAAAAATTCTTGCCTGTTTACAGATAAAAAATAGACAAATGTGTGCCCAGTAAAATTGGAAATGTGGAGTTTGTGTGTAACAGTGGTGGACCTCAAACTTTGTTAGGCCTACAAATCAAGATTCTTAACTTTTTTGAAAGACATGTGCATAAAACATTCTTTTTTTGTTGTTGTTGTTTCTATTCATGTTTACTTTGTGCTTTTTGCTTTCAGGAGAGGCCCTAAATTACTTTCAAAATTGCATAAATTCATTTTCTTCCAGGGGGCGAATACCGGGGCTTGGCCCCTGGGCCCCGGCCGGATTTCAGAGATTTCTTGATTCAGTTGTTCTCCACCCTGCATACAGTCATTATCTATACTTTACTGAAGAATTTTTGCTGTGAGATAATGACAGAAACAAGTCCTTTTTTGTGTGGTCAAAACTTACGTGCGTGCAGCAATGTGAGTCTTATGTATTTACCCCCCAAATTTTTGAACCCACAAAATCCTAAATATTCCAGAGATGACATTTAAAAAATAAAATTTGTTAATCACTCCATTTTTGTGTCCGTCCATCTGCCCGCAAAACTTTAAATTGGTTAAGTACTCGGAACCTATTTCATCATCTATCACAGGCAAACTGGTAAGGTGGTATATATCTCCCGTTTCCTACTCCTTCGATGAGAGTATAAACCGAGGTCTAGTCTGTTGTCGCATACATTCCATCATAACGGACTTTAAAGATCCTGACGCTCATGTCCTAGACGGGTGAGTGCCGGTGACAAGAACACACCCAGCATGCACTTTGGCCCTTATCCCCCATCCCTGGCTGCCCAGGATTGTGCTCAGTTGTACGGGCGTCAGACCATGCGCCCAAAGGCTGCGGGTGGGCGTCTCGGGCTGCTTGAGTTAGATCCTGTATCGGCCAGCGCCTTGAGCAGCTCTTGAGCTGGTAAAGCGCTATATAAGAACGATTAAATAAAAAATATCCATGAGACCTTGAAATGATTAGTGAATGGATTACTTCATTTCAAGGCAAAGGTCACAAGGCCAACAAATGTTATGCAAAAAATGAATTTTTTTTTCACAAAATGTAACTTTTTTACCAAGTTATTAATATTGAACTTACATTCTTGAATTCTTTGATGCATGATATATGAATGACACACTACTGCAAATTTGGTCAAACTCAGTTCAAGGTCACCTAAGGTGTCCAAAGGCAGGTATTTGTACTTTGAAGTGATCTTGACTTTAAATTTCTGGTTGTATTGAGAGATGATAGATTGATCTTTCATTTAATTATATATGTTCCGTTTCTACATTGATCTTGAAGGTCAATGATAGATAGATAGATTCTCCGTGCTTATAGGGTCCAGTGGACTGCCAAGAGCCGAATCAGGACCACTGAAGGTCAATATCATTTCAGGTCGTACATAACAAATGTTCACAGTGGAATGACTTTGTATTTGACTCATAGTATGCAACAACATTGAGTTATTTGATCAAACGTGAACATCAGAGCTAACATGAAGTTTAAGGTCATCCCAAGGTCAAGGTCACTGAAGGTCAAGATCATCCCAAGGTCACTGTTTTTGGGCAGAATACAACTTTTGCAGTAGTTTATTTGATAGTACATGAGTATTTGGAGCTGGAGGTCAAGAGCATCAAAATATCAAAGCAGATGTTACTTTGCATTTTAATGCCACCATTTTTATTTTACTTTCTGGGCACTCATTGTCGTGTTAAAATGGTAATTTCCGTAAGGAGTATGTGAGTCATATGGACTTTGCCATTCTAGTTTTCAAATGTTGTTGAGGATTTGATCAGAAACATCTTCTGTGTGAATTGTGAATATCAGGTGATAGACTAGGAGTAGTTGTGCTATGCTTGTTGTTTTTTTTAAAATTTGGTTGGGATTTTGTTTTTCTTGTTTTGTGTTGCTTGCATGTGATTTGGTTATTGTTGTCATTTTGGTGACGCTTACATGGTTGATATTTTTGTTTTTGCAGGTGCTGACATCACTGACTACTTCAACTATGGCTTCACAGAGGACACATGGCAGTCTTATTGTGAAAAACAACGTCGGCTCATTGCATTGAATGATGGTGTTGCACCTAAACCATTGGTTTGTGGTTTTCTGTTATTTTAAGGATTAAATGTGTATTTGTATTTACTTTGCCAGATTATTTTCTTCGGTCCTGTTTTCCTATCAACCTGCATTATTTATAATCTGAGTGTTTGTTTGCTTGTTTCAGCCAAATCACACAAACATCTCCCTCACCAGCAGAGCAGATAAAGATACTAGTAAGTATCTGCCGAATATCGGTGAGTATTTTTGTCTCTTTATTATAAATACATATCAGCTTGTTTTGGTAGACAGGGTTTTCATTTCTTTTGTCCTCCAGTATAATTTACATAAAATTTACTCATGAATTTAACCAAAAACATACTCTTCACAATCTAAGACTGCGTTTGAATAGTTTTTTAATTAATTCAATCTATTCCAGCTGTGCAAGGCACTTTACCTCTGGCCCAGCTGTGAAGATGCATTTTCCTTGAATTCATGAGTACTGCACCAAAAAAATATAACTTTGGAACTACTGAAACATTTTCCATAAAAGTTGGAGGTATTTTTCCAGAATGATTTGTCAGGATCATCAGATTCACTATTATCATAGGTCATAACCAGCTCTGCAGCTTTTCTGGCAGAGTACAACCATTTCTGAGTAATCATGACCAAATAAATTTGCAAAAATTTGATATAAATTGAAGCAGAATCTGTGATAGAATGAGGGAACAACCAGGGAATAAAGCACAGGGCAGTAAAACTGGTCATTTTTTGGTAGACTTTTTTGTTGTTCATTTCCATGGGAAAAGTTTTTCTAGGATTTCCTGTGATCTTTTGCATTGTCTCCAGGTGTTCGACGTAATATTCCAATACAGTCCAAGACGGTGGGGACCATCAATGTGATCGGAGGATCAACTTCCACACGACGGCCGGATGAAGGGGACCCTATACCTGTAGCTGGAGCAGGTTCACAAATGTACGTTCTCACATCATGAATAAAAAAATAGTTGTAAATTCCTGTTTAAGATTTAAAGACAACACTTTAGTAATTATTGGATTTGTTTGATATTGAGTGACACTGAGTTCTTTATTTTAAAAAAGTCTTCAGACTTTTTCTCATGTCATTATTAACATTTCATTTGGGTTATATATAAATACTAGTTCATACTTTAAACAATACTTCAATCAATAGTCATATTAAATCCATTTGTTTTTATTACTTGTGTTTAAAATGTCGAGAGTCTTTGAGACGTTCTTGATGACGCAGGTTTTTTGGGTTTAGGATTTGTTAGTCATTGTTTTAGAGGGTCCAGCGCTTGGGTTTAGGATGATGAAAGCTTAGATGAAAGTGCAGGTTATTTATTTAATTTTTTTACTTGCATGCATAGCAATGTGAGTCTGTGTACTCACCGCCTTCCCCTACCTCCTCCCTTCCCCTCCCCCTTCCTCCTCCTCCCCCTCCCTCTTTCCTACCTCCACCCTTCATTTTCCCCCCCTCCCCCTCTCCTAGAAAATTTCCAGATTTTTGCCAATCTATGCGAGATAAGTCCTAAATAGTCCAAAAATAATATTTTTAAAAAATGTGTTCGTCTGTCAGCTGTCCACTGTGCGTCTCCCTGTTCTAAAACTTTTAAAGTGCCTAAGTACTGAAAACCTATTTAAACTATCACAATCAAACTTGGTAAGATGGTGTACACCCATGAGACCTCATAAGTGGTCAGTGAATGAATGACTTCACTTCAAGGTCAAGGTCTCTGGAGGTCAAGGTCACCCCAAAGTCAGTTTTGGGGGACATAATGCAACTTTTGCTGTACTTTATTTGATAGTACATGAGTGTATTTGGAGCCGGGGGTCAATGTGATCTCAAGATCAAGAGCAAAGTCAGTATTACTTAGCATTTTAATGCCACCATTTCATTTAGGTTTTTTTCTGGGCACCCATTTTCATGTTAAGTATTGTGAGTTCCATAAGGTACATGTGAGTCATATAGGCTTTGCCTTTTGCTCTTAATGAATATATTTAACATTTAATCAGATTTGAGATAATAAAACTGTGTAAAACAATTAATTAGTTCCAGCATGTTTGTTTTTGTGATAGTGGTAGAATTCTATGGCATGGATTGAAGGCCTGTAACGCTTTTGATAGTGAAGTGTATCTAATGGTGCTTTACAGGAACAGAGGCTTTGTCCCGATGCAGGGCATGCCACCTACCAACCTTCCTCCGCCACACATGCCCCCTCCACATGTTGACTATTCCATTCCCCCACCAGGCCTCATCCCCCCACCAGGTAACTTAAGTTGTTTTTTTCCCCTGGCTTTTCTCTTGTTAATTCTTTTTTTTTTTCTGTTTTAAACATATTTCTTCTTCTTTTTTTTTTTTTTTTTTTGGTTCCTTTCTCTTGTTAATTCTTTCATTTAGTTTGAAATGTGTTTTATTCTGTTGCTTTTTCTGCTTTGTGTTTTGGTGAAAGTTGCGAAACCAGTTGCTTTATTTCAATGCAGTGTTACGTTGTTTTATTAATTTGAATTGTTTGGTTTGTAATAGAGGTTGTGTTTTTTTGTTCACATGCTTGCAGCAAAGTTGTGTTGTATATGGGATTTGTCCTTCTGGTTTTGTTTTGTTTTAGAAACCTTTGTATGCTGAAGTTTTCTTTTCCTTTCATCTATATATTTTGTGAGTTTGACTCGCTAAAATAAATACACTAAGGTTTCTGCTGTATTCAGTTTGCTGGATGGTTCATTTGTTGAAGCAAACAGTTCTGTGCCAGTATTTTTAAAGTTTCCCTTGTGCCAACTGTAACATTGTATTTGCACTAGTAACCTGTACTCGTGTTTGCTAAATTATGATTGCGTTTAAATGTGTACATTGTTCCAAACTTTTTGTTGAATGAAGTCATTCCATAGATACCTGTGTTATTGGAAATATCATCATCATCATCATTGTCACCATGTATGTGTACAGTTATGCAGCCTGTGTGTGCATTGTTTGTGAATGTGTTTGACTGGGATTTCAGGTCTTGGCCTTCCTCCTCCAGGTTTTCCCCCTGTGCCAGATCCTTTTGACCGTAAGTCGTTAAGCTTGTCTTTCCAAAAGTACCTTTGCTAGCTATGGTCAATGCTATGGTCGATGCAGTGGCAATTGCATTGGGGTTTTTTTGGGTTGTAAATAAATAAATAATCAAAGAATAGCTACAGGGGTGCTTACATTAATAAATAACAAATAAAGAATAAAATAAGTAATTAAGTGTATGCATGATTTTGTTGTTTATAATAGTAAAAGTTTGCTAAGTTTCAATTTATATCATATTTAAGATAATATTCGTTTAGTATTTCAAGTTTCTTAAGGCTTTAGAACTGTTCAATTTGCAAAATGGAGTCGGCTGTATGTACACAGAGATTATTTTTGTAGTGTTTATTAAAAAAAAAAATTAGAATGGTGTAGGTAGGATTTTGAACTGTCCAATGCTGCAAATAACCTTGGTGGTTCTTTACTGTGTACGCAGTGGACTATGGGTTGAATATGGGCTGCGGAATTTTGTATTCCACACGTGGTTATTCAGGTCTCGGTAAACTAGTTATAAACTTTTGGATTTTTTATATTTCATTCAAGTTACTCAAATCTGAATATCTTCAAAAATATTGTTTTTTAGTATTTAAGAATTGCATTTAATTTTGAGTTAATATGTTAGTTATTCTTTGATTATTCAACAGCCAAATTTGATTGAAGAATTTAACTGGAGAGTTTTTTTTGCTGTTTGTGGCATTGCTTTGCATGTGTTTCTTTCACAGGTTGTTTCTCAGGTTGATGTTTTAAAATAATAATTACACTATTTGATGGTCAAGCCATTATTTTGTTACAGTGACTTGTTTTTGGGAAAAGTTGGATGTATTTTACACAGGATTTTGATTAAAACATTTACTCTTATTTGACTGCTGATATCTTTATGTCAGTTGTTTAAGGACAGTCACATATACGGTATTACAGTATACTATAAAAAATCTTAATTAAGTTTTTAAGTGTATGAGTATTGACAAAAAGCATGCATGTGTTTTGGTTAATTGAGTTTTTGTAAAAAATAAAATGTCTGTGTGTTTTATATAGGTAAATTGACTGTTGTACAGTTATTTCAGAAGCTAAGCAATTATTTTAAATATTACAGTGATTTGTGAAATATTTATTATGAACATTTCAGAAACCATGCGTCTTTGCTGTTTGTCTTATATTAGCTGTTAATTGACAGTCAATTTTTGCATTAAAATGTTGAATTTAGGGATAAAATATGATGCTTTGCATAGATCTGTGCATTTAATTTAGTTTTTTGAATGATACATTTGAACCACTGTCTTTTTTTTATTCACCGTTTCTTTTATCAACGCTTGTATTAATTTTTGTTATTTATTTGTTTCAGCATTCTATTCTGTGCCTCCACCAGACAGGTCAGTTGCTTCCCTTTTATCTGAACAGCTTTTTATCTGATCTTCTCATACAGTCAAACACGCTTACAACAAAGTCCATAGAAAAAATTTTCCCTTTCGTTATATCCGTTCGTTGCTAGGTGATGGAGAGTAGGAGAGAGAGAGATAGATAGATAGATTTAGCTCCTTGGCCTCAAAAGTGTGAGATGCATGTGTCTACCTGTGTGTATGTGTGCTTATGTCGTTTTCTGAGAGAGAGAGAGAGAGAGTGAGCGAGTGAGTGTAAGTTAACGTACACTTTAATTCATGTTTATTCATTATTATTTTGACTGCAGTTGTGTTCTTTTAAGCATATTCTGATGTACTTTCCTTTAAGTGTGTGTTTGTAATTGTGCTTGCGTGCTTCCTTTCTCTTTGCATTCTGTATGATAATTGGCTTGTTTATGATATTACACATGTCCATTTTTGATATTTATGTCAAGTGTGATTGTGTCCAATGTTTAGTGTCCAATGGTGTTTGTCAATTTTTTTAAAATTTAAAGTATTTTAAAGTGTTTAGTGTGAGAGAGATACATGACTGTAGGAATGATGATATTTGTCTGTGGTGTGTGTGTGTGTGGCTGTTTACCAACATCAGGCCAATTTTCTACATGTAGTATAACTGTTGTCATTTAGCTGAATAATCTGTATTCTGAGTGAAGGTGCTTAGCGTTGATAATGGAATTTTAAATTCCTTGGTTATATCAGCTTTTTTATGTGTGGATGCTCTCCCACATGCAATATTATTTCAAGTTCTCTATAAGAGTGAGCTGAATTAATGGTTGTTTTGCCGCCATGTTTTTAACCCTTAAGAGACGATCTGTCTATGCCAAAAAGACAAAGGGGCCAATACATCGGCCCAGGATGAGAATTGTCTCGGATTCACTCTCAAAGAATGAAGCCGATTAATTGGATGCTTTGTGTCTAAAACCGAGCTGTCCATTTTGCAAATGATCGTTTTTGGTGATCGTATTGATGGGTTCCGAACTATTTCCCAGTTGATTTATTGTGACATTGTGAAAGATGCACGATCACAAAATATACATTTTCCTGTAGTGTATTTCACTGTTTTATCATCTGTGCCATATCTAAGTGCATGTTTATACTGTAATGTCTAAATGTGCTATTTTATTATCTATGCTATATATATATATCTGTATTTTTGTACAGTAATATCTTCTTAATTTTTTTCTTGTTAAACTTGCACCTGCTAGTGTGTTTGAAAGCGTGTGAGTGCTTAGAGCAAACTGTCAGTTTGAATTTGAGCTTTCCAAAATTTATTATTACTAGTATTATTATTATTACAATGGTACCCCGCATAATGAACACAATTCATTCCAGCAGTGCGTTCGTTATGCGAGGTGTTCTTTATGCAAAACACCATTTCCCACAGAGTTCTACAGGAAATCATGCAATCCATTCCGCATCGCCGCGAAAAATCGAAGAAATAGAAAAATGAAGACAAAGCAGTGTTGAGGCAGGGAAATTACTAGTAAAGAAACTGACCAAAGCACTTTTTAGCAGGGTATGATGTTAGGTGTTGATGAGGTAAGATGTTAGGCATTGATGAGGTGCAATGGAGGTGGGATGAGGAGGGCACACACACATTTGTATAGCTCACACACACATAGATCTCTTTTCCAGTCCAGTTTTTTGTTGTCAGAGTCAGAGCTGGCATTTTCCAGCTCCACCAGTGGGCACAGACAGGGTGGGATAGTCTGCCATTGAGTGGAAGAATTGGCCTGTTGTTTACATACTTTTTTTTTCATGGGAAATGCAAAGTTTTCGTAGCCGACGTACGGCTCGTCATGTGAAGCAAGTTCATTCTGTGAGGCACGCGGGCGTTCTCAGCGGCGTTCTTTATGCTGATCATTCTGCAGGGCGTTAGTTATGCAAGATACCACTGTATTGTTATTATTGACAGAAAATTGTTCAAAGACCTGTGGAATGGTATAAAAGAACAATACAATAAAATATGACCCGACGTGATGCATTTACATGGAAAAATTCCATCATTGAACATGGAAAGGTATCCAGTTTGTTGTTATATATTGATATTGTACTGACAGGTAAATTGTGGAGCGTAATTGTCTTATTAATTTAAAAAAGTTTTATTCTGTTGATGCTTTTACCTGTTTGGATGCGATATTAATTTCTGTTCTGTTTGCTTTTTATCTTTTGGCTAGTGAGGGGTGATTTTTAATGTAATAAACATGTTTCCTACACACTATCTTAAAGTAAGGGTTTAGAGCTCAAAATGTTAGTTTTGGTGATTGCCCCTTTTACATAAAATTGTTTGATGATGATGACGATGACGATGATGTTAAAGATGATGATGATTATTTATTATCATTATTGTTATTAATCGTTTGTTGTTTAATTTTAGTCCTATTTTTTTACCTCAGGTCTATGCCACCACCAGGATTTGACGACCGACCACCGTACGGTTTCCCACCATCATTCCCTGGTGCACCCCTGCCAGAAATGCCACGCACATCCAGTCAGCAGTGGGACACAGGGTGTGTATAATTGTTCTTTATGTAGTATCACTACAAGTTTTCAATGAACTTTTGACAAATGTTATTAAATTGATAAGGTCTTTTTATAGAAGATATTCCATTACTCAGTCTTAACATTCTTTAATTTCCTAGGGCATTTTAAAAAATGAAAAAGATACATGCAAAAAGGAACTTAAGCCTCTGGTTGCTCTGGATAAACATTACTATACTTTGTGAGGGCATCAGCTGGAAAGTAAGGGAGGAACTTAATTTTTATGTTACTGTGGCTAAACATTGTATTAAGTTGTGAGGGCATCGGGGGATATTTAAGGAATGGGAATTAGGTTTAGGGACTAGGCTTGAATCATTCTGTGTAACTGAAAGATGTTATTGCAGACTCGTAATGTAAAGTGGCAAATCTAACTTGATACAAACTAGTTTATGCAAGATCAGAAGATATAGTTTTTTTTACAAAATGTTCAACAAACTTGTAACACTGTGTTAGGTACTGCTTCTAAAGCGGACAGGTTCCATGAGCATGGATTCATATTAATAGTAGTGCTATACAAGTCTTCAATTATCATCATCATCATCATCATCATCATCATCATCATCATCATCATCATCATAGAAACAGAACAGGAATTTTACTGTGTAATAATGAATTTAAGGGCTAACAATAATCATATTTAAGAGAAATACCAAATGAGAAACAAACACATGGACACTTATCAGTTTGACTGTTGCTCAGGAGCGTGCTGAGCGAGCAAGATGGTCGGGATAGGGACTGGGACAGGGATCGCGAGCGACGCGACTCTTCTCGGCGCGACAGAGACAGAAGTCCACTCAGGCCTGACGATGACTTTTCTAGGTAGGTTTAAGCTGTGATTTGTGATGAGTGTGTAGTGCATAAACAGCAAAGGCATTAACTTATTAACATATTATCGGATTGTGAACATCTGCTTTTTCTTAGATAAGTTGAATGTGAATCATGATGGTACTGAATGCATTGTCGACAGAGAAATCAAATATCGTGAGGTGTTGGACAGGGAACGAGAGAGGGATCGGGACCGTGAACGAGAACGGGACCGAGAGAGGGACCGTGAACGAGAGAGGAAACGGGAGAGAGAAAGGCGGAGGTCAAGGTCACCAGACAGAACAAGAGATTTGTCCAGCCGACGAGAAAGAGAAGATGACAGTTACAGATCTCGCAGGTGAGGTTGTTAATTTATTCCTACCCTCAATCGCCATCCCACACTACCCCGCCTCAAAAAGACTTAGCAATAAATAGGGATACTTACATCTGTCTGTTACTATAGAGATGATGTTTTAGGGAGTTGTCCAAAGATGGCTGTCATGGGCTGAAGCCATGGCCACAGACATAAGCTGTACAATAAGTATAGAATGTTGGTGCTGTTTGGTAGCTAAACGAGCATACTCCCATGAGCTTGTGTGGTAAGCTTACACTGTGATTGCAGATCAGACTCGCGGCGACACAAGGATGACTCGGACTCTGAATCTCGATCATCCTCTAAACACAAGAAGAGTCGCCGTCGCCGTGGCGACAATGATGAAGATTCTTTGGCAGGGGATGAAACTCCAACTAAAGCAGAATAAAATCAAAGACATGTGTTTTCTTGCTGTTTAGGATTTAGTTGAACAAATTCCTCCTCAACATTTTGAAGAGGGTTTTAGTAAATGAGAAAGATGTTTATTGAATAGAAGTGACAAAATGTTAATAAAACATTGAACCTGGTGTTGTTATACTTTGTAATGCATGTGCACTTTGTGTTCAGTTCGTGAAGCAAAAACTTGTTTCACAATAATGAATGAATGCAATAAAGCAAATGAAAAATTATTTGCAAATTCAGCAAGCAATTGCATCTTGAAAATGAAATAATGTAATAAAAACACCTTTGAAAAACTTAAGTTGATTTATTGATTTTTATTGTACCTATTGTGTGTGTGTGAATAGCCTGCTATGAAAATCACCGTTCCCCTAACCTCCACTCACCCACACACCCACATTCCCTCTCCAGTCATACTTAATTACCATATAAAATAAACAAAACCAGCATTAATGATTTGTTCCAAGGATGTTTATTCTGAATCAGGGTTGCCATGACATTCATTTCATTAATTAATATAATTTATTATTTATAGGAAAAACATTTTATACAGAAAAGGTTACACAAGACAGTTGAGGTACATTATCTACATAAAACATGTAAATAATCACAAGTATTTTCACTGGAATTTTAGCAAACGAGCTGTTTAACCATAGTATTGCAAAGTATGCAATGAACACAATTATCAATTTTACAATAAATTGCAAGTAATTTATGATTATGATCATACAATAATTCAGGTTATTATATGATGATTCAGTTAACAATCACAGTTGTGACAAAATATTTGGGCATTTAAAAAAATTAATTTACAGAAGAAAATGGTGTATGTGTACTTTGATGACGGTGTTATTAACTAACACATGATATTGTCGGTGGGAAATACATTTTAGTAATTTATGAACAAATCAACGACCATAGTATTTCAGTTGATACCAGTAAAAGCAACCAAAAGGCAAAACGGGTCTGAATCTTTTAAATGTACATCATTATATTCCCAATCGCATGACCTTGTAAGGATGTAAATGCAATGAACAATAACAAAATGGCTGGTGTAATGGTGGACTTGGCAGCTTACTTACAATAAGGTCGAAATGACAGGATTACCTCCCTTTATGTCTTTTCTCCCTTGTTGACCTCCCCCAACTATATTAGGGTCAAACTTGGACAGGATATTTGTAGAGGGGCCGGGTAGCTCAGTTGGTAAGAGCGTCTTGCTAGTAACCGAAAGGTCGCTGGTTCGAATCCCGGATTGGTCAACGTGTGATCACATTATTTTCCCCTTTACCAACAACTGGCCCGCTGGTGTCAGTATAAATCGGTCCAGTAGTCACCTATATGCGAAAGTGTCGTGTGACTATAATCTACATACAAACATACAAACAAGGATATTTGTCCGGGGACGTTAATTTAGAATGAATGAATGAGGATTATTTCCACTCCAAATATTGCTCATTGTTATTGTAGATTTATTTAGTACACTTTATCAAACTTTATACTTCAAAATAATTATTCTGGCACTTTTTAAATTTTTATTTTATTTTTAGACAAAGCACATTACACAATGTATAGTCACTAATGAAGAATAGTCCCTCCAATTAGAGCGCGCACACATGCATATCAACAATCCAGCAAGGAAAGCCTTTCAATGGTGATGAACAACAATGAATGTTGAAGAGATCGTTCCTTATCGATTCTCACTTGATCATCACAGAAACATGGCGATGCTGTTCTTAATTTACATGTTCGGTTCTTTCCAGTTTTACACTTTTTTCATGCTCTTTTGAGTAAACTCCTATTTCAGACCGCTGAGACTCTTGTCACATTCATAGTAATTTAATGTGCATTCTTAAATGTAAAAAAAATGAAAAAATTTTCTAAGGGGGGTGGGGGAGGCTATCATTTTTTTAAAGGCAAAGCATAATTCCCCATGCACAATGTTTGATCAGTGAATCTGATTTAGTAATGAGATTATTCCCGGAGGATAGCAGCTGAAAAGGATTGTATCCATATTGCTGTCATAGAACTTCAGTCCCCTTTCTGTAGGCAAAACAATCACTATCTGTGTTTCACACAAACTTGTTTGTTTTTTTTTACATTTGTTTGATCAATTTCTCTGTCTTTTTAACAATTGATTAAATAGCCTCCAGTCAGTATTGCAGTTTCTGAATCACAGGATTTTATCAGGTGCACATAATCTATTCATCTTCATATTTTGAACTGTGTAGTGCTTAACATACGCGTGGTCAGCCTGTTGTCCATTTAGTCCTGCATCTGTGCATTGGTGAACACTCCCAGTCAAGGAAAGCCCTACCTGGAATCATCCTAGTGGGTCTAGGCAGTCCTAGCTTTTCTGTAGTCCATGTTAAACTTAAAGGCAGGCATCTGTGCCCGTTCTGTACGGCACAGCTGATCATATTTGTACACTATTCTTGTCAATGTGAGAGCACTCCATCAATGGTGTTCCTAGGATTAGAGGGAAATAGGACAAAATGTCCTAAATCATAAAACTAATCGGACATCATTTCCTGACTACATAAAAGCAATAGGACATTCAGATTGTGAAGCGAACCGATTAATGGTGCTTCTTTAAGATCGTTGCAGAGGAAGTATGGTGTCGGTTATTTCCCTTTCAAAAGTGTCGAGAGTTGCGGCCCTTTTGTTGTTTGACGGAATGTACTAAAGAGTGATAATAGTCTAGCATTGTCCACTATTCAAACTCGTCTTAACGGCTTTGACACTCCAGTTTGTACAGATGTTTCTTGCAGTGACCGCTCTAGTCATAATATTATCGGACAAGGACCGCTAATTTCGCAACAGAATCGGACATTTGACGGGACACAGGTGTTTGCATTCGGTCATTTTCCAAACGAATTGGACCATGACCGATGTCCGAGGCCTCGGGACATCACTGCTCCATAGAAGACACATGTAGCACTATGACATAGTTGTAGGACTAAACAAGCATCTGCATTTGAATACAGTTGACATCGCTCTTAAGCAGGCATCGTTGCACTCTTGCCATCATTCCTGCTGGTCTAGGCAGTCCTGGCATCTCTGTAGTCCATTTTCATTGCAATGCATGCAGCGTAAGGCGCAGAATTCTTCTGTAAAATTGTTCCTGTGCACGGACTTCTTGCTACCATGACACACCATGCAAGGCACAAAGCGGTAACCGCCGCAACTGTTGCACATCGACCGTACTTGGATTTTCTGAAACCAAAATGAATAGGCCTCATCAGAGGAACTGATGCAGAATAAGGAATAATGCAGTTTGATAATGTACATATTTTAGGAAAAATAGGATCTCTTTCCATATTAGGAAAAGTAGAATCTGGAACTGCCAGACTAATGAAGCTAGAGTTAACACATGCTATCTGTCGGCAGTTTGCAGGCTAAGTTTTATACTAGCATCTCAGAAAGAAAAAAAAGAGGATTAACAAATATGATTTTTTTTTCTGCCGAAATGTGAGGCTTGAATTTATTAATTTTCATCGTTCTTATATAGCTTTTCCAGCTCAAGAGCCGTTCATGGCACTGGCCGATTCAGGATCCTTCACCAGCCACCTGAGGCCCCCCCTTGAAATCTTTGGGTGCATTGTCTGACATCCAGACAACTGAGCACTATACTGTGCCACCAGGTTGAACAAGTGGAAATGAACATATCTCTTTACCTTAGATGAATGTATAGATGATTATATTTACGTCAGGTACTACTGAGCTTATATACGCTCTATTATAACTATAATATAGGAATATGAAGGCAACTTACGGGAAAGGATGTCAGTATTTTCCTCAGTTCTTCGCTCTCGTTCAGCTTTTCCAACTCTGTAGTACCCTGATGACAGAATTAATGTTAAAGTTAGCTGCAGTAAGATGCAAGTTTAGATTACAACGAGGACACACAAGATGTTCCCCTCCACCAAACTTTTTCAGAACAGAATAGACTTGCAATTTAAATTAACGACGTACAGCGTGGCTAAGACTAGACAAGGCCTCCCACTATCAAATGAAGAAGGCCTCGTCTAATCTCATCTACTTCTGGTGTCATGCAGCTACGCTTTATGATCAAAATACCCGCATGAAACCTACATTGCTTTTCTCTTAGGGGGTCATCGGTGTATGCTCTTACTTTGTTAGTGTGATAGCGAGTCAGATATTGTCTGTCAGTCTTAAGCTTGAAAGGACATGAGTTTTGAGGCTGGAGCCGTCATAATTTAAAAAAATAAAATAATAATATTATATAGCGCGCATGCACATATCTTGGTATACGTAGCGATTTATGGCGCCTTTAACACACACACACAACACACGCAAGTCTCTCTCATTTGGAAACGCGTGATCTTCGTTGTGAAAGTGATCCCGCACTACTTTCTCTTTTCGTGGTTGCCGCGAGGCGGCTTCATCCGTCATGCAATGACGAACATGACCTACTTCTAGTACCTCGCTTCAAACTACGTTCTAAATCTCAAAACAAGTGCAGATCCCCAGTTTCACATCTAAAATGGTTGAGTAAAGCCTCTTTTACAAATCACATTATTTTGGATGTCATACAAGTAATAAACAAAATACAGTAAAACCTCAGTTTTATGACCTTTAAATTGCCACTAAAATGAGGTCTTAAATTGGAGGGGTCTTAAAAAGGAGGTAGGACATATTCGAAAAAGACATTTAGAAAATTAATTAAGTAAAATAAATACATGTACAAAAAGTACACATACCATTAAGTATAGAGAACATCTACCATCTTTAAGAAATATAGATTAAACTCCGTCTCACAACCAATACAGTCAATATCTTCCTGTTCCTCATTATTTACAAAATAGAAAAGTCAATGTTGGTATGATAGTTGTTTAAAAGTGTATGTAAGTGCTGAGTGCATGTTTGGAGTTATAACTATTTATAAGATAACCCCATTAATATTGTTGTAATTATTTTATTCAATCATTGAATAGTTTGTTTGTTTTTTTAAAGAAAGCGGTTATTTCTGTTTGTTTGCATGATCCCCCCTCCCGTGCATGTTCTCTTTGTATGTCACTTTGAACACCAGACATGGTGTCGGCAAGATCTGACAGGCCCCTGCTCCGGGCAAATCTGGTCAGCTCTTTAGAGTATTTCAAGCTGTTTTAATGCATCGTCTGCTGTTAAAAGTTGTAAACGAAACTGTTTTCTTCAAGCGCACAAATATAGTTTTGCTTTGGAATCTGAATTTTTAAGATGTTAGGTCGTAAAATTTAATTATTTGAAGGTCGCAAGTGGCGTTTTAGAGGTAGTCGTTTAATAGAGGTCGTTTATATAGTACAAACCATTGGTGAATTTTTTTCCGGTCGTATTGTTGGAGGAAGTCGTTTAAGGGAGGGTCTCAAAACGGAGGTTTTACTGTATACCCACTTTGTGGGAAAATCCTTTTGCACGAAACCACAAAAAAAAAAAAATAAAAAATAAAATTAAAAATAAAAGAGCTCGTAAACTTTTACCTTTGCATGCTAAAGAGAGCATAAATTGCTGACGTTACACACAGAAAGTAGTGCAAAATCACTTTCACAACAAAAATCACTCGCTTATGAAAGACAACAGGGAAAAGACGAATTTTATTTATTTATTTTTTTTTTTTTTTATGGAAGGGGGAAGGGGTTGAGGCTTATTAGGAGCATATACGCCGATTTGCGCATCGTTTTGCGCATTCGTAATCGTATTATTGCGCAAAGATACGGAATAAAATTTTTACGGCAAATTTAGATATTTTAGCGTTATGATAACAGTTAGAATTTGGATTAGGGCTAGTGGTAGGGTTAAATGTAACCCTAGGCCTAGACTAGACCTATTTTCGACCTAGATCACCTACAATTTTCAGGCATATTCACCCTCAGATCCCTTAAGTGCTGACGTCACATTGTTGCATCATTCAAAGCCCACAACGACGTCATATAGCGATTACGTCACTTACCCCAACATGAACCCCGTCAATGAAGATTTGAGGCAGAGGGATTTCCCTGCCGAATTCCACCTCTAGTCTTTCTGCCAGATGTCTTTGGTTGTCGTGGCTCATGTACAGGTCCCGCTCCTCGTAGCGGACCATGTGCGTCTGCAGCATGTTGCGTGCGGCCTTGCAGCGGTCATACGTCTCTCGTACAACCATCATGGACGTCGTGTACACCACGATCTTCCCTTTCTCCAGCTCACGATAGTTGAACTGCACACAGGGCATAGATAAAAAATTATTATCACAACTGCATAAGTAGCATACAAACCAAAGTCATCAGCAAATTAGCTGTACATTAGTTCAGATAGTTCTCTTGTCCCTCCCTATAAGAGGATTGCATCCATATCATAAGAATTATGTCCAAGGCGCTTAAATTAACCTTTTTTTTTGTTGTTGTTTAGGCGAGACTAAACCCAGTCTTCGTGTTTTGCACAAACTTTTTTTTTCTTCTATCCATGTTTTTAAATTACTACATTAAATTATCTTTGCATTATTTAAAATAAATAAGCAGTGTATTTATAGGTTTTGGGTATTTATATACATAGGTTTTTATTATTTTTATACAAGTAAATCAGTTTGATTTCATAGCTAACTCCTCAAAATAGCAAGTCTGTCAGGAACAATAGTTGCGCATTTGCTCCTTTGTGAGCTAAATAAGATTCGCCTGCCATGTTTCTATATTACGGATACGCGTACGCGTTAACCTTACACTGACTGACATTATATCTTATTACAACGAACTAAATTCCAATAACGATATAGCAGGCTATTTTGCATTGATAGGCAAATCCAAACTAATTAAACCATTGGAGTGCAGTGTCATTACCACTATAATATATATTTGACGTCACCAAGGCACGCAGCGTAACTATAAGACTACACGAGATCTTCTTCCCTCTTCTGTGTCCCCTATACGCTCCATGTGTTCGGGGACGTTAATCTACAAAATCAATCAATCAATCAGTGAATTCCCTCTTGAGAGAGGAAGACGGCCTCGTCTAGTCACAGCTACGCTGTACGGAATAGAACGAGACCGCAAGAAATCTGGGACAAAATCGTCGCTTACGAACGCGTTTGGAACTACAAATGATGTTGTTTTCTAGGACAAATTTATTTAGCCCCGCTCCATGCATTGGAACCCGGTTGACTAGAACACCACAGAGTGGACATTGGTCTTGTCACAGGGGCAGAATGGATCGTCGACAGCAAAGCTGTAAATATAGCAGCCTTATGTATCATAATTGTATTGATGCCGGTGTACAATTGAGGATCCACTACCACTTTGCTATGGAGGATCCTTTTACTTAATTAATGCCTCTGTGGTCTTGTAAAGGTGGAGATTAAACGTTAAGGCTCGTGGAGGTTCACAACCTTCTTGTTTTGACTCACATGCTGAGCAATGTGAGTCTACGTACTCTCTCTCACACACACACATACACACACAAAATTCCCAGAGTTTTGCAAATCTGTGCGAAATAAGTCCTAAATAGTTCAAAAATGACATCGGAAAAAAGAAAAGAAACAAAAAAAAGACCGTCCGTCCGGCTGTCTGTGCAAAAACTTTAAAGTGGTTAACGTATTCAGAACCTATTTCAACTATCACAACCAAACTTATTAAGATGGTGCATGCCCATGATGCCTTATAAATGATCAGGGAATGAATGACTTCACTTCAAGGTCAAGGTCACAGGGTCATCAAAGTTAGTCAAAAATTTACACATTTTAACAAAATATAACTTTTTTCTAGGTTATTAATATTGAACTTATGATTCTTTGAGGAATGATAGATATCAAAGAGAAACAAATACTTTACAAATTTGGTCAACTTCACTCCAAGGTCAAGGTCACTGGAGTTGTCCAAAGTCGGCTAGTATAGGTATTTGAAGTGACCTTGACCCTAAACTATGAGAAATATAAAGTCCAAGCTGGTTGTATTTAGAGATGATAGATTGATCTTTAATATATGTTCCGTTTTTGCGTTGATGCTGAAGGTCAAGGTCATTTTAGGCCTTGCAAAAACATACCCAAAATAGGTAATTGTACAGGGAAATGGTGTTTATTTAACCCATCGTAACCACAGTGGGTTATTCGACCAGATATGCATGAAAGGTCATGTGAGGGTCAAGGTCATTGAAGTCAAGGACATCCCAAGATCACCGTTTTTATGGCATAATAGAACTTTTGCTGTAGTTTATTTGATATATAGTACATGAGTGTATCTGGAGCCGGAGGTCAATATCATCTCAAAGTCAAGCGTATAGAAAGATCAAAGTCGGTATTACTTTGCATTTTAATCCCAACGTTTCTTTTTTTATTTTCTTTTTAGGACACTCTGATTAAGAAGCATGGGAGTCATATGGGCTTTGCACTTCTAGTTTTTTCGAAGTTCTCACATCCCAAACTTAGGTTCCTGAACATTTTTTTAAATTTTTTTTTTTTTAAATGGGGTCCACAAAGTTCGGGAACCTAGGTTCAGGATTTGAGAACCTCGAAAGAAAAGTTCCTGAAACCTCCAAGAACCTTCCAATGTTACGCAGGTCATTAGGTGTACCCTGACTATCCCGCATGTTAGAGTATAGTAATAGGCTATTCATTTTTCTTGCTTTAATTGTTAAACAGCATCGGAGTGTTATTACCACGCTATATTGCGTGTGAAGCAGCCCTAAATGGAAATCATCAAGAGGTTTGAAGTATGTTGCTTTCCTAAACAGTCATACATAATAAAAGTTAAGTTGTCCCTGTTAAAAGCGCGATGGTTTGTATTGTCACAGTCTGTGCATTGAAGTACAGCCGAGTATAATAAAATTAGAAGGATCATCTGTTCGTCTTGGCGTGGAGGCGATGCGTTAGGTGCACAGTAATTAATCAAGGCGTATGTTCTGAATCCAAATTACAAAGAGTTTCCTCCCTTTAAACTTTCTGGCTCACACCAACCCCCACGGTCCCCCACCCTACCCCACTCCGTAATAAGGTAACATGAGGCAAACAAATCCTACCGCATAAGACAGTAAAAGCTTTACATGCCGTGGATTTTTTAAAGTCATAAATCAAAGTGTCGGTGAGGCATTGAAATTCCCACCGTGTAGTTCCGTGGTAGAGCGTTCGCCTGGCACACCGAAGACCCAGGTTCGAATCCCGAGGTGGGCAAGATAAAAAGTGGCCATTTTTCACTGTCCGTCTTAGCAGTATGATTGCTGTGGTGGTTCAGTGTTGGCTTAGATCCCTACCCCCTCTGCTCTTGGATAGTTATCCTCGTCTGCCATATATCCCCAAAGGTGGGTGTGAACGTTAAACATCAATGTTCAGTCATTGGAATCGGCAGTTGGAGTGCCGGGGGTTTTAGTATAAATAGTATCCCCACTTTCTGGAAATTTAGTGCTTTAAATTCGCACTGTCGCTGTCTTCCTCATTTGCTCTTTCCCATTCCTGCTCTGTCCTATCACTCTGCTATACTATCTTCTTCTTCTTCGCTAGATCAATGACCTACCTTTTTTCTTGAAAACTCTTCCTGGACAAGACTCCTTGTTTGTGTATGAGGTCTGTTGGATCAGCTTGGGAGTGTTGGACGCTTTCTGCCGGGTGGTCACTAGGGCTTCCTATGATGTTATTATTTAGCAATATAGGCATTTTATATGTATGTGTTTTGTTGATAATTTATAATGATGTTTGTATTCTATTTTGTTTTTGTAACCGGGGGTTCGCTTAGTTGGGGTAAAGCCTCAGCCGTCCCGTGGGATGTCTTTATTGTAAAATGACTGGCCGGTGGAGGGCGTTCAGTTTTCCCACTGGGGTTGTTTCAGCAGATCTTTTATGCGGATCGGGGGTTGTCCGGTCCTGATTTGGCTCGGAAGAGTCCGCTGGACCTAAAGCAACAATCAATCAATCAATTGGAAGTGTGTGTTACGTATAAACTTTCTGGTTTAACGTCCTCCAACCCCATCCCAAACTACATTCACTACCCATGAGATACATGCACAACCGAGGTCCTGCCGCATCGGGTAGATTACAGATGCCTATCTGCCTGATCCCTCCGGCTGTCGGGCCCGTTGGAGAGACATGAATGAGGCTGTCGTGGAAAGTGTTCACCATTTCAGTCTGTCTGTTGCTTTTATCAGGACGCGTGACATGTCCAGCGCCGTAGAATAATACATCTTGTAGGCTAGATATAGAAATTATGGTATAGTAAAACTTTGTATCTCGATCTTAGCCTTTTTGTAAGCCGGTAATTTTTTTTTTGTTTTGAAATCAGCTAACATTTGACATTTTATTTAGATATATGGCCATCTCGTAAACAAACAGATGATGTTTTCAA
The DNA here is from genome assembly GCA_036898135.1 of Oncomelania hupensis. Lineage (NCBI taxonomy): Eukaryota > Metazoa > Mollusca > Gastropoda > Littorinimorpha > Pomatiopsidae > Oncomelania > Oncomelania hupensis. The sequence goes on from CM072518.1 coordinate 42,222,187, forward strand.
TCTATAAACAGGATACAGTTAAATTGTATTGTTTGTTGAAAGCTGAGGATTAGGTTTTTAAAGCGGTATTTAAAAATGTTATTTAGCTTTATTGCCACGCATACAAAGTTGTTTACAGTTTTCATCAACACGCCTTTTTTGCGTAACAGTGTATACAGGTTTGTTTTCCTAACCTGTTACCTGTATGTCGGAGATTTTAAAGCAGTAGTTAAAAAGCGGTTTTATTATATATTAATGTTATTTTTAGTGTGTGTGTGTGTTTGTGTGGGTGTGTGTGTGGGTGTGGGTGTGTGTTTATGTGTGTGTGTGTGTGTTTTTTAATGGGAGAGGAGGCTTTCATGTACATTTTTTTAAAATCGTTAAATTGCTTGATTGGGGCCAAATGTGCCGTTAATATCATGTTATTATGACATTCCCAGTGCGTTCTGGTTTATAGTATACTACTCAAAATAATTGAATGGCCACTCTCATATTTCATTTAGTTTAATTATTTTTTGGGGCTATCAACATTATCGCTTATATTGCTTATTTCAAAACTTATCCTGTACAGTAACATTCAAGACAATCTTATTCTGACAAGTAATCACGTGTGTGAGTTTTGAACTTTCTGCACTGAGTTGAAAAACAAACTCAATTTTTACAAAAAAATTACCCTAATTTACTGTTGTCTTGCTAATAAAGCAAAATTTTCAACATTAAAAAGTGATCTGCGCGCGAAAGGCTTGCATTTTCTGAGTTCAGTTCAACAATCAGCACTTTTTTCTGGGTATAAATGGCAGCGCTTTTGCTTCTTTTCTAACCATGCATCTGATTTAAAGAGAGACCCATATGTCCAAGTGGCCCTTGTATTATTTTGAGTAGTATATTTCAGATGTGTTCATCTACTTTTCATGTACCTTTCGCTCACCAAATATTTAATAGCGTGTCAGCATCCTTGCAAAGGCAAAGTTGTGAAAAAGCTGCCGAAAAGAGAGAAAGAGACGATGACAACATTTCAGACCCGCAATGAAGACAGCTGCCGCACTAAGGAAAACCAGAGAAAACAATAAAACTGCTCACTCGATCATAACTTGACAAAGCAATCCTTTTATCTGGAAATTTAAACGCATATTAAATAGAATACATTTGAAAGAAGCCCTTATGGTTACGCAAAAAAGACTTAAACACAAGACGCAGTTTTTAAGCGGCGTTGAAAATAAACTTTAAAATTGCTGCTTCTTTTTGTAGTACTATTTTTTTTAAATGTTTAATGCATTTTTCCTTTATATTATAATGCGTATAATTTTCAAAACGAAAACATGTAGATGCGCTCGAGATTTTCCATGGTATATTAGTTATGATGCATACGTATAAACACCCACACCCACACACACACACCCACACACGCACATCCATAAACTTCACATTTTGTAAGAGCTAGCGTAACCTAAGACAAACTGTTGTACTTGTGCACAGTGCTGAGTGGCGTTGTTGTACAGAGTGTCTGAGCCTGCTTGTGCTTGAGTGTATGCCCGTACATAACATAGTAGAGCGTAGTCATGCCTCAAGCAAGATCAGATACGCTGTGCTGGGTTGGGCGGTTAGATCCTTCTCGGCTTGCCTGTGCCTGTTCGCACCTACATCGCAAGCTAATCTTCTTTGCTACAACCAAAAACTACTCCAGGGACATACGGCATGCATGGCAAAGACTAAAGGTGTTCTTTGTGACAAGGAGAAGAAGTCAAGTCAAGTCAACAAATCCTTATTTCCCACAATGGAGAATTCATACAGCACTGCTTTTTAGCGAATCAGAAAAGAATTTAAATTTTTTTTTTAATAAACAACATTAATTTTTACAGTTTAAACTGCACACATTCACACACACGTACACAAACACACACACACACACACACACACACACACACACACACACACACACACACAAACACAACCTCTTCCAGTTCTCTCTTACTACTAACGCACATACACTCGCATAACCAATTTACAGTTAATTTCATCTGGCTGACAGAACAATTCAAACCATGCAGGGCCGGACCTGCCCTAGAGGCCCGAGGGGCCCGGGCCCCTACCCTTTTTGGGAAAAAAAAAGAAAAAAATAATAAAGAAAAAAAAAACGCGGACTCGAGTATCACTAGATTTTGTTCCCCAAAGACCTAAGTCATATTTTTGTTATGACTTTATTCCTAACACACACACACTTTTTTTAAAGGTAATTTCTCTCCAAAATCAGTGGCAAACTATAGCACCAAAATTTTGCAATTTACATGTTCAGATTGCACCAGATTGCACCATTTTTTCTCCCTTTTCAACAAATTTTCCGGGGGAGCATGCCCCCGGACCCCCCTACCAAACTAGGCGCTTCGCGCCGTCGGCTCGGCGCTTCGCGCCTTCACTACTACCCTAAAATATATTTGGGCCCCTACCCCTGAAAAACTTAGGTCCGGCCCTGCCAGGCACAGACAATGAAGAAAACTTTCCAATTATTATAATAGTTTGCGGGTATGAACATAATATATTATAGTATTAAAGTACTCAGATGAGAAGGTAAGAAAGGATGGTTTATTTTTGTATACAGAGGTAAGTTATTTTTTTAAAATCCGATTCATATCGAATAATGCACATGATAAAATTATACCACTACGAGCAATCACATCAGACCTGCAGTTTTCATCATGGGAAGCAATTTTCATAGTCAAGGGAAGCAATTGTAGTCTTGGTACAGATGCCGTCAGTTATGGTCATAACACAATACTAGTAGAATGGTGATCGTTGTTGTTTGTAGATTATAGTCACACGACACGCTTTAGTGATTGCGTTTATATAGTATCCGGTAGCAGCAGAAGCAGCAGCAGCAGCAGTAGTAGTAGTAGTAGTAGTAGTAGTAGTAGCGGCAACAGCGGTAGTAGAAGTAGTAGTAGTAGCGGCAACAGCGGTAGAGGGGCCGGGTAGCTCAGTTGGTAAGAGCGTCTTGCTAGTAACCGAAAGGTCGCTGGTTCGAATCCCGGATTGGTCAACGTGTGATCATATTATTTTCCCCTTTACCAACAACTGGCCCGCTGGTGTCAGTATAAATCGGTCCAGTAGTCACCTATATGCGAAAGTGTCGTGTGACTATAATCTAATAATAATAATACAGGATGCTATATACGCGCCTTTCCCCAAATCAATCAGGCTCAAAGCGCGGCGATCTATACCAACATACACGCTCACCTGTCTCATCCACCCTCACACACACCAAATACACATCCAGCACTCAAACAGGTGGTGTAAAGGCAGGGAGATCGCTATTAGAAGACGGAAAGAAAATTTTTATTTTTGAAATTTTTATATTGACTGCGTCCTGTACCATTATTGAAGGGAGGGAGGAAACCGGAGTGCCCGGAGAAAACCCTCGGTGACCTCAATAGTCTCGTACCTAAGTCACATACGTTCGCCCCTTGCGGGAATCGAACCCGCGACCTTCGGCATAGGAAACCGGCGACTTATCCACTGCGCCACCCCTCAACAAACAACAACAGCGGTAATAGTAGTACTAGTAGTAGTAGTCACAGGAATACAATAGTATTATAAGACATAACCACAAATCGCCCACTACAGACCCTTGACTGTTGTTGACTAAATTAGTGCAATGGCTACGGGCCGGACTGTACAAACAAGCTCTTGCTGCTAGACGCGATTCATCGTGTTCCTCTCTAAAGATTTCTGACCGGAGGTCAAGCATGGTGACACCCACGGAGCTCCAGACAAAGACAGACGAGAAGTCTCGTTGAATGTGTTGTAAAGTCTTTGATCATGTCATCGTAGTACACGCGCTGTTATCATTTAAGATATTAACAGAGGGACGAAAATGGAACGTGATTTGTTACAACAGCGCCTGGTCGTAACAAGTTCAGAATCATGTAAAAACTTATATTTTTATAATGTTCTTATATAGTGCTTTTCCAGCTCAAGAGCTGCTCAAGGCGCTGGAAGAGGTGTATAGAAAGGAGAGGGGAAGGGAGGGACGGGAAAGATATGTTCAAATCCCGTTTGAGAAATGTCAGGAGGGAGAGAGAGAGAGAGAGAGAGAGAGAGAGAGAGAGAGAGAGAGAGAGAGAGAGAGACAGAGACAGAGACAGAGAGACAGAGAGAGACAGACAGACAGACAGACAGAGAGAATTATTCATTGCTTATAGCGGACTGCAAAGAGACGAATCAGGACCAGAGAGAGAGAGAGAGAGAGAGAGAGAGAGAGTATAATACTTACGTGTGTGCGGGTTGGTGGGTGAATGGGTGGGTGGAAAGAGAGAGAAACGGGCAGACAGACACAGACAGACAACTATAAAGAAAAAGCAGGGAGACAGATAATAACACCGGTATTTCTAAAGGTAAACTTCTGAATGGCCTTCCAGGGAAACATCTGGTAAGGGCATTTCCTTTCCTCAGCGTTCTCTAGGGGTCAACAGTCTGTGTTTGATTACAGCCGGGATTATTAGCTGTGGACTTCGAGGGGTTTTCTCACTGTCTGCGTGTATGATAGGTCATTCTCTGGTCACGGCGTCCTTTTCGTCCTTCGCTCTGTTCTAATAATATTGTCTCTCATTATAATTATTTTTGTGAGTCCACTTTTGTGTAAAGGAGAAAAGAGCAAATGCCATGACATTTCAGAAATCCTTTGGCGAGAGAGATTATAGATTTTCTGGAGGTCGTATTACTTAATATTGCAATGTATAGTAATTTACGGCATTTCGGTAGAGGTCGGATTACTGTATTACTAGTACTAAAGGTGATAATGTTATAATGGCGGAACAAACCAGATTAAACATTATGTAGTGAATCGAGTAAGAATATTGCCACCATATTATCTCATCATCACCTCGTCTCACCGCAGTCCCTCGTCGGGGAAACACTGTAATATGTCCGTCGCTTATTTTTAGGACCAAAAGTTCTTTAGCGTTCTAAACGAACAGTTCACTCTCCTAATGAAAAAATATTTGTTCGAGAAGGGGGTTTTGTCAGACTTCTCCTGTTTTGGAAACGTCCTAGGATTAGATTTGAGTTTTTTATACACACACTCAAACACACGCTCAAACACACACACCCACACACACCCCCCACCCACCCACCCACCCACACACACACACACATACAGTTTTTGAACTGTGAGTTTTTTTAATCAGTCTTTTGTATTTTTTCAAATCTATGAAATGTAGAAAAAAAAAAAGAAGAGATATATCTAAGAACAATACTTATGCGTGGGTATAAAGGGAAGTAAGCGGGGGTGGGGGGTGGGGGGTGGGGAAGAGAGGGAACAGGCTGACAGAGACACAGAGTGGGTGACGCAATAGTGTAGTGGGTTTGGCGCAGGCTAGCAATGTTTCATGTTAAGCAATGTCGGGGAGGGTTAGTACTTGGAGGGTTACCATGATTGCATACCTGTCAAGTGCTACGGATTTTTGCGTAGCGCTACGCGTATCACAAAGCTGCTACGCAATTTTTCCAAAAGTGACGATAATATTTTTTAACCAAGGGGGTTTTCGCGCAAAAGTAGTCTGTTCCGGTCGAGTCCGGTTTAAAGACACTTAGTAAAAGCACCGCACTTCCGCAACACGTGTTCGTTCAGAACTTCAGTCTACGATCAGTCTTTGTGAGGGAGAGACAGACGGAGTTGAACAAAGAAAATGGCAAAGCCTCCACCTAAAAAACTAAAACGACCAGGAAGGCATTGTAAACCATGTTTTGTGAATAAGCAAATTTGTTTGGGGGGGGGGAGGGGGGGAGTTCATCTGCTTTTTTTGTGTCAGTGATTGTCTCCCTTGTTGTTGTTTTGTTGTTGTTGTTGTTGTTGTTGTTGTTAATGATTGCCTAGCTTATTTTCTGTCTGTATGTTTTATTATTATTTTTTGTTTGTTTGCATTTTCACTTTTATTTTGAAAAACGTATCTACATGAAAATGTTTATAAAGATAATGATAATGGTAATAGCTAAAGTGTTGTGCATTAACAAGATTTTACGATAAATTTGTAAACACATTGGATGTGTGTGTTTATATTGGATGCAGAAGTTTCCAGTTTTGTTGCGAATCGCGTGATTCACATTAGTGCTACACCAAACCTCCATTTCCAATGGTTTTTCTGTTAAATTGCTACACCACAACCCGAAAACCCCTTGACAGGTATGTGATTGGAAGGCCACAACCAAACGACACAAACAAATTGAGACAAGCGCACGACACATCTCAATCCACCCAGCTGTGAACGGGTACCTGTAGGTGTATCTGTTTAAAACCAGGGAAGGTAAAGCAGCGAGGGAGACTATAGGTAGGCACCTCCCTCATTGAGCTGTCCCAGAGAAAAAGGGAGGTCCCAAACGCTTCCCTCTCCAACCACCGAAAAGTTCTGGGGATACATTCACAATTACCACCTTACCTATATCTAACAATGAGACCTATAGTATTGTATTGCCTCCATTAAATGTACAATGAAATTTGTCTGCAATTATTACTACAGGGTTACATTTTAGTAATTCTTCACCCTTGTTTTCTTTTAAAAAAATTATGTTATTTTTGTTTGTATAATTTGGACATTGGACAATACCAGCGAAATAAAGATACTAAATTCGCAAGCAAAGGCAAGGAAAAGACTTGTGTAGATCTTTTTTCCCACTCCGATTCTTCCTGTTTGTTTGTCTAAACACATTCGATTTGCACATTTCTTGGAATTTGGCAGAGTGCTGCAAAAACATGCTTAGCAAGTGTCAAGTAACAGACTTTAAAAAAAAATCTATATCTATATCTATCTATATCTATATCTATATCTATATCTATATCTATCTATCTATCTATCTATCTATCTATCTATCTATCTATCTATCTATCTCTCTCTCTCTCTCTCTCTCTCTCTCTCTCTCTCTCTCTCTCTCTCTCTCTCTCTCTCTCTCTATATATATATATATATATATATATATATATTTATTTATTTATTTATTTAATTGTTCTTATATAGCGCTTTACCAGCTCAAGAGCTGCTCAATGCGCTGGCCGATACAGGATCTAACTCAAGCCGCCCGAGACGCCCACCCGCAGCCTTTGGGCGCATGGTCTGACGCCCGTACAACTGAGCACAATCCTGGGCAGCCAGGGATGGGGGAGAAGGACCTAAGTGCATGCTGGGTGTATTCTTGTCACCGGCACTCACCCGTCTAGGACATGAGCGTCAGGATCTTTAAAGTCCGTTATGATGGAATGTATGCGACACAGACTAGACCTCGGTTTTTACTCTCATCCGAAGGAGTAGGAAACGGGAGTAAAGTGTCTTTCCCAAGAACACAACACAATGCCCCGGCCTGGGCTCGAACCCGGGACCTTCAGATCCGCAAGCCAAAGCTCTACCATTAGGCCATTGATTGATTGATTGATTGTTGCTTTAGGTCCAGCGGACTCTTCCGAGCCAAATCAGGACCGGACAACCCCCGATCCGCATAAAAGATCTGCTGAAACAACCCTAGTGGGAAAATTGAATGCCCTCCACCGGCCAGTCACTTTACAATAAAGACATCCCACGCAGGGGACGGCTGAGGCTTTACCCCAACTACTCGAACCCCCGGTTACAAAAACAAAATAGAATAAAAACATCATTATAAATTATCAACAAAACACATACATATAAAATGCCTATATAGCTAAATAATAACATCATAGGAAGCCCTAGTGACCACCCGGCAGAAAGCGTCCAACACTCCCAAGCTGATCCAACAGACCTCATACACAAACAAGGAGTCTTGTCCAGGAAGAGTTTTCAAGAAAAAAGGTAGGTCATTGATCTAGCGAAGAAGAAGATAGTATAGCAGAGTGATAGGACAGAGCAGGAATGGAAAAGAGTAAATGAGGAAGACAGCGACAGTGGGAATTTAAAGCACTAAATTTCCAGACAGTGGGGATACTATTTATTCTGAAACCTCCGGCACCCCAACGGGGGTATTAGGCCATTGAAAACCAGGAAAAAAGACTTATGTCAAAAGCTTTGCCAATATCTCAATAGCAATAACTGCATTCTAGATTAGAAAATATGTGAAGACCAGGAAGCAAGACAGTGTAAACAATCGAGACCGTAATGGTTTACATCGCTGAAGTTTCGTTTAGGCTGAACGATGGAACGAATGCCGTTAGATTCCTTATCTGTACTTGAACTTGTCGTTTTGTAGACGAAACCTTTCTGCCATTTATGATTCACCTCTTCAAATTCTATTAGAGTTTATTTTTCTCCCTGTCATTCTCTTTTGATTTTTTAAATTCATTTAAAAGTAGGTTAGCTATGCACCAGGAAGCTCGTAGACAAGAACACTTTTCATAAGAAGAAGAGGAAAAAGAAGAAAAAGAAGAAGAAGATAACAATTTTATTTTGCAATGATAACAGTAAGCGCTGGGTGTGTCTTTTTACATCTTGCCCTTGGGGTTTGAAACAATAACTATTAAAATCGTTAAAGCTAACATTTTTTTCATGGAACAAAACAATTAAACAAGGTCATCTTTAGATAAAATCATTATCGAAAACCCTAAGCAAATTAATGTTGTTAATATCGATTCATGTTTATTCCATTTTTAATGAGTTTTAAGAAACATGTTCTAAATGATGTAAATTTAGTTGCTGGCGTGCGAAGATCTTCAGGAAAGTTATTCCACAAAAAGAAAACGGAATAAGCTAGACAAGTTTAGAACAGACCAATACTGGAAATGAGAACATACTGTATAACTTTGTGGACGATCTGGCAACTCCTTAATTGAAAAAAGAGATAGGAAGGTGCATTGTCAGAAAGGATATTGTACATGAAACCCCTTGCAGATCACAAAGGCATGGTAAGCATAGGGGGTAGAGCAATATCCAACCTCCGTTTTTCGGATGACAATAATGGAATGGCTGGACAGAAAACAGAACTAAATAGCTGGTACACAGGCATGACACCACCTCCAGAACCTTTGGAATGGAAATAAGTGCAGAGAAGGCTAAAATGGTGACCAATAACATCAATGGCATCAACACGGAAACCAAAGTACAAGGCCAATCCCTCAACACAGTGCATAGCTTCAAATATTTAGGAGCCATTGTATCAGACTATAGGTCCCGACAGGAAATCCTCTCCAGGATCGCACAAACAACTGCTGCTCTGACAAGGTTGAATCCTCCTATCATATCCTATCCCGTAACTCGGAGGTCGTAGGGACACCACAGATGATCGTTTAACTAGCGTACTCCATCTTTCTCTGTCCTCAGCAAGGTTGAAGCCCATTTGGAATAGACAGGACCATCAGTCTACACTCCAAGGTAAGGCTGCTGTGCTCCATTGTCATCTCCATCTTCCTATACGCTTGCGAAACATGGATCCTCACAGCAGACCTACAACGAAAAATACAAAGCATGAAGATGGGGTGCTACAGATAAAAAAAAAACTTCTGGGCATTTCCTATAACCAGCACATCACCAACGACGAAGTCCGACAGACCATCACACAAGCCATGCTCTCAGTGGTGATGAAACGGAAACTCCGATGGTATGGCTATCTCATTCAGAAAATTCAAAAGGTCCAGAATCATGCTGCCCCGTTAATATTCCGCTCAAGTAAATCTGACCATGTCACTCCTCTTCTTCTGTCCCTTCACTGGCTTCCTGTGGAGTGGCGTATCCAGCATAAAGTTTCGCCCCTTTGTTTCAATGTTCTCAACTCCACTGCCCCTCAATATATTGTTGACCTTCACACTTATATATCTTCAAGACAATTTCGCTCTTCCTCTAACATCCGTCTTTTTTGCAGTTCCATCTGTGCGTACGAAATCATATGGTGAACGTGCTTTCTCTTATCAGGGCCCTAGTATTTCAAACAAACTCTTAGAAATTCACCTTCAATTCAGTCATTTAAATCCTTTCTTAAAACTCATTATTTTCCATTTACCGATTGAAATCAACGTCATAGTTCGCGTGTGAGTGTGTGCGCGTGTGTGTGTTTGTGTGTGTGCGTGCGTATGTGTGTGTGAGTGTATTAGAGTCACTAGTTTTTATATATTATGTTACTGCTATTAGTTAATGAGTTTTCCTCCTTTTGTTTTATAAAGTTGTTCTATACTCAGGTAAGCGCCTAGAACTAAGTCTAGATTACGCGCATAAATACTACTACTACTACTACTACTACTACTACTACTACTACTACTACTACTACTACTACTACTACTACTACTACTACTAATAATAATAATAATAATAATAATGGCCACGTCACCAGAGCATCAGGCCTTGCAAAGACCATCCTGCAAGTCACGGTGCAAGGAGGCAGAAGAAGAGGTAGACAGAAAAAGAGTTGAGAGGATAACATTCGAGATTGGACTGGCTTGACACTGAGCGAAGCCATGGATTGAGGGTTGCTGAAGACAGTGAAAGATGGAGTACGCTGGTTACACGATCATCTGTGGTGCCCCAACGACTTTCGAGTTACGGGAAAGGATAGGATAGCAATCTGCTGGTAAGAGATAGAATATTAATGTATCATTTTATAGTCATCAAGATGGGGTTTTTTGTTTAAGAATTACTTGTATAATTGCACGTCTGTGATGATCTCCAACATCACGCTCCCCTACGGCCACAAGGCTATGGGACTACCTTTACCTTTACACGAATTCTAAGTAACAGCTTCATTGCCACTATCGGAGTCTTAATATACTAACATGATTCAATGTGACCCAAACAGAAAAGTTACCAAGAATGTAAATTTAAGAAATGTTTAATCTTCGATAATTAATAAGTCCTTTTAAGAAATATTTTACTTATATTTAAAATATGTCATATTCAAGAAGTAGAAGACTATCAAATACTGCATATACAAAGACAACAAGAAGACTGGGACTAAACTGGGTTTACAAAAACAACAATAATCACACACCCATCGATTTACAACGGGATTTAAACTAGGATTTTTAAAAATTCATTGACATTATGAAGTTGTCTGTATTTGTGTATTCTGTACTTCTTTCTTCTATGCCTACTGTCCAAACTGAGGGCAGATTGTGTCGAGTCGTTCAGGAGGAGACTGAAGACCCACTTGTTTACATTGAAGTAACTGTTTGTTTGTTTGTTGTTGTTGTTGTTGTTGTTGTTTTTTCCTGTGAACTAAGCACCTCTCTCACTTTTGCTGTCCACCTCGATTCCCCAATTCCCACACAGGACTTTATCTTTCCAGTCGTTTTTTGTTATTTCTTATTTCTCCTTATCGCGCTCTTGAGCATTGACAACGGATGGAGCCACGCGTGTTATAAATGGACATCATCATGCTGTTTAGAACCGTTCCATGCATGTGATTCGGATCTATGTCAATCCCTCGATCATACAGCTTAGCTGAGATTAGAACGAGACCTCCTAACAGAGAAGATAAACGTGTCATCAGATTTTGTGATGAAACTGCACACGTTGACATATTAGACGTCACTAGCTATGAAAAAAGTGTAGAGGTTCAGTGGTGTGATGCTAATTTCCTAGAAATGAGCGTAGGAAAAACTAAAGAAATGATCATAAACTACAAAAGACACAGCTTGATGTGGCATCTCTCCAGCTGAAGGGTCAGACTGTGGAAACAGTCGAGGAATACAGGTATCTTGACAATGTAATAGACGACAAGATGACTTTTTCAAAAAATGCTGAAGTGATTTTCAAAAAGTGCAAACAAAGAATGTACATACTATACCAGCTAAGGTCTTTATTGGTCTCTAGTAAACCGATAGAACTTTTTGTGGAATCAATCCTGATATTTTCATGTATCTGCTGGTACAGGACACTCAGTGTGCAGAGCAGAAACTCTCTGTCTAGCATTGTCAAAGTGTGCACCGAGATTTTGGCAAGAAGCAGATGCCTCTGGAACAGCTGTTCAATAACAGAGCCTTCAGCAAGGCAGTTAGTATTCAGTGTGACCCAACCCTTCTTCTTTCCAGTCTGTTTGAACTTTTTCCTTCTAAAAGAAGATTCCGCTGTGCTCGCTTCAGAACACAAAGGTACAAAAACACTTTCATTCCTACCGCCATCTCCTTGCTGAATGAAAACTATGCCAGAATCTCTTCCTAGTACTGTCTTGGTGCTTATGTATTCAACTGTCTTATGGAGCATTTCATACAACCCATCTGACCACGTTAGGCGCGCGCGCCTGTGCGTGTGCGTGTGTTGTGCGTGCTTGCGTGCGTGTCTGTCTGTATGTTAGCATGCGACTGTTTGTGTTTGTGTCTGAATATGACACGTCATTAAACAAACACTGAATCTATTAAAAAGTAGGTGGATTTAAATTTTTTTTAAATGCACTAATTCTCTATGGCGCACTTTTTATAAAAGATTATTGTGGTCTCTGCTATTTATAAGTTATGCATCAGCTGGATACTATCATGCGTTGTGATTACATATCATCAATTCTATGAAACGCTGATCAATATCAATGAATTGTCTTTGATAATTATCCCATATCAATAACGACGACCACATTTAACTTTGATTGTCACGTTTGATCTCATCAGCATTTTGTTCTTTCAATCCGATATGTGTTATTCGCGTTAGCGTCGTCGGCGTCGTCTTATTTGTTTATTTGTGGTTTGTGGTGTTTGTACATTTGGATGGTCCAATGATTTTGTTGTTTTGTGTTGTCGTTCTTTGGCTGGATGTTGCTGTCGTTGTAGTCAAAGTTTTCGTAGTTGGTGGTGTTATTGTTGCTGTTATTTCTGTTGCCGTTGTTGTTACTGTTGTTTATGTGTTAACATTTGAACGATATTTATAAATATTATAAAACAAACCTGAATTCTAGAATAATTATAATCATATTTGTTAAATCACAGAGCACACAAGTACATTTGACAATAAATTAGAGATGAGTGGTTAAATGCCTCTACAAAAAGCATTACAGGATTGTGGATATCATGACAACCGTGACATTAATATATAAGTATCACTACGGAACAATATTCCAAAGCACGTGTGGTGTTATTCATAGGATAATTATGAAACCATTGAAGGCACCTTAACACTCTCTGATGTGCTGATAACTTATCTTGTTGGGCCGTGTCCAAGACTATTAAAACACAAAGTCGGTTGATCACATCGATTACATGAGAGCAACATTGATTTAATGACAGTCCAGTCATATATGTCACATCATAAATGGCGTTACTGCTGTCGGCTGGGCTTATATTGTTTAATTGCTGTAGTGAAGTCGTAAATTTAGGCGTGAAACAATTGTTTGAGTCATCGTGTAATATTAACGTCGCCGTCATCGTCGTCGTCATCACCATCATCATCGTCATCAACAAACCAGGATATCATCACGGTCTTCTTTTCTGAAAATAGATTTGCAAAGCATTATCGTGAAAGTTCCAACATGCCTTGAAACATAGTAATTCTAAATTCAGCAATCGGGAGGGTGGGGGGAGAAGTGGAGAGGCTGTAATGATGAAAAAGATGAGGGAAAGAAGAGAGAGGTGACTAAAACGATGACAGAATTAAACAAGAAAGGACGAGAAAAAGAAGAGCAACAAGAAGAAACATACACAAAAACAAACTAAACTACTATTAGTAGGAAATTCCAGTTATGTAACGAAAGATACAAGGCCACGTTTCATGCGACATAAATTTAAGACAAAAGACATCAGACATTATAAGAATATTTATTCACCAGGTAAAAACGTTACAAGGATTTTGGTGTGGCATGGCGACAATAAAATACATCCTTTCTTGCACAGCCTCACATGCATTCATCGTGTCATACACTTCATTGACATTCAACATGTATACAGCACTAAAAGGATAGGTAAACACAGTGTGAAACATACATCAGTCATATATCACAAGTTATGGAGTCACACACACTGCAAGTAAGACAAAATAAAGCAGTAAAACAATATAACAGCATTAAATTTCTTACCCGACATAAAACAGTTTATCTCACACAAGTCCTGCCTTCCCTCCCCCTCTCTCTTTTATAGTTACCCATCAATCCTATCCACACTCACCCCCCTCCCTACCATCCAGACAGGCTGAAGCCGTGAGGAATGAAAAATGCACTGCATTATTTCATCTGTGTAAACATGACAAAGACCTCCTGCAGTTTAATCTCGTTCGATTTTCTTTTTTTTACACTTGCGCGTGATTTATGCCCCCCCGACCGGCAATCTCCTTCTTCGCCAACACACCAGCTCTAAAGCCCCTAAAGCCCCAACGCTGCAATTGACGGAATTTCATAGCATGCCTCAATCTATCGTTTTCCCATGCCTTACTGTCTCCAAAGTCCGTTATCTCTTAAAGCACAGTACGCTCCTCCATCATCATTCTTATCCACACCACCGCCCCTGATCCCATACTTATCTCTCCCTCCTTACCCCTTCACCCTTCCACACCTCCTCCACCTACCTTCTCAACAACCCTCTGACATTCAAACACACACTCCTCTCTCTCTCTCTCTCTCTCTCTCTCTCTCTCTCTCTCTCTCTCTCTCTCTCTCTCTCTCTCTCTCTCTCTCTCTCTCTCTCTCTCACCCTACTCCTTTTCCCTTCAGGGGCGTCTGCACATATCAGCTTTCAACACTATTGTTGAATGGACATAGAACGCTCGACTATTTGCAGGCCACTTACACGCGTCAACTTTGAAGAGGCTGTGTACCGTTGCTCCTCCAAAAAGCCCTACAGTAAATCGGCCCTTAGTTAATACGTATAGTTCATTCCTGGTGTATCTGAGAGCGAAAGAACAAGTTGTTGGTACTTTTATTGCAGTAGTGAAGAGTACTGGCACGCAATACTGTAGTGATAATCTTGTCAAAGTTCTAGTATAACTCCCCATATGGTCATTGGCTAATATTCATACGCGCGAAAGAGCCCTCTTTGAAAATACATTTCGTTATGATCAGATTAAAATTTTGGTCACCTCTGGCTGTAATCCTAACCCTAATTTTAACCCTTCTTAGCCCAAGTCCTATCCCCTACCTTCTCAGTCGCCGACCATATTCGTGAATACATTGGGTGTAGGCTGGAGGAGGGGATGGGGTGTTAAAACGGAAACTTTCTCTGTAATCTTGCACCAACAGTGGCCAAGGACGTTTGTCTTCAGTTTCGTCGCGTTGCAATATCAGGGAGAGGAGAATGGAAAAAATGAGGGAGGGAGCAGAACCGAGGGACTTCAGTGCTGTTCTTCTTCGTAATATTAGGGGATGGTGGGAAGGGGGGGAGAAGGGAAGAGAGAAGAAGAAATTTGTCAACCTAAGAGTGGTGGGGCTGGGGGAAGAGACTTCTTTAATGCCCTCTTGCGTCACAAATACTCTTTGTCCGTTGTATTGCCTCATAAAATTCCCTTTTTTGGACACCGGTGAGCAATCTTCGCCAGTTCAAACGGATAAAGTAGATTCTTGTATTTTGTATTACCATTTGAGAGCAAGGCCACAAAATCTTTACTGCCCATTAAAACGCATTGTATCTGCTAACTTCACAAGGCGATGGAAACAATAAATAATTGTCTTAAGTTAAAGGCGAAAACAAATGAAGTAAACAAAAATTGTATTACAATGAACAACAAAGACATGGAAGCACAGCGGAGGATGTTTATATGAGTCATTGTTTACTACAAATAAGTATCAATATATCGGTGCAAAGCCCGATCAAAGTTACCCTAAAGGTATTAAAGGTTGCTAAAAAAAGTGTTATTTATTTAATGGTTATATATGTGCTGGTTACAGATATTAAAAGTATTTGTTTATTTATTTATTTATTTTGTGTTCGTTTTTGAGTTCGAGCCGCTTGTGCACAAGCCCTTCAATAATAGTATTGGATGCCGCTTATCTAACATTTCAAAAATAACATTCGATTTCGATTTCCGTCTTATAATAGCAACTTGCACCACATATTTTAGTGATGAATATATTTGGGGTTATTTTTCATGTAAAAGTGTGTGTAGGGTGTACGGTGGTTACAGATTCCCCGCGCTTTTAGTCTGATTTAGGAATAAGGCGCGAATCGCATCCAATATTATAATAATAATAATAATAATAATAATAATAATAATAATAATAATAATAATAATAATAATAATAATAATAATAATAATAATAATTTTGTACATATAAGAATTGTACAGTAACAGTTCTTTTATTTAACGTCTATTCACTTCCTGAAATGATTTTAGGCCAACAGATTTTTGGGAATTTTTACTTCTTACTAATTCACCTCTTAAATGATTTTAGACGAATTTTAGATTTTAAAATTGTTCGCAGATTTTTATTAGCGTTCTGGTTCTACTTCTGAGAAAAAAACAAAAAGTTTCATTACCTACTAAAACCAAACCTCTTTAAATAAGACACCTCTTTATTAATCAACTATAATTATACAGTACAGATATTTCCGTCAGAGCAATTTTTACCGGTGTGTCGGATAGTGCAGTGGTTGGAGCACTCGCTACTGTGTCGAAAGTGAAGCACCGTCCGGTGCGGTTAGCACTTGGATGGGTGACCGCTAAGGTGTGAAGCGACAAACAACAACGCCCCCAGTTGACTCAACTGTGATTGAGTACCTACTCTCTTGAGGGTGGGGAAGGTAAAGCAGCGAGGGAGAGAGTTGGGCATCACCCTCATTACGCTGGCCCAAGATAAGTGTGATCTCCAACATCACGCTCCCCTACGGCCACAAGGCTATGGGACTACCTTTACCTTTACCTTTTTAATTTTTACCGAGACATTTCAATGTTACTAAAACTAGCCTCTCCAAAAAAAAAATTCTGATGACTTCAGTAACACGTACAGAACGGATATATGTTATCGCAAGATACCTCAAGTTTGACTTTTACCGGCGGTTTATGGTAAATTCGTGGACACGCACTATGACTCTAGCTACTATGACTTTTACTAGCTTTAGGCTATCAGTGGCAGCACGCACCACAAATATTTGTTTCGCAACAATTTAAAAATTTTTACTATTTAACACCGTTTTTCATAAACTCATTCTAAAAGACAAGTAATGGATGTTAACGACTTAAGGTAGGGGTGATGGGGTTGGCAGTGAGGGGTGGTGGTAATATTTGGATAAACATTCCTGCTCAGCACCAAAGAATTCTCAAACAGTGCTCAGAGCAGTTTCTGATACTCGGTATGACACGGAGTATGCGTGAAAGCGAAGTGTGAGAGACACCAAACATCACTCTCTTTTTATGATAGAGGTGCTTTCCCCTCATAGCTTAGTTTTAAGGGCACTTCACAAGCAGTTTTAAAGGCCACAGTCAGCAGGGTGCTTAAGATGCCTGGGCATATAATACTGCTGAAGTATTGTAATACGGTGACTGCTTTTGTTTCTCCTTGAACAAATGGATGAATGAAAGAATAGAATGGACGAACACGTTTACTGTAGGGGTCTCAGCAGCATTAATTTCATTTATTTATTATATTTGTCATCATCATTAGCAGCAGCAGTAGCAGCAGCATAGTCGTCGTCGATCACAGATAACAGCAGTTGTGAAAATTATTGGAATGACTCCTACTGGTAGACTTTTATAGTTTGGTGTTAAATCCCTCTTTCACTTTCATTTCATTTTGTTATAAGGTTTCTTAATTGTGATTTGATTTATATTGTTGTTGTTATTAATTAATGTCTAATATCACCTGAATATGTGAATAGACAATACATGAAATACTGATTGATCGTCGTCGATAGATACAACATGCTCTTTAAAAAAAAAATTCTTCTTTCTCAAACTTCTTATAAAGTACTATAAAAGAATGTTAATGTTTCCAATAACATTTTTATAAAGGCAATGCCCCACGGTAGTTATACCCTTCGATAAGAAATTGTCATCGGGGAGGTGCGAATGGGTTTACCGTCATCAACATTCCTAGCACGGAGGTTGCAGCGACAGGCCAAATACCACCCCAGGCGACCCAACGCTCCAGCAGTGTTGGGCCCAAACCGTTAAAAAAACAAAAGCTCCGTTGATGGCGATGCAGAGGGCGACTACTAACCGACCACAGGCCAAGACAACCAGTTAACTCAGTAACATCTATTTTTCTCACCCAGAATGAGATTATTGTGTCTACTGTCGGTAAAACCAGTTCTAAACTGTTTTGATGGTGCTACAGACTATGTCAGGGGTTTGTGTGTGTGCGAGTGTGAGCGTGTGTGTGTGTGTGTGCGTGTGTGTGTGAGTGAATGTGTGTGGGTGTAATTGCGTGCGTGCGTGTGTTTGCGTCTATAGCGCCAAATGGTAACAGGTGTGGATAAACTTGGGCTATTATTGCTTAATGTCAACTCTAATTCTCAGGTTTTTCGCTGCTATTTAAAAATGCGAAGTAAATGTAAAATGCTGCTTAAAACGGGTTCCATTGTAATATGAGATTAGACTGTGCCGGCTAACAACGTGAAGTACTAAAAACCCTGGAAAAATTACACGTACACGCTATCTTCTCAAGTTAAAGGGCCCCAAGATCTCACATTTCAGCCACACAAATGTACAGTAGCCCCCCCCCCCCTCCTCCCTCCCTGTAAAAATAAAAAAAAGATTTAAGTCCAAAAATAACAACATTAATTTAAATACGGTTTTCTTATATACATCGACAGATTAACCTCTTTATGTTCCTATTAATAGCATCAAGGTTGATTTTAAAAATAGCCTTGCAGCAAAAGAGTGTTTTGAAGGCAGAGTTGTTTGTTTACAAAGCAGACAAAAAAGAAGAGGCGGTTAAAATTCATAGCGGTTGGTTTGAGAAACGATTACCCATTATATCATCTTTTAATGTGGCAACGAAGCAATTTCCCACGTCAACGCATTGTCACACATAAAAATATATAACAAAACACGCACAGCTGAGTCTGTTTAAGCGTAGGCTTCTGACAATCCGGATGGTCCTTTTGTCTGACACTGATATACCGTACATGACAAGGACGCGACAGTAACATCAAACAATAAAACAAGATTATTCTGACTTTGATTGTGTGGTGTTTAGACATTCCCAGAGCTGAGAGGGAAAACTTTATTAAGAAAGACAGTATCATCAAAGCCAAGCAGAAGGTAGTCTTTGATCGAGCTCATCGTGCCAGACCTGCAGTAGAACTCCATCCTGGACAGCCAGTCATTGTCAATCCAGGCCGAAGAGAAGGGATAATCATAAGAGCCCTAGGCAACAGGTCCTATGAAGTCAACATCAACGGTGACCGGCAGCGCAGAAACCACCAACAGCTCATCCAGAACAACGAGAGACCAAGATCCAGAGCTCCGTTTCCCCGATCAGATGGCAACATCCTCCCAAGATCAGTGAATTGTGAACAAGATCCGCCAGAAAAACAGTAACTGGCACATGAATCTGGTACATCCACTCAGAACACCAATTATGTGACCAGAAGTGACAGAGTAGTCAAAAAGCCTAAAAGACTTGATTTGTAAATAGACATGATGATTCAAATTCTGACTTCTATGTTTTATAAAGTTTATTAGTTTTAAAATTGCAATATGTGTTGTACATCTTAAGAAAAGGGGATGTGGTGTTTAGACATTCCCATAATGTGTTATTCCTATTTGGTTAGATTGGAATACAGTTTTACTGTTTGAGAACTCAACCCTAACTGGTCTAGTGCTCAGGCTGTCTGGATCTTCCTTTTATTCAACATACTACACAACGGCCACACTATGACTAACCAATCTTACAGATTAATACGCGCACGATAGATCCGATCATTTTATTTTCCAAAGCATGCAATGATAGCGCGTGTTTTTCTTTGATTTGATTTTGAGCTGTTGTTAGAAGGTTTGTTTAATGTTAATAGTTTTCGTCGGTAGATATTGTTGAGAATTTTCTGGAATTACTTCTTTATTATCGATCGAAGCTTCCCGATGCTACGGGTAAAAGCTGGTCGAATCATATGGATTCGTAAACATTATGTGACGTAAGACAGCGCATAGTTCCGGTGACGAGTTTTATTTTGATTGGGTGTTATTGGGTCATGCTGGAATATTCGACTTTTTTTTCGATTGCAGAGAGGCTATATAAGTAATGCTCCGTCTTCTTGTGAGGTCCGTCCCCTATATGCAAACGTGTTCTGGGACGTTAATCTACATAACGAAACGAAACGCTTCTGAGGAGGATTGTTGCAGTAATTTTCGGAAAACGATCTTGCATGCAGTTGTTGACATTTGCTGAATAAAGTTGGAAAACGTTATATGACGACCCCTGCATTGTTGCTGAGTGAACATGCTGCGTGGATAAACGAATTCGAGTAACACATATCAAGATTCAAGCATCGTGGCTGAATCGACAATTGATAAATATTGTGTAACACTTTTGTTTTTAGCTTAGATTTCAGAGCATCTGAACTTTTGATGCAACATAGGCCGAGTAATTATTAACGAAGTAGGGTGTATGCATGAGCAGGTTCGGCTAAGCTTTGTAGGGCCTCATGATGCCCTTTTCTTAAACCAAGAAGTCACATACACCACAGAGGAAGGGGAAAAGCAACGAAAACATACACCAGCAGAGGAATGGGAAAAGCAACGAAAAGGGCAGTTTCCAATAAACAAGCGACCTTGACGCTAGCCGAGTGCCAGAGATCTATCAAGCATAGGCTCTGTGCAGGCGTAGGCTCTCAACCGTCAGCGTCGCTTTCGGGCCGACACGCTTTGTAGCAGCCCGAAAGCGACAGTATGTCTAACATGCAGTGCTTCAGATTGTTGGTGCGCCCGCGCCATTGGCGCATATTTTATCAGAATGGCGCGTAACAGTCAACGTGAATGCGCCAGCCTGGCGCGTCATAAAAATCAAGAAGGACTAGGTGAACATACGATACGAATACCTTCGATTGTCCATGACCCATCTTTTTCAAAATTGACCCATCATTTTGCATGGCCATGGGTCATTGGGCCCATGATGTCTGAAAACAATCTGAAGCACTGAACATGCTGTTTCAAAGTTTGATCATCATAATGCATTTCAGGAGAGCTTTCTCCAAAATAACTGGGATTATTAGACTCTTCTATAACTATCCTATGTAGTGATATACAAGTTTGGCAATTTAACCTCGAGCTATGCAGTGTACAAGTTTGGCAATTTGACCTCGGGCTGACTTTCAAACTATGACCAGCAGTGGGATGGTTCGGGGTGCGGGAAGGGGGGATTAGTGAGGGGGGGAGGGGAAGGGATATGGGATACAGGGGCTGTTTGCAACGCAATTTGCGCCGGTTGTACGAGAAAACTTCATTTTTTTTTCTCATCAAGATGCTGGTAGGAGAAAATGTCACTTCTTTTGCCATCATGTTAAGGTTGCTGTGCGCATGCAGTTTTAAAGTCCCTGTTTTGTTTCTTTCCGCCAGACGACAAGCCCAATGTAAACATCGTGCTAGAGCTGTAATGGAGTTTGAAAAGGAAACTTTTATTTTCACGAGTAAGAAAGCGTTTGAAAAAAAAAATTGTATCCGGTCTGCATGGTCTGTTATTATACGATGTTCTCTTCCAGTGTTTGGAGTAAAAATGAATATTTTGGAAGCGAGCAGGTTGCAAGAGCCTCGGCGATGACTCGTTGACTGTAGAGTAAAGGAACATTGACATTGGCACCTTATCTAAACTGTTTTACAACTCAAGCCAAACTGGCCTAAACGGGATGCTAGGAAAGCTAAATCCGAGTGCATTCTGCTTGTATAGGCGGAGTAAGGGAGACAAAAGTGAACTTTACACTACTTCACATTCCACGTTGTTATGATCGAAGAGAGAAGATGAGGAGAGTGGGGGAGAGCTATGCTTATCACCTATCAAATCTGTCAAATTCCAAAACCAAATCCTAGCCTTTCATGCCATTGTAAAAAAAAAAAAAAAAAAAAAAAAAAGCAATATTCAACTAGGGTTACTACCACGTCTTGTTTGTGAAGAAGGTGACTTCTGGCCTGATAAAACAAGGGAGACAACAAAATTCCTTCAAAATGTTCGTCTCCCTTATTACTAAATCATTACAATACCATTCTGCCTTTACGTCATTTAGAACAATATTATGACAAGATAACATCATCAGAGCGATGGCAGGGGCCGTTCACCTTAGGCTCAGCACGTCAAGTATTATATATCGATTGGTCTGTCCATATTTATTACGGTACTACTATACTATGCTCCCTAGACTGAACTGTACGAGCAGGTTATTGGCGCTGAGTCTGGTAATCCTGCACCATCTCACCCTCTACTTTATCCCACCTTTCCTACTCATTTCGCAACCCACCTTCAGCACCAAAATGTAAACATCCGTTCTCAAAGTTGTCCTGTTGTCCTCTGATTCATAAGATCTGTTATCCCATCATGAGTTGCCGATGGGTTAATTATTTTCTGCCCTTGTCCGTGGGTCTTCTTCTATAAACTGACGCTATGCCGTTTTCCTTGAACGAATTTTCTTGAAATTTCGTGTGGGTGTGTTTGGGCGGGTGCGTGCGTGCGTGCGGGAGTGAATCAAAATAGGTATATCCCGCAAAATAAACTTTATTAAAGTGTTGCAACACATTGGAACCCCTTTAGTCTACCTGAACGCGACGACAAAATATTGCGAACAAGGGGAAATCATCAATTGATTGTGGTCAGCAACTCATGGCTCAGTCTGTTTCCCCCAGCATCGAAGCATGTCTTCTCGGCTTAGAGTTATATCACAGACTATCAATTTAAGCTCTTGGGTTATATGCTATATAAACGGATATTGGATGTAACCTAACATTTCTTGTGCAATTGGGATCCCGAAAGTTCATGGGATGAGAACATAAAAGGTCACCGGGACACTGCAAACAAGCAGTAGTACTTTACAAAATAATAACAATCCAGAAGTTTAGATACAAACACCGGCAATTAATCTAGCTAGACCCCGTTTAAATAAGACCTCCCACTCTCCCATCCGCGCCCCATCTCCCTCTTCATGCATTAGCCTGCGGACGTAATTCTGTCTTTCAGAAACACGGCCATTGTTTGGTTAATGATTAAATTTTGTGATGTGAAACAGCATTTTGTGTCCCATACACTCTGTATTTTGCGGACCTACAGCCAGCAACTGGCGTCGAAATCCAAGGATTATCTGCACTTTTCTACCTCTTTATGTAACATGCATGTTGTGAATACACACACATGGACTCCCTCCCCCTCCTCCCACATACACAGCGAGTATCTCTGAGCTAAAGTGTCCCTCAGTCTATTTCAGAATCGCACCATTTACAGATAGAATACACCAAAGGCAATTTAAAGTTGCATCGAAGTGCAAGTCCTAGAGCATCTGCTTGGTTGTATAACTACCACACAACCACAGCGACATACAGAGTATAAGGGAATAAGAAAGAAATAGTTTTCTTAAATATTTTTATTTTCGCTTCTTTTCGTAAGAGTTACGATACTCTGCTGTTGTCTGTCTCCATTTAAGCTTAATTGTCCACATTTCGTGTTTAAGCGTCCGTCTGTGTTTGACAGACAGACAGACACACACACACACACACACAAACACCCCCCCCCCCCCACACACACACGCACGCTCTCAATTTCACCTCGCTATGTAAAGTGACCTTTATAATAACAGTCCTTAAACTTGGTATGCATTTGGAGAATTATTTAGATCTATTATGAATATTTTTCTCACAAATTAATTGTAATTTCGACGTGCTCTTATATAGTGCATTTCCCTGCTCAAAGTGCTGATCAAGAAGCTGACTTAAATTACAACCAAACAGTAGTCGCCCAAGACGCCAACAAACAATAATAAATGTTTCTGAAAACTGATCGAATTTGGGGGTTCAAACACATGGATGGCCGCCCACGTGCATTTTTTTTTTTTAAATCTACCAATCTTTTTCTAAGTTTTCAGCATTTTCAATCGGCATCCCAGTTGCTGAAATGGTTGCGCTGGGATTTATATTGACGTGTTTTCTCGCGTGTGTGTTTGTCATTGGACAATCCCTGCCATCTCTTGACAATCCCGATCATTCCAGACAAGCCTCATATTGTTTGCGCATGCAACGGTTGGTGAGTCGATCTCGATTCGTTTGCGCATGCTAGCGAACCGATGTCGTCTCACTTGTTGTAAGCCGATCTCTCTCTCTCTCTCTCTCTCTCTCTCTCTCTCTCTCTCTCTCTCTCTCTCTCTCCTTCTTTGACCTCCCCCCTTTTTGGGGGGTGATGGGTTGGAGGGGGGGGGAGGTCGGCAGGACGGGGAGAGTGGTGGGGGTATCACGTCTTGCAATTCTACATGGAGCTCAATATCTTTCTCGACAGTTCGAGGCCATCCGTGCTTGTTCGGAAGTTGAAACAGTGTGCGCAAACTGATGAACTAATATTGCTGGCTTTCATGGACATTGAAGATTCAACGTTAAATATGTTTTAGCACACTGACCCAGACATAAACTAATCGGTTTTTGTCCCCCTAGTCCACTATACAGATGCAGGAACTAGGGAGTGGGTGGGTGGGGTGGGGGTTGATACGGTGGGTGGGAGGAAGTTGTCTGTGGCGTCAGGCGACGCGCCTAGCGCAGCACATGGGTGCCTCTGATGGCTTGAATGAGATCCTGTATCTGGCGGCGCTTTGAGCAGTTGTTGAGCTGGAAAAGCGGGATTTATAAGAACGATAAAATAAAATAAATGATGACAATGTCCCTTTCACATACACGCTAGTGGCTTTCTGCCTTTAGTGTGAACGACCACGAAATAATAGATACTTGTTCTATAAAGTATTAGTTCATGTGCCCGGGCTCATAATGGCTGCAGATTGAAGAGGAATCGTATCTAAATGACAATCGATCGATCAAGCGAAAGAGATTGGAAACTGCCCTGGACTCTATAGTACACACCAGAGCTCGATGCATAGAACTGAAACATCATCAAGAAGTCCAGAAACATGGGACAAAACCACTACTCTAGGACTATTTGTTTAGGACCGATCCAAGCATTAGATCGCCGATTTACCATAACAACACCACAACGCGATCTTTTCAAATGTAAGTGAAACGAAGATAAGAAATATGTGGGTGTTTTCTTGTTTGTTTGTTTAATTAAGAAATAAGTTATACCTTACAACCCTCAGTTCTCGCGCAAGGCGTATGTGACATACAGTAGAGGTATAAATCAAAGATTATTGGCTACGCAAGTAATAAGCTCGAGATAAACCAGTTCTCCCCCGAGGTGGGTCATCTAGAAACTACCAGTATACTTGCTCAGCAAAATTTAAGGAAACAATAACTTACAGTCTAATGAGATTTGAAACTTTGGACTCTCCAGACTCGAAAAGATTTTAATATTAGGCCTGTATCGAAAATTATGGGTAACCTTTCCTGTAGTCCAATAAACTGAAGACCTTCTGCTGCACGTAGATCTCAGGGGAGATAATTTAACTACTGTATAAACTTAATGTTTTAGCGAGACAGCATTGACAGAATCCTTTATTGTCCAAGTAAACATTACGAGATTTATGTGCAGTGTCCATCTGCATATCACAATCCAAAACAAGTAAATTATATTATTATAGCAACAATAAGAAAAAATAATACTCTTGCGAAACATGGACCCTCACAGTAGACCTACAACGAAGAATACAAAGCGTGGAGATGAGGTGCAATAGAAGACTTCTGGGCATTTCCTATACCCCGCACCTCACCAACCACGATTTCCGACAGACCATCACACAAGCCATTGGAAAACGCGATAAATAGTGTTGGAGAGAGTAGGCCTGACGTACGCCGATTGTTGTTCTGAGCCAGTTCCCGATGGCGCTGTTGTGGGCGACTGCACTGGTAGCCTTGTCATACAGGCTTTTAATGACTTCAATAATGTTAGGGCTGATGTTGTACACTCTCATGATTGCCCACAGAGCTGCATGCCAGACTCGGTCAAACACTTTTTTGAAGTCTACAAACACAGGATATAGATGTTGTTGGTGCTGTAGGTATTTCTAGTAAATTATTCTGAGGTTGAAAATCTGCTCAGTGGTACTTCGCTCTGCCTTGAATCCTGCTTGTTCTTCAGTTATGATTTGTTCAGCTTGGGGTTTCAGTCTGTTATTATTTTCAGGAGGACTTTGCTCGGACGGTTGATGCGGCTGAGGTGTGGTAGTTTTCACACTCCTGAAGGTTACCCTTTTTGGGAAGAGTGATGACAAGTGATGACTCCTTTTTATGCTAGACCTGGTTACAAATAATGGTGAGGATGTCAATCATCACTTCTTCTCCTGCTTAAAACAATTCTGCGGGTACGTTGTCCATTCCAGCTGACTTCTCCTTGCTACCTCAACTTCTTCCCGGAGAATTGGGAGGATTTCTTCTTCTTCTCTGTTCTGGTGACATGTTAATTAAGTTATATGTACCGAAAAGTGCGAAGTAAGAAACATATTTTTTTTAAAAAGGCATCAAAACAATATCAGCAATTGCATTTTGAGAATTGTCAGGGCACCATACAATCCCACAATGTTCAGATTGTACAGGCAGAAAGCATCTAAACCGCACGGTGCATTTGCCAAGGACAAAATTTCACAAGCATTGAAACGTGAGTTGCATTAACAGAGATAAGATTTCACAAGGCACCGAACAACACCGCTGGTTACTTACTGTTGGATGGTCCGAGTTATCTTCACACACCTGTAAAGGATTTGAGATGAATACGCGATGAGAACACTGCTAGTTACTTAATGAATACAAGATGAGAACACTGCTAGTTACTTAATGAATACACGATGAGAACATTGCTAGTTACTTAATGAATACAAGATGAGAACACTACTAGTTACTTAATGAATACACGATGAGAACACTGCTAGATACTTAATGAATACACGATGAGAACAATGCTAGTTACCACAAGTATATCAACTAACAAGTTAGCATCTCCCTTCTATGTCTCTGTCGACGTGCGTGTACAACCGGTTGCTTCCCTTTACATGCTTTGCGCTCCATATACTTCGTCGGCCTAAAATAATTTTTTAGAAACTTCAAAACCCAGGGGAGTTATGGGTAGGGAAATCATTTTCTGAAATGACGTCGGCAGGACTCTTCGCGATTAGTGCATGGCATACGAGACACACGCAAAATGGCGTCACAAGAAGATTGGTTAGATCTGAATTCGTCTAATTTGACCTCGCATGCTGCTAAAAAACAAAATGTAATTGGAATTTGCTTTCACAAATCAAAAGAGAGCGAGACCACAACAAAGTACAACGAGCCAAGGCGACGCAAACACTCAAGGCCGACAGAACAAAAAGCACACAAAATACAAGAGGTAAGTACCCGTGACCATACAGTCAATAAAGTAGGCCTAACCACCATTGCAAAATAGGATTGATCATCACCATGATTGAATTTTTCCACCCCACCTTCCAATCGGTACGGAATCGAACATATGCTCAAATCATCATATCTTTGACAGAACTTGCATGTGCATTATACAGTGTGATGCAAGCGATAAATGAACCATCACATCGAAGCGACTCACGATCGCCTGCACTGAGCTCACATATATGTGTGCATGTTTCTATAAATCCATCGTGTTCTCCTTCGATAATTGAGCAAAGCCTTTGTTCACTACCAGAAATATGCAGTTCCTCTCCCAACTTTCGTTTAATTTCAGCCAGCACATCTTCGCGAGAAATGGCGACCATGACTTCAACCGTAGCTAGTTATCAGTTACTTCCCTTGAACAGATTTCCCAGAATTCTCTATTCTATTTTTAGGTTTGGGATAGCTTGTGGATAAAACCAAGGGCAACGGGACCACCGCACGTCGACTGGGGGCAATACGAGATACTAACTTGTTAGTTGATATACTTGTGTAGTTACTTAATGAATACAAGATGAGAACACTGTTAGTTACTTAATGAATACACGATGAGAACACTGCTAGATACTTAATGAATACACGATGAGAACAATGCTAGTTACTTAATGAATACAAGATGAGAACACTGTTAGTTACTTAATGAATACACGATGAGAACACTGCTAGATACTTAATGAATACACGATGAGAACAATGCTAGTTACTTAATGAATACAAGATGAGAACACTGCTAGTTACTTAATGAATACAAGATGAGAGCACTGCTAGTTACTTAATTAATACACGATGAGAACACTGCTAGTTACTTAATGAATACACGATGAGAACACTGCTAGTTACTTAATGAATACACGATGAGAACACTGCTAGTTACTTAATGAATACAAGATGAGAACACTGTTAGTTACTTAATTAAACATACATGAATTGGCACATGAAGATGTGAAACTGTGGCGCGTCACTGTGTTATATAACTTAGCGTACTGACTCACAAAGAACAGATAACTTAAAGAATGATAAGTAAATAATATTATTAATTGTTTTTTCTTTGATGCCTTTGGATATATCAGTAACAATTTTCTGACCTATCATAATCATATAGTCACATGTAGTAGGTATATAATTTTTTCATGTCTCTCGTCAATTTCTTTTGCACAGTTTGTATAGCAAGAATACAGGTTATGCACTGCATAAATATGACAAATAGTATAACAAAGAACTAATGAATGAAATACAGAATACAGAATTCATCTATACAACTGATTCAGCCATCATCAAAACGTGGAAAATCTTAAAATGTCCCCGATCGATGTTTATACACTGTCGCAGGTACGCGTTCACAACAATGTTGGTTGTAGGTGGGGTGGTGATAGTAAAGGTGGTGGTGGGAAGGTAGTGAATACTAAATTGTAGTCTACATGTTTATTTTACGCTTTCTAGTGCAGTTTATAAACGTAATATATCTTAAAGCATAATAGTCCAATCCAACAGGCTTTTTGAAAGTAAGTAAATCCTATAAAAATGATTTATATTCTAATTTACTCTTTAAAGTTGTGTTTACAACTGAAGAAAAGTCCCACGGAATCGAAGGGGTATGAATATGTTTATTTTAACTTTTTAAAGCGAACTATTTTTTGATGCGAATGCACTGGGGAACCCCCATTTTTACCGCCCAGATTGTTCCGCATGGTGTTAGGAATGTGCGTACTTGACAATTCAATGGCAGTGTTGATAAACAGGCTGGGAAGTCTCGTCTCTCGTAGGCCTCAGTTACATACTATACATACTATACTGTACTACGTACGTATGTAGGAGGGTAAAGAAAAGACTTCAGAGCTTGTGGTTGATAGATGCATATAGTATTGGTCATCTTATTGCTGGGTTCAGGCTTGCAGGAGGCAATAGAGAGTTTATGCAGCAAATTCTGCAGTTCACATCATTGCTGTAAAGGCTTATTCTAGGGCAATTAGAGCACATTTAGGAAGCAGCATTGAGTGCAATATTTGTAAGCACTGCCTTCAACATTATTATTATTATTATTATTATTATTATTATTATTATTATTATTATTATTATTATTATTATTATTATTATTATTATTATTATTATTTAATCGTTCTTATATAGCACTTTTCCAGCTCAAGAGCTGCTCAAGGCGCTGGTCGATATAGGATGTAACTCAAGCAGCCCGAGGCGCCAACTTGCAGCCTTTTGGCGCATCGTAATAACGCTCCAGACAACTGAGCACAATCCTGGGCAGCCAGGGATGGGGGAGAAGGACCTAGGTGCATGCTGGGTGTGTTCTTGTCACCGGCACTCACCCGTCTAGGACATGGGCGTCAGGATCTTTAAAGTCCGTTATGAGGGAATGTATGCGACACAGACTAGAGCTCGGTTTATACTCTCATCCGAAGGAGTAGGAAACATGAGTAAAGTGTCTCTCCAAGGACACAACACAATGCCCCGGCCTGGGATCGAACCCGGGACCTTCAGATGCGCAAGCCAAAACTCTACCATAAGGCCATCGTGCCCCCCCCCCCTGTAATTGCTGTTGCTCCATCCTGACTCTTTGTCCAATGATTACAATCCTAGGAACGAAAACAATGATTGTCAAGAAGAAGAGTCACTTCTACATAATCCTGCATATATTGACATAACAGAGTCTGTTGGCAATGATGACTTGGATGAGGCTGCTGCTCTTTTTGAATCACTGATGCAGGGCAAAACAACAGCAAGAGATGCTACAATACACCAGGACGCATCAAAGCAAAGTTGGAAGATTTCAAACGACAATGTTCAAGTAGAACGAGCAAGCTATGGATTCAATATCAAGAAATGGTACACCTCCTTCGCACAGCAATATAGGCTGAAAGAACTGGAGACTTCAAGCTCCATCTATCTGCTGTTGCCAAAACGTTGCCCTATTTTGCTGCTTCAGGGCACAACCTCTACACCAAGTCGGCCAGGCTGTACATACAGCAAATGATGGATTTGAACAAAATCCAACCAGAAGTCTATCACGATTTAATGGTAGGCCATCACGTGATGAGGAGAAGCGATCGCTATTGGGCTGGTCTGTCGTGTGTTCTGGTGATTGAGCAAACTTTGATGAGGACGCTGAAGTCAAATGGTGGCCTAATTAGAGGACGCGGAATGGGCTAACGACAAAGGTTTGTTTGGCTATGTTGATGGCCCAAGTACCAAAAATGTTACCCATCTATGAAGAAGCAAAGGCATGTTTGGGATACATGTAGCCTTTGATCCTGACATGATCCTCTGTGAGACGAAGGAAATGTTCTTGGCCAACTGCGGAAACAAACAGCAGTTTATTCATCTTTTGGCTGAAGCATTCGAGGCAAACAAATTTGTTACATTCCATGCAAAGGGAGATGCAGACTGTATAATTGTCGCCAAAGCTCTAGTATCTGTAAAAGAATCGGCCACTGTTGTTGTCGGAGAAGACACTGACTTGCTAGTTCTACTTCTGCACCATGGGGAACCAGCAATGCATGATGTGTTCTTTACATCAGGTTCCTACAAGAAGACCAAGTTGTGGGACATAAAGGCAAATCAAAAGCGCCTTGGAGCAACAGTCTGTAATAACACATTTTGCCTATGCATTCTGTGGATGCGAAACAACATCTCATCCCTTCAACATCTCAAAATCACTCACAGTCAAGAAGCTTGATTCAGGAGAGCTCCTTGATGAGGCTAGAGTATTCAATGATAAGATGTCAAGTCATGATGCTGTTGCAGCGGCTGATGAGAGGGTATTTGTTCACATGTACAGTGGAAAACGTTCTGATACCTTGACCAAACTGCGGGTTGTCAAATATCAGCAAAACGTGTCAGCAAGCCATACACAAATCCAAGCTAAAGTGCTTCCCCCAACAGCAGCAGCAGCTGTATTCCATGCCTACAGATCATTCTACCAAGTCTAGGAGTGGGTCTAGACAGAGACCATGGTCTATCACCAGTGGATTGGGGTTGGAAGTTACAGGAGGGCCGGCTACTTCCAATAACAACTAATAAGGCAGCTGCTCCCGATGATATTTTGAATGTTATCCGCTGCTGCTGCAAGAAAGACTGCTCCATTGGCAGATGCAGCTGCAGAAAGCACGGACTTACGTGCACCACAGCTTGTGGAGAATGCCGTGGAGTCAGCTGCACAAATTGTGTGGTTCAGCTGGATGATGAGTCTGATTCTGAGAGCGACTAAGGCAGACCACTTTTATATTCTACTGGAAAACTAATCAATGGCATGGTTATTTTTGTTTTTCTTTATTTCGTGTTAACTAATCCTTTTTCTCTTGTGAATTAGATAGAAGTCGAGTTTTACAATCGAGATCAAGATTTTCACGATCATCAGAATTTCGCATTTATACCGCTATGTTAATCAAATTTTAATCTCCAGTCAGAACTAAAACTGACACAGAAAAGGTTGAAACAGATTTTCGGACTGTATATGTCAAGAGCTTTCATTTGACATGCAACATGATATGGTTTTGAATTAAATGTTTATTTCAAGTAATCTCCCTTTGACGTTTTGAAGTGTGAAAAAACATAAGCACCAAAAATCATGTCTCAGACCCCTTTTTTTAACTGGGACTTTTTATAGGTATTTCCTCATTGCTTAAAGAATATTTTTTTACTGCATAGCATTTTTATAGGAATTAGTTGCTTATTTGGCTATTTATTTCATTACCGGGACTGGACTATAACAAGCTCATCCCATCGATCGTTCTTTGGCAGTAGTTTCAAAACTTATTCATTGTCTTGTACTCTGTTGCAAGATTAATTAAGGTAGGATATTCAAGTCATTAACACCAGTATTGATGCACAGGTACCATCGGTAATAAATAGCCATCTGCTGCCCACTAGCTCACTACCTAAAAAGAGTAAAGCTCATCAGTCCGCTTAGTTAAGTCCCCTATACGCTTCTGTGTCCGGGGACGGTAATCTACCCACTGAACTGAGTCCGCTTAACTATTGTACAACCTGGCGAATTTATTTTTTTAAAAGTCTAAACCAAAAAAACGTAATCGTGTATTGTTATAGGCGCGTTTGGGTTCTTGAAATTTAGTAATACATAATAGAGGTCAGCCGTTTGTGTGTGAGCGTGCGTTCGTGTGAGAGAAAGAGAGAGAGAGAGAGAGAGAGAGAGAGAGAGAGAGAGAGTGAGAGAGAGAGAGAGAGAGAGAGAGAGAGAGAGAGAGAGGCAAAAAGCGTTACAAATATATACAGAAGTGTATGTGTGCGCGCGTGCGTCAGAGAGAGGGAGAAAGAGGGTGGGAGAGTGAGTGCGTTAGGGTCGGATGGGGGATTGTGTATTCGGGAAAATAAAAGAAAAAAAAGGGGTAATGTTAAAACAAAACGGCAGGGAAGAAGAATAGCGTGTTTTGGCAAGATTAGGACACACACAAGCCCCAGGCCAACATGGCCCTATTGAAGCGCGTTGCCCACAAATCCACGAGCGACGCAAACAGTAGCGAGTTAAGCTTTGCAGCGAGTGGCTTACTCGCGTTGTTTCGTATGCAAGCACTCACAAAGCAACGTTGGGGAAAAATAATACGTTCTGCGACTGCGCATTAAGAGATCCTAGGCTAAAATCGAAATGGAAGATAAGTCCACAATGTTGGCGGCCATGATGTACTGGTAGAAAAGTATTTTTCCAACTCGCCAAAGTCACGTGACGAATTATTTATGTTCGGCTTGTGCAGCGGAACTCATCGCCTATTGTCGCGTGTACCCGTGTGTACTCGCGAGTACTCTCTTCAAAGCAACTCGCTACAGATTGGCTCCACAAAGCGAGATCACAATGTTTGTCGACAGGATAAAACAATACAGCAATAAACGTAATAAAAATTCCGATTGACACGGACACACGCACATACAGCCACGCATTCCCCGAATCCTTTTACCAATGTTCATCTTAACAAAACATCCTTCGGCAGAGAGAAAGAGAGAAAAAGAGAGAGAGAAAAAAAAAAAGAGAGAGAGAGAGAGAGAGAGAGAGAGAGAGAGAGAGAGAGAGAGAGATGGTAGGAGTGGAGGAGACACTAATGATACAAAGACAATGTCCATTATTATTAAAGAACCAACAGCAAGATCAACACAGAAAATCTATATTTGTCCACAAGGTACAGGAGCCTACAGGTTCGGAATCTGAAAACCTCGAAAATTAAAAATTGTTTTCGTAAACATCTACGAACCTTCCAATTAAGACAGGCCAATAAGAGTTCTCAGATAAACTAAGGACAATGCTGTTGAATTGAAATGACAACAGAGAAAGTTTTGTTCAGGGTTTCTTTAGTTGCGAGTTGGTAAACACACAGGCAGACAAACAGGCAAACAGACAGGCAGACACACACACACACACTCAATGGAGATAATTATTTTTATTTAAACACACACACATGCCCACACACACACACGCACACACCCACACACACACCCACCCACACAGAGCTATTCAAAGACGTATTGTCAACAAATTCGGTTTCAGCCGTAGCATCTGCGTCACTATAACCTGTATGTAGCCAGAGGCGACAAAAAAAAAAGTTGTTCGGATGAAGCTGATAAATACTGTTTCATTTAATGTTATTGACCAAGTTTTCAATACGCAATTTTTATGAATTTAAGACGCACTGAACAACACGTACGGAATCTACCACAGAAGCATCGCTGATCTCTATCTCTAAACATCAATAGCCTGAATATGTGTGTATGTCTGTGTGTGAGAGAGAGAGAGAGACAGAGAGAGAGAGAGAGAGGAATGGGAGGGTGGCTTTGGTTAATAAGTAATTTGTCAAGAAAACCTCTCTCTCTCTCTCTTTCTCTCTCTCTCTCTCTCTCTCTCTCTCTCTCTCTCTCTCTCTCTCTCTCTCTCACTCTCTCTCCCTGCCCTGTGTTCCGAAGAGGGCTAAGCGTTAATTTGTTTAATTGTATTCAACATCCAATTGCCAATTCGATCGTGGATAAAAGAATCAGTATTCCGAGCTTGGATGGACTATTTTTGGTTAAAATTTCCACGTGACACCCTTTCCTTTCAGCTGCTTTAATGGTCGGCTTAGCTGTAGTTATGCCCCTTCGCCCTCTTTTTCTCCCACACAGTGGCGCTGGCAACATAAGTGTGAAACTTTCACAATATATCTTTCTGTCCAAAAGCGGCCGCTCATTGTGAAATACCCTGTATAATTGAATGGGTAATAGCGCTCTCTCTCTCCCTCCATATCTCATTCACTGTGTGTGTGTGTGTGTGTGTGTGTGTGTGTGTGCGTGAGACAGAGAGACATAGACAGAGAAAGGGAGAGAGAGTATACGTACCTATCAATAAATTGAATAACTGGCTTCGACGCTTACATGTTGGATGGAACTTGTTTTACTCAGCTGGCCTTAATTGATATTCTCTGTCGAAATTGTGTGTCTTTTAAGTGCACCTGCTGATGCTGCAAGGCAATGTTGCTGGTATTTTGTCTTCTGGATCGATGATTGGATTTATGAACTTCTAGCTGCATAAACTTAAAATCAATACACAATATTCTGCCTCTGTTCTCAAATGAGTTTTTCTGGAAATAAGTGGACATGGGTCCTGTCCGCTCGGAAGATTTTCATAAACAAATAATATAACTAACATGCATTTAAGATACGGCGGGGGAGCGATAATGAGCAGCATCTTCAACGCTGAGGCGTGTTTTGTTGTCAGCAATGCTGAAGAGTTCAACTGTCACGCAGCCCGTTTCATCAGCGATAAAATAGTGACTGTGGTGGGTTTTATCATCTAATGTAAGAGGTCTGATCGTGGAAAACTTTAGGAGGTCGACCTCAGCGCGTGAATCCCAGGCGTCCATATTGGGATGTGAAAATTCATAGGTTTGCCATCGCACAAGTGTGATACTCAAGAAAGATCGTACTTTTGTAGGATACGCTTTTCTCACATCCAATTCGGACCCAGACGACCTGTGGCGTGAATTATTCCAACAATTTGCTCACTGGCTGTGGAACGGAAACGTCCCGCAAAGACTCCATACATATCTTTTCAGGCATGTTCGTCAACACCAAAAGCTGATGTAACAGTCGACGCCATACCAAGAATTTTTGTACTTCCAAATTCGTCGAGAAGGGTGACAATGAAAGAGGGACGGCCTCCTCACCTTTGGCCGTTCTATATTTCCCTATCTACTCTATGCCCCTCCTTCTTCCCCCTTCCCATACATACACACACGCACACACCCACCCACACCCACACACACACACACACACACACCCACACACACACACTAAAAAAAATCGCATCGCATAATCGATTTATCATGACCATAAAATAAATGCCCCATCCATCCACTGCGATGTTGATAGCCATAGGCCTATTGTTGGTCTGCAAATCCATAACGAGCGAATACAGGGTCGGTGCTTCACAACAGTGGGGAGCAAAGCCGTTATAGATATGCTGTCAGGAGGCAGTCAACACAAATTAAATATCAATCACCCGTAAAATCGCACGTGAAACAATTAACGACCCAAGGTGTGCCGTTAGCACAACAAAGAAAAAAATCACAACGGCCTGTATACCTGGATGGAGGAGAGTGATAGAGTGATGCTGGTTGACTTAAGTCAGTATAGGTTCCATTACACTGATGCTGGTGTCTTTCTGGTGATTTGTTGCTGTTGTTGTGGTGGTGGTTGTTGCTGTTGTTAAAGCGCTTTTGAAAGAATTCGTGGGGAGATCGCATGCGTCATAGCTGAGACTAGACAAAGAATTCTCCCTCACATAGAGAAAAGGCCTCGTCTAGTCTCAACCACGATGTAAGGGTGCGTGTGTTGTACTCTTAATACTGTTAGCCTTCACCGTAGACCGGGGGTCAATTTGGTCCCAAATTCAAAAATAAAATGTACAAAAAAAATCTAATTTGAATCCATTGCTTAGAAAATTCGTGCACGATTTTATAAAATATTTATAGAGAGGGCTTTGCCTGTACCAAAATGTAATGTAAGTGTCACATAACATTGTTATTTTTAAGTTGTTTTAAGAAGTACTTTTTATAATAAAGTGGGTGTCACGCGTTTCTCAACCGTCTCTGGAGAATTGTGTGTGTATGTGTGTGTGGGTGAAAATAAAAAGGGGGGGGGGGGGACGAAATATGACCCATTGTCAACACAACGTATGTGGCGTTTCAGGAAAGTCATAATAACGCCGCGAAAGTTTTGTTTGTGGTGTGTGTGTGTGTGTGTGGGGGGGGGGTGCGTGTGTGTGTATGTGTGTTGAGGAAGGGGTAAGCTGACACTGAGCGATAAAAACAAAATGTTAGACCTCCAAGCTCAATGAATGGAGGGTAGGGGGAGGGAGGGAGCAGAGAGGGGTGATGGTGAAAGGTAGCTGAAGGGGAGTGCTAGTGATATTACTCGTGAGCATTGGACCCTTTCGGATAAAAGGGCGTATCCCTGTAGAGGGAAGGAGGTGGAAGATAATAGAAAGGGGTTAGAAGGTAGAGAGATATGGGGAAGTAGAAGAGAGGTGACAATTGTCGCTTCGGTACAGGGAAGTTCAATTCAGTCCCAAGAATTTTGTTTTATGGCCTAGCCTACTACGACAACCAATATATTATGTAAAATATTAGGATGCCTGCATTTCCGGGAAATTTCAATTAAATTTTCTTCAATAGTTTCATTTTCTATGTGGCTGCGATTCGGGGAATTCGCAAAGTATATTCAATTGTTTTATTTACAGTATCTTTATTATTGTGATCAGTTGTCTGTGGCGTTAAACTATGCGTCCAATGAAGCAATTTGGCGCATTTGGCGGCTTGAGTTAAAACCTGTATCGGCCAGCAGTTCTTGTTTTAACATAAATTTTATTCAACAAACAAACCAGAAATTAATGCGAGGCAAAAACACAAGGCTTAAATGATTGCTACCCAAATAATACTAATGTATGAAATGATCAAACTATCACTGGCGGACGAGTTGAACAGTTCTTGAGCTCTAAATGCTCTATACAAGAACGATACTTATCATGGGTGTCTACATTTTCTAAGAAACTTCAATTCAATTCATTTCAATTGTTGTTTTACTGTCAACACACCCCTTGGGGTCATGAGCAATCTTGCCACTGTAGATTGTTCAAACCTATAAAGGGAAAAGTGAAAGCCCCAGTTGAAAACCTGTCTTTCCTTTGTAGGCAAGATAGATTCACTGCGGCAACAGTACCCCCGTTGTAGTGCCGGGGGTTTCAGTATAAATAGTATCCCCACTTTATGGAAATTTAGTGCTTTAAATTCCCACTGTCTCTGTCTTCCTCATTTACTCTTTCCCATTCCTGCTCTGTCCTATCACTCTGCTATACTATCTTCTTCTTCGCTAGATCAATGACCTACCTTTTTTCTTGAAAACTTTTCCTGGACAAGACTCTTCGTTTGTGTATGGGGTCTGTTGGATCAGCTTGGGAATGTTGGACGCTTTCTGCCGGGTGGTCACTAGGGCTTCCTATGAATGTATTATTTAGCACTATAGGCATTTTATATGTATGTGTTTTGTTGATGATTTATAATGATGTTTGTATTCTATTTTGTTTTTGTAACCGGGGGTTCGAGTAGTTTGGGTAAAGCCTCAGCCGTCCCCTGCGTGGGATGTCTTTATTGTAAAGTGACTGGCCGGTGGAGGGCATTCAATTTTCCCACTAGGGTTGTTTCGGCAGATCTTTTATGCGGATTGGGGGTTGTCCGGTCCTGATTTGGCTCGGAAGAGTCCGCTGGACCTAAAGCAACAATCAATCAATCAATCAATACTGTCAACACACTTGTCTGAACATATAAAACCTTGCTCTCATTCCCATTCAGAAATATATATAATTCATAAACTATACAATAATGAGAACTGATTTTGCATTGTACGGTATTGTACTGTTTTGTTTTGTATTGTATTGTAAGTTTCTCTATCTGAACGAATATTGAAGTTTAACGTCTATACCAACCATTAGCGATATGGCAGACGGGGATAATCATTTCAGAGAAGGTGTAGGGACCTACATCAACACAAAACCACCAAAGCAATCACACTGCTATGCTGGACAGTAAATTGACAGTGATGGCCCAACTGTATATTACAATTAGATATTAGGGAACACAAGAGCCGTGTCACCAGTACTAATGTCCAGGTAACAATACAGTCTTAGAGAGAGGCACGTAGGAGTATTACTGATCGTGTGTAATTAAAGCTAGGTGACCGCTACCTGACCACAGGCCAAAATACAGGTGGCCATCATGCTAACACGCCTACACGCAAGCTATAGCCAAAGGTCGCTCACGCCAAGGAGTTTGTATATTAACTTCAAGATGACAACTGATTTGTACACTTTATGGACCGTAAGATCATAACAAACGTCACCACTAAAGGTCTTTAGTTTACCTTTAGCTATAAATTATACTACAATCCTGATAATGACCTAATTGTTGTTTCGCCAAGACGAAATACCTTGTAAGTTACTTTTAGGAGACAAGCTAAATGAAAAATCGTTCATTAAGTTATTCTCAGTTACACAATATGCTTTCTGAGTAAGACATACACTCATTTTATTTTGTAGTGCCTAAATATACAGCAAGGGGGCTGCTTCCGGTCTGACAAGTTGGTCATAGTTTTAGCTCTGTCAAATTTTCATTTTTGTTATTGCTTTCCAGACCTTCTTTGTCCCAAAACCAGACACATTTGGTGTCTGACCTGCCTGTTCCCACCCAAATCCGA
The DNA here is from genome assembly GCA_036898135.1 of Oncomelania hupensis. Taxonomy (NCBI): domain Eukaryota; kingdom Metazoa; phylum Mollusca; class Gastropoda; order Littorinimorpha; family Pomatiopsidae; genus Oncomelania; species Oncomelania hupensis. The sequence continues at coordinate 42,261,198 of CM072518.1, forward strand.
ATTGTGAGAAAAAATGACGTGCGGCCCTTAGCTTCTGGATGTTTTTCGACTTTGCTGATCCCCGGTCATTGGGCTTCAGGCAAGATGGCTTCCTTCGGCAAGATGGCTGCCTTCGATGAGTACTGAACTGTTCGTGTGTTGTTGTGTTGTTGTTTTTTTTCCCCTCTCACTTTGTTCCAATCGAAAAGAAACTTTAAAGAACGTATCAGTGACGTCTGCTAAAAATTGCCCAGTCTTCAGAGTTATTTTCAAGAACACTTCCAAGTATCTTATCGAACTCGTACCTTGTCGGAGTTGTCCTTGTTGTGGGACAGTGGGTTAAAGACTGACCAGTCTTATGAAGTGTAAATTAAATCGAGTGAGACACGACAAAACTGTGAGTACAGACTTATTCTTAACCGTGTGTACAGTCCTTTTCCTTGTGTGTACCTACCACGAAGTCATGTCACGATGCCTGAGGCGAGAGATCAGTGTGATTTGAAGTACATGTCAAAACCTTCTAAGCCGTTCTTGGTAACGGGTCTATTGTTGCTATTGTTGACATTATTATACAGCATGCCAAACCATCCTAATGAATCTACCTGTGACGATTCTGTTGCTCCTTGTGGTATTTGCGACAGACAGGTCAGCTGGTCTGAAAGAGGCGTAGCTTGTGATGCCTGCAGCACCTGGTACCATGCATCATGTCAAGGCATCGGCAAGTCTTATGACGTCCTAGGAGCCAGTGATGTCAAATGGTACTGTGACACCTGCGGCAAACCAAATTACAGCACCGTAGTCTTCGACCTACATGGAGTTGAGCATCAGTTTGACTCATCAGATAGCACAGCCTGGTCCTTCAACACAGATGAAACCTTTCATCCAGTCCACAGTTCCACACCAACACGACAAAGTAGGCAGGACAAGGGGAAGAATAGACCCCTGAGATTCCTGAATGTAAACTTCCAGTCAGCTGTTGGAAAAGTGGCAGAGCTGAGAAACTTGATTGAGAGCTCGAGACCTGACGTGATCTTCGGCACAGAAACCTGGCTAGATGACACCATCATGACCAGCGAATTGTTCCCCTCAAACTACAAAGTCTTCAGGAAAGACCGTAATAGAAACGGTGGGGGTATCCTGATCGCCACAGTTGACAGCCTTGCCTGTGCTGAGGAAAACACCCTAGACAAGCCTAAATGTGAGCTGCTCTGGGCAAAAATTAAAATCAAAGGATCACGCGACCTACTCGTTGGCACATACTACCGCCCTGACGTTAGCGACGAAGCCAGCCTTGCTGCCTTTGAAGTCTCAGTGCATCAAGCCTGTAATAACTCCAACGCCATAATATTCATTGGTGGAGATTTTAACTTTCCAGGTTTCCAATGGCCCTCATCCTCCCTGAAAAAAGTCGCTCCATATGTAGGCTTACACCACCGATTCCTTGACCTCTTGTCCGACACAGGCCTTGAACAAATTGTGGATAAACCTACAAGAAATGAAAACATCCTTGACCTATTCCTTACAAACACACCCAAATTGGTCCCTAGGTTGGAAGTCTTACCAGGACTATCTGACCACTGCATTGTGTATGCCGAATTACAGACACACCCCATTCGGGTCCAGCAAACAGCTCGAAAGGTCCCCTGTTACTCGCGCACCAACTGGGAGGCCCTGCGAATGTCCACAGCAGAGCTCTCTGCCCAAATCCTCACCTCAGCCTCCGACAACCCAGACGTCGAAGCCATATGGACACAGTTGAAAAATGGTCTCCTCAGTAGAGTTCAAGAATATGTGCCCCAGATACTCCTAGGAAGAAAGAAATCCACACCTTGGCTAGACTATTCAACGCAACGGCTGATCAGACGGCGCAACCGAATTCACAAGAAATGGAAGAAAACTAACCAAGCAGAACTACTAACAGCATACAAGACTCTAAAAAGCGAGGTTCAGAGGCGCCTCAGAAGACAGCACTGGCAGTATGTGGACTCCCTTATCAACGACTCCCCGGACAAACCCCATGCAACAAAGAAATTTTGGACGTACATCAAACAGAAAAAGAATGAAATCTCTGGCGTCTCCCCATTGAAGGTTGAGGGAAGGTTGGTGACCGACAGCAAGCAGATGGCTGAAGTTCTTAATGAACAGTTTAAGTCTGCTTTCAGCCCCAAGGTTTCGCTGACCCCAGAGCAGTTTGACGCTAGGTGCCCCATGCCTCCACCCGATCCGCTCCGACCGCTTTGCGATGAGATCGTGATAACAAACCCAGGTGTTGAGAAGCTGCTGAGGAACCTGGACCCAGCCAAGGCCAGCGGACCTGACGGCATTTCTTCAAGGGTTCTGAAAGAAGTGGCGATGGAGCTTGCTCCTGCTCTAACAGCCCTATACCAGACCTCCCTGGACACTGGTGTTGTCCCAGCCGATTGGAGAACCGCCATTGTCACCCCTGTCTTCAAGAAAGGGGAGCGCTACAAGCCAGAAAACTACAGACCCATTTCCCTTACGTGCATCCTGTGCAAACTACTAGAGCACATCCTAGTTAGCCGCATCATGGACTACGCCGAAGACCAGGGAATTCTATGCCCTGAGCAGCACGGCTTCAGAAAAGGTCGATCCTGCGAGTCCCAGCTGATTGGACTGGTGGACGAGTCCTCAGAAGTGCTCGAGAGAGGCCACCAAGTAGACTTGCTCGTACTGGACTTCTCCAAGGCCTTTGACAAGGTGAGCCACTGCCTTCTCCTCCGCAAGCTCAGCCACCTGGGCATCTGCGGAAAAATCAACAGATGGATTGGCAGCTTCCTGGCTGACAGGAAACAGTCAGTTGTGGTGAACGGCGCAGGGTCGGAGCTTGCAGCGGTAGAGTCAGGAGTTCCCCAAGGTTCTGTCCTAGGGCCTAGCCTATTCTTGCTGTACATCAACGACTTGCCAGCCGGACTGTCATCCACTACCAGACTATTTGCCGACGACACTGCCTGCCACAAAGATGTCAAGACTCCGCTAGACCAGCAGACTCTCCAGGACGACCTTGACAAGCTAGCAGACTGGGAAAACAAATGGATGATGTCTTTCCATCCCCAGAAGTGCTCTGCAGTACACATGACCAGGTGCCGTAAGAAGCTGAAATATGACTACTCCCTTCATGGCCACAAGTTGCAGGAAGAGACACATGTCAAGTACCTTGGTGTCACCCTCACCAATGACCTGAAGTGGGGGCCCCACATCACAAGCACCACCAGCAAGGCTAACAGAACCCTGGGGTTCCTGAGAAGGAACTTGAAGACGTCCAACATCAAACTGAAACAGGCAGCCTACCAAGCGCTAGTCAGACCTATCTTGGAATACGCAAGCCCCGTGTGGGATCCCTACACAGCGGACAAGATCAACACCATAGAACGGGTCCAACGTCGAGCTGCTAGGTGGGTGTCAAACCGCTACCGCCAAACCGCCAGTGTGGACAAGATGTTAGAAGAGCTGCAGTGGCCGTCGCTTCAAACAAGAAGAAAACGAGCAAGATTGACAGCATTCTATAAATACCACCATGGACTCACCCACATCAACAGCAAGTGCTCTCCGAAGCCAAGTGCCCGCCCTAAGAGAAGCGCCCGCCTGTACAACCAACACTCCTATGACATCCCCTCTAACAGAACTGATTACCGACAAAAGTCTTTCTTCCCACGCACTATCGCTGAGTGGAATTCCTTGCCTGAAGAGGTTGTCTCCGCAACGACCCTGGCCTCATTTCAGGCTAGCGTTGTGCAGCTCCTCCAATAAAACCCAACTGCACCTCCAACCCCCTTCCCCCTCCCTCCCCTTCTATTCCTCAGAACCTATTATACAGCTATAAATATCACTATCTATGATTATAGTCGTCATACAGTATTTCCGGATCAGCAGCCCCCAAATCCAGCGCAGCAAGTTTCTTCAATATATTGAAGTTGGCTGCCCACATCAAAGAAGAAGAAGACCTCCCTCCCCCTCCACACACACACACACACGTCCACACACACACACACACACACCTCTATGGTGGGAACTTTACACGTACCATAAGTTAAGTATGAATGTTGTTTTCGTTACTATGTTTGAGTAGGGATATTTGTTAAAAACTCTAATAGAGACATACGAAACATTAATCACCAGTATTAATTTGTTTAAATTGTTTGTTGCGTAAAGTGGTGTCCAGCAGCAGTTATTATTAGATCCCTAACATAACCACAGATAATGAGTAAAAGCACGCAAACAGTGATAATACTATCAAAACTTACCTATCAATTGAATCGATCTAACTATAGGTCTGAGGGCTAAGGCCAGACTGCTGTCTCTAGAATGAGAACTAGAAACTAGGAATAGTACATCACGCTTAATATTAAAGGCATTGAACTATCTGTAATCAAAGGCTTTGCTTGCAGTTACACTTTCCGTATTACACAATAAACAGTAGCTGGTCCATTCTATTCGTCATCCCCTGTACTCACACTCAAAGGCGTTGCTTTCACCTACACAATAAATAATAGTAGTGCCGTATTAACCGCCACTGCGTGAGACTTAATAGGAATTTGTAAAGTTAAATAATCAAGGTTAAAAGATTTCATCTGTTTCCACCCTTTGGATGTGTGGAGATTTCAATGTTAGGCCATTTCGCCATCTATGATCTACCCTGAAGCAGTATGGAGGACGTTCCGAGTATAGTTAAATGCAGAAGGAAAAAAAACACTGCAATGACATTAATGTTTCCCAGGAAATATTATTCGCTAATAAATAATAGAGAATCCAAAACACTATGTTTATCTCAGATTACAGTTAATTGCAAAAAAACAACCCATTGCAATGACATTAAGGTTTACTAAAGTTAACTTAGGAAATATGTAGGCTAATAAGTAATTAAAAATCCAAAACACACTGTTTATTTCAGATAATAACCAGTAAACATTCAAATAACGATTAACTGACCTTATAAACTTTCGACTCTTCAGGTTTCTAACGTAACATAAATGGAAAGAAATTGATATCAGAAAATAATTTTGGTATAGCATAATAATTGTGAATTGTGATTTAATCTCTTTTCTACTGGGATACAACGTCGTGAATTTAGGAAGGATGGGGACTGCAGCATAAGAACGGAGGATGGGGGTGGGGTGGGGTGAGGGCTAGGGGACTGAGAGTGAGGCTATCTGTATCAACTGTAGGACCAACTTTATTTTTAGACAGCTCATCATTATAATACTGACAAGAAAGAGAATGTAAGAATTTGAAACCCACTCCCTACTAAACTGACGGCTGCAACAGAAGATTTTCAAACTCAAAAACCTATAGCCTACTGCCCTAAGCCTGTAGGTTGAACTGACGAACTGCACGTGGGGTCCAATGGTCTTCTTAGCCTCAGTTGTCCCCTACAGTGACGCTCGCTACAATAGTGTCACACTTTCACAGGATTATCTCCCACTCCATATGTGGCTCAGTAAAGTTACATCTCAATGTCGCAAAAGGCTACGATAACATGTCACATCCGAAAGGGACAGATTGCTACCAAGAAGAACAAACACCGGAAACTCAATCGTATGGACAGATTATCACAAGAATTTTAAGCTTGATATAACAAGCCCAGCAAAAAATGTGAATGAAACAGCGATTGTCAACGTAAATCTGACTTTTAAGTATAACTGTATGCAATGTAATCATTCTTGGACTAAAAAAAATATCGAATTCAAAAAGTACCTGTAGCCATGTCGCAATGCACCTAAAATTGTTGAATTCATTTTCACCAGCAAATTTATTCCATCCACCCATTCTTAACACCCACACAAGTATTCGGAATATTATATGGAAGCGCTTTCAGCATTTCTTGAGCTGTAGAAAGCGCTATATAATAATAATAATAATAATAATAATAATAATAATATTAATAATAATAATAATAATAATAATAATAATAATAATAATAATAATAATAATAAATATGCAGCTGCTCATTCCATTACTATTACGGGGTGGCCTCGTGGCGCAGTGGATAAGTCGCCGGTTTCCAATGCCGAAGGTCGCAGGTTCGATTTCCGCAAGGGGCGAACGTATGTGACTTAGGTACGAGACTATTGAGGTCACCGAGGGTTTTCTCCTGGCACTCCGGTTTCCTCCCTCCCTTCAATAATGGTACAGGACGCAGTAAATATGCACATTTCAAAAATAAAAAATCGAATTTCTTTCCGTCTTCCAATAGCGATTTCCCTGCCTTTACACCACCTGTTTGAGTGATTGGTGTGTATTTGGTGTGTATGAGGGTAGATGAGACAGGTGAGCGTGTATGTTGGTATAGATCGCCGCGCTTTGAGCCTGATTGATTTGGGGAAAGGCGCGTAAATAGCATCCTGTATTATTATTATTATTATTATTATTATTATTATTATTATTATTATTATTATTATTATTATTATTATTATTATTATTATTATTACAGGGCCTGTGTGCCAATAACTTGAGTCTCAAGAAAACAAAATGTTTGTGGTACTGACATGCTGCAGGCTTATAATTATATGAGATTCTGTACAGAAAGTGTGTGTGTGTGTGTGTGTGTGTGTGTGTGGGTGTGGATGTGTGTGTGTGTGTTTGTGTGTGAGAGAGACAGGGAGATTGTGAGTGCGTGCTCGCGCGCGTGCCTGTGTTTGAATGAGAGACAAACAGAGACTGACAGATACACACATACCCTGAGCGACGAGAGATAGAAAAATAATAGGTCTAGTAATTAGGCCTACTACAAATATAAACCAAGGAGAAAGCCCTGCTGCTATTTAAAGGTGTACGGGGAGTGCATCAAAGATTCAACGGTTCATTGATCAGCCTGTATCAGTCACGCATGACTTGCGGTCAATTGATAAGCCTCGATGGTTGTTCAATAGGATCAGATGAGGATCATTGTTGTCAAGGTGGCAACTTGGTGATTCGGACGTTGAGCTTCGTTTCCCCCCCCCCCCCTCCTCCTACTTTCACACGCAGATGAGATCGCATGGAGAACATAGTGTGTGTGTGCATTATATATTTTAAGTACCAAAGAGCCTTGTAGTAGGAGTAGGAGTAGTAGTAGGAGGAGGTGCAGCAGCAGCAGTAGTAGTAGTAATAGTAGTAGTAGTAATAGTAGCAGTATCAGTAGAAGTAATAACAAAAATAATTTAAATTTTTAAAGCGCAAAACCAAACTTAAAGCTTGCTCTAAGCACTCGCACGCATATAATATCAGCATACACACTCGTTAGAATAAATATTTAAACATTATGATACAATATTATGAAATAAAAACCACTTTAAGACACGTATGACTACTGCTACTACTAAGCTTACTACTAGTCTACTACTACTACTACTACTGCTACTGCTGCTGCTGCTGCTGCTGCTACTACTACTACTACTACTACTACTACTACTACTACTACTACTACTACTACTACTACTACTACTACTACTACTACTACAAGCTCTTTATTACTTAAAACAAAACACAACAAACATACACACCTACTCACTAACACACACACATACACACTATGTTCTCCACGCGTTCTCATCTGCGTGTGAAAGTATTTACACTAATTTCGTTAAAGAGAGAGAGAGAGAGAGAGAGAGAGAGAGCTGTGGCGTGCGTTCACATGATGCGTGTGTATGAAATTGAAAGCCTAGCCACTTTCCCAATCTTACCCTGCGCTCCTCCGCGTCCAAAATCTTTTTTTTCTCCAGGAAAGTCGACCATAGAAAGCTATTCTGATGTGATTTGCTACTATGCCTTATTGTAGAAGCTGCATTGTTCAATAGAGGAGAAAGAGCAGGAGAATCAGCAGCAGAGCAAAACATGCCGTGAAGCTTCTCTAAATATCCTTTTCTGGACTCAACATTTGACTGATTAGTTCTGATGGGCATATAATTTTCAATTGATATTTTGAAATGGATTACAACAACAACAACAACAAGAGACCACAGAAAAAATCCTAAGAATTTTACAATGTTGTGGTGAGGCAAAACGGCGGTGAAGAATGGATCACAATGATACCAGACATGCAATTTGTAATGTATTTATCAATACGATTAATGTTAACAATGCTAAATGATAACAGCACTAGTTGTAAGCAAACTCACCTTGTTAGTATAGGGGTCGATGAAGGTGTTGATGCCAGCTCTCACTCGGTTCTTGAAACCTCTGACCGTGCCGCGCATGCTGACGATCTGCTTCTCATGCAGATGACGTGGATCACGTACGTCACGACGACCAGCGAACGTCCGCGCCGGATCTGCCACTACTTCGGCGTTAAGACTCGGTGCCGTCAGAGGCTGCGTCTGCGGCGTGGTTTTGACGTTGACGTGGAAGGTCATGCTGTCGTCGTGCTCCTGATGGCCGGCGTATGACACGGGTCGGTCTCGGTGGTGGTTGTGGTCTTTGTTCTCGTTATGGTAAGAGATTGTTCTGGCCAAGGACAAGGCTGAGGCAGCTCCGTCGCTTGAGCCCACGTCAGCCTCAGAGTAGGGCCGCGATTTGCTAGCTTTCTCGCTGGCTCGAAGCTGGGGTACGTCGTCAATAGGGGGAGAGGGCGGTGGGGATGGTGGTAGGGATGGCGGTAGCTCTGTAGCGGTAACGTCCCCAAACTGCGGTGGCGGTGGAATGATCGGGGCGTCAAAATCCAACTCGTCGTTGAAACTGCTGTTGCTGATGACCTCATGGCTTCTGGCGTCATCAAGGTCTTCCACGAAGATGGTCGTAGTGGTTGCCCTGGATAGCGATCGTTCGCCTCCCGTTCGCGGGGAGGGAAAGGGGGAAGAGTAGCCGGAAGTGGAGGGTGAGGGAGGAAAGGATTGCTGGGAGGAGAGGGAGGTGACGGAGTGACGGGCCAAGGGCAGGAGGCAGTCATCAGGGGGCAGATCGGGCAAAGAGTTAAAGAAGTCCGTGTCCGTCACACTGCCGCCGCTGACGCTGCTGTTGCTGCTGCTGCCGCTGCTGCCGTGGTGGCCGTTCTTGTGGCCGTTGACTGGAGGCGGCGATGACTTCACCGTGATAGACGTGGTGGTGCCTGTCAGGGCGTTGATGGACTTGTTTGACGGCGGGGGCGGCGCTGGGGAAGATTTGGACGACCTCTTGGCGGTGATGCTATCAGTACTCCTCCTGTCCCCTGCTCCATCCACTACATTCGTCAAGTCGGCGCTCAACCGGGACGGCGTGCTAACGCTCTTTTCCGTACTCCTCCTCCTGTCCCCTCCGTCCATATCGCCGCTCAGTCGTGGCTCCACCGGTGCCGTACTTGTCCCAGACCTCAATCCATTAGAGCTGATGTTGATGGTGGTGCAGTGTTTGGCTATTGGAGGTGGGGGGGCTTTGCTTTTGCCTCCCACTCCGTGCTTATCTGACGTTCGCTGCATGGTTGTGGAGGCGGTGGGTCTCATGGACGACACACAATCGCGGTCCCAGCCAAAAGCGAGACTATTATCACCACATACACACACAAAACACTCCAGGAGCAAAGGCAGGTTAAATACAAGACTCCAAGCTAGTCAGACAGTAGTATCCCAGTCTCTCCGCTAGCGGTAGTAGTGGACTTTGTTCGGGCCAACCACAACAAGTTATTCACCACCTGCAATCACAAAATAGTATTGCACATTAATAATTCACCAGTCAATACAAAATGTACCTCCCAGTACGATCAAAGTCATACGGGCACAAACCAACGAATATCCCAGTCATGCTAAGAAAATCAAAGTCGAGGCTAATGACTGAAGCAGCATTATACAAAAATCTTACATTGCTTTTCATGCTGTAACGATTTATCCTGAAAACGCCTTTTAATAAAGGCGAACATTAGAAGGAAAAAAATGTTTACGACTTTGATTTTTGTTGTCATTTTATTTTTCCAAAATTCTTACAGGATTACATGTCCGACCATCGCAAAAATGTCATTCAATCTTCCTAAGATGTCAACGTTGTATTATTAATTACCTTTTTCTATCTAGGCTTACGACTACGTTCACAGACTGACACAGAGTGTCCGCTACCTATGATATGACACTTTCTGTGATACTTCCGTATACCTCTGCAGAGGCCTCATGCATGGAGGAGTCCTAAATACATTGTCCTGCACAACGACAGCTGGTTTTGTCCCAAGCCTTTGTCTAAGACGTGATCGCTCAGATTACTCTGAAGCATATGCAGATCCTGATCATAATTATTGTTATAGACAATACCAGTTGTCACAGTTCAAAACTCGATGTAAGCGCTGGGTTTTAGTCCCAGACATTCTGTTGTCTCAGTCTTTACCCCAGAATACTCTGATACTCAGGTTTTGACGTAAGAAGTGAATACGGAACGAATCACCGTGGAAAGATAAGACACAGCACGTGATTGTACTTATCTACACTATCTGATCACTGCTATTGGTTCGTGTTGTCTGTCACTGTACAGGTACACCGAGACATAGGAATTTCCTCAATGCTATTGTCTCTTGCGCTGGCAGTGTATTTTCCTATTTTCCTTCCTGTTTTAGATTTGCACGTCGGCCTTTGGGTATATACCACGGCATATCAAATGAACTCAGTCTTAGGAGTATATACATAAGGGAGGCGGCCCAGAATTACCCGATAAGGGACAATAAAGAGTTCTAGAGAGAAAGAGAGAGAGAGAGAGAGAGAGAGAGAGAGTATATTCCAAATAAATTATACAAACAGATTTAAAAAAAAAAAAAATTTAGTAGTCATGCAAGCAAAACATATTTGCCAGTTGTGTAATTTTTAGTTATTTAATTTAAAAAAAAAATTTGATGAATGAAATTTGAAGTTCAACGTCCACACTCATCACTGGCGATATGGCAGACAAGGATAAGTTAGTCATTGTTTATAGGATCCAGCAGACTGCAAAGAGCCGAATCAGGACCTCAACTTGCTTGAAAGAGGACTCACCCCTGATCTGTGTAAAAGATCTGCTGAAACAACCCTAATGGTAATACTAAAGGCACTCCACCAACTGGTCACATTACAATAAAGACGTCTCAATGCATGGGACGCTGAGGCTTTACTCTAATTTATCGAACCCCCGTTTACAAAAAAAACAAAACAAAATAGAATATAAACATTATTATAAAATATTAACAAAAACACGTACTTATAAAATGCCTACATTGCTAAATAATAATACTATAGAAAGCGTCCAATATCCCCAAGCTGACCCCACAGACACCATTACACAAATGATGAGTTTTGGAAGAGTTTTCAAGAAAAAGGTGGGTCACTGGTCTAGCGAAGAAGATAGTAGATTGATAGAACAGATTAGAAGCGAGACAGAACAAATGGGAAAGACAGACAGTGGTAATTTAAAGCACTAAATTTCCACAAAGTGGGAATACTATTTATACAGAAAACCTCGGCACCCCAACGATGGTAGGCGAGGATAAACCTACCCAGGGAAGAGGGAGTTGGGACCTACATCAATACTGACCCCTAGTGGAAATCAAACTGCTAAGATGGACAGTGAAATATGGCCACTTGTATCTTGCCCATTTCCCCCTATATGCTTACGTGTCCGGGGACGTTAATCTACTTACTGATTGCCCACCCCGGGATTTGGACCTGAGTCTTCGGCGTACCAGGCGAACGCTTTTCCACTGAGCTGTGGGTCTTTCTAGTCATAATGACACACAGGTTATAAGTAAGCATGGAAAAGTTCGTGACACATAGCTACGCTGGCAAGTATTATCTAAAAGATTCACTGGGATATCGGATACAGCCTTGTAAAGTTAAACCCTATTCGCTTGAACAAATCTTAGCTACACCGGTGAACGCAGGTATATATATAAAAAAAAGTACATCCTTGTTTTAAAATAGTTTGTACACAAAGTACAATGCCTCATAAAACTAACAGCACAACAAAGTCTTAAAACATCCTTAAACTGTTGTAAGCCTACGTACTGTCGGCCAACATTATCTTTAAGAAGCTAGTAATATCTTCATTGGCAATTCATTCACACCATTAGTTTAAATGTTGAACCCTTGATTTAAAAATAGTTTGTACACAGTGCAACGCCTCATGAAAATAACCGTTCCTTAAACTGTTGTACGTACTGTCGGCCAACATTATCTTTAAGAAGCTAGTAATATCCTTATTGGCAATTCATTCACACTCTTAGTTTAAATGTTGAACCCTTGATTTAAAACTAGTTTGCACACAGTGCAACGCCTCATTAAAATAACCATTAAAAAGATCGTCTTAAAACACCCTGAAACTGCTGTACACTTTGTATGCCTACATTAATTTCCAGCAGCAAGAGATTATCTGTTGATACTGATAACTTTACATTCTTTGTTTAAACATTTTCGTAAGTCAAAGTGCACTTCTTCAAGCGTAAAATATAATTTACCACCTTTTATCAGTGCCTGACATCCTGGTACCATGAAAACAATCTCACTTGTTATACTTTACATAGCTAGTGGCATCTAAAAGTTCTGACAATTTTAAAGTTACACGTCACCACCCAAAGCGTAAAATATAATATAGTACCGTTTGTAGCAAGACATCCGTGATCACTTCTAATACGTGGCTTCGCACTAATTGATAGAACCCAGCCTACTTTATACATCCGTGTAAAACATGTATTCAGCAGCTAATAATAACTGTTCCTTAAAATACGAGTTCACCAAATACTGTTTGTTATCTTCTTCTCCTTAATCATCATCCTCCTCCTCCTCCTCCTCCTACTCATCATCATCATCATCATCATCAGCAGCAGCAGCAGCAGCATCATCATTCTCCTCCTCCTCCACCTTACTCTTCCTCCTTCTCATTTTTCATTCTCCTCCCCCTCTCGTCTTCTTCTTCTTATTCTCCTACTCCTCCTCCTCTTTCTCCTTCTTCTTCTTCCGCGCTAATGCCGGAAAATGGCCCTTACACGCACAAACACAAAACAAATTAAATCCACCGTTCCTTTCCATTTGTTCCCAACCTACATTAATATCCGCCAATGAACCATGAAGGACTAACATACTTTAAATGCAAATACATCGTGTAGGAAAAGGAACTGTAACTCTTAGTGTTCCCAATGAAAACTTTGCTTCAGAGTTATAGTTCCTGGTTCTGCACAATCTTTCAGTATTCTGTAATGAACCTTTCCTACAGTAAATACATCGTGTTTTTTCTTGGTGCATGTCCATGTTTTCAACCATCAAAGCCTCACCTCCCTTCCTCCACGTTTTCTATTTTTATTTCTTGTACTTCCTTTTCTGTCAACTTTTTTTTTCTTCAACACGCTAGTGATCTAGTTAGATTAAACAACGTAAACGCAAATATACCGCGTTTGTGTGTGTGTGTGTGTGTGTGTGTGTGTGTGTGTGTGTGTGTGTGTGGGTGTGTGTATGTGTGTGCTTGTGTGTGTACCCGTTTCTAAACCATCAGCAGAGCTAACCTTTACAAACGCAAATGGCAGAGTTGCATCTAAATTAAGAAGAAGAAGAAGAAGAAGAAGGAAAAAGAAGAAGAAGAAGAAGAAGAAGAAACCGAACAGTTTAAATGAATACGCACAGAAGTTGACAAAAGAAGAAGCACTTCTTTACCGTTGAAGATCAAGGTTTGAACCCTATAGCATTCCTAAATAGCCCCTCATTAAACCACCTGTGTTAAAACAGGGAGGGCCTTATCACGCTGGCTGCAGAAACAGCTCCAAGGAAAGCATTGGTGGTTTGCCATCAATGTGCTAAACTGTCTTCCTATTGTCTTTTAATTTACACACGGACGACAGCTAGTCTCACCACAAAAAGGCGTTTGTTAATGCCGAGAACATAAAACCGACGACAAGCCATTCAAATATTTTTTTTCCGGACACACACACACACACACATGTGTGTAGAAACGACGTTCTGATGGCTGTTGTGAAAAACAGGGATTATTTTGACACACTTTCCATTTCTTTGACATTATTTTGATATTTTCACATTTTTGAAGCTATCCCTAACCCTAACCCCTAACCCAAACCCTAACCCTAACCCTAAGCCTAAAACAGCTGTAACTCTACCGGAACACTATTTTGACGTCAAAATAGGGCAGCCTTCCAAATACGTCAAAAGAAACCATGTGGAGTTTCATGTGTGTGTCACTGTAACGTCGTTTCTACATGCCCACACACACACACGCGCACACACACAAACACATAAGTGATTTTTTTTTCTTTCGAAAGTCCTCATTTTCGTGGGCCTCGACAGACCAACCAACCTACCGAACGACCAACATTGGCCTTGTTCTACGAGTAATTCCCGACTATTTCAAAGCATTTCCACATAAGTTTGTAAATAAAACAAATCGCATTAGCAATTTACAGCAACTTTAAAGAGCTGACAACACGCGAATAACATTACAGAACAAAAAGAACGGAGGCCAAAGCAGCATTCTCTACTGCTTTATGAACACAAACCACATCAGCAGTTTGTTAAAATATAACTGTGCATACTGCAAAACACATGAAAACGACTTCTTTGTCACTAAAGCCACTGACACGGCTTAAACATTCTAATTCTTTTAGTTAGACATTCGAATGGGAATACAAACCGAGGTCTAATTTGTCCACACACGCATTCCATCACAATGACTTTAAAGATCCAGACGCCCATGTCCTAGACCGACGAGTACCGGCTGCACACATACACCCAAACAGTACTCGGTTTTTTCTTCCCCATACCCTGTGGCCCAGGATTGTGTTCAGTTGTTGAGGCGTCAAACGATGCACCCAAAGGCTGCAATTGGGCGACTCGGTAGGCATGTGTTTGATTCTGTATTGGCCAGCGCCTTGAGCACTCTTGAGCGCTATAAAAGGACAATAAATACATAAAGAAATATATTACCATAACTATTCTGAGACAGTCACCGTAATGGGTCACAATGCTGTCGATGTCACAATTTGTTACAGTAATAGGTACATACCTAACATGAAGGCAGCTTCAAACACTCCAATATAATACAATCCCAGAAACAAAACTGAAGACACATGTAAATAGATATGTACACTAATATAGTCACAGTGTTATCTCAGAATACGGTCTTCAGTATTCGTCATCATTCATAGTACATACCCAAAAGGTAGGTTTACTTACTCACTGCAATCACTGCTGACATTATAATAATAAATGTTGAGCGACAAAAGCGAAGAGAAGACAAGAGAGCGAGGGCGAGTGATCTAGAATGACTGACGTTCCGTGTTGGCCCATGATGCGATCACTTTTTGCCTACTTTGTACCCGCCCCCTTTTTCCGCTTCTTACAACAACAGGCAGAGAATAAAGTGAAAGTGTATTATTATTATTATTATTAAGCGTGTTACCTGTCAGAGTATTTCTAATCTCAACTTAAGTACTGCTAATCTCAACTTAAGAGTTGCAGGCAGATACAACTCAATTCAATCCTATCATTTATTTTAACCTCTGTTCACCTATGTGATTTTAGATGCACACATTTAGGCTATTCATTCTCACGCACGAACACACAACAATACAACCAAACTAACAATTTAAAGTTGAACTATAATCATAAAAAGCAACTTTACTACAAAAGTGTACTAACTGAAGACATGTCAAGTATATGGGGAATATATATATATATATCTTATTGCCGGGCTATGCAGCAGGCAGATACCCACGAAAAGGTAAAAGTATATGACTTTAAGGCGTGTCACCGGTCCTACTACCGGTGATTTTAGGTTCGCTGTAATTGTTAAAAGGTGAGGGATAGGGTGGGTGGTGGTGATAAGGGGGGTGGGTGCTGTTGGCGTGTGAGAGTGTGCTTGATCACTGCATGCGGAGCTCCTACACGATATAACATGACCCAGCCTTCTCCCTCTGCAATATTAATTGCTCGAATCACGTATTTGGGGTGTCCAATGGCACTAAAGGGTTAAAGCAAAACACCAACAAAAATAATTACTTACAGAGAAAAAAAATGTTGGTGCACGTCTGCCCTGTGTACGCGACATCTGCACACGCAGGCATCCCTCTAATGTTGTCTTGTCTCCCCGTTGGGGAATGCACCACTAGCTTTGCTCACACTGTGACGCAAGGCGTGACGGTCACGTTTTCATTGTCAGTGGAAGCAAAAAGTGGCATTTAATATCGCTTACATAGCGCTAAACAGGAACATGTCTATGTTCCCAACATCTGTGTTCTCCCAGGTCTATGTTACCCTAGGTATATGTAACCCCAGATATATATTATGTTACCCCAAGTCTATATTACCACAAGTCTATATTACCCCAGGTCTATATTACCCAAGGTATATGTTACCCCAGGTCTATGTTACCCAGGTCTATGTTGCCTCATACCTATGTTTCCTCAGGTCTGTGTTCCCGGAAAGCATTGTTCGTGATATAGTATACAGTAATGTTCCATAATATTTATTTACCCCACTCTAACATGTTTGGTAATTTGTTCGCTTTCTGTTTGCTTTTAGTGTCTATTTGTCCTCATTCCTTGCCAATTGTTTTGTAACGTGAATGAGGCCTATATCCCATGTACACAAAACAAAACAAAACAAAAAACACAACAACAACCGTGAATACAATCTTGTTCTCGTATTATCTTGTTATTTATTTTGTTTGGTTACTGGCTAAATCTCTTTCTGTAAATGAAAACAATGAATCATCTTGCATCTTGTATCTAACCCTAATCCTAACCTTAACCCTGAGTGCCACCGCCGTAGCTCAAGTCGTAGAGCTTTCGCCTGGCACACCGATGACCCAGGCTCGAATCTCGTGGTGGGCGATATAAAATGTGGTCATTTTCACTGTCCATTTTAGCAGTATGATTGCTCTGGTGGTTCAGTGTTGATTCAGGTCCCTACACCTCTTTCCCTGGGATGGTTATCCCCGTCTGCCATATCGCCAATGGTGGGTGTAGACGTTAAATCTCAATGTTCGATCGTTAACCCTGCGATGGAATAGTAACGGTACCGTGCAGTAGGCCACAGATCTGGGAATAAATACAATGGCGTAAAGATCCTGGATAAACATAGCCCAGAGAGAGTCGAACGCCTGGAGGAACACAGACTTTGTAAAACATTCACGTAAGGGAAAAATAGTAATAACAAGTTTTGGGGGCAAACCGAGCTGAACCCCGCTGTAAACCCTCGTCCAACTGCACACAGATAATCCTCTTCTCAGTTTCAGATTGCAAAGACAAACTCCCAACACAAGCACACACTCGTTGGCTTCATAAACCAAATAAAAGCGCTTGACAGACGGAGCTAAAATTAGGCATGCTGAAATTTTCCAAAGCATTATCCACGAGGCTGGATTTGAATATCTAGCGTTTCAGGAACTAGACTTGAGCTAAAAATCATTTAAAGAATAACCAATGTCGGCTTTATAATTTAAACCAAGAAATATTTTATTAAATCCTGTTTGTAGCATTTACATATCTGATACAATCTACAAGTCTAAATTTAGATACTCAGTTTTTCTCTTAGTAAGACCATTTTTAATGCGAAGGGCGAATAAACTTCATTCCATGCATTCAAATAAGTAATTAAACAAAACGCATTTACATAATAAATGTTTACAAAAGAAATTTTTTTTTAATGTATTGCATTATTTTAAAGAAGCGCTTTTTATTACAGCTCATTTGAAATCCTGAGTCTATCTATCAGTCAGGCAATTAAAAACCTGCAAGGGATCAAAAGTTTTAATAACTTTAGTCAATAGATCCGTTAGTTTGTAAACAGAAAGGGCTTAACGCAGGGTGGAATTTGCATTTCCATTGACTGCCTTGGCCAAAAAAAAACTTCCTGGAACATTAACATGCTCACACACATAAAAAGAGAGGGGGGAACAACAGAGAGAGAGAGAGAGAGATAGAGAGAGAGAGAGAGAGAGAGAGAGAGAGAGAGAGAGAGAGAGAGAGAGAGAGAGAACATTGGGTCGTTTAATAGGATAAAGGTTTTTGGCTCAAAACCCTAGTCTTACAACCTGTCCTAAAAGATTATTGACTGACACATGAAAATATAATACTTAACAATAGGCTTGCGAGAGAGAAATACAGAGATTTGTCACAACCTAGAATTGGGAGTTCTAATTCTTCCTCTTCTTGATAATGCGAGAAATCCGTAGCGGGATAACAGTTCACATTCAGTTTGGATGGAAACTTCACAGTAACAAGCTGATAAACTGAAAGGCCATTTGATTCCTTGGTCTACAATTAAATGCGCAATGAACAAAAGCGTGTTCTTCTTCTCGATTCTTTATTTAAATGAGCAGAATGTTCTTATACTTCTTATTCGCCTTCTTCTCGATTCTTTATTTAAATGAGCAGAATCTTCTTATACTTCTAATTCGTTTTCTTCTCGATTCCTTGTTTAAATGAGTAGAATCTTCTTATACTTATTTGTCTTCTTCTATTTTCCTTGTTTAAATGAGCCGAATCTTCTTATACTTCTTATTCGTATTCTTCTCTATTCCTTGTTTAAATGAGCCGAATCTTCTTATACTTCTTATTCGTATTCTTCTCGATTCCTTGTTTAAATGAGCAGAATCTTCTTATACTTCGTATTCGTCTTCTTCTCGATTCCTTGTTTAAATGAGCAAAATCTTCTTATACTTCTTATTCGTTTTCTTGTTCTCTTTCTCCTTGTCCCTTTCTTAACAAAGCTTGAAATTTCAAGATTTATAACATATTTGTTTAATTGTTAAAAAAAACAACGAACGATATACATTATAGCATGCATTCATTGACGTTCCTCTTTCTCCCCATCCCTTCGAACATATCTCTTTATTAGTTTAAATGGTTCCAGTCAAAGGTTTTGTATTCAAAATGGTTATTTAGTTTTCTTCCTTTACTTTTAAATATATGATGTCTTTACATGAATACGGGTGCATTATTAAACTAAATGTGTGAGTGACTGAAAGAAGGGCATATGGTAAGACTAGCAAAGTAATGCTAACAAAATGTTCTTCTGGTAGTAACATTTTGAACCTGAATCTGAATCTTCTCTCTTTCAGAATTGTCACACCCCCACACCAAATTGAGTACTATAGAGGAAAATAAAATAATATTTACCCTTTCCAAGAGATCAGCTGTAGAGCAGGACAGACGAATCGTATGTGACTATAATTGAGCTAAAAAATTGTAGCAGATCATTTTATCTTGTGACCAATCGCCTTCCAACCAAGTAAATACAAAACCATATATTGTATTCTTTCTGTTTACTTTGTTTACCGTTCGTGTTAGTGAAATTATGAGTAGTCAGTGACAACAATTCACCAACAGCCTATTTAATTTAAAAAGCCAGGGTAGCAAGGATATATGGTTGTGTGTGTGTGTGTGTGTGTGTGTGTGTGGGTGGGTGTAGGTGTGCGGGTGAGTGTGTGTGTGTGTGTGTGTTTATTTTAATATTTTGTGACAATGATACTACTTGGGAAAGTGCATTGTTGTCACACTGAAAGATAATACAAAAGGGTAATTGTTGCTCCAACCGACCCTTAAACTTAGAATTTGTGTCATTTCTTTTTAGTTAGAAATGTCAACACACACAGTGTTCCCTCCACACACACAAAATGAGAGTCCTTGGGACTCCCAGGTATAAAATTTTAAGAGTCCTTGTGCAAATTTTGAGAGTCCCCAAATCGGTGGATGAACGGGTTTTGGGCCCAGTCAACCAAGTCAGAAGTGACATGATCGTGTATGATAGAATCAAAGAATGGATTAACGAAGATTTCTTTTGTTCAGTGAACGTATTGCTTGGAGGAAGTTTACAATGCGCGCGCATGCGATTTTTAAGGACGACAACTCCCGACACAATCTTTAATCGTCTGCAATGGCAGTCTCAGTTGGGTTCTGATTCTGATTATGCCGTGAATTAGTTCGCCACTCGTTGGTCGTATTTATGACTTCAGCCATTCCAAAAAAATGTGTGCGTCCACAGGACGCACAGATGCAAATTTTCCTGCGTCATTTTTCATATTTTGTGCGTAATTGACGCACTACTGTGCGTAATCGGGAACACTGACACAAACAACTTTATTTATTATACACATATTCGCAGCGGGGCGTTTTTAAAAACAAATCAACGTTTTGCTATTATTAATATGTATATAAACAAATGAATTGATCGATGTATATATAAACCCGTACTTTTGAGAGATGTTGGTTGGTTGGTTGGTTGTTTTATTTACGTCTTTTCCACCAAAGATGATAAGACGGAGGTGGGAGGGGGGGGGAATAAAAAAAAATATATATATATTTACACAAATCTAGCCACAGGAAAATCCACCAAGGGTTTTGCTATCAATGCACTTTGATGAAAATTAATCTCATCTAATGTTCTTATGTCATGCAGATGCACATTTAGTACAGGCAGAAAATGACGGCAGCCAAAAAGTAAATGATATAATGAAAAAGTCTCATTGCATACACAATGGACATCTGGACAATACTTTGTTTTTATTATTATTATTTTATTATTATTATTTTTTTTTTTTACTTTTGAGAGAGTTTATGTTTTGGGCTTAATATATTTTTTTCCAGTGGAACAACTCTCACTGTGAGCAAAAGCGTCTTCTTCTTCTTCTTCTTCTTCTTCTTCTTCTTCTTCTTCTTCTTCTTCTTCTTCTTCTTCTTCTCGATTCCTTGTATAAATGAGCAGAATCTCCTTATACTTCTTATTCGTCTCCTTGTTCTCTTTCTCTTTCTCCCTTTCTTTAAAAAGCTTCAAATTAATAATAATAATACTGGATGATATATATGCGCCTTTCCCCGAATCAATCAGGCTCAAAGTGCGGCGATCTGTACCAACATACACGCTCACCCTCACACAAACAACAAATTCACATCCATCACTCGAACAGGTGGTGTAAAGGCAGGAAGATCGCTATTGGAAGACGGAAAGAAAATAGAATCTTTATTTTTTGAAATTTTTTATGTTGACTGCATCCAGTAGGCCTACCATTATTGAAGGGAGGGAGGAAACCGGAGTGCCCGGAGAAAACCCTCGGTGACCTCAATAGTCTCGTACCTAAGTTACATACGTTCGCCCCTTGCGGGAATCGAACCCGCGACCTTCGGCATAGGAAACCGGCGACTAATCCACTGCACCACGAGGCCACCCCATTCCAAAAGTCGTAGAGCATGAGACATCACTGAAACTATTGGAAAACTCGCCCATAAGATCCTTGAGCTCCATCTTTTGACCCCCGTCAGGCTTGGTCCTAGGTTAAAGTCATCGATGCCTCTTTGCTGTAGAAGTCTCGAAGTTCCAACAGCTTCTTGCTATTAAAACTGTCGCCAATCTCAGCTGCCGTTGCTGCGTGTACAGTCTCTGGTGGCCTTTCTACGTGCAACTTAAGGAGGTTGGCGTGATATATCTTGGAATGCTGGCCGACTGTAACCTTGTAGTCGTTGATCCCCACCATTGCCTCCACTTCGTATGGGCCTTTCCAATGCATCAGCAACTTATTGTAATCGGTAGGTAGCAGCACCAACACTTTGTTGCCAGGTTTGAGCTTCCTATTCACAGCTCCACGGTCGTAGTAATGGTTTTTATGGTCCTGGGACTTCTTGAGGTTTTCTCTGGCTATATCGAGAGTTTGCTCCAGCTTCTCACGTAGCTCAAAAACGTACTGGTAGCTGTTCTTTACCTCTGGGATGTATACATCTTTCATCCAGTTATTTCAGGATGTGCATCGGCCATTGGATTGTTCTTCCGTACAATAGCTCGAACGGAGAAAATCCGGTAGATTCATGCGGGTTTTTTTTTTCTGTAGGCGAATAGTAAGGCATTGATGTAGCAATGCCACCGTCTGGGCTGCTTGCCGCACAGTCTCTTAAGAATGGACTTTAGCGTAGCATTGAACTTCTCGACGAGTCCGTTGCACATTCGATGGTAGGATGTCGTAGTCAAATGCTGATGTGAGCATGAAGTCCTTGCAAGTAAAACACTGCCTATACATTCTGTCTGACGTCTTCTTGATGCCCAGTTGACCTCCCATGATGGAGTCATGAGCTACCTCAATCACTTGGCACCTTAGGGGTAACGGTATCAAGACTTGACCCTTGGGTGCTAGAAGATTCTGTACAGGACCTTGGCCTTCACCTCGAATGCTTTTGATCACGTGATCTTGGCGGTTCCTGTACTTGTTTAAAGTACAATCAGCTTTCTGGAGCTGGATTAGCTTATTTTTCCACGATGGGGGCTTTGGAGCTTTCGGCGACCTTTAGTGGCGTAGTCATATTTCTCTCCTGGCTTGAGCCCTGATAGCGACAGCACAGACGATCTCTGGTCGGCAGGGCTGAGCCGGAGTGGTCACATTCTCCCGGAGCTCTGTAATGTCTCGGGAAATGGAAATGGGTCCTCCTCCGCAACTTCTACTAGTTGGCAGGACTCCACTCTTGATCGGGATCGTCGGGTCGCCTCGCGCCGTCTATATTCCCGGTCATCAAATCGTACAGCGGCTTCTTCAGGCAAAGCGCTTCTACTTCGCCAATGTAGAAATGGTTGCTGACTTGAATCTTCGCAACTGGTGCTTTCAGACATTTGCTGTCGGGCCATTAGCGTCCATTTAGAATCGTCAGTGAACTGTTTTTTAACTATTAGATCTTCTCTTAGCACAGCAACTTCGTGATTTCCGACGCGTCCCTTGGAAACAGGCATGTTCTGGACGGTCACACAAATAAAAACAGCCTTCGAATTGGGACCTTTCACGTTCAGCAAAAAGCAAAAACAAGGTATGGGGGTTACATTAAGATAAACATTATATACAATAGTGGGAGAAGCTGCGTTACCAAAGATAAACATTATATACAATTGTGGAAAAGCTGCGTTAACATTTTACCATACACATATGCAGTATTAGCACAGTAAGTCGTAGTCCTGTAGAAGCAAGTGAATAAACTTGATAAATAATCAAGTTCTAATCATAGAGATAAGCAAAGTAAACACCAAAGTTGAATACACAGTATAGTATAGGTAGCACTATACTTCCCACGTCGATTGTGTAAACATATAAGCACCTAGTTCACCTCTATATTTTAGTTTGATACATTGTTACACAGTGAACAAAGAGTTTCGGACCCCTTTTCACTACGTGCACACAAAAGCCTTATTGAGAGGACAAAGGATCCAATATTGCCTCATTTACTTACAACAGTGAGACTGCAAACGTTGCATTTTGCTATACGCTTAGGCTAAATTGCAATACAGAAAAAAAATGCACACGCTACGGCCAAAGCTACACTTACTTAAACATCGCACAACGATCACCCCAGTCTACTCAGCTTCAATACTGCCTCTTACGCTTTCAACACAGTTGCACCGACTGCAAACTTTTCATTTTGTACCATAGGCTAAATCGCCCAACTGAAACCTCCTCCCCACACAGACCTGACAAACGTTAACTAGCTACACCTACTGAAAAGCGCACAACGATCACCCCTGTCCACTCAGCTGTGATTGGGTACCAGACTCTTTTGAGAACCGGACAAGGTAAAGGAACGAGTATAATATTGATTATATTGTCCATAATTTTGGTTTGTTTGTGGCACTTGTATTATAGGTGCACATTAAGTAGGCTTGTTCGACAACAGTACAACTTAAGTTCATCCTGTAAATAAAAACTTAAATGCAACAGCAAGCTGGCCCTGACAAAACCGTGGCTCACTTCAACAACAGAAAAGTTATGAGAAAACCTATAAACCTTCATAGACTGCATTTCAAGCAACAGCTCAACATGCTTCATATGACCAAAACGCTATCAAAGTGCACATAATGCAACTTCGTAAATTACTAATGAAGCTTTGAAAATAATCTGTGTTGATCTTTTGATTGATTGTTGCTTTAGGTCCAGCGGACTCTTCCGAGCCAAATCAGGACCGGACAACCCCCGATCCGCATAAAAGATCTGCTGAAACAACCCTAGTGGGAAAACTGAATGCCCTCCACCGGCCAGTCACTTTACAATAAAGACATCCCACGCAGGGGACGGCTGAGGCTTTACCCCAACTAATCGAACCCCCGGTTACAAAAACAAAATAGAATACAAACATCATTATAAATTATCAACAAAACACATACATATAAAATGCCTATATTGCTTTATAATAACATCATAGGAAGCCCTAGTGACCACCCGGCAGAAAGCGTCCAATACTCCCAAGCTGATCCAACAGACCTCATACACAAACAAGGAGTCTTGTCCAGGAAGAGTTTTCAAGAAAAAAGGTAGGTCATTGATCAAGCGAAGAAGAAGATAGTATAGCAGAGTGATAGGACAGAGCAGGAATGGGAAAGAGCAAATGAGGAAGACAGCGACAGTGGGAATTTAAAGCACTAAATTTCCAGAAGGTGGGGATACTATTTATACTGAAACTACCGGCACTCCAACGGGGGTACTGTTGCCGCAGTGAATCGGTCATGTCTATAAAGGAAAGACAGGTTTTCAACTGGGGCTTTCCCTTTTCCCTTTATAGGTTAGAACAATCTACAGTGGCAAGATTGCTCATAACCCCAAGGGGTCTGTGTTGATCTAACCCATATTGATCGGTATACTTAGTTAATATGCACGCTTGTTATTTATAGGTAGCTCTAATTTTAACTACTACCTGGCAACTCAACTCAACCAGGCGCGTGCGCACACCCCCCCGCACGCACAAGATTCTCAGATTAATGTTTCGTCTTCTTCTACGCAACACTACAACTGTACACACTGTCTGTGTAAGTAATTTATGTAGGATAATTTATGACCTGGTTTTATCTCACAATTTATATCACCGTTGTTTCCTATCCTATCCCGTAACTCGAAAGTCGTTGTGGCTCCACAGATGATCGTTTAACCA
Organism: Oncomelania hupensis; assembly: GCA_036898135.1. Taxonomy (NCBI): domain Eukaryota; kingdom Metazoa; phylum Mollusca; class Gastropoda; order Littorinimorpha; family Pomatiopsidae; genus Oncomelania; species Oncomelania hupensis. Next base: position 42,285,982 of record CM072518.1, read on the forward strand.
GCGTACTCCATCTTTCTATAACCTTTGGGGAAGATAATGGTAAGGGATGATTGTGGAATTTGTAAGCTCGACGTGGCTATTGCAGTGAGTCAGATGGAGAAGAACAGAAGTGTTTAGTTGTTAGCTAGCACGTGCATATTTGCTGGGTCAGCTAATTTTGGCCGGGGCCAGTTTAGAATTTGCATGGTCAGAGTATGACGCATACAGATGTGCATGCAAGTAAGTACCGACAACTCCTTTGTGTGTGGAGAGAATGGACAATTCCGACCTCAGGATTGGTCAGTTCCGGGGATTTGGGTTGGGTCAGTCACGTGGCAATTAAGGCATCACCTTATCTAGAGAAATGCACCCCTGCAGAATTATGGTATAAAAGCCAGATTGAACAAAGGAAGCTTTCTCTTATCTCTTTCTTCTGCCGGACTTCATACAACGCTGCTTCTGCGGGGTTCCTTCTCGCCTAGATTGTAGTGCTTAGGGTGGTCAGTTCATAATGTATCAGAGACTAGGGCCAAACTTATAGTGCGCACAATTTTTAGTTACAGAATGTTTATTGCAAAGCTTGGTTGCTTTTGCTTAGTAGTTGTTTAACTGGTGATTTTGTTATTTAGTTGCAGAAGTTAGTTTGAAAGTTAGTCAGTCAATGAGTTGGTAAGTAAGTTAGGTTTGGTCGGTTCTTAGGGTGTGTGCATAACTTAGGCTGCTGTTTTAGTTCTATTATTGTTAGTATGGGGTGAAAGTTCGTGTTTTCAATGGAGGAAAGAAGGGCGAAAAAGAACTAAAAGATGAGGTAAGAAACAATGAGTTTATTTGACTATTATTTGCATTGTTAGTTAGAATATATGTGCATGCGAGTTTTTATGTTTCTTGGTTGACATGTATTAGTTAGATTATTAAAATTGTATAAAATGGAGACAAGCTGTAGTTTATTGTTATTTATTTGAGCGCATGACGAAACCCTTTTGAACGGCAGTGAGACTGGTTCTATTTTGTATGTCTTACATGCTGTTAAGTGGTAAGTTATGCCCGATCCCCGTACAAGTAGAAAATTAAGTAGTTAGTATAACTCTCACATAGATAACGCAAAAACAGGGGACACGTTACATTTCTCTGTCCTCAGCAACCCTCTTGGTTTTGCTTAGTGTCAAGCCAGTCCATTCTCGAATGTTGTCCTCCAACATCTTTTTCTGACTCCATCTTCTTCTGCCTCCTTGCACCGTTCCTTGCAGGATGGTCTTTGCAAGGCCTGAAGCTCTGGTGACGTAATCATATCATCGAAGTTTTCGTTTCTTCACCACTGTGAGCAAGTCATCGTGTTTTCGAATGGCTTATGGTCTGTCGGACTTCGTTGTTGGTGATGTGCTGGGTATAGGAAATACCCAGAAGTCTTCTGTAGCACCTAATCTCCATGCTTTGTATTTTTCGTTGTAAATCTGCAAGCGTATAGGTTGATGGAGATGACAAGGGAGCTCAGCAGTCTTACCTTGTTTTATTATATCAAATTCACAGACGACAGACCCGCTAATATGATACTCAAGAAGATTATGTTTGTATGTAGCAAACACAAACACACACACACACACACACACACACACATATATATATATATATATATATATATATATATATATATATATATATATATATATATATATATATATATATATATATATATATATATATATATATATATATATACACTCTTAACATAATGCTCGTGTCTATTTACATTTACTGAAGATCAGTTATGAAGCATTGCAGACCTGGTTCGTATAATTGTGTATCATTCTAGCATCATCTTGGTTGTGTTTATAAAATAAACAAACGACAGCACAAGATATTGGATGCACGACAATCTCAGAAATAGTTTTGATAATTATTATTTCTAAATAATTTTTAAAATTATTTCTTCTGCAAATAAACTCGAGTTCTAAAAGGTACGAAGATTCAAGGTTTAATCCCATTACTCGCCCCTTTTGGGGTGTGGAGGATACAAAAAACATAAGCATAACAATCATAATGCGGTTGTAAAAAAACAAACCCAAACAGTAACATTACTAACATTCCAGTTTAAACATTCAGAACAATAACATTCTGTCGATATTGTTAGTATTGGTGTACGCCCTTCCCTAATTGTATACATTTACTCAAATTTAGTAATACCTGTTTTCTTTCCCGAAACAAATGACGCAAGTTAAACACTGGCTTGCACGAGAAATATTTCCTAGAAATAAACATTTGTCGAAGATGCTTGTGTTTTGGACACTCAAAAACAAAGTGAAATTCATCTCCAATAGAACCCATATTGCATTCCCTACAAAATCTTTCTTTCCTTATTACACCTTCCCGCCTTCCTATTTCTATTTTTAACTTATGATCTGAACAACGAAATTTTATCAAAGTATGTACATAAATATCAGGTAACTGAGAGATATACTTTTCACGACAAATTGTAATTTAATACTTTTGTGGAAGAAACATTTGCTGCTTTCGTCAAGAAATTATTCTTTATAGAGATATCTACATTTTTGCATAACGAATCTGAACTCTAAAAATGTTGCGTCTTCCACACAGTCATAACCAGTCTCAACAAGAATAGTCTTAATATAATTTAACCATTGTGATGAAAAGTTAGAATCTGAACACAATTGACATATGTTTCTATACATTCGACATAAAAGTTTAGCAGTAGAAGTTGATTGAATAATACCTGTCCAAAGTCGAATCATCCTACATTTGACATGAACAGATAGGGAAAATAAACCAGTTTCTACCAATATTATATTATTCATCGTACAACGATTTAAATAAAACAACATTTTAAGAAACTAACTTCATTTGTAACTTTTCAAATTAGCTATATTTTCAAATCCCCATATTTCACTGCCATGTCATGAAACTAGAAGAACCAATTTTTGATATAGGTCTAAAGTGACACTGAGTGATAGATAATTCTTGCCCTCTTGCATTTTATAATAATGAAAATATTGTTCGAAGTGCATAATCATACACATTTTTCTTTGCCTTAAAAATGTACCTGTTCTAGTAAAGACAATCCCTAAATATTTAACAGAATCAACAATTTTAATACAGTCAGAACCAAACGTAAAAATATGTTTTAGTTTTCGATTCAAATTAAAAATTATTATTTTGGTTTTTGAAACATACCTTCTATTTTTTATTTTAAACAATACTGAAATAAAACATCAAGTGCTTTTTGTAAACCGTTCATTGATTCTGATAGAATAATAGTGTCATCTGCATAGAGTAAAACCAGTAGACTTAAATATGTATCAATATTTTCAGCATGATTTATATTGTTTGTTAAAATGTTGACCGGTTCACAGCAGTTATGTATTTAAAAATCTTCTAAATCATTTAAATACAAAGAAAATAATAAAGGTTATACATTTTCTCCTTGTCTTACCCCTCTAAAACTAAAACAAGACATTCTGACTTGTCCCCTGTTACACAATACCCAAGATTTTATTTGTCTGTACCTGCTCATTACAACGTTTAGAACTTTTCCATTAATATTTTGACTCACTAGCCTCATCCATAAGCCATGTCTCCAGACTGAATCAAATGCTTTTTTATAATCAATAAAAGCACAGAATAACTTCTTTTCATGTTTTAAAAAAATCAATTAACATTTTGAGTACAAAAACATGATCAATTGTTGAGTTATTTCTTCTAAAAGCAGCCTGAATATTTAACAAACTATTGTTGCTCTCTACTAACTCGGTAAGTCTAATTTAAAATACTTGTAAAATATTTAAAAGTGTAATACATCTGTAATTATCACAATTGGTTTTACTACCTTTACGTTTATATAATGGCTTTATCAAATTAATAACCCGTTCTTCAGGTATTTCTCCAGACTCGAGTACTTTATTAAATATGCTTATGAAATATGTAAATTCTTAATACTTAAAAATAATTTTTAATTATTGTGTCTTAACCTAAATTGTTTTTTTTCTTAAATTTAATCTAATGTTGTATTACATGGCTTAACTAATTAATTGTACAACTTTAACCGTCCTGGTTACGTGTGTCTAGAGTATGTCTATTTAGAGGTAGGTATTATTTATGTTTGTGCGTGTGCGCCCGTATGTCCCCTCCCCCCCATTCCCCTTGCATCGTGTTCCTCGCTCATTGTTAGTTTTAGCTTTACTTGATTTTAGCCTTGGGTATTATTAGGTGTTGTTGGGCTTTGGTGGTTGCGACCTTTGTCTCTCCACGCCCATATGTTTGCGCAGTATGAGCGCCGTAGCTTTCCGGATTTTATTTTGTAACCAGTAATTGGTATGTATGTTTGGGCATAATGGTTTGGGACTAGTGTCCCCCTTGCCCTAAAATCCTCCTATGCGGTATTAGCGTTTTTATTTTACTTTTGATCTTAATAAATTAGATGTATGACTGATGACTGTTATAATCACCTATCTTTTACATTGGTCCTAAATTTTAACCTGTGATTATAGTTAGGTCCCATATATGCGCAAGTGTCCGGGGACTATAATCTTATAAACGAACGCACGCGTGTGCGTGAATGTGTGGATTGTTGATGGAGGTTGTGCTGTGTTGTGTAACAGAAAGCTGAAGAGGGAGGGAAAGAGGCGAAAGAGTGAGTGTGTAGCATTGTATGATGATAACGTCAGTTAGAAAGATTTATAGTTTTGAATTTAAATTATTTTAACATGAATGTTTTACTAACTTCACAGTATGTTCTAGGCGCTTTTGTAAATACGTCACTTGGCGAAATAAAGTCTGTTATCTGTTATCTATGCATCAGTTTGTCGGAAAACGTTTGGCAATCATAATAACTATAGAATGTGTAAACATTGCAGAGTAGAAGAAAACGAGAATTGTATTTTATTTGTGTGTTTATTATACAACTCTTTCAGACAGAAGTATTTGCATGTAAAGCATCGATCAGTCGTATATTAACTATCTACGTAATAGTTTTAAGTCGGACGATCGCAAGCTTGGTATTGTATTTAATGCACTGAAGATCAGACAGGAGTTTGTAGAATGCCTTGAAGACATTATGTAACGTTTTGAACGAGTCTAATATGTACAGTGTTTTCATAATGAATACTCGTATTATGTTACTAAAACGTCGTGGTACCTTTGTTTTGTAATGTTCACGGACCTCAACTAGGGGCCGGCGGCCTATAGTAATTAAACTTTATTAATTGTTCATTGTTCATCTCTCTCTCTCTCTCTCTCTCTCTCTCTCTCTCTCTCTCTCTCTCTCTCTCTCTCTCTCTCTCTCTTTCTCTCTCACTCACTTCATCGTTCGTGTACGATGATGAAGAAAACGTGTAAGGCGTTTTAAATCCATGAGGAAAAAGTTCATTGTTCTAAGCGCGCAAACACATAGAGTCTATCACCGACACAAAATAACGAAATCTCACATGAAACACACAAAATGGACTTTGGGCTTTAAAAAAAAATTTAAAAAGTGAAAAAAGTCCCCTTGGGCTGAGAGCATGAATAAACTGTAAAACCTTGAAGAAATGCAGCTAAACAACAGTTTGAAAAACACAACCTATGCGGTGGTTGAAAAGTAACCCCCTATTCAAAATGGCTGTAACCTGTTGTGAACAGTGCTACATTTGCATAAAACCAAACGTGATGTGATCTCTATAGTAGTGGAATGTAATCCCTTATCTCTGATTTTATGGATGAGAACAGCCCAAAAGTTACAAGCAATTTGCATTAGGAAATAACTTATCAACCACCTTTTAAACCGCAGTGGAATATTATATTACATGGTTATTGCTTTAGGTCCAGCGGACTCTTCCGAGCCAAATCAGGACCAACCGCAATGGAATACCGATTAGTGGCCACTGTTCTGATGTACGAACCCAACGTCCAAAAGACCGCAGATTCTATTGCACACAAAGGAAGTCAAAGTCTAACTCAATTATCCTAATTATAACAAATAATCCAACCAAATTGACAATATCAAAAATTGCCTTCTACTCTGATGGTTAGGTGACCTTTTCATCATCATCATCATCATCATCATCATCATCATCATCATCATCATCATCATCATCATCATCATCATCATCATCATCATCATCATTTAAATGGTAAAGACTAAGCGCAAGAGTTCTTGTGGAAGTGCGTTCCACAGTGTTAAGGCTGTATAAAATGATTATACACAAGGTAGGACTGTTAGCGGTAATAATAATGGAACTGCTACATAAAGCTACTCCACTTGATCACCTTGGTCGACATAAGCCTATTATACTGCGCTTGTCACTGAAGCGTCGTCGCCGTGGTATTGTTCACTACACTGCACTGAGGGAACCGACTTGACCTTGGCTATATTGTATCAATCATTCATGACTAACTTCTCCCAATGGAGCTTGGTCTCTCTGTAACTGACACAAACTTTTTTTTTCTGTATCGTACACGTCTCCAGAGTAAAAACAGCTCACGAGCCCTAAAGCGTACGAACGTCAACCTAATTGCCTGTTTTAATTGAAAGGTTCGTGGAAGGTTCGGGGGAGTTCAAAAACATTTCTTCGAGGTCCTCAGATTACAAACCTAGGTTGCTGAGCCTTATGGGAGAACATTTTTTTAATCTATATATATAAATTGCTTAGCCGGAAGCCCTTCTTCGCCTCTACTGTAAAGTTTGTCCGGTATGGACGCTGATCTGGGCAGGTGCTGGGCGCTGCGGATCAGCCTGCTGTGCGCTCAAAACCCGCGAAATCGTTATAGCCGACATTTCCTTACCGAACGTTTAACCGTTTCTGAGATAAATAAATAAACAAAATGTCCACAAACTGCAATAGCCTCATTCCGCGCGGCGCTTCCGATTCAACCCGTGTCAAGAAAGTGCCATTCCGTAATACCGCAAATTTTGTTTTATTTCCATTCAAAACACTTTTACACTCATGTCACCAATCTTACAGCTGAAGGTTACCTGTTCACTTTCTTTTTCATCCATACTTATATGCGCACACAAAAATTCAATTTGCATAAAATTTTCCATTACTTGAAGCAACTGTGCTGACGAAAACCATGTTTGTAGAGTTGTAACACGGTTACTTCCCTCTAACTAAATCACTGTTTATGCAGTACCTATGGCTATATAATACAAATATACCGAAAGTATTATGGCACCAAGGGAGATTACTTGCATGCCTAATATTTTTAAATAAAGGTATGACATTTAAAAATACGTTGCCTAACATAAATACTAAATTACAATAAAATATTTTAGTGCATTACTCAAACATGCACCTATACTCTGTTCTGCAGTACATTGCAATTATCATTTTAAATTAAAATAGTTCAATGCATTGCTCGAGTCGAACATCAACATGTACCTTTTAATCTACTCTGTTTTTGCAGTGCTTCATCATTCGACCCCTGCAAGTAAACTATTGCAATCATTTCAGTGCATTTCTAATGTTTGACTCTGTTCTGCAGTACATTGCAATTATCATTTTAAATTAAAATAGTTCAATGCATTGCTCGAGTCGAACATCAACATGTACCTTTTAATCTACTCTGTTTTGCAGTGCTTCATCATTCGACCCCTGCAAGTAAACTATTGCAATCATTTCAGTGCATTTTTAATGTTTAATGCTAACTCGCAGACAACAGTTGTCTCTCTGTCTACATTTTAAACAGCAACCTGCGGTACAAAACCACTAGTTAACAATAGGTTAGGGATTTGAGAACCTCAAAAAAAAAGTTCTGGAACCTCCCCGAACCTTCCACGAACCTTCCATTTAAGACAGGCCATTAGGGAATACAGGCTAGAGGGAGGCTAAACCTGGTGGGATATATAGACCTGGAGGACACAAGCCTAGGAGAACTACATAAGATAGATAACCTAAGACAGCTTTGTTATCGTTTACAATAAATTAGATTGGTGTGTACAATTACAAAGAGTAAATAAATATCACGATAGTAATATTACCTCAATGATAGTGAGATTAAAAACTATCACACAATTTACAATTACAAAGAGTAAACATCACGATAGCAATACACATCAATGATAATGAGATTAAAAACTTAAACATCACGATAGTAATATTACATCAGTGATAATGAGATTAAAAACTACCATACGTTTTACACTATGCAGGATAACATTAAAATACCACTGTGGGACATTACTTGCTCTCCCTCTCTCTGTCTCTCTGCCTGTCTGTCTGTCTGTCTGTCTCTGTCTGTCTCTGTCTCTCACTCTCTCTCTCTCCACAGACACGCACATAAACCCATGCACGCAACGTACATTTAAAACTGCTATTTAAAGTTATATGGATCCGGTATAAAATATTCTCTACCGGTCATACCAACGCTTTGTTTTAGTAATGAAACATTAGCTTTTGGGGCGGTGAAGTAGCGCAGAAGTTCGGGCACACGCTAGCTAATGTTTCGTGCAAGGCAATGTCGGGGCCCGGTGTAACATCCTTTAAGTTCCGGGTGTCTTACTTTAGCCGGGCGCCTTTGAGCATGCGCCAAGTCAAGTCGGGCCGGCTTTTTCACGATGTTCTTAGGCGTCGTAACCCTAACCCTAACCCTAATCCTTACTAAGACTACGATATCACTGTGCGCATGCGTCGAATTTTGTCATGCGTCGACCAATCAGAATGCTCCCAGTCGCTCCAAGCCCAAATAAGATACTAGGAACTTTGACGATGTCACACCGGTTTAGTTCCTGGAGGGGTGCCCACGCTCGGAAGGCAAACATCGCGCGACACAAACCTAATGAAATGAGCATACAACACACTCCAATCCACCCAGCTGTGAATGGGTAAGCTTACCTGGCTCTGTTTAGAACAGGAAAAAAAGTAAAGCAGCAAGGGAGAGGAGATGGGCACCGTCCTGATAAAACTGGCTCAGAGAAAAGAGAGGTCTCAAACGCCTCTCTACCCTAACGGTGGAAAGGTTGCGGGCGATGACATCTTTACCTTTATTTATAAAGAATTAATAGGAGGCTTCCACCTCCAAGTTATATTTCCTATTCGTTTTTTTTTGCTTTTGTTTGTTTTTAAAATAGTTATGCCCGTTCAGAAAACTGGCTCCCGGTGAGCTTTCAACCACTGAGCCATTCTGACATCGCTTAGAAGGTTATCAAAAAACTATTGTGTGTAGGTATTCTTTGTCGCTATTATTCTCTACCTGTACGAGTGCTAACAAGAGGTAACAAAAACAAGGTAAACGAATGTAAAACTCAACCATTACTACATAAATCACAGATTTAGGAAGCTATTTCAAACAATCTTTGCCTGTATATTTTATAGCGGCGCACGGTAACAAAAATGTAAGATAAACCACAAGTGAGGCAGAAAACTGGAAAATTGAACACATGACAACAAAGCTTACAATGATTATTATGCAATTTGCTAAGGCTGTTACAAATTACATTTTTAAAAATTACTAAAGGCGAGAATAAAATCCACCCATCCAAGTCTTGGACATTATTATAGTCGTCCATAACTGCAAGCATTAATCTAATCATTAATCTATTCATCAACATACTTTCTGTATAATCATTATGGTGTTCGCACACGTTTCAAAGATGGTACAATGATCGATCAAGATGATCAACGATGAAAGATGCCTTTAATGATGAGGAAGAATAGAAATAGATCGCGCATCTATTTGGGGACAGGTTACACGCTTCCGTGCTGACGTGGCTATCTACCGTTGATTCTAAGAAAAGCGTTGAAAGGTGGAAAACAACTCTAATCTAATAGTGTGATTACAATCGTGTGTGGTTTGCATAGTTCACACTACCGTGGTTTTAAATAACCTGCTACTTACATTAAAAATTTTAAAAAAATCAAGTCGCTAGACGAACAATAAAAGTGCAGGGTTACGAAAATGCAATTTGAGTTAAACGGTAACCTATTTGCATAATGGATACACTTAACAAACATACACGCTTGCACAAACACGCATGGGCACATATACACAAAATACACAAGACACGAAAACACGCGCGCGCCCTCCCACACACACACACATACAAACACACACACACTACACAAAAAAATACGCATACACACGCACAAACGTACGCACACTCAACCACACACACACAGAGTCATTAAGGCATTCTAGATAGAGGTGTAAAATTACATATAGGCCTACACACAACTTCATCGACAACAACACCATCATGAAACGCAACAACAGCAGCGCGACCATTTTGTTATTCAATTGTAGTGCTCCATCATGCGTACACCTTTTAATGCTAACCCAAAGGACTATGTAAATCACCTCATGGGCAATACAGCTCTGTTCTGTATGGAGTGTTATGGTAGCTACACCAACATCAACAACAACCCCATCAAACTTTGCCAGCAACAACAACAACCGCAACAGCAACACAATCACCATAGCAAGTAACAACAACAACAACAACAGTCAAAGAAAAAACAAGAAGAGGTAAATAGAGTACACCAGCAACAGCCGCATAACCACCACCACCACAACCCACCTCCGTCAACAATGGCACAACCAACAACAACAGCATCATCATCATCGTTAACGACCACAGCATCACCACCACCAAATGTCAAATTGCTTTGTGTAAAAATGGGGACAAGGAATCATCTAGTATCTTGTGCCACCACCACCACCTCCACCTCCATCAAAACAACAACAAAGCATGTTTTTTTGGGGGGACGGCAAAATTCAAACCTTGCAGATAATAAGCTGCTGAACAGCTATGGATAATCCTCCTAGTAGAACTCTCGATCACTAATTTAAAACAACAAAATTGTGCCTTTACGTTTTGTATGAAATGTTCATGCACTTTCATTACATGACAATATAAATAATTATACGCCTGCATAAATGTTGTGAGGTTGACAATGCATACAAAATAAAAGATTAATAACATTAACAAACACAGTCATAGACTCTACTACTAACAATATAATAGCCACCACAGACAGAGATATAAGGCACCCACCCACACAAACACACACATATCCTTACACCCCTACAACACACACACACACACACGCACACACACACAACCGCACACAACTGCCTTTGGAAGAACAATAACAATTTTGTTTTAAATTATGCCAAGTAGCAAAATAAGTCTCTCTCTCTCTCTCTCTCTCTCTCTCTCTCTCTCTCTCTCTCTCTCTCTCTCTCTCTCTCTCTCTCTCTCTCTCTCTCTCTCACATACACGTTATGTTTAAACTTCCACGTCAAAATGCAAAAAAAAAGTGTTTCTTACGGACTGCAGATTGAAAGCTAACACTATCAATTTAATACAAATGCCAATTCAATATACACCAACAGCAGATGCAAAATATTTATGAAGTTCACTTTGATTACAAAAGCACGCCGTCGGAGCGATGCGATAGTCTTTTTTGCAATTGTAATGTAATGTTACGATCTATCAAAAGAAATATAAATATTATAGTACCTTACGAAGGTTGTGATTTTGTAAGACTGTTGTGTAGAAAGTAGATGAAATCCTGGCCTTCAGAGGAAACTCTTTTAACGGGCTAAAAGCACGGATAGACTTCATAAAGTCAGGTTTTGATTGTCGAATCTCCTATTACAATCACGTCGTACAACTGAATGCAAGCCGGCCGAATATCGGCAACAAAACGCACACTAACAACTCGCTCAGATGTGAGAGGAGGATTACACAGTTCGCTTACAACAGTGTCTGCTTTCGCAGTCACAACTGCTACCGTTAAAGTATTCTGTCCTTTCCTCTGCTGTCACTGCTAGCTAGGCCTCTTTGTCTTTGCGAGGTTTTCCCTGTACTCTCCTCCCGCCCCCCCCCCCCCTCTCTCTCTCTCTCTCTCTCTCTCTCTCTCTCTCTCTGTAAGAAGTTCCCCCGTTTTCTTTCTCTTTCTCCTAAACTCCACGAGTCCATTTTCTCCCTCTTTGCGAGGAGGAATATGTTCTCTCTCTCTCTCTCTCTCTCTCTCTCTCTCTCTCTCTCTCTCTCTCTCTCTCTCTCTCTCTTTGCAAGGGAGAAACTGTACGTCATGTAAGAAAAATGATAATAACAATAATAATAATTATAATAATAATAATAATAATAATAATAATAATAATAATAATAATAAAAATAAAAATAATAATAATAATAATAATAATAATAATAATAATAATAATAATAATAATAATAATATAAAAAAAACAGGAAAAAATTAAAAGAAATATTTAAAAAAAATGTGTCGAGCACCACCCTATTTACAACAACACAAAATTAACTAGTAAACTCTTCTCAACATGTAGTAGAAGAAAAAGTAGAAAAAGAAGATGAAAGGAGAAGAAGAAGAAGAAGAAGAAGAAGAAGAAGAAGAAGAGAACGTACTGATACTCGTCAGGTTGCAATCGAAACCTTCTCCTGGCTGTCACCACATGCGCTTTTAACATATTATGATTGTCAAACATGTAGCATACGTCAGTCTGCTGTATGGGATTCTGTGTAAGCTGTATCTACGTCAATACAAACTTTGTTCTTGTTCAGACCGCTTCGGCCAGACGTAACTTATATTGTTGTTTTTTTCTTTGTCTTCTAATATGATCATGCAAATTAAAGTAAGACAAATGTCTTTTTTCCCTCTAACTTGTGACACTAGATAGCATATCATAGACGAGTTTATTCATCCGCTTTATTGATTTGGAAAGTTCTCCGTTAAGCGCACAAACAGCTTAAAAAGTCGCCGGGATCTCAGAGTCTGACATGGGCCTTCACTAGCAATTTGGTGACATTATTTCGCCTTTAACGTGCGTCAATTTGATACAACAGGCACACGATTCTGGCTAAACCAAAAAAGCCATTGGACAACACGATGACCTGCTCACAGTGGTGAAGAAACGGAAACTCCGATGGTATGGCCACGTCACCAGATCATCAGGCCTTGCAAAGACCATTCTGCAAGGCACAGTGCAAGGAGGTAGAAGAAGGGGGAGACCGAAAAAGAGGTGGGAGGACAACATTCGAGAATGGACTGGTTTGACACTGAGCGAAGCCATGAGGGCTGCTGAGGACAGAGAAAGATGGAGTATGCTGGTTAAGCGATCATCTGTGGTGCCCCTACGACCTTCGGGTTATGGGACAGGATAGGATAGGATAGGATAGATCGGTGTAACTTTACGCTCCGCTGACTTTATGTATTGTAAGGGAGCTCACTCGGTACTGCTTATAGCAGTTGGTGTTTAGAACGATTGCGCACCACGTTTAGATTCAAATTTCGCAAATATTAAACACCAAACAAAATTGTTGGAATATAATTATAAGCAAATAGTTATGTCTTAGAATGAATAAGGCTTTTAAAAAAATATCTCTCGCAAGTTTGATCCAGAGCCCAGGCTTACTTTACCTTCGGGACCTTATGTACTTATTGTGACATCTTTATTGCTCGTATTTGTTTCTCATTTAATCTTGTTTTCTGTATCTCACGCTGACGACTGTAATTTCATTTAAAACAAACATAATAATAAAATCTTGGTAGTCAAAGTGACGGAGATTCAACACTCCCGAAGCAAATTTGTCGTTTGTTGTTGTTTGTTGATATGGTGTGTTTGTTTGTGTGTGTGTGTGTGTTTGTGTGTGTTTGTGCGTGTGTGTGTGAGAATGTATGCGTGTGTGTGTGCGCGCGCGCATGTATGCATCTATGTAGTTTATGCGCATCCTAAGGCAAATAATACGCGTGCCGCTACTGTTGTTGCACAGTGTTGACAGGTTTCGTGTTGTGTCGCGTGACGTACCTGTGTTTGTCTTGGGGGATGTAAACACTTTTAATTTACAAACTACCCTGTCTGATTTTTACCACTATGTCCAATGTTCCACCAGCGTTAACAACACCTTAGACAACTACTATGGTAATATTCAAAATGCTTACCGATCTGTTGCAAAAGCTCCCATAGGCACCTCAGACCACAACACTGTACTGTTGCTACCCACATTATGTTCAGAAGATAAGGAGAGCGATGGTGGAACCTAAGGTGATCAGGGAATCAGGGATGATGCCGCGATCGTAGGTATGTCCAACGCGTCCGCGAGTTTTGTAAAGGGTGAATTTGTGTCCTAGTGTGACGACAACCACTTAGAACTAAACGTCGGAAAAACAAAAGAGATGCTGGTGGATTTCAGGAGAAACAGAACAGATGTGGAAGCGCTTACTTTGATGGGACAAACACCGTAAAGGGTTTAACAATATAACTTTATAAGTATTTCTATATTTCTATTGTTCAACCCTTTCCACTGTTTGTTATGGAACTATGATTGATAACAAATTTACTTTCTCAGCTAATGTCGATATGATTTTTCTGAAATGTAGACAGAGATTATACATGTTATATCAGCTGCGTTCTCTGCTGGTGTCTCAGAAGGTGCTGGAGCAACGATACCGCGCCTTCATAGAATCATTACTTACTTTTTTTGGTGTATGTTGGTACCAGACGTTGAATATAAAAAGTAAAACTTCCTTTAATGGTATCACCGATCTTTGTAGCAGGATTGTTGGCAGGAAGCAAGCGCCCCTCTCTGAGCTGTTCCAGAGGAGGACACTCAGCAAAGCCATCAGCATCAAGGACGACCCTTCCCACCCTCTGTCACATTTGTTCGAACTTCCGCCGTCAGGTATGCGTCTGAAAAATGTCAGAATTCGCACAGCCCGCTACAAGTCCACCTTTTTGCCCATAGCGATATCTCTGATTAATGTCTCTTTTCACAGGCATTGATGGCTTTACTGGGAGTCTTCAGTGCGGGCTTATCTATGACGGCCTACTAGCGCCCAAACCGAGAGTTACCAGTATCGCGAGAAAATTGAAATTAACACGTGTTGGGTGTAATTTACAGAGATACCGGTAATCCATAGTGTTATAGCCCTGTCACATATGCTCTGTAATGCCCTTTGATAACAAGGCATTCAACTGCTTGGAAAGATGAAAGCAGATTATCGTGAATTCTTATTGTACATGAATTTAAGATGTTATTATAATGTATTCTTGACGTATATGAATTTAAAATGGGATTATTGTGAATTATTCATGTGTTGACAATGGGATTCTGCGCATGCTGTAATACCAGTCTTTTGAGGTGATACAGATGTATTGTATTGTATTTATTGTACTGTATTGTATTGTATTGTACTGTATTGCATTGAACTGTTTTGTATGTGCGTGAGTGTGAGCGTTTTTGAATGCTAATGGTACAATACATTTGGAATGTATTATACTGTGCTATATTGTATTACAGCGCACCACATCGCATTATTGAAGTTTACCAATGACATTCTTCTCGCTCTAAACTGTGGGAATATCTCGATACTAACATTACTTGATTTGTCTGCAGCATTTGACACTGTAGATTACGAAGTCATCTTCAAAACGCTTGAAAATCATTTTGGCATTTCTGGTTCCGTTCTTACCTCGTTTAATTCTTATCTGTTCCATCGTACACAGTCAGTAAAAATCAATTACCAATCCTTTCATCCAGCTGACATGGTTTTCAGAGTTCCACAGGTCTCGGTCCTTGGACCTGTTTCCTTTGTGATGTATACAAAGCCCTTGCTGTCGCTGATCGAGAAACATGGTATCGGAAATTAGGCTTTTTTTTTTTTGAGTAAAATTTCGTCCCCAGACACATTAAGCGTATAGGGGACGACGATTATGAGGCTTTTGCCGATGGCACTCAGCTTTATAAGTCGTCTCGGCCAACTGAAATAGATAAGTCACCTATATGCTTATGTGTCTGGGGACGTTAATCTACTTGCCTGTCTGAAATAGATGCTGCTGTCGAGAATTTGCAGAATAGCATTTCTGATGTGAAACAATGGACGATGCATAACAAGCTTAAGTTGAATGATGTTAAAACCGAAGCCCTTTTGATTAGAAACAAGCAAATATCATTTATCTCTTCCCTGCCCAGTTTTCATGTTGGAAACTCTGACATTTAAATTTCCTCATCAGCTAGAAACCTTGGATATTATATCTCTTATGACATGTCACTGGATACTCACGTCACTCAAGTCTGTCGATCTGCTTATGCTGCAATCCGTCAGATTAGTTCCATCCGTTGCTACTTGACGGTTGATGCCACCAAAACTTTATCTGTGCATTCGTCCTCTCTATACTGGATTACTGTAATTCTCTTCTCTCTGGAAGCTCAAACCAGGTCATCAACAAATTACAAAAAGTGCAAAACTCAGCTGCAAGATAGGTTTTTAGAGTAAAAAACGGGACCACATTACACCACTGCTTCGCAAACTTCGTTGGCTGCCAGTGAAAGCCAGGATTGAGTAATCTACAAACTCTCTGTTCTCTGTCAGTTTCTTTTCTGATTCTTGTATTTCACACCTATCTCTGCTTTCTGTCTATACACCTCCCGGTCAATGGCGCTCCTCTGCAGATTCGCGCATACTCGGTATTCTTATAATCCGAACACTGCCCCAAAACGGTGGGATGCTTTACCCGCACATATCCTGCACATACCAACCACTCAAGCCTTCAAAAGTGAACTCAAAACGCATCTGTTCAGACAATACATGTACTAGTTTGACTGATCTCGTCCACATCTTCTCTTTCTGCACTGTTTGCCATATCCCTGATGCATTTTTCACAAACTATTGTAATTGATTTTTTTTATTGTACGAAGGAAATTGTTTTTAATGTTTATAATATATTTCTACTTTTAAAACCATGGCATTGATTTTAAGGACTTGTTTAAATTATAACATTTTTATACCAGGATTGTCTCATGGTATTGTTGTTTGTAATGATGTTTACGCTTGTTATTATGTATTTGTGCTTGACTGCCTATACTATTTTGTATTTTATGCAGATCTGTATGTTGTTTTTAATGTGTTAAGCGTGATATTGTGATTTCTAATCTGTTTGGTTTTGGTGACTGCTATTGTTATTGCTATGTCAGTAGTATGCATGCTTTGTTATTTTTAAATGTTTGAATCAAAGACTTTCGAGTTACGGGATAGGATAGGATAGGATAGGATAGGATAGTATATATCATGGATAAACCAAGAACAGTCGTACTTTACGTCCACAAAGGTGGGGTTTGGCCGGGACAATACGTTAGTCCTGTACTATATTTTCCACATGACCAAAAAAAAATCTTCCTTGTTGTTGATTTTGTTGGTGTTCTTCTTCTTCTTGGCCCACCGCCACAGATCAGTGGTAGAGCGTTCGCTTAGCACCCCGATGATCCAGATTCGAACCCCGTGGTGAGCAAGATAAAAGTGGCTATTTTTACACTCTCCATCTCGTGGTGGACGAAATAAAAATCCTGTGGTGGGCGAAATAAAAAGTGGCCATTTTTCACTGTCCATTTTAGCACTATGATTGCTTTGGTGGTTCAGTGTTGATTTAGGCCCGTACCCATAGTTCCCTGGGATGGTTATCCCCGTCTGCCATGTCACCAATGGTGGGTGTAGACGTTAAACCTCCATGTTCATTTACTGTCCTTCTTAGCAGTATGGTTCAGTGTTTTGTTTAGGTCCCTGGCTCCTCTTCTCTATGATAGTTATCATTCCGCCAATGGTGGGTGTAGACGTTAAACTTCAATATTAATTAACTCATTTATTTATTTATAAAATATAAATTAGGTTTTGTGTGTGTGTGTGTGTTTGTGTGTGTGTGTGAGAGAAAGAGAAAGAGCGTGTGCCTATGTGCGTGTACTTGTGTGCCTTTTTAAATGCTTGAGTCTGAATGTGTGTGGATGGTTTTAATCATCTCGGTGAAAAAAGACGCTATTAAAACGACCACCCAACCATCCATTTATTCAAGCTCTCCAATTCCTTCTTCTTCGTTTTGCTCTTTTCCCGCCCTTTTCTTTCATTTATAATAATTCTCCTTCTTGTTCTTGACTTCTCGTCCTCTCTTCTTCAATGCGACTTCACCGGTGACGATGATAAAAATCATCCAAAATTCCATCGATAACTACATGTATCAAAGCGTAAAAAAGAAACTACTACCTAAAGCAGATTTTTCGGAGAAATAACACTTTGAAAAGGTGCTGATTCTAAAGAAAAAATATCACAACCAAGTCGTCAGTTTTCCACATTTGATTTAGAAGCACATGCACAATTTTTGGTCGGCCAAGAAATGTTGCAGACGACAACCCTATTTATGAAACAACAAACAGCGAAATATATGTAAACTTACCTTATTTTAACAGTCCTGGTTGAGAAATATCACTGTTAATTCCAATGAAAACCTTGGATCATCCATTGCATCACATGCACGAGTATTCGATCGCTGCAAAGTTTGCAGACACCACGATTTCGCTTTTCTTTTTTTCCCCCTTTTTTTTTCCTAGGGCGTGGTTGCTTCTTCTAGAGTTGTCTTGTTTCTCTCTGCCTCTCACTCCTAACCCGCTGAAGGCGCGTGTCGATCATTAGCAATGCCTACGAAGGTTCAGTATGCCTACGTTCGGAATGATCGATGGAAG
>CM072518.1:42309414-42341914 GCA_036898135.1 Oncomelania hupensis
GACTTTTGAAATGTCCTTTCTCATCTAAACATCAAATTCACCGTTTGATCTCCTAGCTTCTTGTTCACGACCATTGCCCTGCGATAACATCATGTGACAGTAAATAGCATATTATACTGTCATACTGCATAGGGTCAACCTTTTCTTGACTATCACCCTCCCATAGGTTTAGGTCACGTTTAAGTATTATAATTTGCCGTGAGAAATAATCTTAATAAATGTAAAAGGAGACTAACAGTTTGTAGATGGAGGGTAGGTTCTTCCTACTAAAGTGATAACATTCTAAGCAACTATAAGCATCCATTCCATTTTACTGGCGTTGCTTTTGTGGTTGACGAATGCAATTTTAAAGAACTGCATGGGAAGCGATTTAATGGTGAGGCAGAAACATTTCACTATTTGTATGACAAGAACTCAAAGACAGAAAGAAATAATCGAGGTTTCGAGTAACCGTAGTGCGCACTAACAAAAGAGTGGCACTGGTTTTCAATGCTGGCGTGCTCTTGCAAAAACTCTTCAACGTTACAGTAGCTTTGCTTTCAAAAAAACTTATAATATATTTGGGATATATCTTGTGACATGTAAAACACCAGCTATGCTTCTTTTACAATTTTGTTTTCGAGATTCATAGTCTCTTTGTCAACAATTATGTTTCTTTTCTTATCCTCGATTCGTAATTGCGACATATACAGTCTCATCGTGACTTCAAGAATTAGCGGCGAACTTCTCGCTTTATTAATAATTTGATGACGATTTTTGACTTAAAGAAGCCGGTGGGAGGTGGTTGGATGGATCACGAAGGGACGAATAGTTGTGAGATAGAGACGCATGATTATTTAGACTGTATTTGATTAGTAGACTGGGTGCAAAGAAACTTGGGTGGTTGAAAGTCAATAGAACTAAATGTGCTTCCTATTGATAACCCCGCACGGGGCACAAAGATTAACATTCCTAAATGGATGCCCCAGACGAACAAGCTTCTGGGGTGTGGGGGGGGGGGGGGGGGGGGGGGGGGGGGGGGGGGGGTGGGGGGGGGGTTGGGGGTTCAAATGGAAATTGCCCCGATGTTACATCACAGGCAAATATCGTTATGACTATTGTCTGAAATAGATCCATAACCGATGTTACATCACAGGCAAATATCGTTATGACTATTGTCTGAAATAGATCCATAACCGATGTTACATCACAGGCAAATATCGTTATCACTATTGTCTGAAATAGATCCATAACCGATGTTACATCACAGGCAAATATCGTTATGACTATTGTCTGAAATAGATCCATAACCGATGTTACATCACAGGCAAATATCGTTATGACTATTGTCTGAAATAGATCCATAACCGATGTTACATCACAGGCAAATATCGTTATGACTATTGTCTGAAATAGATCCATAACCGATGTTACGTCACAGGCAAATATCGTTATGACTATTGTCTGAAATAGATCCATAACCGATGTTACGTCACAGGCAAATATCGTTATGACTATTGTCTGAAATAGATCCATAACCGATGTTACATCACAGGCAAATATCGTTATGACTATTGTCTGAAATAGATCCATAACCGATGTTACGTCACAGGCAAATATCGTTATGACAATTGTCTGAAATAGATCCATAACCGATGTTACATCACAGGCAAATATCGTTATGACTATTGTCTGAAATAGATCCATAACCGATGTTACGTCACAGGCAAATATCGTTATGACTATTGTCTGAAATAGATCCATAACCGATGTTACGTCACAGGCAAATATCGTTATGACTATTGTCTGAAATAGATCCATAACCGATGTTACATCACAGGCAAATATCGTTGTGACTATTGTCTGAAATAGATCCATAACCGATGTTACATCACAGGCAAATATCGTTGTGACTATTGTCTGAAATAGATCCATAACCGATGTTACATCACAGGCAACTATCGTTGTGACTATTGTCTGAAATAGATCCATAACCGATGTTACATCACAGGCAACTATCGTTATGACTATTGTCTGAAATAGATCCATAACCGATGTTACATCACAGGCAACTATCGTTGTGACTATTGTCTGAAATAGATCCATAACCGATGTTACATCACAGGCAACTATCGTTATGACTATTGTCTGAAATAGATCCATAACCGATGTTACATCACAGGCAAATATCGTTATGACTATTGTCTGAAATAGATCCATAACCGATGTTACATCACAGGCAAATATCGTTGTGACTATTGTCTGAAATAGATCCATAACCGATGTTACATCACAGGCAAATATCGTTGTGACTATTGTCTGAAATAGATCCATAACCGATGTTACATCACAGGCAAATATCGTTATGACTATTGTCTGAAATAGATCCATAACCGATGTTACATCACAGGCAAATATCGTTATGACTATTGTCTGAAATAGATCCATAACCGATGTTACATCACAGGCAAATACGTTGTGACTATTGTCTGAAATAGATCCATAACCGATGTTACATCACAGGCAAATATCGTTATGACTATTGTCTGAAATAGATCCATTACAGGCACAACGTTTGATAAGAAGTTGTGTGTATAGGTGTGTGTGTATGCATGTGTGTGTTTAAATATATATGTGCTAACTGCTCACAAAATGGGTTTTATATTAATGTCTACTGGCTGGCTCGTTTATTGTTAATTGTTCTTCAAAAACCGTGATTCATGAAACAACTTTTTTTTGGTTATTATTAAAACAAAAGGTGAATATGAATTGCTGACGCAAGGGGATAGCTAATACTGGCTTATAAGACATTCCCTTAAGTGAAAAGACATTAACAAACTTGATAACACTTGCTGTTATAAGTGCATGACTGACCTTGAGAGAGAGAGAGAGAGAGAGAGAGAGAGAGAGAGAGAGAGAGAGAGAGAGAGAGAGAGAGAGAGAGAGCAATGAATATTAATTATGCGTGATACCTATTGTAATAATTGAACAATGTAATTATTTTCTATTTTTGTGTACACACTGTTTGATAGCGACAAAGCAATGAAGTCTGATGTTTGTTTTCCAGATTAGTTCAAATAGGTACCATCCAGACTTATCCAGACTGCCTCTAATCTGATAAGACTTACTAACAATATACCGCTTGTAGTGAAGAGCCAGTCACAGAAACTCTGTATGTATCTTTTTAGAAAAGAAGAAGATACCGGAATGATATATACTGTCATTCGTTTTCGCGCCTGTGAGCAAATAGATACACGAAGTTCTAAAATAAACAAAGAGCCAAACATTTATCGTAATAACGTGCATGATAATTTGATACGCTTATTACCCTAAAGGATTAGGCATTCGTGAAAAGTATGAGCCGTACGTGCTGTGGCAGGCACATTTGCTCATTTATTCAGTTATTGCTTTGATATAGGTAGGAGAGCAAAATTAGTCTACGTTGTGTGTCAGGATGATAGATATAGCAAGTTATTTTGGCAGAGGGGAGTAAACAAAAGTATTTTCAGAGGTAGAATGCTCACAATGGCGTGCGAGAGAATCTGGTTCGAATCTCAATGGTGAGGTAAGATGCGTTTCACTGGAATCGACATACTATAATGATTTTTGACGCGGTGGTTCACGTCCTCCGTGTCGTAGCCGAAGCAGGGAAGGTGACGGGTTAAAACATCCTTGCACCTAGCCGACACTTTGACCTCTACTCCCTCAATGCATATTCCTTATTCCCCTCATAGACCACAGAGACTGAGATGCGCTGTAATATACCATTTAATAATATTAAGTTAAAGATCGCTCAATTGTTTGGGCCGTTGACAGTGCGCTTGATTGCTGCAATTTGAAATATTTTGGGCATTGTTGACGTAGATCCTGTTTTACACCCTGCGCTTTGAGCAGCTCTTTGAGCTGGAAAGTGGCGTTATCTCAGAACAATTAATTCATATTTCGCATAGCACCATTAGTCCGTTTTAGTACGTCCCCTTCCTCACTACACACCGTCGTACCGCCCTGTCCAGACCGTTCTAGATGACGTGTGTAAGAAACAGAGATGATAAACTCTTTCTCTTATCAATGCATAGTCAAGATTATACGCTATTAAGAGCTCGCGGTAGTCTCGTTCAATAATATTCGACAGTGCCATCGAAAGCTATCGAGACGTTTTCATTGGTCATCCGATGTGCAGTTGTCTTAAACGATCTGACCACGTGCCATTGCAACGGGATAGCTATCTCCCAGTCTCAAAGATATTAATGATGAGAAATGTTTGCGTTAAAGGCTGGAACACATGCGCCCTTTACATTTGGTAGACGTTGATTAGCGTGCTCTGCTGCCCACAAGCAGTTGTTTCCTGCATTCAGAAGACACTCTGCACACGCAGGCCTCTAGGAGACAGGCTTCATACTATGATTGTATTATTGTGGCGTACGATTCAGCACCTTCTGATACTCGGTACAGACTTGCATTTCACATTTAAGCACCGCGTTGCAACAACGCTGTAGAAGGTGACCACTGGGGGCTCTCTGTCATTCCTTCCTCGCCCTTAACAAAGCCTGCAACACGTACCCGATTCTTGACAAATCTGCAGTCGTCCTTAAAAGCTGCCCTCACGCGTATCAACAATCATGCATTGAAAGACTTTTAATAGATATGAAATAAGATGATAAACTATGGATGACACGTTCAACGCGATGGAAATTGTGTGTTTGTTGTTGTTGTTGTTGTTGCAGGAAAACTAGAACGATCACGCGTTTCAGTGAGTAAGTGACTGTTCACCGTTAATCCTAGCACAAGCGAGGGCATGAGTGAGTCGGACATTACGCAAAAACACGCGCCCGACAACTCCTTTGTTTGCATTGGGTGGGATGACATGCGAGGGAGAGTGGTGTTAACATGGGTTTATTTTCCCAATGAAACGGACGTTGAACCAAACCAGGATTACATTTCCGGAGATAAGATAGCATTTGGTGTCTTCCTCTTCATGCAACTATTATATAAGTTATCTTGTGTTAGTGTTTTTTTTTTTTTTTTTTTTTTTTTTTTTTTTTTTTTTTTTAGCATACCTTGCTTAATGATCTCAAGAATACCCACAAGTACTTGTCGTGGGACATTTAAACAGCTAAACAGGACAGACACTCAGGGATGCGGCAGACTAACAGAAAGACAGATTGACAGAAAGACACAGACAGAAAGACGGGCACACACACACGCACGCACACTCACAGCCGCGCGCACGCACATACTCACATTCACGCACATTCTCTCTTTTTCCCCTTTCTCTATCCCCCTCCCGCTCTCTCTCAATTCTGTCTCTCTGTCCCTCTCTCTTTCGGAATCCCCGAAAACACGCCTAATATTACAAATTCTCTCAAAATGGCTAGCACCGTACAGCAACCATTAAGGTGCAAGGAATAAAAGCAAGCCAAGGGAGGCAAGTTGATTTAAACATCAAGCAAGGAGAATAATTATCCTGCTCTCACAGGTGGACAAAAGTATATATAAATATATATATTATGGAAGCCTACCTGCTGAGTGCATGCATTTTAGTGCACGTTTGTCTTGTGTTTGGTGCTTTTACGTGTGCGTCTGTCGCTCAATTTGTGTTTATCTTTCTGAGCCTTCGATAGGGGTTTGAGAGGAGCTGAAATGTAGTATTACGCGTCCATCTTTAAAAGAAAATAAGAATTCAATATAACTTACTAACTTCTTAGTGTATCACCGTGTTCCTCATTATTTTAACTTATCTGTAATCTTCGCAGCACGATTCTTTGCTGAACAATCTGTAATGTGACAAAACAAAGTAAATCCATCAACGCTAGTGTTTTAAGAAAATCAACAGAGACATAAAGTGACAGAGAGAGACAGAGAGAGAGAGAGAGACACAGAGAGAGACAGAGAGAGAGAGAGACAGAGAGAGAGGGACAGAGACAGAGAGGGACAGAGACAGAGAGAGACAGAGAGAAACAGACACAGAGACAGAGAGAGAAACAGACACCGACAGAGACAGAGAGAGACAGAGAAAGACAGAGAGGGAGACAGAGAAAGATATTTGCGTTGGATAAAAGGCTTTTTGTTATGTTATCTTACAACAGTTGTTATTTTTTTTGTGAATTACTTTCCTACCTTCCTTTGCTTTTGCTGTTGAAGATAAGGATTTTTTTTTTCAAATATGTAATGTTTTGTTATCTAATACTTGACTGTTTTCTTAATGTGAACCGTTGAAAGTCTTTTTAATAGTGCAGATGTACAAGCTAACTTTCTTCTATTTGAAGTTGTTGTTAAGTATTTTTGAAAAATATAATTGTTATATATTATATTATATTATATTATATTATATATATTATATTATATTATATTATATTATTATATTATATTATATTATATTATATTATATATATATATAAAAAGTATTTTTGTTTCAACACACACTACTTTCAGTTGCCTATCGCGCAGTTAAAGAGCACACTCCTGAATACCTGTTCGAACTTCTGAATGTGTACGAATTATCTCGCAGCCTCCGCTCAGCTTCCAAGTATTTATTCGTTGTTCCTGGGCACAAGCAGTGTAGAACTAAGAGCTATGGCCAGAGGTCTTTCAGATACACGGCACCGGTCTGGTGGAATGCTCTTCCAGAAGGCATAAAGAAAGCAGACTCTGTCGATGCATTTCGCAGAAACTTGAAAACACATTTCTTCTCTTCTTGCTAATCTGGATGTATAATTATCTGATCTCATCCCAATTTCATAAGTCACTGCGTGAAAGTATTGCATAAATGTTAATTGGCTGGTCTGCCTGCTAGAATGTGTTGAGCGATAGTGAAGAAGTTAAAATGTTAAGTTATGATCTATGCACCCTTCCCGCCACTGTCTGTGTGTGTGTGTGTGTGTGTGTGTATGTGTATTTATTCACCTCCCTCCCACCAGCGCTGCGATCATGCCCGTCGGCGTGGAGATATTTAAGCGCTTTATAAATTATTAATTCATTCATTAATTAAGTAGATTAATGTACCCTGACACCGAAGCGTATAGGGGACGTAACTATTTGAAGGTGTTGCTCGAGCTTTAAAAAGGTATCAGAATAAGTTTGCGTTGATGTTTGAGCCTTGCAAAGACCATCCTTCAAGGCAAGGAGGCAGAAGAAGAGGGAGACAGAAAAAGAGGTGGGAGGACAACTTTTGAGAATGGACTGTCTTGACACTGAGCGAAGCGATGAGGGTTGCTGAGGACAGAGAAAGATGGAGTACGCTAGTTAAACGATCATCTATGGTGCCCCAACAACTTTCGAGTTACGGGATAGGATATGATAGGATGTTTGACCCAAACTATTTAATTTGTGATCCATTTGTATGAAAACAAGTCGTACAAAACATATTTATCTCTGTTTATTTAAACAAGCTCCTCCTTTACAGTGTATTCAATAATGGACACATATTTGTAATGTCCAAATTGATACCTAATATGATTACTAATTTGTAGGTCAGACTAATCTTAGCGCAACGCTATACTGGCAACGATGCTAAGATCTGCTAAAAGACAATGACTGACATTGCTAGAGTTGAAAGGACACATCGGGGCAGGGGATTGGCTGAGGTTATCACACTAATATTATAAAACTAGATATGCTTTATTATCATATCTATCAATGTCCTTATTCTAATTATTTCCTTGGTTTTATCTGATTTTTGAAGATTTCTTCTTGGGACTGCGAATGAATGTATAGCTTTGGACAGAGCGGGTAAGACGTACTTCATTGTTCATCGTTTGTGGGAATTACATTTGGTTTGGGGATGATATTCAAATAGGCTTGGAATCCATTGATTTTCACTTAAACGGTACTATAAATCCTTTATATTTTTATATATTTATTTTAAATTTACATATTTTTGATGGATATTGTATGAAGTTATTTATAATATATATTTATTATATTATTTTATACTTTTTATTATCTTACTTTTTTTATATTATATAATGTCTATATATCGGCGATTTGGCCGAAACAGCCGTGAAACTTTCGGCTTTTTACAGAAAATTTCGGCTCTCTCTTCCAAAGCAGTCTCAAATGTTGTTTTTTTTTTTTTTTTTTTTTTTTTACTAGATTCACTACGTTAACGTGCACCCTCCACCGCTATATATTAAAGGTGTTCTGTGGATGCATATCTTTGTAATAAAACATGATTTTAAGAGTAGAATAAGAATATTGAAAAGAAATTTTATTTTCTTAAATTTTAGATGCACAAAAACAATAAAAATTTTAGACTGTGCTTGACAGACCACAATACTGTCAGAGTTTCTGGGTTTAACCTTAGTAATTATCGAATCTTCACCTAAACTGCAAGCGTACAGCACAGGAATATCGCAAAAATGGACAAAATTGAGCCGATTCACCCGTGAAAACTTCGGCTCGGCGAGCCGACATGATGGACAGTTTATCGGCTTTTTAATAAAAATTTCGGCTAAAAGCCGAAGATCCGACCCAAACGACATCCCTGCAAGGGGTATCCAAATTGATACTAATTAATGTTTCTTCACATTCACATGCTGGTAAAACTATTGCTAATTTACGCTTAAGGTAGTTCCAGTTTAGATTGATCCACAGGTTAACCACGGCGCAACGCTACTTATTCTTAAGAAAACTTATCTTTCTGTAGTTTCTGCAACCTTATTGAACATTTGTTTTGGGACTGCGAAAGAAGGAAAAGATTTTGGTCGGATTTGACTGCGTGGGCCAAGACGAACTTTGATCATTGTTCTCGTTTGAGTGTGATACAACTGTTTGCTCATTTTGGTTTGGATGAAACTATTGCTACGGATAAAGTAATTGATTCGTTTATGTTAGTTACCAAATTCGATATATATCTATACAAGCAGCTGTTCTAGATCGAAAAAACAAATTGCCAAATCTAGTTGAACTTTTCATAAATTTATTTCAAATTGGATGATGTGCAGTAATCTATTTTCAGTTTAATTTTCCACCAAACGCCTCTCCTTTATCTACACCTTTGTTTTACTTTCACCTTTGCTACGTGTAATATTATCTTTCTTTGTGTTTAGTATATTTAAATACCAAAAGCCTTTAAAACATAGACCAGGAAAATTATGCAATGTAGTTAGATATTTCTTTCTGCTGCCTTCCCCCCTCCCAAGTCCCATGAGAGAGCGAGTAATGCGTATAACTGAGATTTTCTTCTCTTTTTTTTACTTTACCTGGTGGATGTAAAATTACACAGTGATTAATAAATTAAAAGGAAAAAAACAACTAGTGCAGATAGTTTTGTTTTTCATGATGCTGACGCAAATTATTTTAGTCCTATCTTATTTTTTTTCTGTCCTGTCCAAGTCTTAATTTTATTTTTAGTCCAATATGAAAACTAGTTTTTCTGTTCTAGTACAATCTGAAGGTTACTTTTTTCTGTTCTAGTCTAGCATAGCTTCACATATTTAGGAGCCATTGTATCAGACAATGGGTCCCGACAAGAAGTCCTCTCCAGGATCGACAAACAACTGCTGCCCTGGCAAGGTTGAAGCCCATTTGGAAAGACAGGACCATCAGTATACATTTCAAGGTAAGGCTGCTGCGCTCCATTGTTATCTCCGTCTTCCTATACGCTTGCGAAACATGGACCCTCACAGCATATCTACAAAAAAGAATACAAATCATGGAGATGAGGTGTTACATAAGACTCTTGGGCATTTCCTATACCCAGCACATCAGCAACGACGAAGTCCGGCAGACCCTCACACAAGCCATTGGACAACACGATGACCTGCTCACAGTGGTGAAGACACGGAAATTCCGATGGTATGGCCACGTCACCAAATCATCAGGCCTTGTAAAGACCATCCTGCAAGGCACGGTGAAAGGAGGTAGAAGAAGAGAGAGACATAAAAAGAGGTGGGAGGACAACATTCGAGAATGGACTGTCTTGACACTGAGCGAAGCCATGAGGGTTGCTGAGAACAGAGAAGATGGAGTATACTGGTTAAACGATCATCTGTGGTGCGCCAACGTCCTTCGAGTTACGGGATAGCATAGGATAGGATCGGACGAATCTTAGTGTTATATTTTCTATTTAAATCCAATCTCAATGTAATTTTTTCTGTTTTAGTCCAAACTGTTTCCCATTTTTTTCTGTTCTACTCCAATAATAATAATAATAATAATAATAATAATAATAATAATAATAATAATAATAATAATAATAATAATAATAATAATAATAAATATGAAATAAACACAGTATCCAGATATAAATTTAAGCTTATTGGCTCAAAATAAACGTATACTTTATATCGCATATATATCTCCATTTATATGTACCAAAAGTTGCAACTTTAAGCACAAATCTTTATCAGTCTTCTTCATAGTGAAAGAGAGAGAGAGAGAGAGAGAGAGAGAGAGAGAGAGAGAGAGAGAGAGGGGGGGGGCGTAAAGAGAGAGAAAGAAAAAAAGAGAGAAAGGGTGAGAGAGAGAGGGTGAGAGAGAGAGAGAGAGAGAGAGAGAGAGAGAGAGAGAGAGAGAGAGAGAGAGAGAGAGAGAGAGAGTGTTTGATCGCGGAACAAGGAGCGTGTTGCTTATTGACATAGTGACGTTCGATTTCGTTTCAGAAATGTCAGTTGACTATTGTCAGGGCTGTAATTTTCACCTGCAACTTGATATGGAGCTTTTTAACCTTGTGGTGACGTCAATCGCAGCGCAAAGACGTTTAATTAGGCTTAGTAAGGGTTGGTATGACGTTTGTCCAGGATTGGCTTGTAGGAATTTCATCCTTAGAATTCGCAAACTCTAAACACTTTGTGCATACAAATCATAGTTGGTTATTAGCAATAAAAGAGCTGGTATTGTTAAAATAATCCAAGAGGTGTTTTTTTCTCATTCCAAGAGTGTTTCATTCTAGAACAAACAACCACAGATGCACATGGATTTTTAAAACAAAGTATGTACAGATGTTAATACATATCCAATTTCGCAAACATATCGTTAATTTTATTAGAACTCGCATTGGTAATGTTTTATATGCCTAGAAGCTTAATTGTATATTTTAACGTTAATGTATATTATTATTATTATTATTATTATTATTATTATTATTATTATTATTATTATTATTATTATTATTATTATTATTATCAATATTATCATCATCATCATCATCATCATCATCATCATCATCATCATCATCATCATCATCATCATCATCATCAACATAGAATAATGCATTACACTCCAGTAGATGAAAGACAGATTATACAGAATTAGAATGAATTTACCTCCGTTGTATCTTAACAGCTCTTGGCCTACATTCCCATTTTCTGGTTCGTAAAGCAAGACCTACGATTTCTATAAACGACAATAATTATTCTATGGACCGCTTATGAGCTGCCATTATGTGGGATTATGAATTATTTGGGATATGGACAGTTTACAAGAGGTATTCAATTCAGTTCTTTAGCATTTGGCGTGAAGGTATTCTCTGGTAGCACTCTGTAAAGCTTTTCATCATTCACTTTCTCTGGCCGCTGCCTGTAGAGCGTAGTACCCCAGTTTTACCCCGAGCTATACACAGTTCCGTTCGTTTCAATGCCAACTGTTCACAAGATTCCTGAGTTGGTTGATGAATAAGAAAGGTCATCGCGGTCACTCTGAAAGCAAATGGCGCAATTTTCTTTTTTTTAATACTTTAAATTGCTTCTGCGATAAAGGTTTGCAAAGTATTCAACTATAAGCTACAGGTTAAGCACACAAAAAAAATGTTTACAAAAATTTTACGTCATGCTTTTTCTGAGAGTATATGTTATTCTTCAGAGTCTCAAAAGAATAAAGGGTTAAAAGGATAGGACTGACGCCACACACTTCCCAACAGCCACATCCCCTTTCTTAAGCTCACCAGTCCACACTACTGTGTATGGATTTAATATATCTTTTCTTTTTCTTTCCATTTTATAATAACCGTGAACCTACTATATAAACACACTACACTTTTAAATTCTTAACACATACTATCAACGAATACAATAATACATTTTATAGGTATAATAAACGTGTTGCTGCTTTAAGTTTTATTCATCAGTTTGTAAGCTTACTGATCATAATAAGGGTATTTTAAACAAATCTATAATGCAGGTGTGAACATTTCTTCTCCCGTTTTTTTTCCTTCCTCCACCTTCTTCCTCACCGTAGTTTCATTCTTCTTATTCACTCTTTTTGCTTTTAGTAAAAGAAGCAACCCATTTGTATAATATCTGGGGCAGAGGATGCCGGGATTGCTGTTCACTGAACCACGCATCCTCTGTAATCGAACCGTGGACTTTGAGAAATGCGACGTGACTGTAACAGCCTTAGGGCGTGACATGAAAGCTTAACAGCACGTGCAATCCCTTCATTTTAGCTGTAGAATCAGCATCAAAGCGGTGACATTGTTTGGTTTTTTTTGACTCGATCTATCTGGCGTTCGTAGTTGACTGTATAAGAGAAGCATAGCCTATGCGCTTTTGAAATATAACCTACATACATTAGTAGAGTATGTAATCTACTGCAACTGTAGTTCTAAACATTCTCTTGTATCTAAGTAAGGTACCTGTGGTCGCTTTTAGCTGATGTGCTTGAAAAAAACAACCAACTTAATTTAAATATTGGGGTTCAGTCGCTGTCGACGACATCATAAATAGTCCATTACCGTGATTGGTAAATTAATTTATATTTTTTGTTAATCACCCCACGTTTTAGTGATGAAGTTGTGCTTGTTATTTATGTAGTAGTGTGTGTATATATATATAGTCTACATATAAATATATATAACATGTGAGCGTTTATATTGGTTACAGATCGCCCTGTTTTGAGTCTGAATTAGGACTGAGGCACGTGTTGCATCCATTATTGATTTTTTAATTTTTTTAAAAATTAAGTTACAATCTCAATTGTGGCATAAATAATTGGATATGTTAGGCTTAAAGAAGGAAACGATGAATGATATAAGAATGAATAGGGTCTTTTTATTTGTCCTCCTTAATACCATTCTTTCACAGGCGCTTGTATCTGGACACGCTAGCGCCTATGCCTGTGACGCGTCTCCATTTTATTATAGATATTATAGATAACCAAAAGGAGACGCATTCTTTGTTGTCTTACCTCAATCCAATTTTTGGTTATAATTATTTTTTTAATTTGTTAAATGATGTAATGTACAACAAACTAACGAGCAAACAATTGCTCGACTTAACTGGACTGTTTGAAAGACAGGTCCCATTTAGAACTTGAACTATAAAACTTTTATCCTTTATTATTCAACCTTGTTAACAGAACGACGTCGGTGTAAATAGTTTCATACCATTTGGAACGTATATCCATACAATGAATGTTCGTTTTATCCTAGATCATGTAAAGAGCTTTCTGTGTAGGCTTCGGGTAGTATTGTTTATGCAAACGCCTTTTTATGTTTATTGAAAATGTTTGACCTATTTTGTGCGTGAAAAGAGTTGTGTGATCTATTTTATAACGCACCTTTATTATTTTACTTTGTCAGAAACCAGCTCCAATTCACAACTTTCCGGCACCTCTCATAAAAACTCGTGGGTATCGCCATTATAAATCAAAACGAGGTTAGAGTGAAACCAAGTTCCGGTCTGGCTTGTTTTGCTTTTCTCAAAGCTTGATGCGTGACTTTTAAATATGGCAAATTGCCGAAAACGACGATTGTTAGAGCCAGAAAACGAGTGGGATAAGTATAAAAACGGTGGAGGGAGTACATGCTCAATGAAAGGATACAAAAACAATCGTAGAGGCCTGTATTTGTGGCGACTTCGGAGGTGCGCTGATCACTACCCAATGGTTCATGGAGAGTGCGTGTGTCAGGAGCCCTACAAACTGCACACCCCTTCAAATAGTGACCAGATAAGAGAGTGGCTGTCAAAACTACATTTAAAACGTCCACCGAAGACAATTTTTGTCTGTTCCTATCATTTTACTGACCGAGAGCCCACCATTCAAAATCCATCTCCCCAGCTGTTTCTTGGTTACGACAGCAAAGTGAAGATCGGCAGAAAGCCACCACGAAAACGCCAGTCGTCAGATGTAAGAGCTAGCGATACAACGATTAAAGAACGATCATCGACAGAAAGTGAAACAGGACCTGAAGACTCTTGTGGTTTTCCATAGCTTCGCCGTCGCAACCTTCACAAAACACGAAGTAGTTGACTATGTGAGGGTACGATACCGGTGGCCAGTGACACATGTAGTCTTCTCACTGTAAACTTGACTCTGTCACAACCGGGACTTCGAATCCATCAGGCATTCTCTGCAACACTTTCTCTTTATGCTCCCATAAACGCTTTCTCATGTGATTCGACATATTCTTGAATATTTGGAAATAACTCACTCAAAAACACTCGAGTAAACAATACGCGGAGAAATAAACCGGAAGTATGTTTCACGGTAACGGAAAGAGTTACCCCTCTTACATGGGGGATTCCCGTTGGTGCATAGGATAGCAGAAAAGTGTGAATTAACGAACTGCATAATGTGACCTATTTATTTTATAACGCACTTTGTGAAAAACAAAGGCAAACGAGAGAGAGAGAAAGAGAGAGAGAGAGAGAGAGAGAGAGAGAGAGAGAGAGAGAGAGAGAGAGAGAGAGAGAGAGAGAGAACCAAACAGGCTCTATAATTAAGACCAAAAAGCAGGGTCACATAATCATCTACGAATTATGATAATTTAACATTCAAAGAGGCAGTAGTAATATGAATTGGTAGATCGATTACTTGTTTTGTCCCGCTATATGATTGATTCATTTGGATTGCTTTGCCATTTGATTGATTCAATTGATTAATTGATTGGGATTGTTTTGCCGTATGATTGAGTGATACGGATAGTTTTGCCAAATGATTGAGTCATAGGATTGATTTTTTAAAGATTTTTTTTAGATTTTAGATTTTAATGCTTTATTGTCCCTTTTTATCGGGAAATTCTGGGCCGCCTCCCCATGTGGAAGGCGTAGTCGCAGCCTGTGGCGCGCCCAAACCCAACCTACCTAACATTAGTTGTGATTTTTGAAATTTAGGCATTCTTTAAATTTTTGAAATATTTTGAAATTTTGCTGGGGGAGCAAACCGGAGTACCCGGAGAAAACCCCCGAGACGTTGCCCGAGTCGAAAGTAAATAATATTCGGAGAAGCATAACGCCCTGATGCAGGATCGAACCCACACCTGTCAGGCGCCATTGGTTTCTGGCCTGTGGACAAGGCAAGTTTTCCCATAGGACTAATCGGGATTGTCTTGCCACTCACACTTCGCTTTTCCATCCACTAAACTCCATGTTAATAAAACCATCAGCGCTTTTGCAAGGGTAGGGTGACAAACACACAAAGGACCTCTCCAACAATGATTAAACCCGTCATTTTCATTGGTCTTTTCTCTCTCTATCTAAATCTGTTGGCTCACCATTGACCACAAATCGAACGGTGTAAGTCACTGAAAAGAGCTCAGCCAGGTAACAGATAATAGTGCTTTTTTTCTCAGCTCAAAAACAAGGAATGTTTAAGCACGGATGTGAATGGAAATGGATACACAGCTTACTTTCTACTCAAACAGTTTTTTTGCGTAACCATGTTCGTCTTTAGCACGAATGGTTTTCAGTTAAACTCTGTTTCTGAAGTGTGAAAAGTATCGCACTGTAATGAGTGAACATTTCGACGAGAGATTATTCTTATCAAACTACAAAGTTCGAAACTGTTTAGAGTATAGTTCGATGCAATGTGGAGTTTTAAAAACAAGTTTGGTTAGTCATCGAAATGCAAACCAACAAGTACACAATCTAACACACACATATACACTCATACACACACACATTATAATATATACACATACACACAAACACACACAATAAATATAAAATACGTAATCCTTTATTGTGCCCATCAACATTTACAAGGAGATTTTTTGTAAATGTCAATTCTCTCAAAAGTATTGTCGCTGGACTTCTCATGTTCGGTCTTCGCACGACTATAATCTTATTTATTGCTCTGAACAAGACTGAAGTCCCATATTCTATAGGTCCGTGATTATGGAAAGGCATTGTCCTCTGAGGAGGAGGAGGAGGAGGAGAATGAAGAGGAGGAGAGAGAGACTTGTTTTTTTAAATGAACAGTTTCCCTACATTGGTACTGTGAAAAAGGGCCCACGGTTTACAATGAATGGTTGTAGTGTGTGTGTGTGTGTGTGTGTGTGTGTGTGTGTGCGTGTGTGAGAGAGAGAGAGAGAGAGAGAGAGAGAGAGAGAGAGAGAGAGAGAGAGAGAGGGAGGGAGAGGCAGTTTGCCAGATTCAATGACCGCAAAGGAGGTCGGAGCCATTGGACCGAGAGGGAACGGCATCTTGATTATGTTTTCACTCATCCACGCTTCACTACTTTATACCACTCTCGCTCCCTTCATTTCTCCTCCCCACCATCCCTGTCTGTCCCTCCCTCATGATTGCTCCAGATTCTTCTTCTTCTTCTTCTTCTTCTTCTTCTTCTTCTTCTTCTTCTTCTTCTTCTTTTTTCTTTCTTTCTTTCTTTCTTTCTTTCTTTCTTTCTTTCTTTCTTTCTTTCTTTCTTTCTTTCTTTCTTTCTTTCTTTCTTTCTTTCCCTTTCTTTCTCTCTCTCTTCCTCCCTCTCTTCCTCCCTCTCATTCTTTTCTTTCTTTCCTTCCTTCCATCTCTCTCTCTCTCCCTCTCTCTCTCTCCCCCTCTCATTTGTTCCAGACCATTTTTGCTTCCCCGTCACTTTATTCCATACCAACTCGGTCCTTCGCTCTCTCCATCCCGTTCTTCGCCACATTACACCCTCTCCCTCTCTTTCCTCTTCTCTCTCTCTCTCTCTCTCTCTCTCTCTCTCTCTCTCTCTCTCTATTTTCCTTTATCTTTCTCTCCTCTCCCCTATCTTCTCCGCACTCTACCCAAACTATAGTATTTGCGAAATAAATGCTACGGCATGGCATTTAAAAAAAACCTCAACCTATTGGGCATCTTAATTAAGATACGTATCCATATGACGTAACGGAAGGGGAACGAGGCGGCATTAAGGTACGAACCCATCTTTTGTATAGTCACAGGCAAAAAGAACGAACACAGTGAAATACAAAGTCTACAAACTACCTTCATGGGCACATCGCTTCGATTCCGTTCCGCTGTTGTTTCCACAATATAGGTACGTACCCTACCGAAACATCATATCGTTTCAACAAAATAAACTAAATAACAAAGTGTGTATAGTAATCTTTAAAGAACTTACGACTCCGAAGTCCCCTATACGCATCTGTGTCCGGGGACGGTAATCTACTTACTGAACTGAACTTACGACTCCAATTAAATCTGGTGGAAAGTTTAGGGAACAGGACTGGATAACTGGATTTCCTTTTCTTTGAAGTACAAAGCCTTTTTCATGAATGGCTGTGTTGCATTTTGAAAAATAGATTTTGATCTCTTTCTTTTTTCCCTTCCTGTATGCAAAATATCACTAAAGTGTGAAAAGACGTTAACTTAATTAAGGAACTGAATTTTCTTTGCCTATGGGTTGACTTGCTGGCTTGGGAAAACAAATCGCAGTGACCAGGTATAGCCCTGGGTTTATGCACACGGACATTTCCCAAGTACGCTGCCTGTAGCGGACACTATTGTTAAGTGGTAGGTAGCACACATCCTTACAAATACCTATGACAGATTTGCTCTAGAGGATATGCTACAGGCACTCAACTTGAGTAATGAACTTGTGGGTCGTGTGACTGAGTGCTCTTAATGCGGTGCATAGCATGACCAAGTATGATGCAGGTTGACTTTTTCATGGACAATTTCCTGCATTGAATTCTAGGTCCGAGCCTGCCAGATACGCATCTCGCCTGTCGCACTCCTTCTATAGAAAAAAAGACGAATAGTTTTGGGTGCTCAATATGATGCTAGAGTGTTTTCATTTCATTTTCATAGATCAACAATTTGCTGCTGCATTGAATAATTGTTTTGAAGCTGTCATGTGGACCTATGTAACGTGCGTATAATTACGACAGTTTTTGTCATTTGATTAATACAATTTAGCGCACTCTGGCGCAGACAGTATTTTGTTTCTTGCTTCTCTCCTCCCTTTCATCCTCATCCTTCTCCTCCTCCTGACAATATTGCCGTCATTTGCACCCTTACAAATATCATCATCATGATCATCATCATGATCATCATGATCATCATCATCATCCTAATCATGATCATCATCATGATCATCATGATCATGATCATCATCATGATCATCATCATCATGATCATCATCATCATGATCATCATCATCATCATCATCATCATCATCATCATCATCATCAGAAGCAGCAACAACAACACCAACAGCAGCAGCAGCAGTAGCATCTTCCTCCTCCTCCTCCTCCTCCTCCTCATCATCATCATCATCATCAGCAACAACAACAACAACAACACAACAGCATCAGTAGCATCTTCCTCCTCCTCCTCTTCCTCTCCTCCTCATCATCATCATAATAATCATCATCATCATTATCAAAAATATCAGCTCAACTAATAGTCAATGCTGCAATTTCACCAAAGGGACGACGAGCCCCCCCACACGGCAGCGAGAGCTCCAAACAAATCAAAGTCGTGTACTTCTAGTTCTTTGTCTTGTTTACTCCACTACAATCCATTTCCCCACTGCCTCCCCGCCCGGTGTTTTTGATTAAAGTTTAAACAGAGTAACCCTGTAAGGAGAAAAGTATCAGTGGCAAAGGCCTGGAGGATAAAGACAAAGGCTACAGTGGATCAAAGGCTTTTGGAAGCTCCGCTCCTATCGCAAAGCTGTTCTGCTTTCTTAAGCTTCTGTGGAGCTGTCTTACCGTGTGAACACTGTCTTTGGAGATTTGATAATTTGCAACCACCCATGTGCACTTTCTTTTATTGAGGCACTTGGTAGGAGAAGAGGGAGAGTGGGAAGGGAGGATGGAAGAATGAGAAAGGGGGAGAGAGAAAAGAAGTGGGGCAGTTAAAAAGAAACGGATCGTTAAAAGAGAGAGAGAAAGAGTGAGAGAGAGAAAGAACGAAAGAAAGAAAGAAAGAGAGAGAGAGAGAGAGAGAGCGAGAGAGAGAGAGAGCGAGAGAGAGAGAGAGAGAGGGAAAGAGAGAGAGAGTATGTTCTCATCTAATAATAGCAACATGGAACTCCTGTATTACCTTAATGGGAAAACAGTATTTTCGCACGTCCGTCAGGACCACAAAGAAAGTGAGCTCTTTAAATTAATTACCCTGTATGAATGAATCGGAATTACATTCATTTGTGCTGCCCTTGAATGAATGAAAGAATGAATCAAGAAATGAAAAAAAAAAAGACCATACAACATTTTTTTACACAAAAGCATGAAAAGAAATTCGAACCTGAAGAATATGTCGATTGAGGGAAATCACCGAATATTCCATGCGGGCTCTCAACATAGACTAATTATTATAATTTGTATTGGTCTTTATTTTGCTTTCGTTGAGTTCAAACCCTCGTCTGTCTGAATCGCGCGTTTTGTTGTTGATTTTTTTTTTTAATGGAACGTGTGCTAGACAAGAAGAGCAGTTAATATTGTTAAGGGCTTTTTTGCTGTTATTAACTCTGTTGTATTTTGTATAGTCGGCTTTCTATTGTGTCATCGCTACATTCATGTCGCTGTATTTGAATTACCATTTATTAATTGGTTAATTAATTAATTAATTAATTAATTTTATTTAACGTCTAGAAAAGAAAAGCAACAAAAATTCCATATGGCGCTTTTCTTTATACAATTTCTGTGATTTCTATTGGCTTTGTTTAATTGAATTAACTCTTCCAATCCCCTTTTGTGGTTTACAAAATTATTCCATTGAAATTCTAAATAAGAAAAAGCACTGTAATCTTTATAATTTGCATTGGAGTTTTAGTTTGGCTTTGTGGCAATAATAAATCCTTTCTTTTGGTTTTCAGTCGGTATTTTGTTGTTTTACCGCACTGCAAATTCTGGTGGAAATTAATTAAATGTGTTCTCATATATTCATGTGTGTGCATGTTTGTGCGTGTGTGTGTATGTGCGTGTGTGTGTGTGTGTGTGTCTAATTTTAGTGTGTTGACTTGTTTTAAGGGAATTGCGCTATATAAGAATGTTTTAATGTCGTCATGCATTAATTAACCAAAGACCTTAAAGATCCTGACACTCATGTCCTAGGCGGGAGAGTGCCGGCTACACAAATCCACCCAGCTAGCACTAGGTCTCTTCTCCCCACACCGGCCGCCCAGGATTGTGCTCAGTCGTCTGGGCGTCAGACTATGCGCCCAAAGGCTGCAAGTTGGCGCCACGGGACGCTTTAGTTCGTTGCTGCATCGGTCAGCGCTTTGAGCAGGTCTTGAGCTGGAATGGCGCTATGTAAGCAAGATAAATAAATAAATAAAAATATGAAATAAGATCACTAAGTTGAACAGAACAGGTTCTGAAGGCCTGAGGATAGAGGCTCCCTCTAATTGGA
Source organism: Oncomelania hupensis (assembly GCA_036898135.1). Taxonomy (NCBI): domain Eukaryota; kingdom Metazoa; phylum Mollusca; class Gastropoda; order Littorinimorpha; family Pomatiopsidae; genus Oncomelania; species Oncomelania hupensis. Next base: position 42,329,889 of record CM072518.1, read on the forward strand.
TCAATGACTGCTTGTATTGATTAACACTGAACGAGGGATTGGCAGTACCTGATCGGAAAATCAACTGATTGATGAAAGGAAGGCAGTTTTGATTGAACGCTGATTGAATCGTTTTGTCAATAGAAGAGATTTTGATCGCAAATAAGGAAGTGGAACTGTGATAGAATCGTTTGGTCAACAATTGGTGAGGGGAAAGGCATTTTCGGTGAAGCGGTGATTGAGGCGTTTAGTCAATATATAGGAGAATTTGATGGAACAATAAGGAACTAGCTTTGATCGCTTATTGCACAGGGCTTATTAGGTCGGCAGCAAATATTGCCTGTAGCATACCACTGGTTGATGGTCAGGTATAGATAGACGCAGGGTTGGACGAAATAATGCACAGCGAAATAGCCATCTGTATCTATGGCACAAATACCACAAATGCCAACCATTAGCAGCAGAGATGGAAGGGGAGGTAGATCTTTTCTATCATTCCATCTGATAAGGATTATGTCCAGGGTGTTGTCAGTAACCTCCAGTCCTATCTCTTTAGGCGATACACCTGTTGTTTCCCTGGATTAAATAATATGCTACTGCACTGAGTATGATATAGCAATAAACATTTAGATCTCCATCATCATCATCATCATCATCATCATCATCATCATCATCATCATCATCATCATCATCATCATCATCATCATCATCATCATCATCATCATCATCATCATCATCATCATCATCATCATCATTCACTTCCTCCCTCTCATTATCATTATCAGCACCATCGTCGTCGTTGTTGTCTGCATTTCTTTCTCCTCCTCGTTCTCTTTCTCCTCATAATCATTTTGCAGAAAAAAATACACGCTTGCTTCGTGTTCTTTGTCGCAGATCCGCAAAAAAAATGACAATTAGATGACGAAAGGGAATCAACATTTTACATCTCAGAAACATAAGACCTTTTAGAAACACTTAGGAGTATTCCTATTAAAATCCATTTACAGCTATGACGAAAGCAAAAAAATGACATATAGTTTATACTCAAGCATTGAGGCTTGATGGAATTATTTGACAAATTCTAGCCAAAGTACGTCATATGCAAACCCCAAATGCTATGCGCCCAAAAGCTGTGCAGAAGAAGTTTACATTTAAACAACGATTAAGCTGTTTTCTTAGCAGCCTTATACGCAGCGGTAACAAGCAAAACCATTCTCTTTACATGCAATGGTGAGACTGTGGACACTTGTCACAGGTGAAGTGTTCTCAGCATACGCGTATAACGCCTGAAATTCCCCTAAGATTACACGTTAAGACATGATATTGTCACTTATTGCTCCGCCGTGAATGCTTTAACTACTTAAAGACTCTCGAGAACTCTTCACTCTACCTGAGCTAAAGCTTTTAAACATGCACACAGATGCTTGAACTTAAGCTGAAAGCCATGCAATAACATTAAACAGCCATCCAGAATGTGCATGTTTGCGTGTGTGTGAGTATGTGCGTGTGTGTGTGTGTGTTTAAATGGTTAAATTAACACACACTTTTCTGTGTATTCTATTGCACGCACTCCCTATCTGTCTCTCTGTCTCTGTCTCTCTGTCTCTATCTCTGTCCCTCCCTTTCACTAAACTCTATATCCGATTAAAGTTTCAACTTCAACTTCACTTTCTCCATCTCTACTTGCTTGTGGCACTCTCCCCCTCTCCCTCCCTAATCCACTATTTTCCTCTTTCAGTTCCTTCGGTTTGTCTATCCGTCTGTCCGTCTATCTGTCTGTCTGTCTGTCTCTCGCTCTATTTTCTCTCTCAGTCTTGTGTGGTAACATCCCGTTATCTGTCAACCTACAGGTGGAGGTTGACATGCTAAAGCTCTTTAATCCTGTTCTGAAATCTTAAAGCGTTTTAAAGCTAGTCTTTCCCCAAAAGTGGTTAAGTGCAACAGTAACCCGTGTCAAGGACTCGTGCCTTGAGTGCATGCAGCTTATTGTACAAGACGCAAAGTTCTTCAAGATTCAAGGATGTAGATATTTCTTAAAAAAAACTTGCAGCTCTTGAGAACTGGAAAGTACTTCATTGCTCCGTTGACCTCCATAAACCTGATTCCAGTGGAACTCAGGGGCGAATAGTAGTAGTAGTAGTAGTAGTAGTAGTAGTAGTAGTAGTAGTAGTAGTAGTAGTAGTAGTAGTAGTAGTCGTAGTAGTAGTAGTAGTAAGCTTAGTAGTAGTAGTAGTAGTTGTAATAATAATAATAATAATAATAATAATAATAATAATAATAATAATAATAATAATAATAATAATAATAACAATAATAATAATAATAATAATAATAATAATAATAATAATAATAATAATAATAATAATAATAATAATAATACAGTAGATTTATATACGTAGCGTGGTACACCAATGAGAAAGGGCTCGCCATATTTTATACTGCAACACTATGAAAAATAGCAAATTAATTTGACCTATGGGTTCGGGCACTGATTAGAATAGACCCAACGTTTCCCGACGTGTCGTAAGACGTGACTAACAGGGGTGATGTTAGCACGGCATCACTGGGCGAAAGTCAGGACGGAGGAACCTCATGTTACTACAGGTTCAACGACCACGTGCTCGGGGCCAAGGCGAGCCACACTGTATTCGTGGATATCGGCTGTGGCCAACAGCCCTGGAGAGGATTGGGCCCTGCCAGGTCTTTCTTGCCCAAGACACACTGCATGATGAAATGCGGAGGGAAAATTAGAAGAACTGGCACACGAGATGGACCACTATCGATGGAACGTTTTAGGGATCAGCGAACTGCGCTGGAAAGGCCTAGGTGAAACAACGACCGACAAAGGCCACAAGCTTTATTTCATTTGTAGAGATGACAGGCACGAACACGGAGTTGGATTCTTGGTCCACAAGAACATTCTAGCCACTGTCATGGGTTGCCGCCCAGTCTCCAGTAGACTCATTACCATCCGCCTCAGAGCAACCCCTTTTAACATCACCATCATCCAGGCCTATGCCCCAACATCAGACTATGACGACAGCAAAGTGGAGGATTCCTATGAATATCTACAGTCTGTCCTTGACCAAGTGCCGAAGAAGGACATAGTCATAGTGGAAGGCGACTGTAATGCCAAGGTTGGACAAGATTCGCACCACAACTGGGGAGACACATGTGGACCCCACTGCAACTCAAATGACAGGGGTCTGAGAATGTTGGAGTTTGACAGATAAAACAATGTGATACTGGCAAACACGCTTGGTCTCCACAAAAAATCCAGACGATGGACATGGTACAGTCCCGGCGGGGAGCATCACAACCAGATCGACTACATCATGGTCAAGAAACGCTTCAGATCAAGCATCAACATTGGCAGGACACGCACTTTTCTAGGAGCAGACATCGCAAGTGACCACGATCTCGTGATGATGTCTTTAAGGCTTCACTTGAAGAGAGTAAACACAGCAAAGTGCACTAGACTGAAGTTCGACCTGGACAAACTGCAAGACCCGGAGGTGGCAGAATTATTTCAGGCCACAATTGGAGGGAAATGTGCACCACTGCTCATTTTGGGAGCTGGTGAAGTAGATGTCAACACCATGACCACCACCTTCAACTTAGCTGTGACAGATGCCGCCACGGAGATCTTTGGAAAGCACCGGCCAAAGAAGAAGCTGTGGATCACACCTGAACTTTTGGACCTGTGTGATAAAAGAAGAGAGATGAAAAAGAAAAAAAGCAACTCACAGAAAGCTGATGCATACCGAAAAATCCACAATGAAATCCGAAAAGGCATGCGCACAGCAAAGGAGAACTGGATAGAAGATCAATACCAGGAAATAGACAACAGTCTGAACAAGAACAACAGCAAGAAGGCTTACCAGACTGTGAAGCGGCTGACACGTGTTAAACAGCCCAAAGTCTCCACGATCCAAAGCAAGTCTGGCATATGCCTTACAGAAGAACAAGAAGTCTTGGACAGATGGACAGAGTACTGCTCTGACCTTTACAACCACAAACCAAACGGAGACCCATCAGTTCTAGCATGTCCAGAGAACAAAGAAGAAGAAGAAATCCTCCCAATTCTCAGAGAAGAAGTTGAGGCAGCAGTGCAATCGCTGAAGAAGGGGAAGTCAGCGGGAGTGGACAACATATTTATTTATTTAATCGTTCTTATATAGCGCTTTTCCAGCTCAAGAGCTGCTCAAGGCGCTGGCCGATACAGGATCTAACTCAAGCCGCCCGAGACGCCCACCCGCAGCCTTTGGGCGCATGGTCTGACGCCCGGACAACTGAGCACAATCCTGGGCAGCCAGGGATGGGGGAGAAGGACCTAGGTGCATGCTGGGTTTGTTCTTGTCACCGGCACTCACCCGTCTAGGACATGAGCGTCAGGATCTTTAAAGTCCGTTATGATGGAATGTATGCGACACAGACTAGACCTCGGTTTATACTCTCATCCGAACGAACCGCTTCAATCAGGAGGAGAAGCGATGATCGATGCACTCACCATTATCTGTAACAAGATCTGGCAGAGTGGGGAGTGCCCTACACCATGGACCCAGTCGCTTGTCATCACTCTTCCCAAAAAAGGTAACCTTCAGGAATGTGAAAATTACCGCACCATCAGCCATCCCAGCAAGGTCCTCCTGAAAATAACACTCAACAGGTTGAAACCCCAAGCTGAAGAAATCATAGCTGAAGAGCAAGCAGGATTCAGGGCAGGGCAAAGTACCACTGAACAGATTTTCAACCTCAGAATAATCTGCGAGATATACCTACAGCACCAAAAACATCTATATCATGTGTTCGTAGACTTCAAAATGGCGTTTGACCGAGTCTGGCATGCAGCTCTGGTGGCAACCATGAGAATGTACAACATCAGCCCTAAAATTATTGAAGTCATCAAAAGCCTGTATGACAAGGCTACCAGTGCAGTCCTCCACAACAGCGCCATCGAAAACTGGTTCAGAACAACAATCGGTGTGCGTCAGTGATGCCTACTCTCTCCAACACTCTTCAACATCTTCCTAGAGCGCATCATGTCAAATGCCCTTGCAGACCACGAAGGCAAAGTCAGCATAGGGGGAAGAGCAATCTCCAACCTTCGTTTTCTTCCTTGTACATCTGTTGTGAGAGTCCATGTTTCGCAAGCGTATAGGAAGATGGAGATGATAAGGGAGCGCAGCAGCCTTACCTTGATACTGTTAAAAATACAGTAAAAGCATGCTCCGTTGAAAACTGCTGAATCAGCAATATGTAGTTATGTTGCAGGCACTCCTTAGCTGTCTCTCTCTTGTCTTCGAATGTTAAGCAATTACATTGCAGGCAGGGGTTCCACATTTTAAGGTTTAGATGAGAGTATAAACCGAGGTCTAGTCTGTGCACTCACACATTCCATTCGCACGGACTTTAAAGAACCTGACGCTCATGTCCGAGAGGGATGAGTGTCAGCTACATAAGTACACCCAGCCAGCACTAGGGCCCTTCTCTCCCATCCCCGGTCGCCCTCAGTTGTGCTCAGTTGTCTGAGGCGTTAGACGTTGCGTCTAAGACTGCAAGTTGGTGCCTCGAGCGGTTTGAGCTAGAGCCAATTTCGGCCAGCGCCTTGAGCAGCTCTTTAAATGAAACTGCGCTATATAAGAGCAATTCTTTAAAAAAAATAACTGTCAAGTATTATACAGTCATTTTGACGAAAGAGTTAAGACTGATTTCTGTTCAGGCAGTAACTGTGCTTCTTGGTCCCGCGGCCCTGAGCTTGTTTCCTGGGATGGAGTTGTACGCCATTTCAAGTGAACATTGGATTAGGCTGGAGTGGATTGGAGTGTGAGAAGTCCGTCAAGTCCACGTTGGAAGACCAGTAAAAAAACTTGCAGGAGATTAAAGAAAAAAAAGAACAAAACAGAAGAAAAAAACAACAACTAGATTTAAAGATTGTTTTATAAAGCCACGGAATTTTATTTAGTATTATTATTATTACATTTCCGTGGTCTACGCGTAGAAGATTACCGGTGTAACGTGCCGAAAGCGTCCCTGGCCCAATTTAACTCCCGGGAGTAAAACCAGGCCGTCCCAGATTTACTCCCGGGAGTTATTCTGGTCCTGGACCAGATTGACCCCCAGCCTGTTCCAAAATCACTCTCTGGGGAATGAAGATTACATAGGAACAATTGATGTTATGCACTCTACTGTGTTCCAGATCAGCCTCCCGGGAGTTAGTTTGGCGCACATTTTTCAGTACCAGAATGACTCCCGGGAGTTAAAGTGGGTCTGTCCTAAAACAGCCCCCTTTGCAACAGAGAGTAAATCTGGGACTGGCCCAGATGCACTCCCGGGAGTCATTCTGGGACAATTTTAGGTGTGCCAAAACGGCCCCTGGGGGGCTAATCTCGAACCGATGAGAGTCAGATAGGGTCAGGCCCAGACTGGCTCCTCTTGCATATTAAAAGGAGCAATTGAAGCCTGCGTCAGTAATCTCATCAGACAAAATCATGGGAGTAAAACGGGGACAAGACCTAAACAGGTCCCCTAACAAAATGCATGTAAAATAAAATGAAAGGGGAGTCAAATGGGGACAGAACCAAAACCGCCCCCCTATCCATCAGATGCAAAAAACACCGCACAGGAGAGTCAAATGGGGACAGGACCAAAACCGCCCCCCCCCTACCCATCAGATGCAGCAAATACTGCATAGGGGAGTCAAACGGGGACAGGACCAAAACCGCCCCCCCCCCCTACCCATCACATGCAGCAAACACTGCACATGGGAGTCAAACGGGGACAGTACCAAAACCGCCCCTCCTACACAATTAGTTGTAACTACAAAACACTGCACAGGGGAGTCAAACGGGGACAGGACCAAAACCGCCCCCCTACCCACCAAATGCAGCAAACACTGTAATCTCATCAGACAAAATCATGGGAGTAAAACGGGGACAAGACCAAAATAGGTCCCCTAACAAAATGCATGTAAAATAAAATGAAAGGGGAGTCAAATGGGGACAGGACCAAAACCGCCCCCCAATCCATCAGATGCAAAAAGCACTGCACATGAGAGTCAAACGGGGACAGGACCAAAACCGCCCCCCTACCCATCAGATGCAGCAAATACTGCATAGGGGAGTCAAACGGGGACGGGACCAAAACCGCCCCCCCCCCCCCCCAACCCATCAGATGCAGCAAATACTGCATAGGGGAGTCAAACGGGGACAGGACCAAAACCGCCCCCCCCTACCCATCACATGCAGCAAAAGCTGCACAGGGGAGTCAAACGGGGACAGGACCAAAACCGCCCCTCCTACACAATTAGTTGTAACTACAAAACACTGCACATGGGAGTCAAACGGGGACAGGACCAAAACCGCCCCCCCCCCCCTACCCACCAAATGCAGCAAACACTGAACAGGGCAGTCAAACGTGGTCAGGACCCAAACCGCCCCCCCCCTCCCCCTTACCCATCAAATGCAGAAAACACTGCAAATGGGAGCCAAACGTGGACAGGACCAAAACCGACCCCCCCCCCCCCCCCTAACCATCACATGCAGCAAACACTGTACAGGGGAGTAAAACTGGGACAGGACCAAAACCGCCCCCCTCCCCTACCCACCACATGCAGCAAACACTGCACAGGGGAGTAAAACGGGGACAGGACCAAACCCCCCCCCCCCCCCCTACCCATCACATGCAGCAAACACTGCAAAGGGGAATAAAACGGGGACAGGACCAAACCCCCCCCCCTACCCATCACATGCAGCAAACACTGCACAGGGGAGCAAAACGGGGACAGGACCAAACCGCCCCCCTCCCTATCACAAGAAGCAAACACTACACAGGGGAGTCAAACGGGGACAGGACCAAAACCGCCCCCGCCCTCCCCTTACACATCAGATGCAGAAAACACTGCATAGGGGAGTCAAACGGGGACAGGACCAAAACCGCCCACCCCCCCCCTAACCATCACATGCAACAAACACTGAACAGGGAAGTCAAACGGGGACAAGACCAAATCCGCCCCCCCCCCCCCGTTACCCATCAGATGCAGAAAACACTGAACAGGGGAGTCAAACGGGGACAGGACCAAAACCGCCCCCCCCCTTCCCCCAACTCATCAAATGCAGCAAACACTGCACAGCGAAGTTCTATATTTCGTGTTTAAAATAAATGAATAAAACAATGTATTGTTTGTGATTTGTTAGTTGCAATACAGTCTATTACAATATTACTTTGTTCTCTGTTTTACCAGAGGTTGATGAACTTTTAGTTTTACATAATAACATGGCTTATCAGTAACGAGATGACATCATTTGGGGTGGCTCAGTAGCGCAGTCGGTTAGTCCGCTGGTTTCCTATGCCGAATGTCGCAGGTTCGATCCCCGCAAGGGGCGAAAACTTTGTGACTCTGGTACGAGACTTTTCTGGCCACCGAAGGTTTTCTCCGGGTACTCCGGTTTTTCCTCCCTCCCATCAAAATAGATACAGCCAACAAAATTTTAAAATACAAATCAAATTTCCTTTCCATAAAAAATTTATTAGCGACCTGCCACCACGTGCTTGTCTGTTCTGTTTCCGTGTTCATTGTTTGTGATGTATTTGTAAGCGTGTGTTGGTGTATGATCGCTCAATAGCGAACTGCCACCACGTGCTTGTCTGTTCTGTTTCTGTGTTCATTGTTTGTGATGTATTGTTAGCGTGTATTGGTGTACGGGCGCCGCGCTTTGAGTCAGTATTAATTTGAGAAATTGCGCGTATCAATATCCTGTATTATTATCATCAGAACAAAATTAAATTTATTAAACGCACACACACACACACATACGCACGTACACACACTCGTACGCATACACCTACCAACACGCACCCCCTCTCCACCCACCCACACACACTATAGCATAAAGAGACTCAATATGCCTACAGTTTAAATAGTCATGCATACAGAATATCAACATGACCTTGCGTACAACAGGTATCCGTACAACAGCATCAAAAATATTCAAAGTGGACTTACAAATGTAGTGCAAAGCTAATACAAATATTTCCATTACATCCTGTGTGCAAGGGTAGATTTACTCTCATGTGAAGTGTGTTAGGTGAGGGGAACGATTTCAGCCCTGTGCCAATTTAAACTCTCCTGTTCAGTCATTGTTGCATCTGAAGAAGTAGGGGGGCGGCTTTTTTTCCTTGTCCCCGTTTAACTCCAGGGCCGAGATTTTGTATTCATTTTGTTACGGAAGCGGTTTTTGTCCTGTACCCGTTTGACTCCCCTGTGCACTGTTTCATGCATCGGATGGGTAGCAGGGGGGGGGGGGGGGGGGGGGGCGGCGGTTCTTGTCCTGTCCCCGTTTGACTCCCTTGTGGAGTGTTTTCTGGATCTGATGGGTAAGGGTCGGTTTTGGTCCTGTACCCGTTTGACTCCCCTATGCAGTGTTTTCTGCATCTGATGTGTAAGGGGGGCGGTTTTGGTCTTGTCCCCGTTTGACTCCCCTATGCAGTGTTTTCTGCATCTGATGTGTAAAGGGAGGGGGGGGGGGCGGTTTTGGTCCTGTCCCCGTTTGACTCCCCTATGAAGTGTTTTCTGCATCTGATGTGTAAAGAGAGGGGGGGGCGGTTTTGGTCCTGTCCCCGTTTGACTCCCCTATGCAGTGTTTTCTGCAGCTGATGTGTAAAGGGAGGGGGGGGCGGTTTTGGTCCTGTCCCCGTTTGACTCCCCTATGCAGTGTTTTCTGCATCTGATGTGTAAAGGGAGGTGGGGGGGGGGGGCGGTTTTGGTCCTGTCCCCGTTTGACTCCCCTGTGCAGTGTTTTGTAGTAACAAGTAATTGTGTAGGAGGGGCGTTTTTGGCTCTGTCCCCGTTTGACTCCCCTGTGCAGTGTTTGCTTCTTCAGATAAATAGGGGGGGGGCGGTTTTAGTCCTGTCCCCGTTTGACTCCCCTATTCAGTGTTTTCTGCATCTGATGTGTAAGGGGGCGGTTTTGGTCCTGTCCCCGTATCTCCCATATGCAGTGTTTTCTGCATCTGATGTGTAACGGGGGGGGGGGGGGGCGGTTTTGGTCCTGTCCCCGTTTGACTCCCCTATGCAGTGTTTTCTGCATCTGATGTGTAAGAGGGAAGGGGGTCGGTTTTGGTCCTGTTCCCGTTTGACTCCCATGTGCAGTGTTTTGTAGTTACAACTAATTGTGTAGGAGGGGCGGTTTTGGTCCTGTCCCCGTTTGACTCCCCCTGTGCAGTGTTTGCTTCTTCTGATGAATAGGGGGAGGGGGGGTTGGTCCTGTCCCCGATTGACTCCCCTATTCAGTATTTTCTGCATCTGATGTGTAAGGGGGGCGGTTTTGGTCCTGTCCCCGTTTGACTCCCCTATGCAGTGTTTTCTGCATGTGATGAATAAGGGGGGCGGTTTTGGTCCTGTCCCCGTTTGACTTCCCTGTGCAGTTTTTTCTGCATCTGATGTGTAAGAGGGCGGTTTTGGTCCTGTCCCCGTTTGACTCCCCTATGCAGTGTTTTCTGCATCTGATGTATAAGGGGGGCGGTTTTGGTCCTGTCCCCGTTTGACTCCCCTGTGCAGTGTTTTGTAGTTACAACTACATATGTAAGAGGGGCGGTTTTGGTCCTGTCCCCGTTTGACTCCCCTACGCAGTATTTTCTGCATCTGATGTGTAAGGGGCTGGGTGCGGTTTTGGTCCTGTCCCTGTTTGACTCCCCTATGCAATGTTTTCTGCATCTGATGTGTAAGGGGGGCGGTTTTGGTCCTGTCCCCATTTCACTCCCCTATGCAGTGTTTTCTGCATCTAATGTGTAAGGGGGGCGGTTTTGGTCTTGTCCCCGTTTCACTCCCCTATGCAGTGTTTTCTGCATCTGATGTGTAAGAGGGGGGTGGGGCGGTTTTGGTCCTGTCCCCGTTTGACTCCCTTATGCAGTGAGTTCTGCATCTGATGTGTAAGGGGGGCGGTTTTGGTCCGGTCCCCGTTTGACTCCCCTATGCAGTGTTTTCTGCATCTGATGTGTAAGGGGGGCGTTTTTGGTCCTGTCCCCGTTTGACTCCCCTATGCAGTGTTTTATGCATCTGATGTGTAAGGGGGGCGTTTTTGGTCCTGTCCATGTTTAACTCCCTTGTGCAGTGTTTTATGCACCTGATCGGTAGGGGTCGGTTTTGGTCCTGTCCCCGTTTGACTCCCCTGTGCAGCGTTTTGTAGTTACAACTAATTGTGTAGTAGGGGCGGTTTTGGTCCTGTCCCTGTTTGACTCTCTGTGCAGTGTTTGCTTCTTCTGATGAATAAGGGGGTGGAGGGGGGGGGCGGTGTTGGTCCTGTCCCCGTTTGACTCCCCTATGCAGTGTTTCCTGCATCTGATGTGTAATGGGGGCGTTTTTGGTCCTGTCCCCGTTTAACTCCCTTGTGCAGTGTTTGATGCACCTGATCGGTAGGGGTCGGTTTTGGTCATGTCCCCGTTTGACTCCCCTACTTACGTTGATTAGTTGAGGGGGCGATGTTGGGCCTGTCCGTTTTTAACTCCCATATTAAAAACTAAGAATACATTGAAAAGACAAGAGAAGTTGGGGGGCTGTTTTGGTCCTATGATCCAGTTTTACTCCCGGGAGTCATTTCGGAACAGGCTGGGGGTCAATCTGGTCCAGGACCAGAATAACTCCCGGGAGTAAATCTGGGACGGCCTGGTTTTACTCCCGGGAGTTAATTTGGGCCAGGGACGCTTTCGGCACGTTACACCGGCACTTCAAGCGATTCTGGTACCACCCCCACTCCCACCCCACCGTGTGCTTAGAGATCTCTTACACTATATACGGTGTCTGGTTTGATCAGTACACAGCTAGACTAAATGTATTAAACGACGAGCTTCTTCCATTCAGAGGACGTGCTTCATCCCTACTGACTGTGAAACACATTCTTTTCTTCTTTTTTTTTTACACTGGATTGTCCTATTTTGTTAAATGTCGTAACTCACGACTTCGCTGTTAAATCAACCAGTCGAGTCTCTAGCTATCGTATATAGGTCTCACTCTTTCTCTCTCTGTCTGTCTCTTTTTTCTCTCTCTCTGT